>WOVY01000286.1:0-1200000 GCA_013436015.1 Rhipicephalus annulatus | reverse complement strand
GTCCGCTCACCCCACGCTCGTACACCCACCCAGCTAAAGCTTTCTAATGTTCTCTCTACGTAAGAGTAACCGCGTTCAAGTGTCGCTTACACCTGGCTCGAAGCCACCGCAGATGCACAATGCTGACGCCGGTGAATTTCATGTAGAGCACGGGCACGGTGACCGGGCTTTGCGTTGGCCGCGTGAGAAACGGAATGTAACAGAAAACGGCGAACAGCCTATCGTGTTTGTAGTGTCGGCTACTAGGCGGGACAGAGTACAACGAATACACTCAACCCCTGCCACACAAGAACTCCTTTTCCCCGCAGCGGCGGTCTAGTGGCTAAAGTACTCGGCTGCTGACCCGCAGGTCGCGGGATCAAATCCTGCAATAGTGGTATTGCCTTTCAGACCAGGGACTGGCTTCTTGACCTTCGCGCACTTTTGAACTTGAAACTTGGATGCGTAATCATTGCTTATACGCTGGTGCTCTTTCACGCTCTTCCAAAAGTGAAAACATCTGAGCAGGATCTGTCCAAAAGTGAAGAAATCTCTTGAGCGGCATCTGTGATGAAGTTCGCAGTGGGATAGTCAGCGACATCCAAGGATGTCCTCTTGTGCCGGCTGTTTAAAAGCACTGCCGGAGAGACTCCAATGGTACTGTGAGGAGTGGCTCTGTAGATTCCTAAGTACTTTGTGCCAATATTCTTTATTGGGCGCTGGCTCTGCTTCAGTACTGCCAACCTAATGCAAGATTTCAGGACCTGGTTAAACTTTTCGACATGTCTGTTGGCTTAGAAGTGATACTTAGCCGATAAGCTGCGTTTGATACCCCTGTTTTGAAGAAAGAACTTGAATGCTTCAGTTGTAAACTGTGATCCCAGATCCAAGACCAGTTCATCCAGATAGCCTTCCGGTGCAAATATTGACAAGAGGAAGTGAAGCACTACACGGGAGGAGGATTCACAGCAGAAAGCTATTTCAAGCCACTTTTTATTTATTTGTAAAACCCTCAAGGTACATTTGTACATCATAGAAGGGAGGGGCGGAAATACAGATGAACAACAAAATAACTACAGGATTATGTAAACACATTTAACATGAAGCGAAATATAATGATGAAGTTTTGCATGCAAGGAGCACACTTTATTAAAAAAACAACTGAACTGGAACCACAAAGAATACACCAAACAGTCAATAACACTTACGCGATTAGTACACTTCACGATTCTGAGTTTATTAGTGCATTCTTAAATCGAGTGGGGTCGGTGATGCTTATTCATGATGCAGGTAGGTTATTCCAATCCATTGACGTCTTAGCTTAGGGAGGAATAATTGTGAACATGCTAAGATTTTGTGACGAGGTACGCTGACCTTGTACACGTGATCATGGCGAGCGGAATGATACAATGCCGGGTGAATCTAAAGTGAGCGAAGGAAAGGATTGTGGTGATATATTATATGAAATAATGAGATTCGCGAGTTCTTTCTACGAATAGAGAGTAATGAAATATGGAGTGTACTCTTCATTATTGAAACACAAGCAGAGTGATGATAATTACTTAGGATTAAATGAACAGCGCGATTTTGTACAGATTCTATTTCGCTAATTATTGTGACTTGATGTGGATCCCAGATGGATGAGGCGTATTCCAGTTTGGGGCGGACGTAGCCTATATAAAGCAGTCGTTTTCATTGTAGAGGTGCAAATGAAAAGTTTCTTTTCAAATATCCTAATAAGCGGTTAGCTTCTGATGTTGTGCATTGTATGTGGTGCTTCCAAGAGAGGTCGTTGGTAATATGTATGCCAAGATAACGGTAGGTGCTAACACATTGAAGGGGCCAATTATTTATAGCCTAGGCCGGGCAGATTGTGTTAGAACGAGAAATGCGCATTGATTTACATTTGTTGATGTTGAGTTCCATGCACCATGTGAGGCGCCACTTATATATCTTATTCAAGTCGGATTGAAAGGTTGCTACGTCAGAGGCAATTTTAATTTTGCGATATACAACGCAGTCATCCGCGAGTAAGCAAATTTTAAAGGAAATGTTGTCGGGTACATCATCAACCTATATTAAAACGTATATTAACGTATATGAACGTGGTATTGAGCATTATTCAACTACCAAAATGACAAAAGGACAGTCAGCTGATGCACACCTAAACGGCGCGACAACATCATTATCTCGCTCCAAGGCCGGTCATGAAGAGCTACTGCCAGCAGTGGAGTGGGGTAGCTCTCTTTTTACACTCTTGTCGGCCACATGACTAGTTGCGCAGCTGTGGATATAACTTTCTGCCTGTTTGTCCAGACCTGGCTACCAGTACTTTTCGCGAAGACGTTATTTTAACTTACTATTCCCGGGTGCGATTCATGGGCTTGTTGAACTAATGGAACTGTGAGCTTGGCTGAAACTACACCGCGTTCCTAGTGGATCACCAGGTCGTCCAATACGGACAGTTACTCTCGCACTTCAGAGTAAAACCTCAGTTCAGGTGACGACGTTAACTTAGTTAGCCATGTAGCCTTAACTAATTGTGCTACCTGCTGGATTTTGCAACTATCGGCTGTGGCAATGCGACAATCATTGATATGAACTGAAGACGTTATGATGGACACTATTTCTTATTCAATTTTAAGGCAATCTTTTGTGCTTGGTACAAAAAACCGAAACAAAACGTCTGATACTGTTTGGTTATCCCCATGCTTGAACTGGAACTGTACAACGATGTTGTAACTCAGCAACCAAGCAGTCCATCTTGCGCTGTGAAGTGGTCATTGTCCTGGATTTGTGTTGACAGCAAGGATACGAGGGCCTCGTGGTCTGTTACCAAAGTTATTGGCCACCCCCAGAGGTGAATGGGCCACTTCTCGCATGCCCATGAGCAGGCAAGGGCCTCGCGTTCTCCTGTAGAGTACTTCCGTTCTGTCTCTGTCAACATTGGTAATACAGATGCAACGCTTCGAACAAATGGACCGTCAGCTTGTTGCAGTACTGCACCCAGTTTATATGCAGATGCATCTGTGGTTACAATAACAGGGAGCGCTGGGTCGAACATTCGTAGTACTCTTCCCATTGCAACGAGTTCCTTCACCTTTGTAAAGCTTTGTTCAGAAGCAATATCCCATTCAAAAAGAACGTCCTTGCAAAGTAGCTTACGCATAGGCTCTACCTCTTCGGCAAGGTTGGGAATAAACGTGGAGTAATACTCTACAAGACCAAACAGAACACGCAGCATTTCTACATCGGTGGGGGTGGCAGCGTGTACAATTGCATCAACATTTGCTTGAAGGGATGCTATGCCTTGTGCGCTGACATGATATCCAAGATATGATAGCTATGATGCATTAAAATGCACTTTTCATTGAGTTTGAGTCCAGATTTGGAGATGCACAGCAGAGTTTGCTCAAGGTTTCCCACATGTTCTGACTAAGTCCTGACAAAGATGATATTGACTATGTAGCAGATGACCCCTTGAAACCCTGCAGAATTTTATTCGTGAGTGGCTTAAATGCGGCTGGAGCAGACGCCAATCCGAAAACGAAGCACACTTTTTCTAACCGGAAAAGGCCATCGTGGGTAATGAAAGCCATGAAGTCTCTGCTGTCATAATGAAGGGTGACTTGGTATTATGTAGAGGCCAATTCGAGTTTTAAGAAGTAACGTGCCCGATGAAGAGAGTGCAATAGCTCCTCTGTATGTGACATGGGGAAGCTATCAACTACAATTGCTTTGTTGGGCTCTCTGAGGTCAACGCGCAGGTGGATGCTGTCATCTTTCTTGTAAACGACAACTATATGAGAGATATATTCAGAGGTAGTAGCCCTTTCCAATACATCATCGGAGAGGAGCCGCTTAAGCTGGTCGCTGACTGGCTTGCGCTGAGAAAGTGGGAGGTGTCTCAGCATCTGCACTATTGGAGGGGCTGGCGAGTTCATTTTCACCTGATACTGTACGCCTTTGCCGAGGCCAACGCTAGGTGAAAAGAAATGTGAAAATTCAGTCCATAGCAGAGGTGGCATATTGAACGTCGGTGGGTTTGCAGGAACTGTGCCACCAGTTTGCGCGGATGTTGCTGTTTTCTGACTCATGGTCTCTGACGCTTTGGTAGTCATGCACAGACAGCGTAGCTGCACACCCACAATGTGTATTTCTAAAGCTTGTGCCGCGTCCATACCTAGAAGAGAAGTTCTTCCGGGGGTGACATAAATTTCTATCACGGCTGTTTTCCCCCTAAAGAAGATGTTTGCTTTAAACTGCACCAGTACGGGGATTTTCCGGCTTTGGAAGTGCAACAACGTAAGGGCAGAGCTGATCAACTCAACCCCTTCAAAGATGTTTCGAAACTCTTGTTCTCGTACTTTTGACACAGCTGATCTCGTGTCGACCTAGAACTTTGCAACGCCAGTTGTGAGCTCGAGTTGACTCGTATGACTACTACATCAATGCAGACGCCCTCGCGCTCGTCTTCCTGAACAGTGAATAGGCTAATAACATGTGATGCTTCTTGCTCAGAAACTACTAGTTGAATGCGAGTCGGGCGTTATTTTCGTGCGTGGCGCGAGCTGCGACACACTCGCCTGAGGTTCCCGCAGCGGCCGCATGCGAAACAGGTTCTACCGCGAGTGGGGCATGCCGTCGGTTCAAAGTAACGTGTACCGCAATTGCCACATGTCTGGATAATTTTGCTGTCCTGAACATCGACAGCGTCAGTATCTGAAGAAAGCGAGCTCATTTGATAGGTTTGCGGCACGCTAGGGCGGCTCTGATAGAGGGGCGTGCCTCGTTGCTGTACTGGCGACTATCGTGCATGCTTCATTCGGAAGCATCATACTGATGGGAATGCTGGCGTTTGATCCGCTCAACTGGATTAAAAAAAAGTTTTCGACTGCAACTGGGCTTGCTCGCTGAGTAGCGTGATTTCAATGGCATGGTCTAACGTCAATGTGTCGCCTTCCAAGAGCAACCGTGATTGCAACTGTGGAAATGAAACTTTGGTATTGAACTGATCGCACATATTATCATTGGCTTGCTCGGTTAAATTGCCAGGAACTGCCAGTTCGTGAAGTGCTAGGGCAAAATCTGAGATGAACTCGCCATCCTCCCCTCCATAGACTCGCCTTCCCTATCTATGGACTGGCGCTCTCGAAAGTGATGTCGCTCTACCCGAATGTAGCTCGCGCCGGCGAAATGTCGTTCCAGGATCTCACGGGCCGCGTCATATACGTCTGGCAGACTCGTCACTTCTGCTTCTTGATTGAGGGACACATCATGGTCTTTGCTTTCACCAGTTGAGGTTGGGGTGGCCGGCTATGGGTAATTTGTCGGTAGCTGCGGTGCTGTGGGCGTGGGTGGAAGCGCGTCAAAAAATACGTCATCTTTCGGGCCCACGCAGTGCAATGGCGGAGCTTGACGGCGGAGCGCAGGCAGGTCGCCAGCTCCGCACGCAAGAAGATATTTCTCGAAGAGGAATATCCATCGGGTCCTTAGTATAGACCCATTTCATGTTTGTAAACACAGGCAGGCGGACGTCGGCATTATGAGCAAAACTATAGCGACGTCCGCGTGTAACTTCCGCTCACAGTTTTTGGCGGGAAGTCCCGACTTTGTGCCCCGCGCCATGCCGTTGTCAGATAGGAAGGAGACGCGGCGCCCGGAGGTGTTTTTCTCCGAGTCTCACGTAACTCATCAACTCATAAGCATCCACACGTCTGTCCCGGCATGTCCTCCTCCTCCTCAGGGTCGTGTTAGAGGGCAGTTGCTTTTCGGGCAGATGGCCATACCCTGGCAAGGGGGCCGCCGCTTGGCGCCAGGCACGAAACAGACGCGTCCTGCCTTCCGACATGAAAGCCAGGGAGACCCAACATAGGAGCTACCCTTCGGTGTTGTAACCTCTATCACAATATGCAAAGCGGACGTATTCTGACAAGGTGGGCTATCGCAGCGCGTGGGGCGCGCTGCGGTCGCGGCCTGTCTCGTGAACGCTCGGGCCCAGCGAGACACAAGGCCGTAAGCGCTGAGGGTTGCGATGTACACCATCAAACGAAACGATGGTTGCGAGACGTGACTCGCCGTCACAACCTATGTCTGCCGCACAACCGTTGAGCCCACATCGGGGACTAGTTTGCTTGTATCTCGGCTGCAGCTCATTTCTTGCGATGGTTGTCTTCAAGTGGAAACCAATAAAAATTTATGCTGCCTTTCTTATGCCTTTCAGCCCATCCAACCACGACGCAGCTCGTCGGCATACCGTTTTTGTCTCGTTGCTTGACTTGAACACCACATGCTCCATCAAAAACCCACAAGGAACTGCAGTAGGCGGAGCGTCTTTTGCCTACCAAGCGAAACGAAACGCCTGAAGACAGTGCCATGGCATTTTCTAGACGTATGTCCAACCGCATTTCTCTATAGCTGGAGTGCCCAGGGTTGCGTGAAAGGCGTGCAGCGGCAAAAGCGCGGCGTAATGCATCACGGTGGAATCAAAAACCTCGTCGCCAGATTGTAGTGTCGGCTACACGACACGACTGAGGACAACGAACACACTCAACCCTTGCCACACAAGAACTCCTTTATTACTGCGACAGTCGTATTCATATATATATGGTAGGTGGCGCCATCTCTCAATGACGATTGAGCATAACTAAAGTCACCTAGTATCGACATTCGAAACTAGTGTTGCCTTACAGTGCGTGAATAAATGGCGCGAAAACACTGGCACCATACTCGCCGTTGTCAGTGCATCTGGCGCGCGAACTCTTGTGCTTGCTTCGTTGTCTACGAGCTGTTACTCGCTGGTAATACCCGGGCGAAATGATTTCGCCATTGGTGTGGCACTTCTACAGCGTGTTAAGCCCCATCCTGATGGCTGCGGTTTGCCACGACATGCGTGCTGTGCAGCGCAAGTGGTTTTCTTGCCAGAGAAAAAGTCGCGGTTTCTGCTTCGCATTCGGGTGTAAACAAGAGAGGAGAATTCGCCTAGTCAATCTGGCCGACTTCGGCTTCACTACGGCTTCACAATCAGTAACGTCAGAGCCTTTCCTCGGTTGTTTTCTTTTTTCATGGTGAAGAGGGAACTGAAAACTAGCATCATCGACATCCGTCACACGGTCGTTTTGTGATCTTCATAATTCTTTCTATTTTTGGCCTTATTCCAAATACGGTGTGCCAATTTGGGCTGCAGAGACTGCAAAAACTCTGATGGACAAAAGAACGAGCACAAAAATAGAGAAATAACAGACAAAGGGTAAAATGAAGTGAAAGACAGAATAAATACAAAAATAGTTAGAAATGCAAGGAAACCGTTGGAAACAGGAAGAAATGTCGACATAGGGGAAAACAGATGGACACAGAGAGAAAAGAAACAGTGGCAATCAGCTAATAGAAGGAAGAGAGAGCAAGGCAATAGGAGAATGAAAACCGAGGAAGGTAGAATAAAAAACAGAGGCACAGAGACAGAGTGAAAAAAAAACAGGAAGAAGGAACACTAATTAGAGAAAAGAAAAGGAATGAAAAAGAAAAAAAATATAAAAAGCCCACAAAAAGAAAACGTTGGAGAGACGAAGCCAGAACCAGGAATATACGAAACAAATAAAAAACCAAAGCAAAAAATAGCAATGGAGAAATAGAAATGAAGAGAAACGAGGCAGGCCACCCAGCTTAATTCTTTGATGCGAATTCGGACCAGTTATAGAATACCCTAATTTGTTTTTAGAATGACTTCTGCCCTAACAAAAAAGCGCTGATTACACAATGTCTCGCAAGTAAGATCAGAGCTTCTGGACACATGATTGTTGATGATCAGCCAATCAACATAGCTGTTCCTACCGTTATTATCATCAGCTTGACCACGCCAACTGCCGGGCAAAGGCCTCCTTCATGGTCCACCAATCAAACCGTTATTCTGCTTTGTACTGCCATGCTATGCTGCAAACGTTTCAATCTCGTCGGCCCACCAAACCTTCTGTCTCTCCTTCGAGCATTTTCCATCTCTGGGAATCCAGTCAGTTACCGTTATTGATCAGCGGTTATCCTACCTACGTACTACTTGCCCAGCCCATGTTCATTTCTCTTTCTTGATTTCAACTATGATATACTTAATCCCGGTTAGTTTCATCATCCACTCTGCTCTCTTTTTGTCTTTGAAAGTTACACCTATGATTTTCCTTCCCATCGCTCACTGCGTCGTCCCTAATTTTTTCTGAACGCTCTTTGTAGGCTTCCAGGGTTCTGCCCCCTAGGTAACTACCGGCAAGATGCCGCTGTTTTATTTCTTCCTCATGAAGGTTAGCGGTAGATAATCATTCATGATTTGAAATTTCTCGGAAGTGATCCACCCATTGTTCTCTGGCTCCACGTTTACTGCCTGTAATAAGTAGACATTCCTTCTCAACTTGCCATGCCGTGGTTGCCTAGAGGCTAATGTACTCGGCTGCTTACTCGGAGGTCGCGGGATCGAATCCCGGCTGCGGTGGCTGCATTTTCGATGTAAGCAAAATTGCTGTAGGCCCGTCTACTCGGATTTGGGTGCACGTTAAAGAACCCCAGGTGGTCGAAATTTCCGTAGACCCAAATACGGCGTCTCTCATACACATATGGAATTTGGGACGTTAAACCAGACATATCATTATCCTTCACAACTTAAAGCGTCTCTCTACCTATCACAAATTGTTGTTTTACACCGAGTTTGTTGCACATTACTTTGGTTTTGTGCATATTCATTCTCAGACCTACTCTTGTGCTTTCCCTGCCCATATAAGTAATCGTGAGCTGTAGTTAACCCCTGAAGTACTTATCAAGGCAATGTCGTCAGCGAATAGCAAGTTACTAAGATACTTTCCTGTAACTCTTATCCCTAAACAAAGCATCATGTATGTCTAGTTGGTTATTCATCATATTGTAAGATAATATGCGCAACCTTGACTAACGCAAACAATCACACAAACACTCACTCATCCACCAGAGTAACACACATAACACTCATCCCTAACTTTTCCACTCTAGAGCCCGGAAAACCTCCTGTAAACACGCAGGAAATGACATTGGATAGATCGCATCCCCTGACCCACACTTTTCTTTATTGGGGTTCTGTCGCTTTTCGATTGGTAACTATGATGGCTGCGAATTCATTGAATATTTCTTTCAGTATGTTTATCTACGGTTCGTCGATGCCCTGATTCCTAGGTGCCTGCTTAACTGTTGATGTCTTGACTAAGTCAAATGCCTTATCGTAATCAAGGAACGCGATGTATAGGGGTCGGTTGTATAGCGCGCTATTCCTTTCACTTGATTGATAGTATGAATGTTGTCTATTGTGAAGTAGACTGTACGGAATCCTGCTTGATCCTTTAGTTTAGTGATCCCTAATGTCACCTTAATTTTAGTAGCTAATATTTTTATATATAGTTTGTAGAGAATGGCCAGTAAGCTGGCCGACCTGTAATTTTTCAAGTCCTTAAAGTCTTTTTTCTAATGAAAAAAAAGGTATGTTGGCGTTCTTCTAAGACACTGGTACCTTTAGAGTTAAGAGAAACTTCGTATGAAAAGTTTGCAAGTTTTCTAACACAATTTATTTGTCATTCTTCAGGAGGTTCGTTGTTGACTTACCCTCACCAGCGGCTGCACCTCTTTGCATTTCTTGTAGGATTTTCTTTACTTTCCCTGTAATTACTGGTGAGATGTCGAATTCCTGTGGGATATTATCGCTTCTTACGATATCATGCTGGTTGTTTCGGATTCTGTACGCCTCCCTTATGAAAGTACTCATCACCCTTGACTCGCGGTTCCCAGGGGCTGCGAAGCAACTGTCAATGCGATGGTCATATCTGCGAAGCCACGAAGGGTGCTAAAGAACTTTGGGTCCAGACAGGCTGCCATTGGAATGTGAACCTATCTACGCTTAACGCTAGAACGCTATCTAGTTAGGCTAGTCTAACTGTGCTATTTAAGAAATAGGAGGGCGTAATTGGGATCTAATAAGGCTTGGCGAAGTTAGGAGGGCGAGTGAGCATTATCCAGTGCTGAAGAACGGAAACGTTTTATGCTACCGTGTATTATTTGATAAACAAGAAATAAAGACGGGGTTTCTGTAGACAAGAATGTCGCTGGCAACATAAGACTAATGCTCTAGCATCACTGAGAGGGTGGCAAATATAAATTGCGTTAAACAAACGGTAAAAGATGAACGTGGTATAGGCCTATGCGCCTACATCAAGCCTTCAAGATAGTTTGGCTGAACGCTGCTACAAAGACGTAGAGTCAGTGATTAATAAAATAATGACACAATATACTAATATGATGGGAGACTTTAGCGCCAAAGTAGGCAAAAGATAGTTCGGAGATCATGCAGGGGGGACACGACATCGGTTCTACGAATGTCAGAGGGAAGTACTTTGTAGAGCTTGCTGAATGTGACAATTTACGGATCTTAACTACGTTTTTCAGAAAATGGGCTAACCGTAAATAGACGTGGCGAAGTTCTAATGGCGAAACTGAATATGTATGCACTTTATGCTGTGTGCACAAGCTGGTATGGTACAGGATGTAGAAGTAGTTTTCAAGATGGGATGCCGTTACTTTAGACTGGTAAAAGACAAACTGATATGCAAGAAGCCAATTAATGAAGTTAGTGGTGAGAGAGAAAGTATAGGAATTCAGCGTTTTGCTTCAAAACAGATTCGAGGCTCTAAAAGAGGTAACCGACGTTATCGTTCCCACAATGAACGGTAATCTTACTATTATCAACAAAGAGTATGCTAATTAAATTAGGTGGTGCACTCGCTAGATAGAACACTGGAAACCATATCAGAAGACGATAAACCTCATAAAGAGATCACAAACAACGAGAGCTTCGAATGCAACGGACAATATCGAGCAAGTGAAGCTTCCGAAGGTAATCAATAGGCGTACGGTACCGACATCAGAAAGTATGACATGAAGAGTATTGAGCAACCTGTAGAAAGAGGCAGAAGCCGAAAAGCTGGACGGGAAACTTGTCACTAAGACAAAATTGGATGAATGCGTTAAGAGATAAGGACGACAGTGTCACTAATAACTAATATGAATAAGATGATTGAGGTTGCAGATGTCGTAGCTTGGCTTTGCTTTATTGCTGATACCTGTATTTCGCCAGTCTCTGCTATCATATATTATACATGGCTATGCTTATACAGACAGCAGCATCGCAAGCACTCAATAAGGGCCACACGTTTCAGCTTCTCTTGTGAACCATCTCTAAAGTGCTTGAGTGAGCGCATGTGGTCTCTTGATGATGATATTCTATTACGAAACACTGAATTAACTAACACAACCGCTTTGCTACAAGAAGAGTGCTTTGATGCGCCAGCTCTCTGCCTAGCACTGATTTTAAGAAGTCTTCTCTGAGAAAAACAAAGCGACTATTTATGACGTTCCAGATCACGCACGCTTTTGCAGCGTTATATCGAAATAAAACTGCTGCACTGTGGAGGGCGTATTTGACATTCCTGCGAGAATTATCAGACCAGTCACCACCTAGTGCGTCAGAGTTGATGTTGACCATTATCGTCAATTAGAAACTATACGTACATGGCTTTATTTACATAAGTTTTGAAAATTATCAGTGATGTGCTTCATATTCTTTTTCTTAGTCTGCTCAAAAAAGGCACTCTGTGCTTTTCGCAACCCCACAGTACTGCAAGGAACATTTGATTTTTGAAATAAAGGTACTATTAGCAAAACATTACGATGAGAGGTGAATGGCTTTCACATATGTAGAAGGTGCTCTACAACAACCATCACATTGCAAGAGACATGTGAAAAGTTTAATGTCTTTAGAAGGCACTTACCCGACCAACTAGGCAAAGGTGGCTACCTAGACTTGACCATGCACCATTGGTTCTAGAAAATAAGACACATGTGCGCATAAAGTCGAAAATTTTCAACGGATTATAGACACGGCGTCTGACCACCCGTTAGTATGCACCCTGAAGCGGTGCCAGTTCTTGCTTTTTATTTGATACTCGCTCAGCAAGCACCTCATGGCACAGTGGCACCTCGAAACAGTTGCAACACAACAGTTGAGGCCTCTCCCCTTTCTCCCTCTCAGCAAAAATGTCATTTTGTTCTCTCATGAGGGGATGAGCTGGGCGATGGATCGCCGCTCTAATGCACGCCATTGTGACCCTAGTCAAGGAAAGCGAACTTGCTCGTGCTTCAGGCACGCCAATGGGCAAGGCTATCTCATATTGCTGCAGTGTTCCTAATAGCAGCGCGAGCCACTAACTTTCAGGGGCATCGAGACTGATTGGTCATGGCATTGTAACGGCCAGTCGCACGAAGCAACCAGCATGATGAAATATATTGAGAGAAGATAGAGGCGGCCAGCACAAACTTCTGAACGAAGAGTGCACTTTCACAGGTAGGTTTGTACACAAAAAACAACGAAAATACAGACATCGTCTGTCGACTGGTCATAGTCTTTCCACGAACACACTTTAATGTAGTCAAGGACCCTATTTAAACTTCAAAGGCAATATGGAAGGTTTTCTGCTTTCTCCACAGCCTAACGATTTCTAGTTCTTAGTGAAAAAGAGCAAAAGAAACGGTGTATGGCCGCTACAATGTGTTGGACCCGTTAGAGTCTAGGTTGCTTTTTTATTTACATCACAATACCGAAAACGAGACACCCAAACAGCCATGCCTAGAAGCGTTTCTAAGAAGTGGTGTTTTTATTGCTGTTTTAATTTATGGCGGAGCTGTTCTACCTCGACGTAAAAAGTGTGCTGTACCTAAAAGAGTATTGTCACAATCTTGAAACTTCATGCGCTCTGTTCGTCCTATTGGGTTTCACTCCAAAAGCACGTGTACCAGTTTGCCCAGCTTATTGAAAGATGGTGGGAGCAAGAAAAAAAAAAAACTGGCGAAACAAATTTTCCCTGGGGCGATGGGTTTCGAACAGGTACCCATATGCAATCGGAAAGCGAGCTTCCTAACGACTCTACTACGCAATCTTGTCATCTATTCTAGACTTGAATGAACTATGCAGACACTCTGACAGAACATAGCGTAGTCATGTATCTCTCCTGTAGCAAGGGGCAAGAAAAGAGAAGTAAGGGTGAGGAGGGGACCGATTGAGAGGACAGAAGCAAAGTACAGCATATGAAGAATGGCAAAGAAAGATACAGAGAGATACAGAATGAGAGACACAGAAAGAAAGAGAGGAAGAAGCGATAGAAAAAAAAAGCCTGAGAGACATAGAAATAAAAATAGTCAGACAAAGAGATTGAAAAAAGAAAGATAGAGAGTGAGAGATATAGAATTAAACGGAAATAAAATCAGAAACTCCGAGAAATCGAAATGATGTGGTTCATTCTTATGATATTGCAATCATTCTATGATGTTCCTTTTCTAACCAAAAACATTCAAAATGTGCAAGTTAGTTTAAAATTTCTCACTATTAGCTCTATTCTAATAAACTTTTCATGTATATAGTAAACTTAAAGCAGGGAGTATTTGACTGATCAACCGGACCCGCACAGATGTGGAGGCTGTGCTTTTGTTCCTGTGATTGGCTGCAGTGAAGAGTACTAAAGAAGTCTAATATAAAACAAAAGATAGATTTTTAGCTCTACGCGTGAAATATTTTAGAGAATTGTTTGCCACTCAGAGGGACATTGTGTCACTTACACTTAAGAAAACCAGTCTTTGCACACGATGTGTGACCTGGAAGCCTGCAAAGATGAGCAGACGTCTAGCTTTGCATAGGTGCTCTGTGGTCACGTGACTGAAGTCTCTCGTATGTACAGGCTATCTATTTATCATTCCAGCAGAGGACTTGAATTATTGATCTTGTGGAACATTTTTTTCGAAGTTTTAAGGTGGTTCCTGCTTTGTTGATGTGCAGAATACCTCCGTGATCTTATGGAGCCACTGATAAGTGTTATACCTAAAGCTGCTTGATCTGTTACGGGCGTTTTTCTTTATTATTTGACCTTGAGGCACGCAGTCGTTTGGCAGCAGTGTTTTACAAAATAGTGGCAACAATTGGCCTGAGAAATCTGAAAAGTCGTTCTGGGCATCAAAAAGAACATCAGCTCATTAGGGACTTTAGGCAGGTAAAGCTGTGCAGCCAAATGTAAGAATATTCCAAACAGCAGTACTTTTATTTTAGCTGGCCGGGTGTGTTGAGTGACCACCTGACGAAGTCTGCTTGGGGGCACGCTGCTCAATGATTCCCCCTTCTCACTACTCTTTTTCAAGCCACTTGAATTAAATGAAGTATTTGATCTCTGCGAATTTTTTCGGCCTAGCTACCTATTCGTGGCACAATCAATAAAGAGCCTAAGCATTTTTTCGTGTACTCTTCACCCTGTGATGTGCAAATTCTTCTATGTTACAAAAAGTTCATTCTGCATTCGCAAATGTGGTAAGCAAAGTTCACCAACTTTAGCAACTTTACCCTGCACTGTGATTCATCATCACTACAAATTGATCGACACAACTTCATATCTATGCAATGCACAATAAAAAAATGAAAGTCTTTCATATATAATGCTGGTTGGCGTACATAGCCATGAAATGAATATTTCTTGGCGTAAATGGGGATTATATCTCGCGAAATACTGTTCTGTATTGCATACTTTACACATGAGAAAACACTAGCGAACAGCTGCTATTAAAGGCCACAGTTTCACCACAAAGGCGAAGCAATGAATGCGATAGTAACAAAGTAGATTGTCATTCTAAAAATGACTAGCAGATTGAAACATTCACCACGTTTCCCAGGCGAATAATTGCCACAGTTTTTATTTCGCTGTGTCTGAAAAGTGCGATTTTTTTTCGCAAATGGACACTGTATAGCGAGTGCAGTGACCTTTGTGCGCCTGGTAACTACAACAGAATGATTCAAGTGAAAGCTCAATGCGTACTATCCAACAAGATAAGCGCACGCACACGTGAGCGTGGCGCCCTTCCCCTCTCCGCTGGGGAAAGTACGCCTGGGAGATGAAGATCCACGCTGCCGCATCGTGACAATATGGCGACGCGCGCTCAATGTGCCATCTTGCTGGAGATGTTGTAAACATGTAAGATGGTTCCTGCTAGATGAGCGCTACCAGCAGTGTATGGTAAATATATATAAAGCTTTTCGTTTCAACGTTGATACAGGTGCTTTTTAGTGGCTCACTGGCTAACGTTTTCACACTTAGAAGCAAGAGGTTGGATGTTCCATTATGCGCACCAGCGTGTTTTTCTGCATTATTTTTCTTCCTTGCGTTTTCGTATATATAGATACGTATACATACGTGGTGAATGATGGCGATGTTGATGCTGATGCCGGCGGGACAATTCAGCCAAGAGTGTCCATACAATGTACATCGCAATAAAGCGCCATTAACATGTCAAGAAAGCTATTCGTAATAAAATAAGAGGCGGCACAGGGACAACAGCGTGCGAACGCGTCCACCAGCGCTGCGCCCAATGCATTTGATGAGCACAAAAGCCAGGCCCGTACAAACGTGCATGTAACATTTTCCCGTATGAGTAAGCAGTGAGTGCGCAAAATGTGACTCATTTTAAGCGGTGCATGCTTTTCGATATCTTAATATTACTTTAGTATGCATAGCCTACCAAAAATATATAACATGAAGGACCATTGACTTTGGAGTAGATGGTTGCACGTGCTCCATCGCCCTTTTCGGTGGGTGATTTCTCGCCCTCTATTGACAATATTTATGAACTACTGAAACAAATTTATTCTAGTGAACACTGAAATAAGTGGGCCACTGTTTTTAAACCAGAACTGTAGCATGTGTCTTTCTGTGATCGCCTTTGTTCACCTACACCTGTGTGTGGGTCAGGCTGCCAAGAGATAACACACGAATGCGAAACTTGGACTCACAAAAGTCGTTCAGTGTTTAATACACATTTATACATAAAATATGTTGGTATTTAGTGGCTATGGAGTACCCTTAGAAATTAATGCACTCTTGTTGGCACCCGGTTGCACATCACCACGACAACAGACGACTCACGACCAGTATTCTCTTTCAGGAGACACTGCTTTGCACGCGCTGGAGCATCACACAAATCATGCTTTTGAACGACAGGCGTTCGCAAACAATGCAAGCGAACCCGAATGGGTTTTCACTAAATTGTTTTTTCAATTCATGGTCTGTTGTAGCAAAGATGCATGACTTGTGGTTTGCGACCATTTTCTGGTTGTGCTTGGCATGCCACGTCGTGTGGGCGAGCACCGACTTGCTAGTAATTCGCTGTGGTGAAGATATCATTCTTTCAGTCCAGCAAAAGTGTCTGTATTCATGCTACTGGTTAGGTTGCGATCCACTCAGCTTCGCAAACACGAGAGACAGAGGTGTCAGCTTGAGCCGAGAATGCGTGAAGGCATCCCGCTTACCCCGGTCGTGTCAATGCTGCGCCAAACTTAATTGCGCAACATTCCCCCGTTTACGTTTTGTTTCTGCAGCGCCTTATACAGCAGTTCTCTTAGTGAATATACAATCACACTCTTACCTCTAGATGATGCAGATAGACTGTTGTTGCGTATTAAAGCTGCTTTTCCCTGCATGTGGTACCACAAGCGAAAGACGAAGCATGTACCTGCGTACACCGAGTCAAACAGGCGTGTAGAGCACAACAGAATTACCGACTGCGTTCGTGGCCAGCGAAATCAGCTCCAGAAACCTTTTTGCAGACGTTTCCAAAGGCAACGTTACGCTTTGTTTCAAGTAGGGTAATGCCACCTAGGCGGTGTTGATAGGCTGCTCGGATAAAAATTCCTAAAGAAACTAAAGTAGCGCCAACCACGCCCCGTCCCCTGTGCCTCCTCTTCCAGATGCCGGCGCAGCGCCCCCACAACGTCCACAGGAAACTACGAACACAGGCTATGGTCGGTCTAGAGGCGCGCCCTCGCTTTCTTCTGTTACGGCGTAAGCAGGCACCGCGAGTAAAATGGAGCTGTTTTTGTAGAGTGACGACGGCACGCTCCACGAGAGGGCATCACGAGTGATTTCTGCAAAGTGGGCTTCCTTGGATAATAATTGAATTGTGAACCAGCAGTGCCCAGCCATTCCTTTGTGCTACTTGCTTCTTCTGCATGCGGAAAGCGGTGAGAATAGTCGGTGCGTGTGTAGCGCCAGTCTGATTTTCTCGGCACCCATGCATTTCGCAGTGAATCCGCACATGCAATGTTACGAAAAATCACATTTTCAAGTCTATCACACCTGTATTCATTGAATTCTGAAGTTTTTGAAGCTCTTGAACTCGGATTTATTATTTAGGTTCACGTTAAAAATTTCCAGATGGTTCAAATTTTCGGAGTTTCCCACTAAAGCGTCCTTCATAATCATTTTGTGGTTTTGTGATCATAAACCACTTAGCGGGGTCATTGTCAAACTCTTTCAAAACCATCATGTTTTCGGTCGCCATAGCGATTAGATTACAAGGCACATTGTAGTGGCTGGACACTATTGCGTGAGTATAGAGTTTATATTTGCGAGGGCCAGAAAGCTGCCTACATTTTGCACGTAACCCATGGGTTCAACTGGGGCGCAACTGGGTACCAGAGCGTGAGTACCTAAATCTTTGTAATATTTGATTAGCCCCGTGTTGTGTAGGATCTCGTGTCTAGTCAACACCATATAGCCTTTCTAAGACATTTTCATATCATCCTCATCAAGCGTCACCACACTGCGTAAAAGCTGTTTTGTTGGGCTTTCGAGAAAATGGAGACAGCATGCATGAACGAACGTATTCACAGCGCATCGTATGTGTACCAATGAGTGCACAGCAATATGCGTTTTTGAAAAAGTGCCCTCAGTGCCCTTCATAATGTGATAACTTCACCGAGAAACAAAGAGGCTTAGCTAGTCTATCGGTAACTTTGCTGTGCTTACTCATGAAACCGGGGATTGGCTTAGTGGTCGTGTTATTCGTGCAAGTAGCTTCCTGACGTATGTACCGTGCGCACTTGAATATACGTGTCACGGAGGTTTTCCAAGCGTGTGTTTTGGCGTTCTTGCCTGCCTGCTTTTACAAAAGAACTTTCATGTGTGCTTGGTCTGTGCTGCAGCGAACGCACAGCGCCCACACGCATGGTGTACTATTGTGTGCCATTTTGCAAGTCGCGGGCGGGAAAGACTGCCAGCGTGTGAATTCAGCAATTCTCAGCTAGGCCGTAGCTATGCGTGAAGAGGCAGAAAAACATTTCCTGGGAAAATCTCGTGATTATTAAATTGCCTTTGTCCACCGTCATTTTCAGCAAGTTTTCCTGTGAGTCACTGTTAGCAGACGCAAAATTAAAACAAAAAACTTTCTCCTGGTATAGTCCCAGCTGCACTTCAAGGATACCAATTGTATCTTTGTCCCGTGTGAATCAACAGCTCAAAACTCCACCTTCAAGCAAGCCGACCAAACGAAAGGCAGAGCCAGAAAATTCTGAACATGCTGTTTCGGAGTCCTTGGAAGATAAAGCAGAAGAGAAATGTAATAAACGGGCCCAACAAGAAACAGCGAGTCTTTCAACACGTTTTAGTGATAACTTCTCAATAAAACCGCAAGACCTGCGCGTAACGCACAGCACTGTGACAGCGAAAAATGAAAGAACGCCTTTTTACAGCCTTTTTTAACACTTTATCGGTAGCTGCAGCAGGCACACTTGCAAGGTACCCACTATGCCATAAATAATTGTGTAGTAGGCAGGCATTCGCTATGCCATCATTCGTTATTCTACAGAGACGCGTGGGGACCCGTTACACACTTGCAAGAAACATCGTGCAGTTTTTTTGTGCTCTGGCTGACTACAATGAGGAATTATATCAGTAGCTTTCGTAATCCTCAAAATTATGGTCGGCCAATTTCTTCCATTTGGTAAAAGCCAAGTTTAGTGGAAAACAACAAAAACAATGACAATTCCCCACAATGAGCATGCACCACTGTTTATGGGTGAACAAGATGAATCTTTTGTGAAGGCTTTCCGCTGGTAACAGCGAATCAGCTACTGACTGAGGATCATCGACCCCGTTTCACGATGAAGACTCCAGGTACGAAGTAGTCCTGCCTAGTCTACCAACCACTAACCATGTTTTCAATTCTGTTTTCTTTTATGCAAATTTCAGCGGTATGCCGCATGGTGTCCAGTATTTCCGTGATGCGCTGATTGAAGTCGTGACTCAGGGAACATCATAGGAGTTGGCCAATATTAAATGAGCCATGTATGAATGATTACGTGTGCAATTAGCAGCGAAATAGAAACCTGTTACTTTTGGGGAGCTCCGTCTTTTAGAAAAGGACTGAAGCGCGGAGTGTTAGATCCGGAAACCAAAATTAATGGCTGCACCTCATTTGGATGCCAGATTATGTCGAACCATGACGTGATGAAGAGGAATTTGCAGCTTACGATGTGGGGAAGTCCGTTAATAGAGAAGCATGAAGGTATGCTGGAATAGAAAAGGGAATGAAAACAAGCAGGGACGCTGTCTTCTAGCCAAAGGACATCACCTTTGTGAGCTCAATACCAGAAATTCTCTATCTATGGTTACCAGTGCTTCGCACTTATTTCCGGTAGACCTGCACGGCAGCTTCGTAGCACGTGAGTGGGCATGGTTATTGACAGCGCGAAACACCGAGGTATTTGCAGTGCCATCGATTTGGGCATTCGTCGGATGCCTACGTGTCGACTTATCCCAACACACTCCATTTTGCCCTAAGCACAGAAGAACCGCATCTGGACAATCGTACGGATGCTACCGAGGTAGTTGATGCGACAGGAGAAGCAGGGGAAGGAGCAGTAGGTGGCTCAAAGGGAGGGCACCTCCCCCCGCACCCACAATAACAATGCTAAAGGCCCCAGTGAATAGACTGAAGACATATGTGAAGGCAATCCTGCTGGAGCAATCACATGGAAGACCTTAAAGACAAGCCTTATGACAATGAAGAACAAGAAGCAATAGGTAGTAGTCAGACAAAGAAGCTCCAGCCACCGTCATTGTTGAAGCAACAAGTGCGTGAGACACGACAGAGCAAGCTTCTTCATGTGTTCCCCGTGTCGCCTCCTTTTGGGGACCAAGGGACATGCCGTTTATGCCAGCGTCTTCAAGAAAGTGCACGTAGAAGTGCAAAAAAATGAAGCTACAGGTTGCCTTGTGGGTAAAGGTGACCAACAAAACTTTTCGATAGAGCAAAATGACAACCGCGCTAACCTTTCCCATGTGTATAGCGACACTCAACGAACGGGGCTTGAGAAATTAAGCCGTCAGTGAAATATGCACCGCGTGGCTGAGCCGTAGAACATTGATGAAGCCGCACAGCCAGAGACAAAAAATTTTTGTGTGCTCGTGACGACGACCTTGCCTAGAAGTTTTTCAAGGTTATGATTTATACATCAGCCAAGCTCAAGGTGTTTCCGCTGCGTGCTTTTTCTTAGAAAGCGGTTTATACACACTTTGGCGCCGCTACATGTTGATGGCGAAGGGCGCATCATTTGTTATGACTATGGTTTTTTTTCTCCCATAATTGAAGGTTTATCTGTCTATGCTCCCTGCAAAGTAAAAGACAAGAATACTTTTTGCGCTCTTTCACCTCGATTCTAAACACTGACAGAAGTTTCATAGCCTTGGGAAATTTCAATTTTGTTTGTTACGCTAGAGATTATTCATATATAACCAATGCATATGATGATGATGTGTCTTTATAGCGGACATTATTCAATGACCAAAAATTATTGTGGGAACACATTCACCTTCTTCGGAAAGGTTTACGCCTTTCAGGGTGTCTCTCACGCACGGCTTGACGGTGTGTATGTATACATAAGCGTAGGATCTTGAATTCTTAATTATGCTTTAAAGTCCACATTTTTACAGACCATTGCATTCTTACCGTTCCTTGGGGTCCTAAAATTTATCTTAAGGTCCCTCTAAACTGGGACCAATGGAAGCTTAAAGCACACTCGTTGCACAAGGATCAGTTTATGAAAATAGTTAAATTGGTACAAGGGGTACGACAGTCACGACAGGTGCCACGCTTCGCTCAATAATAAAGGTTCAAAGAAAAAGTTAAGTTTCAGGCGTTTCGTGTATCATGCGAAATCGCTCGAAGAATAAGAGCAAGAAAACTCTACTTTAGTGATTTACTTCATACGCTCCATGTTTTTGAAAGATAAGAGACGTGGTTGTACGTTGATGAAGATAAATGTTGGAGCACAGATACAAAATTATGATAGAGATATATTCAGGAGGGCAATTATTCGTTCGTGTGTTACTCACTTCAATGAACAGGAAACCAATATGAAAGCTCTCAGGAATAAAAAGCAATATGCGCTTTGTAAACAGGTACTGCATAATAAATAACGAGGTTTTCTTTGCACACAGGCATGGGAAGTAGCAGGCGCATTTGAAGATTGTTACAAACGTTTGTTTACCGTGGCTACACTTCAGGATAATTTTGAGGATGGAGCTGCCCACTTCATTGTCCTTGTGCCCCACTTACAAAAAGAAGACCGACTCATTGTTGATGAGTCCATATCTTTGCTTGAGCAACTTTTTAAAGAGGCATATGGGCGTGTTGAACTTCCTTCCTCTTTTTATCGCGGTCATTCAACATTTCTCCCAGAAAGTCAAGATTCTGAAGCTTTAAGGGGGTCATGACACCCAATTTTCTACCATGATCTGTGTTTTGTGGGTTGGTTCTTGTACGTTCACAAAAAAGCTGGCAAAACTTCAGTGCATTTGGTAGTGCCAATAGTTAAAAACAAAATATTTTTTATAAACGAGTGAGTGGCCTAGTGGTCGAGCAACACTCGCACACTCGCTAGCCGTGACGTAACGAACCACTTGCTCGGCGAGCGTCTGCCTGGTGTGCACTACGAAGGGCGATCGTGCTTCATGGTCCGCTGCGCTTGCACTCGAGTTGTTTCAACGTTGTGCAATGTGCCACTAGAACTGAATGACTTGCAGAAGGCTGAAGCAATGCCACTGCGTCGCCCATGTTGCGGAGTGGGCCAAAGCGTACAGAACAGGGAGACCACTAGCGTCGCACTGGGTACATGCTGTTCACCTCAGACAATTTTAACACACGTGCCACACGTATACAAAAATATGCAAAAACAATGGTCAGTACGCATGGCATTGTTACCACCACTTATTAGGTTGTGCATGCACGTAATATAGTGAAAAAAATGTGCACACTTTACTAATTTTAATGCGCAAAAACTGCTCGCGATTGCAGTGTCTCCTAATCGTTAAGCTCGCTTGTCAACCTGGCACGCTTGAAGTAAAGCTACTTACCTTTGCGGAAAGCCACCAGGAACGCGTGTTACAACACCGAGGTCATTGGCTTCTGTGTTCGCCCCATCTTTGATGCTTTCTTTGTCGCTCGAGTTGCTGGCGATGGGGTTGAAATTAAAATGCGCAGCGTACATGACGCCATCGCCGCTACTGTTCTTCGATGAATCAATGTCCAAATCTTGAGCTGATGTTGGCACCGACAACTTGCCGATGGTACCGGTACCACTTCGCAACACTTGCAACACGTGGGGAACACGCGGCAAGCAACACTCGCAACACAGTGAGCACACTGACCACGGGGCGAAGGTGCCGTTTGGTAGCAGACGACGGCACTGCTACCATCGGTTTGTGACGTAACGCACTCCACGGCAAAATCGCAGTCGCTGGTGATGGGCGGAGTTTACAGCCGAACACTTCTGCGGCTTATGTTGGACTGAAATGACTTTTCACAGTCCAGTTTGCACGCGTGTGCAAGCATATTCGGCCCTCTACCTTCCTTTTTCGCCAAAAGCCGCAAATTGTTGGGTGAACTTATCATGACTCATTAAAAAGAGCTAACGGGCATAGGCCTATATTGTTATATAACGTTGACTACTAAATATATACAAAATTACTGACAAGTCGTCCAGATCGGTGATCACTAAATGTGTAGTGAGCACCAAAGATTTGGAATTCGAGGTCGCTCTATACCGAAAAAAATGGCAGCATATACACGGAGTGAAATATGGACAGTGGGGCGAAGCATTCGTGCGTCCATTTGTTCTTGCTTCCGTCCATCCATGCGAGCGTCTGTGTGGCCGCCCGTACCTGCATCCGCCCGTCCGTGCAAGTGTCTGTTCGTGCGTCCGCACGTTCATCTGTGCGTCCGTTCCTGCTTTCGTCCATGCGTCCGCTCCTGCGTCCGTGCATGCGTCTATCCGTCCGTGCAGCCATCCGTGCGTCCGTCCATGCATCTGTCTGTGTGTCCATTTGTCCACCTATTCAGCACTCCAAGAACCATCATCTCGTATCTTTTCTTCATATATTCCTCATATTGAAGCACCGCCATCCAGTGGACATTCCAAGGACTGAAGGAGAGCAGGCACACGCACACTTTCCTACGGCTTGCACTTCGTGTCTACTTCCCATTTTAAACACCTCGAGTTCATAGTATATAATATTTCACTATATTCATGGCACTGCGGCCCAACTCTCGCTAAACCTTTCTAAAACGTAGCAACACTTTCTTGTCTTTTGTGCGTTGTTGAAAAAGAAAAAATTCGCAGTGTGCACGCTAACTAAAAGCCGAACTCTCCTGTCTCTCATTCCGCCTTAGCAGTCATTGGCATGCACACTGAGCACTATCTTTTATTGTTAAACAACGCACAGAAGAAATCTCTTACCGGCACCACCTTGGAGGTCAGAATGTTATACTTGTTACACACTACTACAACGGCTACGAGGGACGAACAGGTGCCGCTATAAGGAGCTTCGTCCCTAAAATATCTGTATAACACGGTCAATCCTTGATCGTATTCATGGTAGTATACACCTAGGATTCCTTCAAATAAACTTTGCTGAAGCATTTGATAAGGTAATGCATGCTTATTTGTTTCTGCTCCTAAGACACCTGTGGCTGGGTGATGTAATATACATTAGTTTTTCACTCTGCTATAAGAATTGCACTGTGAGGCCAATTGTGTGTCGCAAACTTTCTAATAAATGGAAATGAAATCATCTGTATAGCAGGGTAGTCCATTCTCGGCGTTGCTCAATGCAGCTTATCTCAGAGTTACTCAATCATATAAGAGTTGCGAAACTGCGTTCCGGAACCTGGAAACGCCATTGGCCGACCAAGTGAAAGTGAGTAAAGTCTCTTCATTTAGAGAAAGTAGCGACTCTCTCCTTCATATCCTCTCCAAAGTGCCGAGCCCTCCTCTCCCACGTGTCCAGACCTAATCTATATCGTCCCTCGAACATCCACCGTGCGGCAGCCAGCCCTATAACCCGACCCGTGCCACTTTCCTATCAAGAATTCTATGTCACACTGATAACACGGGCGATGCTGGTCGCGGCCTGAGAGGTGAGAGGCGGGGGAGGAGTATGCGCGGCGCGGCGGCTTGGTTAAAAAATGGAAGTACTTTTCTAAAAATGTCAAGGAACTTTGGGAGTGAGCGAATTGTCGCGTTATCTGGGAGCGACAATACAAAACACTGCATCGCCACTTGTGCGTGCAGTTTTTTAGGCTGCTCAACGCCGCACGCTACACTGGCGTTGTCGTCTCAATTGCCTCGGCTTGCACGGCGCCCGCTGCCGTTGTTAGCTGTTTTCACTCTGCATAGGCGTAATCAAAGCCGGGTCAAAGCATCAAGTTTTGTTCAGTTGAACGTGGTGCTTGAAATTTCGTGATACGATGGTTTTAACGCTGCGCCCTGATTATTTCTGTAGCTTCTCGTTTGCTCCTTTGAAATTGGGAGCTTGAGACCGATTGCTCACGGCAAGTTTAACGAATCCTTTAACTGTTGCTGCTGCGGTTCACGATGTTGCTCGCTGACACGACGTAAGTGATGGTCGCACTAACGAGACACAAATACGGTAGCGTGCAAACCAAAGCACTACAGAACTGATCTGTACTTACGGCGAATTGGCCGCTTTGTCTTGCACGCCGCGGTCAAATTTCACTAATTGCAAAATTAATGAGATACTGACGGGGATACCATATAATTATGACAGTCTGATGGCAAGAAAGTGGGAATATTGAACAATGTTATTTACTTGCAACTAGCACTGCAAGCACGCTTTTCTTTTCTGGTGCAATATTTGTGGAGTCTTTCCAATATCACCGGCATTTGCTGCTCGGGCAACGTCGTCAACTGCCATCGACCGACTTACAGGTTGGATACACCTGAATCAACGCTGCATCCCGCTTGCGTCAGCCTTGCCGCTAATGATTTTCTCGAAATGTAAACGTCCTGGGACCTCCAAATGAATCTGCAGTAAAGTACCGACTTCACTGCACCATTCATTGCGCTGTGCTAGCAGTGCGGTCAATGAAATTCAGCAGCGAGGAATGCTGTGCAACCGAAAAAAACAAAAATAAAACACGTTTAGCGCACCAACACGCTGCCCATAGCCACGTTAATTCAAGGGCATTGTGGAAAACTTGAAAAAAAGACAGAGCATCAAGCGAACGAGCAGCTCCTCTGTCCTTTATCACGTCTTCAGAACTGCGACAAAAGAACATATTCAGCACCCTAAGGCACCAAATCACCTAAAAGCAAGTTCTAGGCATTGCTATGCTGTTTGGCGGAATGCGGCGGCACTCAATATTTCGCTAAATACCAAAACACAAAATAATATGTTTCCTAGTTAGTTTTGCTGTGAAGAGATGGTGCTAAAGTCTGCTCACTTCCGCCATTTCGGGCAATGCCTTGTCCAGATTTTGATACATAGAGCCTTTGGGGAGTTTCACAACTTGTATGATTGAATAACTATAGTTTATCTGAAACCATTATGTTTAGGCCTAGGCATAAGAAGCATAAGAAGATGCCAATATGAGGCCGAGGAAGTTATAGTTCTAGCGTAGGAAGATGAGATTGCCTTTTTTAGCGTTGATACCCTTGCGTTCAAGTAGCAGTCTACACTACGTTTCTGTGAAGTCGCATGCGCCAACGCCAATTTCGAAAAAAAAGTACAGGTATCCAACTAGGCATGTGGGTTTAAACACCTTTAGTCTTCTCAGATTTTTTTTTATAATGTGAATCCTCTGTGGAATACTGGCGTGCTTCTTGATGACCATCATGATAGTGGCCCTCATTCCACCTCTGCGATAACTACGATCTACCAAAAAGTGGCAACGTGGCATTTAAGAGACCTTTCAATTTTTGCGAGAGCAAAACGGTGCACTATATTCCTTACATCAAAGTTTATTTACGTTCTTCAGGCGCTGCACTGCTCTCTTGAGCACATTCAAGGTTTTCACGGCATATTTGCCTGTTCTATTTGGGGCTCTTCATTAAAATTTATGAGAGGAGACAACGCTTTTCTTCCACACAGGATGAGTGCCTTTGGCCTGGTGCTTTTGTTTGTGTGACCGTTGGCGATGCGATTTTTGACCTTAAATATGTGTGCCACCTTCCCTTTTAGCGGTGCTTCGAAGCCATCAGTGTTAGCAACTTCCTTTTATTTATGTCACAACAAGTGTTGCTAAGAAATTGTAGTTCTGTGGATTCGTAAAATAAATTGTTTATCGCGTCAGTTTTTTGAAAGCCATATTTAATTTAGAGTACTTGTATATTACTGGCAAAAGAACGTTAACGCTGCACTTGTGAATAACTTTTTTGAACTTCTTCATTGACTGCCATATTTGCATTTGTCTGGTCCCAGTGTCTCATATCGCGTACGCAGATTGTGGACATCTCCTGCAGTAACATATTTTGTTTAAACTGCGCACTTCCATTCAACCTGTGAGAACATGGCTCAATGAAAAATTATTATGTGTGCACAGACAGTTACTTGTAAACTCAAGAGCATTGTTTTGTTGATTAACTAGTCTGTAAGTGAAAACTGGGTGATTATCAGAAACAAAATATCCTTAGTCATCAATGAATATATTCGAAATTCTCACAGTTTCACCCGAAAAATTCAATTCCTGCTTCACCGATTTCCTGAGCAAGCAAAGAAACAAGAATGAAAAAACGCGTGTGCTGTAATGCCTAGTGCACTGCTACGACTTCCACTTGGGAAGATACGGGCAGTTTTTTAGTGAATGGTGTACTGAACTATGTAATGCTCACGACAGATATTTCAAAAACGATATATCCTCTCTTTTGCAAAAAAAAGTCGAGTTAATTGTGTCGCCTCACTCTTCCTGACCACGGTTCGAACCAGTTGTCGTTAATTGATGAACATGACCTTCCACTTTCAGATTACGAGTGACATGTGGGATTTAACGTTACAAACTAGCGTATGATTATAACTGGCGTCGTAGTAGAGGGCTCAGGAAATTTTGACCATCTGGGGTTCTTTAACGTGCCACTAAATCTGAGCACACGGACCTACAGCATTTCCGCCACCATCAGAAATGCTGCCGCCGCTGCCGGGATTTAATCCCACGACCGGCGGTTCAGCAGCCGAGTACCTTAGCCACTAGACCACCGCGACGGCACAGATTACGAATGTTTGGCAACTCTACATACAATTAAAATAAAACCTATTTTCCTTAGTGCGCAGGGAACGTTTGAGAAAAAAGATTTGAGAAAGGAACGTTTCAGAACACATTCATTACAACATAATTGCCTACAGACTGACTGCATATTTGTGGAACTTGCTAAAGCGTTAGAACATGTAGCCCATTGCAAGATCATTTCTAAATTACCTTCGCTACAATTCGACTACCTCATTTTAATTATGGCTAGAAAATTTCCTTTCCACTCTCAAGCATTTCACGATCCTTAATAATAATTTCTCTCTCTTTTCCTATGTCTCTTCTGGCGTCCGACAAGGGAGCATTTTTGGCTCTTTACTTTCTTTTATATAAATCAACGACCTGAAATGTAATATATTGTTATGGGTAACTTACTTATTAAGTTATATGCGATGCACCGAGCTCTTCGAACAAGATGGCGCCAGTTCATCAAAATCCAGCAACCGACGTCGTCTTTCTCTTTCATGCAGCTAGGCTGCGGCGGCTATTCTGTATGATCCCCCCCCCCCCCCCCCAGGGGTAGAGCAACGTCTCGGTGCTTCAGCTACTCGCATGTGGTACAAAGAGGGTAATAAGGCTTGAGTCGAGCTATGTGCACGATATCCCTCGAAGCTGACGAGGATGACGCTGGATCGGCTGGAACGATCTCGTATGTAACGTCACTCACATGGGGAACGACGCGGTAAGGTCCAGTGTAGCTTTACAGCAGATCTTCATAAAGGCCTACACGCCGAGTCGGGGACCAGAGAAGGACCAGGGAATCCGGTGAAAAGTGCACGTTTCGGTTTTGGGAATCTTAGAGCTTTCTTTGGTGCTCCTGTGAGGCCCGCAAAGGGCTGCGCGATAGTTGGCGTGCGTGGTCGGCTCGCGCGATGGCTTCGCTGGCATATTCAGTGACCAAGGGTAGCAAGGTGTAAAGGGTAGGGCGGGTTCTTGGCCGTATAGAAGTTACAATGGCGAATAGCCGGGAGTGTCATGATGCAGCGAATTATATGCGAACGCCTCAAATGAAAAGTGAACAGCCCAGTCCTGGTGGTCGGCCGCTACGTATTTAGAAAGCATGTCGGTTATGGTGCGGTTGAGGCGCTCCGAAAGACCATTCGTTTGCGGATGGAACGGAGTGGCATACTTGTGCTTGCAAAGCAACAGAGCAGGATTTCGTCAACGACAGCTGATAGGAAGGTCCAGCCTCAGTCAGTGAAAAGTTGGCACGGAGCTCCGTGTACGATAATAATATCGTATATCAGAAAGTCCGCCACATCGGTTGCGCAACTCGTCGGAAGTGCTCGTGTGATAGCGTACTTTGTCGCATAGTCAGTGGTGACAGCGATCCATTTGTTGCCTGAGCTGGAGATCGGAAATGGGCCAGGCAGGTCGTGGGCAACTAAAAAAAAAGGTTCACTATTAATGTTGATCGGCTGAAGGAATCCAGCTGGTAGTTAAGATGACTTTTTGCGTCGCTGGCAGGGTTCTCAAGCGGCGACGTAGCGTCGAACGAAATGGGCAGGACCAGGCCAAGAGAAACGACGACATACACGGTCGTATGTGCGAGAGACGCCCAGGTGGCCCGCCAAAGGAGCGTCATGAAGTTGGTTGAGCACAGTCACACGAAGATGTGCTGGTATGACGGGGAATAAGTCATGGCCATATGGATCGAGGTTACAGCGATACAAGATCCCGTCTTTGACGAGGAACATTTGTACAGATGTGTCGTGAGGCATTGACTCAAGCTTGTCAATGATAGCTTGCAGGGAAGCATCGCGGTGTTGTTCGTGGCCATGGTTGAGTAGCTGCGTCGCAGACAGAAAATCTGGAAAGGTTTCAGTACGAGCAGCTTCTTCCACAGGGTAGCGTGATAAACAATCCGCATCTTGGTGCAACCACCCTGTTTTGTACGTTATGGCGAAGTTGTACTCTTGTAAACGTAGGGACCAACGAGCGAGCCGTCCTGTGGGATCCTTGAGTGAGGCCAGCCAGCGGAGCGCGGGGTGATCGGCGACTACTCGGAATTGACGCCCCTATAAGTATGGGCAAAAATTGGTGACCGCCCACACAAGAGCGAGACACTCACGCTTCGTGATTGAATAGTTGTGCTCGGTGGTATATAGCAGTCGGCTTGCATATGCAATAACACAGTCATATACACGTTGGTGTTGCAATAGCATTGCTCCTATGCCATGCCCCCTAGCGTCAGTGTGAACCTCAGTTGAAGGTGATGGATCGAAATGAGTTAAAATCGGCGGTGCTGTAACAAGGTCGTGAGCTGAGAAAAAGATGAGGCTTGATCAGCACCCCAGAAAAACGGGGCTTTTTCTTCAGGAAGTTTCTGAGTGGGCGTGCAATGATTGCGAAGTACTTAAGAAAACTTCGGAAATAGGAGCACAAGCCCACAGACCCGCGAACGTCCTTTGTGTACTTCGGAACAGGGAACTCTATGACGACGCTAATTTTCTCGAGAACCGGGTTGTCTTTTGCAGCATCGATGAGGTGGCCATGTACGGTTATTTGGCGATGAACAAAGTGGCATTTAGAAGAGTTCAATTGAAGTGCAGCTCAACGAAAAATGCCAAGAATCACCGATAAACGATCGAGATGGGAGTCGAATGTGGGCGAGAAAACAATAACATCGTCTAAATAACATATACAGGTTGACCATATACACCTTTGGAACAATTAGTCTATTCTTTCGAATGTGGCCGGCGCATTACAGAGACCGGAGGGCATAACTTTGAAGTGATAAAGACTGTCCGGAGTGATGAACTCTGTCTTCTCATGGTCCATCTCGTCTACAACAATCTGCCAGTAGCCAGATCTTAGGTCAATAGTAGAAAAATACGTAGCACCGTAAGGACAGTATAAGGATTCGTCCATTCTAGGCAACGGGTAAACATCTTTCTACGTAATTTTCTTGAAATGGCGATAATATACGCAAAAGCGCTTTGTTACACCCTTCTTTCTGACCAGGACGACAGGAGAAGCCCAGGAGCTACATGAGGGCTCGATTAGGTATTTTGCAAGCATTTTTTCGACTTGATGTTGTGCGACTGTAAGCTCGGACGCGAAAACTTGGTATGGACGTCGGTGAATGGGACTCGCGTCACCAGTATTAATGCGATGAATAATAATACTCCTTAGGCTTAAGGCTGGCTGGTGAACATGTCACTATAGGACTCCAGGACATGACGGTGGGTTGGTCGGATAAAAAAGTAGAGACATCTCAAGGTCAAGACAGCCGGCTGAACAATCTATAAGGACCGAGGGAGCGGTTAGAAAATTCATACCTAGAATTAGGTCATGAGGGCAATTTTCTCTAACGGTGTAAATGCAGCAGTGTTTCTATCGACAATAGTCACACGGGCAGAGCACATGCCAATAATGGCGGCAGTTCCCCCGTCAGCGACTCAAACGGCTCGATTGAAGGCGGGTGTGACAACTTTCTTTAGGTGGCGACGAAGAGCCGCGCGCATTGTGGACACATGCGCTCCGGTATTGATCAACGCGCACACAACTACATTGTCTAAATTAACGTCCAAAAGACTCCAGGTGGTCGGTAAAGTTACACGAGGATTTCTCGCAGAGGTCGTCGTCAATGCAGCTACACCTCTAGAGGCTTCCCTTCTTAGTTCTCCGGTCGGGGGCGCTGCAAATAGGTCGGAGAGGCCGGATGGTGTTGTGGGGGTGAACGAGATTGACGGCGAGCAAGGGTGAGAGCGGGCGTAGCGAGGTCTCGTCAGAGGTTCGGCTGAATCAGAGGATGTGGTCGGCATAAGGGAATCAAAATTAAATGCTGAGGATGTCTGGTGGAGAGAAGTGGCCTAGGAAGGAGGCCAATAGTGCGCCGGTGGAGCCCAGTGATTGCGGCAGTGGCAAGCGATATGACCTACGCGTCGGCAGTTGAAGCATATGGACTTCATCATTTTTCACTGGTATAGCGCACCACGACAAGGACACACACAAAGGAAGATGCACACACACACACACAGCGCTAACTTGCAACTAATCTTATTATTGCAAGTTAATCTTATTAGTTGCAAGTTAGCGCTGTGTGTGTGTGTGTGCATCTTCCTTTGTGTGTGTCCTTGTCGTGGTGCGCTATACCAGTGAAAAATGATGAATCTCAACCAACTAGCCCGGCAACGTGCCTTAGCATATGGACTTGTCGTCCAGTGTACGCCATGGCGAAATAGTACCTTTACATAACGGCAAAATAGCGGCAAATAACGGCAAAATAACGGCAAAATAGTACCTTTACACAAATCTGGTGACAAGCAAGTTTTCAGCAATTACAGGCCCATCTCTCTTACCCCTCATTCCTGCAAGCTATTAGAGCATAATATATATAAACATATTATTGCACTTCTCGAATCTAACAATTTGTTGTCTAGCTTCCAACATGGATTCAGACGAAGTTATAGCACTGTTACGCAGCTAACCGAATTCGTGCACGACATTTCTAGCAATATGGACATTGGTAATCAGGTTGACGCACTATTCATCGACTTTTCGAAAGCGTTCGACACTGTACTTCACTCTAAATTACTATGCAAGTTAAATGCCATATTAAACAACCCGCAACTAGTTACCTGGATTTCTAATTTTCTTTCTGAGCGCTCACAATACGTTTGTTATAACTCAACTGACTCCGACATTGTTAGTGTTAATTCATGCGTTCCACAAGGTTCTGTACTTGGCCCGTTACTGTTTCTACTGTACATAAACGATTTGCCTAATAACGTCACCTGTAAAATTCGTCTGTACGTGGATGATTGTGTTTTGTATGAACCCATCGACTCTCCTGAAGCCCATTATCGTCGAAATGACTCATTTACTAAATTTTGTGAATGGTGTGTAACCGGGCAAATGAGTATAAATTTTAATAAATCTGTGCTTATGTCTTTCACGAATAGTAAGTCCCCTTCCTGCTTCACGTACTCGTTTAACGGACCCACCTTAAAAAAGTAACAGAATACAAATATCTTGGTGTTGTTCTTTCTAGCAATTTATCTTGGTCTCAGCATATTAACTTTATCTGCACAAAATCTTTAAAAAAAGTAGGTTATTTAAGACGAACACTTTCCCAATCCCCCAAAAGCACTGAATTACTTATGTATAAAACACTGATTCGTCCTATACTTGACTACGCATGCCCCGTATGGAATCCTCACAAGCAGGGTGAAATCAATAAAATTGAGGCCATTCAAAAAAAGCTATCAGATTTATTTGTAACCGCTATGATCGCTACTTTTCACCTTCCCTTGCCCTGTCTTCTCTTGAACTAACCACATTACGCATGCGCCGTCTAAAGGATTCTATGAAACTGCTTTACTGTTTTATTAACTCGGTCTATCGCATGTCCCACAATACCTACATCTCATTTGCCTCGCCGTCCACAACTAGAAGTAATCACCACCTTAATATCAAGCCTTACCATTGTCGTACTAACACATTCAAATTTAGTTTTTTTCCTTTCACTGCCGAAATGTGGAATCAACTGTCCAGTGATATTCGCTCCCTTCCGCTGGAAAATTTTTTACTTGCCCTTGCTGATTTGCGTTAAGTGTTCTTTTGCTTTATTTCTCTGTTGATCTGTTTGTTTGTTATTTGCTCACTCCCGCCATAGCCCCAAATTGGGGGCTGCAGTGTGTATAAATAAAGAAATAAATAAATGAATAAATAAATAAATAAATAAATAAATAAATAAATAAATAAATTCGGAGAAATTGCGCTGTTGAGAGTAATTGGAACCAAAGCGACAAGCGGAAGGACGACGATAATGACTTGGCAGAGTAAACTGGTTAAACAGGGTGTAGGCCGACGTTCGATAATTCTTGATGAACAACGGCTTGCATCAGTGAGATCGTGGTCGGCGCAGGATAGGGCGTTGGGAATGGAATAACTACTGGTTGTGCTGCCTCGACCTCGGGATGAATAATGCGGGTGAGTTTTTCACATCGGGGAACTTGGCAGAAGGCGTCATCGCAAGAGGAAGTAGCCGCTGTGTTCAGCAGGCGCGTGATGCCATGGGTGACGCGGTGGGCTTTTGCCTGTTCTAGACGGCGGCATTCTGTCAGGATCATGTCGCTGCTCGTGACATTATTAAAAACCAACAGGTTGAAGACATCGTCTGTAATACCCTTGAGGACGTGATTAACTTCCTCGTCTTCCGACATGCGCTGGTTGACCTTGCTACAAAGCGCCAACGCGTCAAAAATGTATGAGACGTACGATTCAGTAGACGTCTAGGCGCGAGTCGCAAGCGTCTTTTTGGCAGCTAGCTGATAACCAGATGGATCGCCAAAAGATCACGAATCTTCGTTTCGAAGAGATCCCAGCTAGTGCATTCGGCTTTATTGGTTTCTAACCATGTCCGCGGCGTGCCGTCGAGGTAGAACACAATATTGTCGAGCATGAGCGTGTAATCCCAGCGGTGGGTAGCACTGACACGCTCGTACCGGTGCAGCCAGGAGTCAACGTCGATGGTACCGTCAGCGGAGAAAGTTCCAGGATCTCGCAGGGGTGGCAGGGTGACGTTGGTTTTCAACTCAGCTGGAGAGGACAGTGGTGATGAGGCACTGGCAGTTGAAGTTGACGAAGAGTCCCCGGTGTTGCGACCGCTGCGTGTCTCCATCGAGGTACACGAGTCGTCCACTTCCACCAATAATGTTACGAGTAACTTCTTTATTAAATTATATGCGATGCACCGAGCTTGGCGAACAAGATGGCGCCAGTTCATCAACAACCAGCAAGCGACGTCGTCTTTATCTTTCATGCAGCAAGGCTGCGGTGGCGGTTCTGTAACAATATCATCAAATATCAGAGTCGTCGTAAAAATGCATTCTCTACAGACCCAAAATCTGTTCTAACAACCACTTCATCCCTAAATATGGTAGTAAAATGATGTCTAACTGGAGTCACACATGGCTCAAGACCCTAGGTACCAGTAATTGTAAAGTTGTTTCCTTTGGACGCAAAAGAAGTAATTTCTAACTTTACTTAACATATACAAAGAGACTGGCTTTCCCGGTGTTGCGAAGAGACCAAAAAACCACGACGGTTAGAATTGTGTATTCAGATTATTTGAATGTGAAAAATATGACAATATATCTTATTTCCCTTATAATTCTTCGTCTTCTCATTTATTTTCCTGTTTCTACATCTTCCCGAGCCCTCAAATATGCGCTCTTATAAGCAGCCTTCTAGTGGATGAACCAACCACGGTGGTTTTCGTAGATTTGGTCTCACCCATGGAAACGTCCTTTACGAAACATATTTTAAAGAGCTTTAAGATTTTTTTCTTCTAGTAAAAAATTTTCACTATTTTTAAGTTTCTTATGAATATTCGTCATCGCGGGTTTCATTATTGCACCCCATATTTCTTTCGTATTTTCAGAGTTCCATCGAGTTCCATCGTTGCCTCTCTACTTTAGTAACTTCGCGAAGTCTCCACATCTGTTGAAAGTTGTAGTCCCATTCTTCCTTTTCGTCTACTTCAATGTTCCGCTTTCCGCCAATCAGGTCTGATGGGGTCAAAGGAGTAGACTCGTCCAGCTCCTCGCAAACGTACGCAAGTGGTCGGTTGTTCTTTAAGCCTTCAACTTCACAGACTAACGTATGCATTCTTTCGATATGTAGTAAATGCCAATCAATATGTTTTCGCGGACATGACTGGAAGCCGCGTATCAGCCGTTCATAAGAACCACCCCATCATGGTGCGTTTTCGGCAGTGAATTTGCCCTTGATACGCTTACAAGTCCTTGTCGCATGACGCTGTAACAGGGTGATTGTAATCAATTCTCTTTTAGATTTCTTGGAATCCTTCGCATTGTCGCTGTTTTGACTGAACAGATCCCTCTTGCAATAGAGCTACGAAAAGGCTGCAAAAACTATGAGCTGGAGTGCCTTCAGCTTTTTTCAAGTGCACAGCTCTTGTATTTGCGTGTAAAGAATGATATGTGAACCTTCATTGTCTCTCTTTATTTTGGCCGCTTGCAGTGGGCTTTTGAAGTATATTTCAACTATATCAAAAAGTGCAGTCTTTGTTATCCAGACGGAGGGCCGAGGAGGTATCACTTCTTGCAGTGGCGTGGAAATATACCTTGTGCATAAAATGCATGTGCTAATGACATCATTCACTTCCTGTCGTCCTCTCACTATCTGAGACTTGGTCCTTAAACATGCTAGTATGTCTCGCACACTACCGTCAAATGTCTCTCCATGCACATGTGTAATCATCAGTATCCTTGTAAAATGAATTTTTCAAAATATTTTATGGGATGCTTTTAGTTAATTGTCATATTTGTCTCTTGAAGTTGGTTTTTAGTCTCAGTATGCCTTGTTCGTCTGTGAATACCTGACATCCCGTGATTTCCTTAGGTGCACCAACTTTTTTCTGTGCTTTGTCATGTTCCACATTTTGTTCTTGACAAATAATACCGTTCTCCGCAGCCTCAATGTCTTCAGGTGTTAGAGGATCATATAATTTGTCACGTAGAACATTGCTGTAGGAGCGAAACGTCCAAGCTGTTACCCTCAACATCTTTGAGTAATTGCCAAACTTTTCAATTTCGATTCCTCGTTCCGCGTCTTGTTCCGTCGTATATTCAAGAAGTATTTAAACTTCCCTTGTTTCTTCATTACCACCTGGCTCTTTGTAACTTGGATAGTCTTTGTTCTGAAACCACGCCAGTCCTCTCCACCAAATTTCTGCTCACGAAAGTTGTTCCATAGTGACGCCTCTAGTTAAAAGATCCGCTAGATATTCACTACTGCACACGTATGCCCATCGACTCCCTGCTGACAATTTTCCTTATTATTGTAGTAGGTGTTTGACAAATTTACGCCTTCTTGCTTTTCTTATCCAGTTAAACACAGTTGCAGTATCCGTCAAAACTTCACCTGGTTAAATTCTTTTTTCAGGCTTATTTTGATGCAACTCCACATTCTTACAGATAGTGTGCCTCCTAGAATATTTAAGTTTGATAGACTGATTGGCTTTATTGCAGGCACTTTACTTTTTGCGAGAATCAGCAATCTCTTTTTCCCTGCGTTCTCGTAGGCTAGTATCATATAGGCGGCACTTGCATAAATCACTGAACTTGCACCGGATAAAAATGTGCAATTCTGTGTTCATATGCTATTTTTAATTTAAAACGTGCTGCCGTGTTACTTTTGTATTTTCGATTGATGTAATGTTCCCTAATCTTTTCTTCGATATCTTCTCATCTTGACCTGTTAAGTGATCGCCCCAAAATTTATACACTTCTCAGAGCCCAGAGCCTTTCTCACGTTGCTCTTGCTCTTACTGTGACAGGTGTTACAAATCCCAATGAATCGAATCTCATGGCACTTCCTTCAAACACTGCTCGCTTGGTCAGCCTTTCATTCGTTTTTTCTGTCACTAATTTTTCACAAGATAGCCAAAAGTATCGTCATCTAAGTTTCATGTCATTCCTAGAACGTTGGTTTCACTTGATGATGCGGAAACAGCATCTTGATTCGTGAAAAAGTTTTTGCTCATCGCTTCGGTGTTTCATGTCCATTTCGATAGGTTCATTCCTGCTCCGCCAAAAATTTCTTTTGCGTCTTGGTATAAACCTTTCGCTCACCTCTCGTGCGTTGCTTCAATAATGACATGATCGACGTAAATTGAATTTAAAGGTTTCTCCATCCTTTCGGAAAAGTTTTGCTGTTCTTTATTCAGAGGATGCTGTATTGTTGCTGCCAGCCAAATTTGCCTCGTTGTACCAAATGTCACCCTGGTCATCCTCCATGCAACGAAGTTTTTTAGATAATCACACTGTTTGTTTTTTCACCACAAAAACAAAAGGTGCCTCGATCTTCGGGAATACTGATCTGCAAAATGTCTTTTCCAAGTCTGGCGCCCTTGCAACTGAGTGTTTGCGAATGTTCAATCTTAGTGGCAGTATATCTGGATTCAAGTTTTCTCCAGCTTCTAGGCTTTCGTCCAACAAAATTCCTGGTGTCATGGGTGTTCGACGAAGCGTTGAACACTATGCACACTTTTGTTGTCAGTTTATCTTCTCTAATGACTGCTTGATGTGGCATGTAGTATAAACATTCTCAGATTCATCCGACGTCACTAGCTCTGTCACTCCCGATGTAAAATGTTCTTTCAATGCACTGTTGTATCTTTTTATTAGCGCCGAGTCTTTCTGAAGTATTCTAGCTACTTGCATCGTTCCTCTAATTGTTACTTCCTTGTTGTGTCCCATGTTTGCTGTTTCTTTCTATGGTAGTCTTACTTTGTATCTATCTTCATTCGTCTCAACAATGTTTTCTAATGAAGTGAAAAGGCGGTCAGCTGTTCTTCGTTTCCATTATTTCAGTGTTTTAGAACTCCCAAAATTTTTCAGTGGCATCCGTTGTCTCGTGTGTTTTTTCAGTAGCGTGAAGAAGCATTACTGATTTTGCTTTTCTGACATATAATTCTACACCATAATGTCCGTGTACATTTCAACCCAGAGTGTTTCCTACTAGCACTGTGTGTTCAGTAGCTCTTTTCACGCGTCCTGTTAATGCCTCTAATAAAAATCAGATCCTACGAGTAAACTTGTTTCCTCGGTTGTATGTTTTTCATGGTAGTCACCAGCATTTTTTATTCCAATTTTCTTCATATAGGATTTTCAACTGTCGTTTGGGCTAGGGAGTTTTGTTCTTGATATTATGTCTATCTCAAGAGCCTTCAGTACATGTGATCACTCATCTGGACTTTTTTTCGGTGCAACGTTTCAACGCTCATAAAACTCTCACCTTCTTTTCTACCGAGCAATCCAACTGTCCGCTTTTCTCTGCAGAGTGCTTTGCAGCCAGCACTTGGTGACAGATTGGTTTGTATGAATAATTATTTGCTTCCGCTGTCGAATAAAATTCTTGCGTACTCTCCTTTACCTTCACCTGGCAGTCTGCAATAGAATACGATGAAGTTCTTGAAGTTTTCAAATGCTAGCAAGTAGCCCGATTTGTTAACCGATTCAATCCTCACTTTTGTCACTATGCTTGCTGCCTTCATTTCCCCTCTTCCTGCACAGAAAAGTTGAGTATCTGGCTGTGCCACGTTTACGAACTACCGTGGCTTTACAAGCGTTTGCTTTGTGATCTGGTCTTGTGTGCCTAAAGCACTGGTTTGCTTCTCGAAGCTTTTACCTTTTGTCGTCGTATTTATTGACCTCTTACAGTCTTCAGCGCTGTGATTGGTTAGATTACAGAAGCAACATCTTTTAGTGATGGTGCTCTGAAATGCTGTCCTGCCTGTTTTGTCTGTTATTCCATTTCCTGCAAGTTCTGTCTTCACCATCTTCGAAACTTTGTAGCGACTATCTGAACCTCACTTGTTCTTGCCAAAATGTTATCAATACTTTTAGTGTACCTTAACCATTACCGATGATGCTTTTCCTCCTAAAGTTCCTGTTCACTCTCGCGTATCTTGTCTTCTCTTCTCGTAAATTGGTATTCATTGAACAGTTTTTACGGTGGGAAACGCTTTAACATGAACATAAGCTTCGTAGTCTACGAAAGCACTGAAACTCTAGCGCTTCAAATGCGTTCATGTGCACTTGCACTGTCTGGCAAACTTCGTGTATACCTTTGACATCTTTTGAATTTTTAACTGTGACTAACCTGATCAATGCATTCATATGAATTTGTTTCAAATATTTTTCACTGGCTAATTGCTTTTTCAAACACTTAACAGCCCTCTGGTATTTTTTGTCGGAGTATTGTAGTCTTTCAATAAAAGCAGCTGCCTTTCCGTCAAGAGCAAAGATTCCGTAGTGGTACTTTTGACCTTCTGGTCCGTTCTGTCGAAGATGTATAGCGCTTTCAAACTGTGTGCAAAATTTTTGTTTTAAACTGCGCCAGAAGTCTTCGTCAAGTCAGCTTAATGCCGTAAAACCTGAACATGTTTAGTTTTGGCACTTTTACGTAACAATCAGTACCTGATTTTCTGACACTGTTGGTTCAGTTGTTGTTTTTTACATGAACGGTTGTCCAGCAAACATGATGACTCTTAACTAGTTGATGCTGAACTTTATTCCTGAAATGGCTGTAATAATCTTCATATCATTCCCACTACTATCTTGAATTCATCTTCTGCTGTTTTTTCTGGTAGAAATGACTCCATTCTCACATTTGCCGCTCTCAAACTCTCCGTTATGCTGCCGGTTTGGCTGTTGATCATGCTTAGAGTCTACTCATTCTTTTTTTCCCGCCTCGGTGATGACATTGGTTATCTGCATCCTCAAACGTTTCCTCTTCTGCGAAACGATGCCTTGATTTTTGGTGAACAAGATGCAGGCTTACATTGACGATGCAATGATGGCCTCTTCCTTTGCCGTACCTCTCAGCTCCATTGCTGGTGCTCTCGGCGTCACGTCTGCTGCCTCGATCACTTCAGCTCGGGATCTGGCGTTCCGGTTTTGTCGACGAGGGCAAGATAGTCATGGCATCATGCTGTGAACGATCAGAGCAAATATCTAGGACAGTTAGACCCATTTATTTTGATAGTTTGAACATTAATAATAAAAAAAATATAAGTCTTCTTTTTCTTCTAATTCTTTGTCGTCTTTTCCTTTATCTTCCTGTTTCCGCACCTGGGAAGCTTCCCACAAATATTTGGGCGTCCACCTTACACCATTGCTTTCCTGGTTTAGACAAATGACTGCTGTCACTGTAAAACTGTAAACAATAAGACGATTGCACCGAAACTTTTGTCAATGTTACCTTAACGTTCTCGAACTCTCTTACCTAACTTCCGTCGGCCAGCTCCATGTATACCCATCGTCAGTCTGGTCCCCATCCGCTCATTATCAAATTATATGCTTGAAGCAATCCAGAACACAGCAGCCCGGTTCATTTACAGCATCTACTCCAATAATTCCAGTGTGAATTAAGATAAACTTGATCCTTCAATACAAGCAATATATGTTCGTCATCAAGTGCCCTTGTTATGTCTGTCCCATAAGTACGTCTACAGTAACAAAACGTCATAGTTACAACTAGAATGCACCCCCCCCCTCAAATGACGCAGGTTAGACAAGAATATCAGCTTCACCGGCATCTTTGGTAACACCAACGCGTTTAACACACCAGCACTGCAGGAAGCCATCCGCTTGTGGTCACGGTTATATAGAATCTGATAGTAACCCAAACACGTTTCGACACATACTTTAGATTTTTTCAGTATGGTGCAGTCAGTTGCTTAGTTTTTTCTCATTTATTGTTTGACTTCCAAGTTCTTAATTGTTGCAAAGGGTTGCGTGTTCTCTTGATATTTTTGAACTCTGGAATTGATGACTAAACGCACTGTTAACTTTTTACGAAGCACTGTAGCGTTGTTCTTAGTGTTCACTTCTGAGTGTCACTGTAACCCCCCATCCCCTTTCTCAATGCCTTCGAGCCTGTAAGGTATTTTTGAATATACAAATAATTATATTATCACACGTTGTGGAAGCTGTTGCTGCAGATTCCAATTAGAAATTACGGCTAAACTCTTTATCATGGTCAGGACGCTCTGAACTTTACACTCGTTGCAACATTCAGATGCTCTTACAGGTGCTATAAATCAGCTCTTCAGACATGCACTATGTTATCTGTTAACGTGCCTCCTTGCTTCCGAAACAGCCCTTGCATGGTTTTATTTAAAAACTACTTTTAGGGGAGGGGGCAATACACAAAATCTTAGGGCAACACTTAATCTGGGGGCAAGATCGTTGAATTTTCCTCAGGAAAAGACCGAACTAGTGGCTGAGCAGCCCGAAAAGTAGCAAAAAATCAAGTGGTCATCGCTAATTTTATAAGACAGCCGTTCGCGACTGACAAACTATTTCTGTCCTTTTTTGCATCGCTCAGTGTTACCTTACTTTTTTCTTCCTCAACTTCGGTAATTAGGCCTACACCCATGTGGTTAGCAGCGCCACTCCTCTGAGACCTCCATAAAAGATAATATTTGCAGAACAGGCATGGCAGGTTGGCCATAACCCTACAATGAAAAGAATATCATTTGTTGAGAGAGGGTCCAAACAAATGTGAACGCGAAAGGTGGACTGTCGAGAGCCTGCTTTTGCTCACACGTGAACCATGTGGTAGCGGAGTCATACTTCACATTTTGTGCCAACGTCAAGAAAACTTGTAACTCAAGGAAGGTTCTCTAAAAAATAGAGGTATGATTTGCTCAAAGTGCTCTCGCTTTCTTTGCACCAACCAACGCAAGATGAAACAACGCAACACTACCGCAAAAAAAAAACTGGTATAGAACTGACACCTCGCTGATAGATCAAAAGCCACCGAAAAGCTGACGCTTGACCTATCAGAATAAATATTGGGTGATTTAACCAAATGTAAATCCTCTAAGGACAGAGTATACGCGATTTACCGAACATCACAGTTTTCTCTGATAGCCTGTATAGTTTAGCTCTTTCAAGAATTCAAAGATAATGGGGAACAAATGTCTGTTCACTACTTCAAATGGCTTTACGGGTGAGTTCAGTTTTGTGAAAGACTACAACTTACTTGTTAAGAGTAATAATAACTAGAGTTTACGTTGCGAAACCACGATACGATTATGCAAGACGCTGCAGTGCTAGGCTCCGGAAGTTTCGACCACCTGGGTTTCTTTATCGAGCTCCTAATTTGAAGTACGTGAGCCTCAAGCATTTTCGACTTGATCGAAAATGCGGCTGCCATGGCAACTGAACTGCTATCCATTGCTCGTAAAATGCATTGCATTATTGCACTGGGTGAATCGTTAGTGTTTTTAAACCCCGTTTTGCTTTAGAGTTTTGGCATTTAGACGAGATTGTGGCCGTTTTCTTTGTTATGTATGCCTATTAGCAGTGTTCAGCTAGTAAAGACGATGAAATATAGTAGTAGCATGGCTTTTTGGTAAAATACTTGTTGTTATGTAGATTGTCTGGCTTTAATTGCCAGGTCGAATAACTCTGCAAAGTGTTTCTTATGGTGTTTTTTGGGGGGGGGGGGCAGACACAATCGACGACACCGATTTCACACATCACGTATTCATACATGAGAAAAATAGTGACTAATGCTAACAACATGGTTCTATTGTAGCACTGGCGAAGGTCGAAAACGTGATTTCGCTGGCTTAAGAGGGCCAACATCCACATGACATCATGTTTCAGTCTCCGTAGCCAAACGCGCCATGCTTCCTGCGTGTGGTTACTCATGCGCAGCGCCCGTAGAATGCAGCCAAAGCGAGTAGACCGCCGACAGCACTGCCTGGTTCGTGTCTGAGGCTTTTTTCACAACAACTTCAGAGCTACACATCGTTACCTCGTAGTCTTTTCCTTTACTGTGCCGTGGCGACACACGGATGAATGGGAGCGCTCACACGTCTGGTGAGTGGAACAGGGCTTCACTTAGTCTTTCAAGGGCGTGATGGCGCAAACATAGGAATCGGAGCTGTGGAGCTTGGCATTATCTCGTTGCCCGGGAATCACGGAGTTCAAACTTGTTTCACAACCACTCAAGCATATGCTAGAAGATAATGATCAATTCGGATGTATTTAACCCAAGTTCACTCCTGACTAGAGCCTCTTGTTGAATCACCATGTATGTGAAACTCGCAATAAATCGATGCGAGTTGTGAAACACTATCACTGAAATTACAGGCATTCAATAGCGCGTAGCGCGTTTGAAATTCTGGCGCGTTTCAGTTGGGGCAAACATTTTTTTTAGATTTGAAAGAGCTCTTCGACTTGCCTGTGTAGCGCTGTCCGTTGGTGACATTGTGGCAATGCGCCACACTACGCCCACCTCCCCGTAGTGGCTGGAACGATACCAAGTAGGTCAAGTCGCAGCTGCGCGTTGGCGTCACCCTCTCTCTCACCCGCAGCAGCTGCTTATCCCGTTACGCCGGCTCGCAACACTTTTCTCTCTCACTTCATCCTCTGCACCGCCCGCAACGCTCGACCAAACGTCGAGTGGATACATCAGACAGACCTGGACAAATGACTAGCAGGCTGTGTCTGTAGGGCTGGTGCGGATGTGCGACAAAATCGGCCTACTATTTCGGTTCATCTAAATGCGATGATACGAACATGGAGCCCAACCCGGCTTCCGTGTGCTTGCGTTTCAAATAAATGTTTACTCGAGTAACCACTATGCCTAGTTTCACTTCAAATCATTCTTGCAGCATCCACGTCGATGCCAGTTTCAACGGGGTGAATGACGCGCGCACCCCTGCTGCTTCACATCCCAATAGGGTTCCCTTCAGGGAAATTGTCTCTAATAGAATTTTCAGAATGTGCTTGATGGCAATGCCGGTATTTCACTATAGGGAATGTACGCCATATTCACGTGGCTGTTATCGAGCAACTCTGCTAATACTACAATGTGCTCATGCAACATGCTATTTCCCGTTTTATCATTACACAAAAATTACAGTAATATTCTGCCTCTAGATTAGGGAAGTAAACCAAACAAACAGTAATTCGTATCAACTATGTGCCCACATTGCGCTCCAAAGGCACAATTCGGGCTCGTGGCACAACAATAGACAGAGGAATCACCACACCATCACGTGAAAAGTTACACATCAACATGCTAGAAGCGATACTTACGTCATAATATACGCCACAAGGACAAATGAAATTGTAAAAACAATGCCACGAGGCATATAGGCGTGTTACTTTTTTGTCGGAAGTGATAATTGTGAGAAGATCTCTCTAGGGAACGAATAAACATAACCTGGCACCAGTCTTTAAGACTGCGAAACCATTGTCGCTAAAGAAAGTGCCCAGAGGCAGCACAATAAAGGCGAGGCTTTATTTGCGTCGTTCTTGAGTGTACGGGTAACTGTTTGTTGTGCGTAAAAGAGAATGCCTCTATCATCATGAATTTTTCTTGAAATATTGTAAAATATTTGGTAGTGACTTTCTATATTGTATGTTGTGTCCTATGCTCTTAAAAGCGAATATCTTCGCTCCGCGCAACTGTGCAGAATATGCAAGCCCAGCTTGTCGATGTTCTTTGTTTGTATTATGCGAAATTGGCTATTGTTAACTCAAAAAGCTGATAGCGGCCGAAAATACACGGAAACAACCTACCAAGTGCCTAGAAGTACTGATTTGGCTTTGCTAAAAAAATACAGCGGAACGGGCAAAAATGCATCTAGAAAAAGAAATGGGACAATGCAGACCACACAGATCTAATTTTAAAGCATGTAAAACTGACTGTTGCTGAGCGACTTCAACCAGTTTCAGAAAGGAATCCGGAAGAAGTGTACAGAGGATCCATAGCCATCATAATTGTCCACAAAGAAAACAATAAAATCCCAATGAAGAATGGTATAAGGCTGGTAGACACGAACTCTCCAATGTTACCCACCGCGTGTTTACATGAGGTTTTCAGAACCCCAAATTGCGAAGATTTAGTGAAAACAGGTGATGGAGAGAATCGCAGTAACGTGCGATTCACTGCTGATATTTCTTCGCTGAGTAACTCAAGGGACCAATTACAGCATATGATTACTGGGCTGGCCACAAAAAAAAAAAGAACAGTAAGCCTGAAAAATATAATGCACCAAATTAAAGTGATGCGCCACAGTCTCGGCAGACAAGAGCACTTTGCGACTTGTGGAGAGACGCTGGAAGTCGTAAGGAATACCACAGAGCCCAACCATGAGAGCGAAATGATTACAAGAATAACGACAGGGTGAATCACATTTAGCAAGCATTCTCAAATCACGAACGACAATCTGACACTAACCCTTAGGACGAAGGTAAGTAAGAGCTGCGTGTTGCTGGTACTTACGTACGGAGCAGATATCTGGAGACCCATCAAAAGGTTTCAGCATAAATTGAAGACAACGCAGCGGTCAATACAGAGGAGAATGATAGGTGTAACCTCAAGAGGCAAGGTAACAGGATAGTGGGTCAGGGGACAAACAGGTGTTAGGGACAATGTAGTTGAAATCAAAAAGAATAAATGCACATGGGCCGGGCAAGTAGCACGTACGTTGGTTAACCACTGGTTATTAAGGGTTATTGACAGAATCGACTAGGTAACCGACAGCGCAGGAAAGGAAAACAGAAACTTAGCTCAGCCGGTGAAATTAAAGAGTTCGCAAGGATAACGTTGCAGCAGAAAGCACAAGACCGGGTTTATTGGTGGATCATGAGAGAGGCCTTTGCCCTACTGTGGGCTTAGTCATGTTGATGATGATGATGTGCCTGCGATTGACATGACCTACTATACACGGAAAGTGGCACCCATTATAAAAAGAGCCTAGACGTTCGAAAAATTCAGACAACATATTTTACCTATAATGTGTAATTAAACTAAAAATGTCATTTTTATATTGCCTTGAGCGCTTGTCTTCAGCATTGTTAGCGATCACTTTTGTGCAAAAAACAAGAAAAGCGAAAATTGGCAGCTTCCACGTATTGTGAACCGATGATATGCGAAGCACAAATGAGAAAAATTGATATGTCACTTTAAAATTAGAACAGCGTTACGAGGTTGAGGTAAATTATGCATAGACGACTTCCGTGCCATGATTATCATGTATGGATGTGTCGTTTAACTTCGCCATCTATTTACGTCACCTGATGCCAATTTTAGTATATGTGAAGCTAGCGAAATGGCCTTAAGTGCATCATGAAAGGCCCAATATACTCCAACGTAACGTTGACGTGCGCGTACGCTGGGCACAGCGACGCTATTCATAGGCAAAACGGAAAAACTCTAAACCCTGACGCCAGGCGCGACCAGCGCCGGTCGGCGCGGCCGGACTCCAGCCTCCGCAAAAGGCAAAATGCTGCATTTCACACCCACTGTATTACCAAGACAGCACTGCGTCTGCCTCTTTTTGTGACTGAGGGACACCGGACGAGCTGAAACGCGCATGCGTCAAAGCAACGCAGCGTGGCACGCACTTGCGAGTATACGGCAGGACCAGCGACTGGCGTGGCAACGCTGGCGTGACGCGACAAAACGAACGCCTGCGCGCACGCGCGCTGTGTCATGTCGACGCGTATTGGCGCCTTCACTGTGATATGTAGTCATGTCACAAGAGATGCATCTCATGATTGTTATTTTTGCACCAGTCACATACCTTCGCCATCTATTAGCGTCAAGTAATACCAAATTTGGCCCCGCCACGGTGGTCTAGTGGCTAAGGTACTCGGCTGCTGACCCGCAGGGCGCGGGTTCGAATCCCGGCTGCGGCGGCTGCATTTCCGATGGAGGCGGAAATGTTGTAGGCCCGTGTGCTCAGATTTGGGTGCACGTTAAAGAACCCCAGGTGGTCTAAATTTCCGGAGCCCTCCACTACGGCGTCTCTCATAATCATATAGTGGTTTTGAGACGTTAAACCCCACATATCAATCAATCAATACCAAATTTGGCATATGTCAAGCTAGCGAAATGGCCACAAGCGCATCATGAGCATGACATGTAGTCATGTTGTAACATGACAGGCATGCCATGTTGGTCATGTTTGCACCAGTATTATACCTACATCATTCATTCACGTCCCGTTATACCGAATTTGGAATGAGTGAAGCTAGTGAAACGGCCGCCAGTGCACCATGAGTGTGGCATGTTCTCATGTTGTTACATCACACGCATATCACGAATATCATGTTTGCACCAGTGACATACCTTTGTCATCCATTCACGTACGGTAATACCAAACTTCGTATATGTGACGCTAACGAAGTGGCCGTGAACACATCGTGAGCGTGGCATGTAGTAATGTTGCTAAAGGACATGCACGTCATGTGAATCATGTTTGCACCAGTCCTATACCTTCATCATCCATTCACGTCCCGTTATGCCAAATTTGGTATAAATGAAGCTAGCGAAACGGCCGCCAGTGCGTCATGAGCGTGGCAAGTAGTCATGTTGGTACATGACACGCATCTCATAATTACCACGTTTGCACTAGTAGCATACCTTCGTTATCCATTCACGTACAGTTATACCAAATTTCGTGCATGTGACGCTAACGAAATGGCCATGAGCACATCAAGAGCATGACATGTACACATGTTGTTACATGACACGCATGATATGATTATCATGTGAGAGTCTGTCACTTGTGTTCGCCATGCAATCACGTAATACCATACCAGTTTTGCAACAAGTCATGTGAGCGAAACCACCGTCAAAGCAGCAACAGCATGAAATTTAACTCATGACATTCATGACATACATGTCCTGATTTTAAAGTTATGACTGGTCACATATGCTCGCCATACAGTAATGTTATGCCATACCAAGTTTGGTATCGATTCCATTATTCAAACAGCCAGGACAGCTAAAAGTCGTAGGTGGCTAGACAGACAGACAGACAGACAGACAGACAGACAGACAGACAGACAGACAGACAGACAGACAGACAGACAGACAGACAGACAGACAGACGGACGGACAGACAGACAGACAGACAGACAGACAGACAGACAGACAGACAGACAGACAGACAGACAGATAGATTAGATAGATAGATGGATAGATGGATAAATAGATAGATAGATAGATATATATATATATATAGATTGATAGATAGATAGAGTCAAAGTCGTTGAAGTTCGCTAAGAAATGCTTTGCATTGAGAACATGCTTGCTCTAATATTCATATTGTTTTACCACTACTGTCAAGCATGTCATCTATCGATGAAAGCTTACTGCTGAGCTCCTAATCAAAATTTATATATTTTTACAGGTGCAACAACATGTGCGTATATGTGATAAACGCAGTGTAGCATAAAGCGCCGTCAGCCACTTAGCTATGCTGACTAGTTTTATCGACTCTTCCAGTTTTCATGGAAAACTTAATGAAAAAAAAATGCAAATGTGGATAAGGTGCGAACGGTGGCATCTAACTAATCGCACATATATACGGGCTTCATTTCTACGATCCTTCCTTTTTTTGCAGTGCGCAGAAGAAGAAAGATGTAAATAACTAGGTCAGTCACGCTAAAGCTGTGCGTAGCCGGCGGAACACAAGCTAACCACGTTAAATCACACAGCAAAGGCTGGATCAGTGCGAAAGCGTGAAGACAGCCACCCGCGGCGAGCAGCCATTTGAAAAGCAGATTGCGCTTTACTTAAAGGGCCACTCACCAGGCCCCATACCAAATTTTAGTTAGTGTAAGATGTTGGGTTTTCAATGAGGAACATTTTGCCAGATAAATTTTTCGAATCGCTTTATCACGAGCGGAGAAAACAGGTTTTTTGAGGCGGCATGAAACGAGCATGAGAGGAGAACCCTTGCCGCTTCCGCGTAGCCTTCGCAAGCCAAATCTCTTCCCCATTCTCTTCGGCATCGGACCATGAGGTGACGCGCGAATGACGTGCATAAACAAGTCGAACCCCTGAGCACGCGAGCAGCGTTGCTTTGTTGACCAGCGTTATTTTGGGGTCTTCTGCCTGTGTCTGTGGGGTGGTTTAGAAACGCTCGCTTAGACGCGGCAGAATATATGAGCACAATGAGTGCGCGAACGCGTAGGAGCGTTCCACGGTGGTCGTCTGCCACATGCACTGACCACGGGGACACGAATGCATGCAAACGTTGGCACAAGAGCCCGGCATCTCGTAGCATTTCACGGGGAAAAAATGGCAGCATATACACGGAGTGAATGATGAAGAGTGGGGAGAAGCATCCGTCCGACCATTCGTTCTTGCTTCCGTTCGTCCATGCGTGCGTCTGTGTGGCCACCCGTGCGTCTATCTGCCCGTCCGTGCATGCGTCAGTTCATGCGTCCGCACGTCTATCTGTGCGTCCGTCCCTGCGTTTGTCCATGCATCCGCTCCTGCGTCCGTCCATACATCCATCCGCCCGTGCAGCCATTCGTGCGTCCGTCCATGCATCTGTCTGTGTGTCTGTTCGTCCACCAATTCAACACTCCAAGTACCACCATCTCAAATATTTTCATCATATATTCCTCAGGATTGGCCGCTAGGGGGTTGAGCTACTCGGACGCCTCTCTAATGGGCTCTGCCAGTTTTTCACTTTCGCGGCTGAATAAGGACAACTACGGGATTCAAGACCATCACAGCTGTCGCCAGACAATCACCCGATTCATCCGACTCCAGGATATACCAGGTGGGCCTACTTTTTTTTTGAGCCGTGACACTTCTTTTAAGTTCCCACAACTGCGTCGCCCTAGCTACGCTATCGCAGTGCCAACGCAGTGCCATCGACGCGCTGGCAACTAGGCGACAAGCCAGGCCCCCGGCTTGTTCGAAGCCTGCGAAATGGATGTTGTGGAAATTGAGGGGGAGACGCTGCCTCCCGAAGAGTACAACGACACTCAAGGATGGGTTGTGGCAAAAGACAAGAGAAACGCGGAACCAGCCACGAACGCGGGAGGTGCGTCCTTGGAGGCGTCTCGGAGACTGAAGGATTTTTTGCATCGCCGCCCAGTGCCAAAAGAACCGCAACTACCAGGAGACGATTACAAGGTTGTAATACGCCCAGGAGGAGGTCTGAACGTGACGCGAAAGAGTCTAGCGCTCATAAGAAACTGTGTTCTACGAGCGGCAAAAGTACAGCCTGACATTGCTGGGGAAGGTACTCTCAGAATCAACATGCAACAAAATACCATGATCATGAGCACACCTAGTCTGGCCAATGTGAAGGAATCCAGCAACATCAAGGAAATTATGATCAATGACAAGAGCTTTGCTACAGCCGCTTATGTAACAGCACCAGAAAACACATCCAAAGGGGTTATCCACGGAATACCGAAATATGATAATCAAGAAGACAGAAAAAAGCTTGGTCGATCAGAGGAACCCAACGATTCTACATGCTCGACGTATGGGACTTACGGACTCAGTGTTCATTGTTTTCGAAGGGTTGTCTGTGTCGTATTTCGTGTACTACCGTGGTGCCGAATATAGGTGCTTCCTATACAAGAAGCAATATGAAACATGCACTACTTGTGGACGAATTGCACATCGGGCGGATGTCTGCCCACAGCCTGACAGCAAGAAATGCCGTGGTTTTGGGATGCTCAATCCAACTGAAAACCACCAGTGCGTCCCTAGGTGCAGCCTTTGCGGGAAGGGTCATCTTACAGGGGACAAAAAATGCAAAGAACGGTTTAGGACCCCGTGCCTTTTGAAGAAAAGATGGTGGGAAAAGGAACAACAACAAGGCGATGAACAAAAAGAAATGAAGATTTTGTCGAACACTAGAGAACACAGGCATAAAGGGAAGGGTATTCACCAGAAAATCCAACGGAGGAGAATGGCAACGCCACCCAGGACAGAGGAGGACGACGCAGAGATCGTTCCAGGTCCTTTCCGCGACTCGCCGAAGGAAAAAGAGAAGGGACTCAACACGAATCCAGATCCACATCCAGATCAAGCTCCACTCGTCAATACAGATCCAGGTCACGGGCCAAATCCAAGACAAGGGCAACGACATCACCTCAAAAACTGTCTTACGAGGGTCCTGGCCGCGGTCGGGGCAGTCGACAAATGGTGAGCTGGGTGGGCGAGGTATCAGGGGAGTCTCTCCGGTCTGGGAGCTTGCCTGAGGTCGCGGCAGAAGGGTCCACCCTAGGTCAAGAGCTAAACCATATCAAGAAAATGCTAGAGCAACTCACCCGTGAAAACGCGAAACACAGGGACGAAATAAAACAACTAAAGGAAGAGAACTCTAAACTCAGGCAAAATCTGCTGCGCGAGTCAACTAGCTCTATAGCATCGTGTAGTCGAATTATAACTCCAGCGCCTGCAAAGGAGTCAGGAGTGCATGCAGCCAAACGAAAAGCAGAGAAAATATCTCCTGTAGAAAATGAAGATCTCTCAAAATTCTTGGAAAAGAAAGTCGAAAGTATGCTCGGAGAACTTACTAAGGTAATGCAACAACAATTCGCAGGATTGCAGCTGCAGCTCGTAGAAATAAAACAAAGAATAGATAGCATAGAAAATCGACTAACGCTGGTGGAGAACACGCAAACAGATTTCAGCTCTATAGAAGCAGGCCCGGTTAAAACTTCTACTAAACCCTACAACCGGCTGACCACGACCGAAGTAATCTAAATCGCAGGGGAAGGGACCATTCCTAGACATGGCACGACGTAATCAGTAAAAAGTTTGGCAGCGGAACAGTCGTGGGTATCGCCGGAAACGGGGTAACTTACAACAGTTCCTAAACGGAAAGGAGGCACCAGACGTCATCGCCTTACAGGAAACTGGAGGAATGGCTAAATTGTCGAATTACAAATCTTATAGTACCCCTGAAGAAAAAAACGTCCATGACAACCCTCGTGCGAAGAAATCTCACGGTGATAGAACATGATATAGAAATCTGCGATGTCGATCATGTTCTTGTTGAGTTAGTTCCATCGCAGAAGAGTGGTGAAAGTCTATTCATATTAAATGTCTATAGCAGCCCTAGACAAAAACCAAATTTAGGTCACTTTTTATAAGAACGATCAGCATTACTAAAAATCATGGCACTGGTTATAGTAGGAGATTTCAACGCGTTGCATGCGGCATGGGGTTATGACAAAGAAAACATCAAAGGTAGAAATTTCTGGATCGACGCACAACAGGATGGCCTTACGTTGATAACCGGCCCCTTTTTCCCAACTAGGATTGGAAACAGCGTATCCAAAGACACGTCTCCTGACCTCACGTTTACTAAGAATATCATCGAACCTTATTCGCTCAATACACAAGAAAATATAGGCAGTGACCACTATATAATTGAGACCACGTTTAAAGCAGGTCCACGTAAAAGAGGAGACAAAGAATTAAGGATAGTAGAATGGGATAGCTTTAGAAAAATCAGAGAGAAGGAAGCATGCGATGCCATTGAAGACTAAGATGAATGGCTAGGAAACCTTAAGCAAAATATTCAACTCGCAACTAAGACCATACCAAAAACAGAAGGGTTAAAAAGCACAGACAGTAAGCTCCTACATATGTGGGAGGCAAAAAAGAGCCTAGAAAAACGGCGGAAAACACAAAACACAACATACGCCTTAGAAAAAGGAAGGCCATTCTCAGTAAAGATATTGAGAAGTACGCGGAGCAACTATGCAGACAACAATGGGAGGAAAAGTGTGAGCGTTGAAAAAACAAATAAGTCTCTCTAAAATATGGAACCTGTTAAGATGTCTGATAGACCCGGAAGCGAGCAAGATAGCACCACAACAAAACTTTATTAGAGTTGTCCGTAGATACAAAGGCACGGAAGAAAAACTGGTTGAAGAAATCAGCCAGAGATACATTGCGGATACAACCAAAGAGCAATTAAGCTTGTACAAAGGTAAAGAAAATGATTCTCTAGACCGACCCATATTAGAGGCCGAGGTACGATCGGAACTAATAAAACTGAGCAAAACATCAGCCCCGGGCCCCGATGGGATCACGAATAAAACACTCAGAAACTTAGACGACAAGTCTATCACAGCCCTCATCGAATATATGAACAAGTGTTGGGAAAAAGGTAAGATACCCAAGCAATAGAAAACTGCAACAATCATAATGATTCCCAAGCCAGGCAAGAAACTAGATCATGATAATCTTAGGCCTATTTCTCTGACATCCTGCATAGGAAAGTTATTAGAGCACGTCATCCTAACTCGCCAGTCAAATTATATGGAAGACAATAAGCTCTTTCCTCATACGATGGTAGGCTTCAGAGCGAAACTGTGTACACAGGACATTATGCCTAAGATTAAACACCAAATAATTGATTCGGGTCTCAATACACACGACACAAAGGTAATAGTTGGCCTTGATCCTAAAAAGGCATTCGATAATACATCACATAAAGCTATACTTGCCAATCTTCAAGCGTTAGGGGTAGGAAAAAGAGTATACGTTTATATAAAACACTTTTTAACTGACCGGACTGCAAGAATAATACTAGGCGAAGCAGAATCCCAAGAGTTTAGTCTGGGCAGCAGAGGTACGCTGCAAGGCTCAGTCCTGTCCCCCTTTCTTTTTAACGTGGCCATGATAGGTCTCCCTACCAGACTGAAGGAAATTCCAGGACTCCACCATAGCCTCTATGCAGATGACATTACCTTATGGGTAGCAGAGGGTAGTGACGGATACATAGAGCAAACTTTACAAACAGCAGTGAATGTTGTAGAAGAATATGCCACCAATACAGGATTACAATGTTCACCGGAAAAATCGGAACTTCTCTTCTATAAACCGACATGTAGGGGTCGGAAAAGCATCCAGAAAAAAAACTAACATTAAAGTCTTTGTTGGAAAAACGCAAATACCTACGGTCGAAAGCATAAGAATTCTGGGACTCCGAATCAGCTCAAATGGGCACAACGGAGAGGCGATTAGAATACTTGAAACCAGCGCGCAGCAAATTATGCGTCTACTTAAACGAATTGCAAACCGGCACTATGGTATGAAGGAAAATAATATGATAAGACTGGTACAGGCTTTTGTCATCAGTCGTATTGTATATGTGATTCCGTACCTCAGACTGCAAGTGGCTGAGAGAGAAAAGATTGACAGAATCATTAGACGAGTTTTCAAACAGGCGATCGGACTTTCAATTACTACCTCTAATGATAAATTACTTCAATTAGGGCTTTACAACACATCATAAGAGCTTATAGAAGCTCAAAGAATCGCACAATATGAAAGAATAACGCAGACTAAAACAAGAAGAGCCATACTAGAGGAACTGGGTATAAACTAAGCAAATCAGTTTGGTGCCAAAAAGGATATCCCGTATGAAATCAGGAAATGTTTAGTAATCTTACCGATTCCAAAAAACATGCACCCCGAACATCACAAAGCAAGGAGAGCTGAAACAGCGAAAAATATACATAACAACGTAAAAGATTTACCGGAAACAACATACGTAGACGTGGCCAAATGCAAAGGAAATGACAGCATGACTATAGCAGTGTCGGACTACAAAGGAAATAATAAGGTCAGCGGCTCGGTGAGAACGAACTTTGCAGAAGAGGCGGAGGAAGCAGCTATTGCAATGGCCATAGCATCCACCTTGACTTCACTAATTGTTAGTGACTCGCAGACGGCTGTGAGAAACTTTGCACGAGGGCGAATATCCCAAATAGCTTTAAGAATACTGGCTGGATGCAAAGACCAACGAACAATAGAAATAGTCTGGGCACCCGCTCACTCCTCCTTGCCCGGCAATGAGGCTGCACACCAGACAGCTCGAGGACTTACACACCGAGCCTCTGGATTGCCCTGGTCGAGCGGGGAGGACGATGAGAGATTTGAGCGGATGAGCACTTACAGAGATATTACGCAGTATTACAGGCTAAGCAGCAAAATTTATCCTCCCACACACTCGTCATTGAACAAAGGACAGGCGGTGGCATGGCGCCTACTCCAGACCCACACGTTTCCTAGTTCGGTAACAATGAACCGCTGCATGCCGGAACTTCATTCGGACAAGTGTAAATTTTGCCACAACAGGGCGGACTTGAGCCACATTTTATGGGCATGTCCGCAGGCCCCCATGAGAGGCGAATTTCCAGACGGGAGTGGATGGGATGCTGCGCTCCTCAGCTCTGACTTTCAATTACAAACCCGCTTAATACGGCAGGCCGAAGACGCCGCCAGGGCCCATGGGATCATGGCCGTCGTCTAGGTTTGGTCCTCCCTTCTCCTCTCGCACCTGCAAGGGGAAGAGGACATTTCTGCTGATTAAATAAAGTTTGTTCATCATCATATATTCCTCATATAGAAGCACCGCTATGCAGCGGACTTACCAAGGACTGAAGGAGAGGAGGCACCCGAGCACTTTCTTACGGCTTGCGCTTCGTGTCTACTTCCCACCTTTAACCACCTCGAGTTCATGGTATATACTAGATAACTTTATTCAAGGCACTGCAGCCCAACGCTTGCTAAACCTTTCTAAAACCAAGGAGGTTACGCCCAGCGAGTATAACGTAGCAACCCTTTCTTGTCAGATAGTGCTCAATGTACATGCCAATGACTGCTAAGGGGGAATGAGAGAGAGGAGAATTCGGCTTTTAGTGAACGCGCACGCTGCGAATTTTTTATTGTTCAACAACGCACAGAAGAAATCTCCCACCGGCACTACCTTGGAGGTCAAAATTTAAGACTGGTTAAACACTACTTCTACGACTACGAGAGACGAACGGGTACCACTATAAGGAGCTTCGCCCTTAAAAAAAATGAAATGTTGTAGGCCCGTGTGCTCAGATTTGGGTGCACGTTAAAGAACCCCAGGTGGTCTAAATTTCCGGAGCCCTCCACTACGGCGTCTCTCATAATCATATAGTGGTTTTGGGACGTTAAACCCCACATATCAATCAATCCTTAAAAATGAAAGAAAAACGCGCAGACTTTTTTAGTGCGTCTTATTCTTTATTTCAAATTTTATTATTTCTTAAAGCAACAAATACATAAACTACGCGTGTCTTAAATATTTTTTTCCATGTCACGTGGAATACTGTTCACAACGTCCGAGCAGAGTCGTCTACGTAGAGGACCAACGTAATTGCATTACCGTGTACGTAGGGCCATTCATACGCCGACGTAGTGCCCTCATTCTCAAGGGGCGCGCCGGCAGAGGGGAGGAGGATTGGTGTTCATTTTGAAATTTGACCCATTTCCGCGGTGCGTAGCGTTGTAAATTTTGACAAACGTGATCATGAACGCCTCGTCTACGCATTGCGCTTGTCAGCTGCATAATTGTCAAACCTGGTGAGTGGCCCTTTAAGGGTAATGGCAACGTTGTTTACAGATTTCAGGAGAGGCCCTGCAGTGGGTGCGATCTGGCTCATGATGATGGTGAGTAGAGGTTGAGGTCTTGTGGCGGCCGCCGAGCCAAGCCAACAGGCAGCGCCATCCGCCACTGCCGTCCAGAACCTCCAGAAAAACCAAATAAAGTACTTGATGTAAGGAATTCATGCCGCCTCTCAAGCGCGTACACGTGCCCCAAGAGTGTGACCCGGACAAGGCTTCCCGCATTTTTCAAGCGATTGACGCCAAGGAAACCCCGGCAATCTTCGTTGTCGACATAAGGCTCCCGCGTTTTACACAGGGGAATCAGTGCTAGGGTTCCTGCAGATGGAGTCCAAATTCACCGATCGTCGTACTGCCGCTGGGCTGACAAGTTACCTTCATGTGGTCGCTAGTCTTCCACCAGCAAAACGAGCGAAGTACGCGATATGCTGGTCGCTCCACCTGCAGAGAATGCGTACACATCACTAAAACTGCTGCTCATCAGCCGCCTCGCGCTGTCGGAGCCTCGCGACTGCAGCAGATACTGCGCGACACCGAGCTCGGAGACCAGACATCCAGGCGAACGTTGCGCCACATAAGGCTGTTGTTGCACACGTCTGGCGCTACCACAACTGATGCTAGCAGCAGACTGATTCGCGAGTTGTTCCTACAATGACTTCCGGTGAACGTGTGCATGGTCGTCGCCTCGGCTGCCGACAAATGCCTGTCTAAACTCGACAAGCTCACGAACTCGGTGTTGGTGGTCGCTCGGCCATCCGTCGCGGCGCTACAGCCAGACATCACCGGCCGCGTGCCTACTACTACATTGCATGACATCCGGGGGCAGATATCCCGCCTCGCTGATACCATCGCAGCGATGCAAGCCCGCAGCACTCCCGAGGAGCACCAGCGCCCAGCAGCGCTGCTCGTATCACAGGAAAAGAGGAAATGCTGCTTGCAAATGCATTCCTTCTAGCGACTATGCGGGCAATGGGAGTAGCCGGCGTTGAGGACGATCAGTGTCTCAGACGCGCCCAAACGTCCTCCATCAGTGTTTTTTTTTCTCACCGACCGTGGCAGTGGCCTTTGATTACTTGTGGACACCGGCGGGAAGGTAAGCATGTTGCCGGTTGAGTCCATCGATCGCCTTAAGCCCAGTGCGTCTCTTTCAGTTGGTTAACAGCACAGCTATCGCCATCAACAGACATTGCTTGCTGCCACTTGATTTAGGCTTGACCAGGACGTTTCGGCGGATTTCTATCGTGGCAGCAGTGAAGTTAGCCATCTCGGGTGAGGACTTTCTTCGGCATTTCGGCCTTCTCGTCGACGTGGCAATCGCCGCATTCACGATCCCATATCGCAAGCAACTGTGTTAGACGTGCCCTCAAAACACCCTCTGCTGAGTCATACTGTACTCGGCTTGTGTGGCGCACAACGTTTTACTCGCACTTTGCAGGATTTTGCCGACTTGACGAGGCAGCTGCCAGGCAGTGCCACGGGGAAGCCCGTGGTACGCTGCTACATCGCCACCAGCGGCCCACTCATGCACACGTGGCTTCGCCGGTTGCCCTCAGAGAAGTTGACCGTGACATGACAGTAATTTGAACATATATTAGAGCTGGGTATCATCAGACCCTCGTCGAGCGCCTGGACATTTTCACTTCACATTGTTTCAACGTCAACACCGGAAGACTGGTGAACATCCGGGGATATTACATATTGTTGAATATTTGTTACATATTGTTGACATTACATATTGTGGAAGCAACATCATTAACAAAGGTATCGTCACTGCAGGTAGCCGTGTCTTTGGCGATCAGATGACGCACGGGTTCGTCGGCTCTCGTTTAACTAACCTTCAGCTGCTTGACTTTCACGGAAGCCCAATGCAGTGGCAACCCTCCTGGGACATGTTCATACGCGCGGTTCACGAAAATCGCAGCCTATCAAACATCGAACGGTTCTACTAATTTGAGAGTCTGGTGACTGGACAGGCATCGAAGGCCATCGACGGAATTCAAGTGACGGAGCAGTCATACAAAGACGCCATTGCCCTACTGAAAGACCGCTTTTGATAAAAGAAACTCATATAGCAACAATACCTGTCAAATCTACGAACACTCAAGGCAGTAAAAAATCCTCCAACAATGTGGCTACGTTGCGAAACATATTCGACACATTCCACATCAATATCAGAGGACTTAAGGCGCTCGTATGCCCGGAGCTCTCCTATGCTGCCATGCTCGTTGAAGTCCTTACCGAAGCGATCTCCCGAGGTACGTTGGTAGAACACTTCAAACAACACAGCCGACAGACGACCGTCGATGCGGCTGAAACATCAGAAACGGCACTTCGGGAGCTACTCGAGCACAAGCGCGTGGAGGTGGAAGCTCGTGAGAGAATTGCTATGGCGAACGCCGGTGGTTGTTGTGTTCAAGATCACCGACAAGGCAGGTTTCACAACGCTTTACCTACGGCATCTGCTCTGAGCAGCCACGCGACGAATAAGAAAGGTACTTGTTTTTTTTACTGTCTTCGGCGCACATGACAGAGGCATGTCCTTCCGACATCCCTTTTGACTTTAAAAAGAATCGTGTAGCCAAGGCAGGCCAATTTTTTAAGTGCACCAGCAAATCACATCGGGCTAAAGATTTCCGTCGCAATCTGAGGTGCTCTTATTGTAACGGAAGACACGCAACAGTCATTTGCGACTCTGAATACGCTATAAAGCAGTGCTTAACCGAATCAAGGACTCCCAGCTTGTATGTCAAATCAAACAAGCCGTTATCGCAAAATATTGCGAACATAGTGCTGGTACAAACGTTCTGAGCGTGCTTGATAAACCCTATTGAGTGCAGCTTTAATAAAGGTGTCTTTTACAATGGAAGCCAACAAATATTTATTAGAGAGGACATCTCTAAGAAGCTAAGATTACCAAAAGTGCGCACCATCGAAATGGATGTCAAGGCATTTGGAGGAGCTAGCGGTACGCGAGAAGGACAACAACTCAACATGGTCGAAGTTACAGTCATGAGTGAATTTGATCATTCAAATTATGATGTGGAAGCCATAGAAGTACCGTACATCTGTGAACAACTGATTCAGATGACAGTGAAAAACAGGTTTTTACACCAGATGTTACAAGTACATCGCAGATATGGTACACAACCCTGGATTAAAAACGAAGGACGAGATAAGCTTTTTCGTTGGAGAGGACCAAATTTGGAATTTCGCTGTCAACGAAGTTTCCCAGAAGAGCAACAACAAGGCCTGGGAATCATTAACACCAAGTTTGGGTGGACCTTTCAAGAACCGATCCAATGTGGCGGGCATCGTTTTAAACGCGCCTATTCTGCTCAAGTCCGTGTACTGCACACAAGCTGCGTAGACGCCAAGGTGTCACGCACTATGCAGCAATTCTGGGATCTCGACAGCATTAGTATCTTGGACTCACTCACGAAAGATGACTACTACAATGCTGTATTGAATGAATCAACCAACTCTATTCAGTACAGCAATAAACAATACGTGGTGTCGCTGCCTTGGAAGCCGCTAAAGTCAACTCTCCAAACAATCGAGCGGTTGTTATGCGTAGACTTCACAGTTTGTTACGACGCCTCTACGCAGACCACGGGCTCATGCAACAATATCACAAAGTGATGAGACAGTACATAGCTGACGAACATGCAGAACAAAATTAATCTGAAACCGAAGGACCATTAAAATTTTAGTACATGCCTCAACATGCAGTCATTCGGGAATTCCCCACGACAACAAGTTCGAGGGTGGTATTTGGTGCCTCATCTCACGCGCGAGGCGTAGCATCGCTGAATGACCACCTGAAGAAAAGACCAAAGGTCAACAACGACATGAAAAAGATGCTGATCAGTTTTAGGCTGCATAAGTTTGGAGTTACCGCGGCGGTCCAGAAAGCGTTCCTACAGATAGGCATTGACGAAGAAGACAGAGATGGCTTACGATTCATGTGGTTTGAACGCACACCAGCAGCAGGTGAACTTCTGCCTAAAATCAAAAGCTACAGAATGAATGGAGTTTCATTTCGTACGACCGCAAGCCCGTTTTACCAACTGCGACATAACACTATCATTTCAAGCACGTGCAACCAGCCCTACAATATACAGTAAAAGAATTAACGCCCAACTTCTACGTTGATCATCTTGTGAAAGGGGTATTTTCCTCCCATGAAGCTTCACGAATATTCAACGACGCAAATACTATATTAAACAAAGCAGGAGTTAAAATACAGAAATAGCACATGAATTATCCCATATTACAACAAATCACTATTCAAGGATCCGAGACGTCATCTGAAGCCACCACGACAAAAGTTCTTGTTCTCTCGTGGGACAGAAATGATGATCGACTCCGACTTAAAATTGAGCCCATTTTAATATTTCTACATAATAATGAAGATACCAAAAGATATTTGCTTCAGACAACAACTAGAATTTTTTATCCTTGCGGTGGCCTTCTCTCTTTCCGATAAGAATAAAGGTCCTGTTCCGACGTCTCTGGCAGCAAGGAAAAAGTAGAAGAAGCCATGCCCGCCCCATTGCACGAAGTGTAGAAGAATGTGTGTGCATAACTTCAATACCTTCACAAGTTTTCACTTCTGCGGTATGAGCTGAAGCTGTGCCTAAATAAGTCCGCAAGTTACCAGCTTCACCTATTTTCAGATTCCAGCACGAGTGCTTACGGAGTAGTGGCATACCTGAAGATTGTGCATGTAGATAGAATCGCTAACATACAGGTATAAGTGTCTAAAAGCAGAGTTGCCCAATGAAATGATTATCTTTTCTACGTTTGGAGCTAATAGCCACAGTTTTAGCTGCTTGAGTGCTCAAGTTCTTACGTGATCTTCTCGGATCAAGAAACTGCAAAATGGACGAATACTGTTGGGTAGATTCAGCAGTTACACTCTGCTGGATTCAAAGCTCAGCTGTCAAGTGGAAGCAATTTGTCTCAAATAGAGTAATTGAAATACAAAAAAATAAGTGATCTAGAACAGTAGAACACCCAGCTGATTTGTTCACTCAGGGAATTGCACTAAAAGAACCAATTGTGGTGAAAAAGCCAAGACTGACTGCCCGAATAATCAGACTGTTGGCCGACGACGGAGAACCTCACTCCTCCGATGGCGTCTGATGAACGGCTAAGCAGTGGGTTAAAAACAGTTGTGCCAGCCCTGATAATTGTGACAACGGAAGCGTTATTCAGCCATCAGAAATACAGTTCCTGGATGAAAATGGTGAGTGTCACAGCATAGATCGTTCGCTTTGTGAAGAACTGCTGCATAGCCGATGACTGCAGGGATGGAGTGTTATTGAACGAAGAAGTTCAAGAAAAAGAATGTATTTGGTTTCGACAAGCACAAAAGGAGACATACGAGAGAGAAATAGTTCAACAGCAAGCGGGACTAAATTAGCAGAAGAGTTCACCGATACGTGAACTACACTCACTCATTGACGACAAGAGTGTTATGAGGACACTAACATGCCTTCAAAACACGGATCTCACGTGCCACGAGAAGACACTGGGGGCTACTCCCAAACAATTATCATGTGACTCACCTAATCATTATGCGGGCTGACAAAAGAGTGCCCTACACTGTTGTTGCTGCAACGCTAGCCAATATTCGGGCAATGTTTTGTGTGGTGAGAGCCAGAGTGGCCGTGAAGCGTGTGATTTCAAAGATTTTGACCTGTGCATGGTTTCGCGCGAAGGCGATAAGTGTACCAGTGGACACTCTTCTGAATGATCGAGTGCGTAACTCTAGGCCTTTTGAATTAATAGGAGTAGATTTTGCAGGCGCCGTGTTTGTGAATGACTACGGTGGTGGTGAGAAAGTGTATATCGTGCTTTTTTGTGCAGTAAGAGAGCTATTTTTATGAAGCATGTACTGAATCTTTCTACAAACTCTTTATTTATGGCGTTTAAGAGGTTCTGCGCAGGACGAGGGACACCACGCATTGTTTACTCCAACAATGCAACAATTTTTAGGTAGGCTGCTAGAGAATTACGTTTGATGCACCATTTGGTGCGAAAAGGCGAGGTGGAAAGCCATTGTGTCAACAAAAAGGAGACGTGGAAGTCCTTAGCAGAAAAGCGCCTTGGTTGGGTGCTTTTTCGGAGAGACTCATTCGAATCGTAAAAGACTGTCTCCGCCGATCAATTGGTAGACGCACATTAAACCTACAAGAACTAATGACGTTGTTAGCAGAAATGAAAGCAGTGGTAAAATCCAGGCCTTTAGCTTTGATTTATTTAAGCACCCACGAGTTTATTGTTCTTACTCCATCTCATTCTTTTGTTAGGATGTACATTGCTGTCTACACCTGAAAGCCTGGAAGAGCTCAGGGTAGATATAACATTTCTGAATTTTTGGATTCACCGACAGCGTGTACTGCAATATTTATGGAAGCGGTGGCTGCGAGAATAATTGCTTTTAATTCGCAGTGCTCGTTTGAGGAAAGTACACAGTAATTATGGCGTTAAAGAAGGTGATATAGCGATTGTTCCTAGGACAAAGTACCTAATATGTTTTGAAAAACGGCTATATTAGTAAATGTATAGAGGGTAAAGATGAACACGTTCATGCATGTAAATTAGTATTGCCACAGGGATCCGAGTTTGTGCGACCAGTGCAGAGATGGTATCCCCTCGAACTGTCTGTTCTCAGGCCCCGGATTGTTTTAAATGTTGTTGAATATTTAATGAAAGAAAGAAGAGAACGGAGTGTGAGCATGAGCAGAGAACTCGTGCCTGGGCGGCGCTGAACGAATGTTCGCCGGACACTGGACACGTTTATGGCTCCTCTGAGCCATTATACCTTTGTTTTTTGCTCACTCCACGGGTGAAGACACCTTTCCTTTTACAGAGGCCTACAGGGCACTGATAGGGGTAACGACTCCAGACAAGTACACGGTACCGCACATACGCGATGTCACGACGATGCTTAACAATTCTACTATCTTCTCGATGAACCTAGTATGGGCATACCATCAAATTCCCGTTGCTCCGTAGGGTGTCTCGAAGATCGCCATCGCAAAGGCTATCGAACTTTCAGAATTCCTCCAAATGCTATTCACACTCTGAAATGCGGGTCGATCCGCGCAGTTCATTGACGGTGCTACACGCGGCCTCAACTTCTGTTGCGCCTAGCTTGATGGCTTGCAAGTCGTCAGCAGCACTTCTAAAGAACGAGTAAATTGTCTGCACATGGTTTTCGAGCGCTTAGAGTAAGATGGCGCGATCGTGAGCATTACCAAACGCGAGCTTGGTGGGCGATGGCCCTCGTTTGTTAGACACACCATCTGCACCTAAGGAGTTCTTCAAACCAATAAGGTCGAAGCCGTGTGAGTGTTTCCGTAGCCGACCACCAAGCGCCAGATTCGAAAATTTTTAGGTTTGGCAAACTCCTACCGCCGATTAATTCGCCGCTGTGCCCAGATCTTTGAGCCTCCCCATGACCTGCTGAACACTTCACGAAATAGCTCAAAAACCCTCTCCTAGTCCCAAGAAGCAAAATAAGCCTTCTGCAAGTTGCAGGACGCCTTGACAAACACCGCATTGCTTGAGTACCTTTGGAGCGGTGTCCCACGGAGCGTAATACGGGATGCCTCCGATAGAGTCGTGGGGCTGTATTACGGCAGCTCGTTGCGAAAATCTAGTGCCCAATTTTCTTTTTTTTTCGAGGAAGCTAACACCTACCGAGCACCGCAATAGCATCTTCGGGTAAGAACTGCTGGCCACGTACGCTGCCGTACGACAATTGCGTCAATTCCTTGAAGGCGTGGTGTTTTTCGTCCTAACCGACCACAAGCCGTTTACTTATGTATTGTGCTCGCTAAGCTATGACGGTGTAACGCACACAGCCCGTGCCCGTGAACGGCAATAAATGTCCTATATATCAGAGTTCAGGACGGATATCAGCCACGTAAAAGGTGGTGACAATAAGGTAGCAGATGCCCTCTCCCAGAATCTGGTGAAGGCCGTCATGCCCACACTACAAATTCATTTTCTCTCATTGGCAGCCGCTCAGCGTGAAGATGATGAACTGAAACACCCGTTGACCGTTACCTCTGCCCTGAAGATTGTGGGAATCCCAGTTTCCGCATTATAGGAGAGAGTTCGCTGTGACACAAGCGTCAGTTGAACTCGCCTGTTCCCCGCAGGGCGTGGGTTCGAATCCCGGCTGCCGCGGCTGCATTTCCGATGGAGGCGGAAATGTTGTAGGCCCGTGTGCTCAGATTTGGGTGCACGTTAAAGAACCCCAGGTGGTCTAAATTTCCGGAGCCCTCCACTAGGGCGTCTCTCATAATCATAGAGTGGTTTTGGGACGTTAAGCCCTACATATCAATCAACTCGCCTGTTCGTGCCAACGAACCTCCGTCGCCAGGTGTTCTTCGCACTGACTGCCTCATGCGGGAATTAGAGCCACCCAAAGACTCGGGATGGCAAGATTTGTCCGGCGGGTTGTAAATGAGAGCGTCCGACGATCGGCACGTGATTTCGTAGCTTGCCTGCGCTGTAATATACAACACCGTGCCTCGACAGCACTGGAAACACACCCCACTGCAGATTCTCGCTTTGATCATGTCTACCTGGGCATCATCGCTCAATGGAACCCTGCCACAAAAAGGTTTACATGCTTATTTGTGTCGGCAGGTTCACACGCTGGACGGAGGCCATCTCTATCGCGGACATCACTGCCGAGACGATCGCAAGTGCTTCATTGTACCACTGGGTAGCCCGTTTCGGGTACCCTCCACAATAACAACAGACCACGGCGGAAAATTCGAATCAGCCATTTTCGCTGCCATCAGTCAGTTCATGGGCACCTCACGCATACGCACGACGGCGTACTATTCAATGAGCAGCGGCGTGGTTGAAGTACTTTAACTGCCAGCTGAAGGCTTCCCTCACGGCAACCGCGGAACACACCTGGATGGTGGCCCTCCCACTTTTTCTTTTGGCTAGAGGGCCCACCTTGAGAGAGTACCTTGGCTGCAGTGCCACTGAGCTGGTCAACGACACGACACTCAGGCTACGGGGAAGCTCCTTGCGCGTAGCTCAGAGGAGGCCTCCATATCTTGCAGCGACTATGCACTTCACCTACGCAGTGTACATCTACGACCCCCAGGGTCGGTACCTCTATGGCCCCCAGGGTCGCGTGTGTTGCACGTCGACTCAATGTTCACATCATGCCCATATCTGTTTCTACGACACAACGCAGACTCGCGACCTTTTCAGTCACCCTGTGATCCATCGGGGCAACGAAGAATTCACAATCAAGAGAAGCGGCCGTGAGGAGGTGTTGTCGTTAGACCGCATTGAGCCAGCACACATGGACCGTGACGGTGCCGTGTTGCCTCTGCTAAGAGAATCGTCGCCAGCACCCCCAGCTCCTACGCCAGTCCACGAGGTTGACTGGCACCTCCAGCTCGAAGTCCACGATGTGCCCTTCCAGCTGACGCACATCGGGCGGCTATCAAGAGTGCTCACTCACCTGAACCTGTAACTCCATCCAGCAACTCACTGTGAGTGCTGTTGTGGCACTCAAGCCAAGCCAAGCCGCCAAGCAGTGCCGTTTTCCGCTGCTCTGCGGAACCTTCAGAAAACCGAATAAAACCAGTTGATGTTTGAGATTCACCTCGTGCGGTCGTGTCTGCTTCCCCCACACGTACTGTCGGATCAACATCATTTCGCGTGAATTATGTCATAAGGCGAAAATTATTTTTCATGTTATGAATCCAGACTGTGAAGTTTTAACCGCAGAGCTAGTTTTTCACGAATGCTTTCCCATACACAATATAAATGCATATTTTCTTTACGGTGCTCTCTGCCCTAGCTATCTCTACAGGGCTTCAAGTCTTTGTGGACCTTCTAAAATTATTTGTGGGGACTTCCATTCACAACATATTTCATGGTATTTTTTGCAAGTCCTTTATGTTCATTTTCTCTTAAAATAATTATTTTCAGATATCTGGACTGATAGCCGGGGGAGGCTAGTATGCGGTCCAGCGTTAGAAATATACATACAGGTCAGTGCAGCCTTCGACATATAGGTTTATAATTACATATCTTAATTGAAGGACTCCTCTTTAAAGACATACTCCTGTAGTAACCTGCTGTGAAACAGGTCATTAGATAAAAAATTCTCTTTAAAATCTCTAGATCTTGAACATTCTTGCGAGGTTGTATTTGCTCTACAATAGATCTCACAATATTAGCAGTAGTCTCTCGCAACTTCTTCGTGTATAATTACCATCATCGACCTTTGATAGTGTGAGAAACAGCGTCCATCACTGTAATTTGTTAAATTTCCCATCCAGTGGCTTTCGCTGCTGAAAAGAAGCAATACTTTTATATACTGCAGCATGTATAAGAATTAATTGGTGATAACACTTTATTCATTATCGAGTGCTTCTGATAAACAACATTAAAAATGTGCTGTTTTGAAACTTATAAAAACCGTGAAATTTTGTGGGCCCGTGTGCTTAGCTTTCGGTGCACGTTGAAGAACCCCAAATGGTCGGAGTTTCTCGAACCCCTCACTATGGCCACATATCAATCAATAAGAAATTTGCGAAGGTCAGAATTTATGAAAAAAAAAACATTCCTTCACCCCTTGTTGGAACGCTGGTTCTTCACCCGATTATAGAATAAAGAAGGCAGCCTAGAAAGAGCTATCCAGGCAGCACTTAGCATCAGCTACTCACAAAACCCGCTTCCTGTGTGTTTGCAGGCTCTTTACCGTTAGGCTAAATGACACTGACTTTACATCGTCTTGTATGCTGAATCCTCTTCCAACGGCACATGTGAATCACATATCCGATTGATATGTTTGGTTTAACGTCCCAAAACCACCATATGATTATGAAAGACGCCGTAGTGGAGGGCTCCGGTAATTTCGACCACTTGGGGTTCTTTAACATGCACACAAATCTGAGCACAGGGGCCTACAACATTTCCGCCTCCATCGGAAATGCAGCCGCTGCAGCCGGGATTTGAACCCGCAACTTGTGGGTCAGCAGCCGAGTACCTTAGCCACTAGACAACCGCGGCGGGGCTGAATGACATATCTGCGCAAGGTTGATTGCAAAGGGCGTGAGAATCAGGTGTGTGAATGAACCAGCGGATTTCAACGGCACTACTGCGCTAACGGATGATCACGCTGGCACTGCAACAGTTGCTGCGTGCAATGGCTGTTCTGGGGAAATGACGCACCTCGTTAATTCCATAAAAGCCGCTTTTTTCAGAGCCAGAATCACTTCAGTGGGATGCAGGCAGCACCTAGCATCAGCAATGTACTTAACCCGCTTCCTGTGTATTTGCAGGTACGTAAGTATTTTTGCGTTTACCATAATGTCCCTTTACACTGTATTGTGCTGCATGTTACCTTGTTGAATGAATGTTTCAATAGGTGAAAATGCACTTAAAACTTGGACAGGCTTCTGGAGCCAAACCACTAAGTGCCGCTGAAAGAAATGGCTGAGGTTTTGGTTGTCAGGACCTAATAATTAGAGAGGACCACAAAAATAATATTAATATCTGACATTCATTGCTTAGTAAAAGACAACAAAAAGTCTCAGAGAGACATGCGTGTCATCAAGAGTTCGCTGGATGTCATAAACATCACAATCGAACTTAAAATACATGTGCACAATGTGCACTGTGAACTATCAGAAGTGAAACACCAACAGGCTAGCATTAGTGGGGATATAATGCAATGCAATTAAACTCAGACAATGCAGTTGTCGGAACGCATTAGAAATTAGCAATATCGTGATGGGGTAGCGACGTCGCCGAAAGGAGCAGGCTGCCGGTCGAATAATAAACAGTTTATTTGTGTCTAACTGGTGGCCACGTAGAAAAAGTCAGAATAAAACAAGACACTGGCACTGGTAGCGACGAGCAGAGCGTCGGCCGTCGTTTGGCTTAAGTGGCGAAGCATGTCGAAATACACACACTTGCCATCGAATATTCTAGCGTTATCACTAGCGGCGACGTAAGTTCTAGAATCATCTGTAACGTTCACGAAGTGGGCGTAATTTTACACAATGATCTACTGTAATCCTGAAGATCTCGAACACTGTAGAGTGGTTTGCCCTGATAATTACTGACAGTGAAATAAGCGATAACAAAACTCAAGATGGGAAAGTGGTGTTGCCCCCTCTGAGAAAGGCATCGTGTGGTGCTTTAACTAAAGACTAAAGCACAATAACAATGACAATAAACAATAGGTACATGAAATAAAGCACTGCAAGAACAACAAAATACAGTCCCCATGTTCGCCATGAAATGGCTTGAGGCACACAAAATGAACCAACTGAGGTTGAGCACGGGCCGTTAAAAGTACGTAATGGTGTCGGGAACAGCCTTGCGCTCGAGTGCGCCGAGGCGTCAAACTACTGTGTAGGGCCTGAAGTACCATCGCAGAAAACACCAAAAGACAATGGGGTACCATGCGGCAACCAACAGGCTTACCGAGCGGCTGAATAAGGCGTTCGTAGACATAATCGCCATATAGTACACTGACGTACACAACAAAACATGTGACCAGGTCTCGCCTTACGTGACCTTCGTGTATAACAACACCGTGCAGGTGACCGGGCAATTCAGGCAATTTAGGCTTCTCAATGGCGGCGAAGGAAAAAACGCCAGGCCTGCGTGAAGGGTACAGCGCAGTCACAGCGAAAGCTCGAAGAGCGGCCTCCCAGAACCTTTTATGAACACTTGTTGTTGTTGTTGTTGTTCACCTATTGATTGTGGCGCATACCCACTATGGGATGTTGGCCAAGAATCGAGTTGTTTTAAAAATAATTGTTCAGATTCAGAATAATGGATATGTAATTGAAAGATTACCGATAACATAGGGAAGTGTGTTGCTTGATGTAATGCATACAATATTTACATAAACAAATTTATTCTTAAAATAGAGCAACTATCTCATTTTTTATACGTAGATAATTTTGTCGACCTGTTAGGAAAATGAAACAGGTTAATTAGTCAACCTATTAGTTTCATCAATAGGGTCTCGGACAGCCGCGCATACTGTCGCGTTAGAGAACCCAGAAATGAAACCTCCAAAAGACAAAATGACAGGCACAGATAACTCTATAGCAATACCACGTAAAGGTATTGCTGAAAGGGTTTTTCGTGATGTGTTAAACCGCCTGGAGGTCAAAAAAAATTATCTATTGTTTCCAGGTCATCGCAGAAGACGCACAGTCACAAGGTTTCCTGAGCAGACCTGTGTTTACAGAAATCTAGATTTGGTACCCGGCAACGCAGCCTTGTGATAGCTACTTCTTGTTTACGAGTGCAGCAAATGTCTCTTCGCCAGGTATATAAAAAATTGCGATATCCTGCAGAGTGTGTTAGTGCTGTACCTCTGTAGACCTTCATAAGCGTACTTCTGCGAAATCAAGCAGCAGTCACATAAGCGGATGATGGACAGAGCTGTAGAATCAGTTCGCTAATTGGCGACTTAGCTAAGAAATCGACTGTTTTATTTAGAAATAAACCTTTATGTCCAGGCACCCAAACTCATCGAACTTTGCTCAAATGCGCAGACACTAGTGCACGGAACTCCTTTCTTACTTCATTATCAGCACCAACAGAAAGTGCCGTGCTGAAAGTTGGGGAATCTGTTATTATGACAGCTGATGCAATTGCTGTATCTAACATGCGTAGGATGAGCACTATTACCAGAAATTCAGCCACAAAAACGGGAATGAAATCGGGTAGCCGAAGGGAATAAATTCAATTCTAAATCGGGCTGAAAATACCAACCCCTGACTTTTCATCACATTGCGATGCGTCTGTAGCGGTAGGTATAGTTGCGCGTTCAAAACTTTTTTTAATTTTATTATTTGTGTTTTACAAGAAAGATGCTATGAGATCACAACTCGGACACGCGCCGAAGTAGTTTACCACCACCGCCGACGATGTCCGTAACCATATCGCACAAAAAAAAAAAAATTGCCCGCAGCTTCCCTCGGGGGAACACTGAGGAGGATGCGGAGCATATAATTGGTTAACGGGGTGTTAAAGTGCGACTTACTTGGGTCGATGGCTAAATTGGTTAACGTGGTTGTGAAATGGGGTGTTAAATTGCGACTTACTTGGGTCGATGGCGAAATTGGTTAACGTAATTGTAGGAGGGGGTGTTAAATGAGTGAACACGTACACACGTATGCGAAAGGGTGGCGCTGGTCGAAGGGACGTCGATCATTGTGTTTGTGGATTCGTTGGAATTCATTTCACCGCAACCTTGGACGTCGACGCGCCGTACAAACCAACCGACGAGCGGCAACTGAGCGAGCGAGCGGCGACCTGGAATATATTATACAGCGCGACGGCGCATGCACTGTCAGCTGTCGAATGTATGAGAAGGGGGAGAAGCGCAACGGCGCATGCACGCGCGTCAGCTGCCGATGTTCTCGAAGCGCGACGGCACATGTGCGCGCGTCAGCTGCCGATGTTCTCGAAGCCTGACGGCGCATGCGCGCTACATTATACAGCTAGCGAATGTTCGTGAAGAGGAGAAGCGCACGCGGTGTGTAGAGGAGTAAGGGATGCACAGATGGTGGAAGAAGGAGGAGGAAGCTTGCGGACGGCGCCGCACTACAAGCCTCGAGTATTAGATGCTCCGCATCTAAAAAAAAAAACTAGTACCAGTGACACAGTTGGCTCGAACTTGGGTCCACAGGGTACCAGCCCAGTGTTCTACACTGTAAGCAAAAATAAATCCATAAGGGTGTTTTAACCAGGTTATGTGCGCTTTTTCCACCCATTCTAAAATACGAACTTCCTTGAAAGGGCATGAAATGAGCTGAAATCATTGTTTTACCATGATCATGAATAATTGGAAAGTATGGGAGTCTAACCAGTCTGAAATGGGAGTGACTGAAAAATAAAACGAAAAAAAATTGGCGTAAGTCAGAAGAGTGTATCTAAATACGCCCATTTGGACAAGAAAAAAAAGCGAGAAGGATTGTTCCAAGCCTCAGCGTCAACGTCGCAAGTTATTTCAATAGGAAAGTTTGAAATAGCCCGCACCCCGTCGACGCTCTTCAAAAAGTTCATAATCTGCGCCTTACGATCTGGCGTATCAAAAACGACACATACGCCCGGCGGAGAAAGTGGTCCGGACTATGCCATCTTGTGTACCTAGGAGCGCGCGAAAGTGCGTCGCTTCTGAAACTACCTTTTGTTCATGGAGGCAGACAGCAGGGGCCGGGATGAAGTCGTCGGTGTTGTGTAATTTTCCAGCCGAGGACACATGATAAGTAAATCCGTGTGAACTTTGTGCGTTATTTTTTCCTATGTGTGTGCGCTACGGCAACCCAATAAAATGTTAGAAGGCTTGCGCTGGGTTCAAATTTGACATTTGTTCTCCCCGGAGTGAAAGAAACAAAACTCACCGGGAATTCACTCGCTTCGTCGCCTAAGCAGCCGGAAACTTACGCCGCGAAGCCGGAACGGAAAAATCGATTTGATTTTCCCGTCACGCGGAAGCGGACCCTCTTTCCAATCTATGGCCGACAAGCTAAAAACCATGCGATCGGAATACCCTGCCGCAGGTGCAACATGGCGGTGAAAGCGTCGGCGGTGGCTTGCAACGGCTCTAATTGCAAACTACTCGTGCAGCTCGACGAAGCTGAACGGCCTCAACGAGGACGCATTCATCGGGATCCTGGTTTGCATTACGATCGCCGACACTAGAAATAGAAGGTGCAGCCATGTTGCAGCTGCAGCGAGTCGGCATGCCCGAACGTGTCTCGTTTCTGTGCAGAGCTGGCTGAATCAAGCGCCGCCGCTGCCGGTGCATTGACTCTTGCCGTTTTTGCTGGCGTATATCTCTTCAAACAAAGTTTCAAAAAGTGCGAGCTGTGTCTTTACAGTACTTAGCGTGAAAACTGGAATTCGGTACGGAACATTGCGCTAAGAAAGCAGGCAAACTCGAATTATTTCGCGAAAGCAGCGGCGACCGCACCATTCCTAGGACCCTTAACAAATGTGAAAATTTCCGGCGCGTACAGACGTGCTTTTCCGCCTGATCTGGTGTTTTCCTTTCCCATCTCAACAGGGGCATAGACAGGGGGTGCACGCACCATGCCCCTGCACCCCCCCCCTCTAAATTGTTTTGTTAGTTGGCGTATAGAGCAGGAATTAGCCATTTTAGAAGACGTGACACCCCCACCCCCTCCCCCGCGAGAAGAAATTCTGGCTAGGCATTTATTTCTCACGTGTGAATGCGGCATGTGGGTTGCAAGCCCATACTCTTAATAGCGTCAATCGAGATAAAGGAAAATTAGGAATGGCCATACATGCAAACAGTGTGTGACGCAAATGTGCAGTTCTGTTGCCAAGTCCACCATGCGGTAGTCGTAACGCCTCTTGGGATTATCGAAAACCTCGCATTGCTTTGGTGAGTTTTTATTTGGTGCTGTTAACGCTCGGTGTTTCGAGCCACGACGTGTAGCATTGGGCCAGAAAGTTGTTCTATGCAGAGCGAACTTAGTTGAGGTGCTACAGCCTGTGATCGCGCAGAATGCGCGCGTTTAATAATATTCATCTGATTGAAGTGAACCATGAGCAATATAATTTTCGCAAGTTCCAGTTGAGTTTTTTGTTTTTTTCTAAAAGCGATGTAGTAACAGAGGCTGATTTGGAACATGTGTTGTAGGAGCACAGTGGCCGAAAGGTTAAGACGTCGTCTCATCGGTTTTCTCTCAACACATGTGAACCATTTGTGTCAACAGTCATCACATCTCAGAACTAAATAAGCTTATTCAGTACCCAGTCAGTGAAAAGTAATCAGCCTCTTCCTGGGCTTTTATTCTCTGGCTCATGGAGAACTCGATTGGGTTATTCGACCGCGATTGGGTTTGCCTTATCGGGGATAATTATGCTCGGTTAAATGAAGTGATACCTTTATCAATTATGCCTAATTAGATTTCGATGTACTTAACTTGACTCACCTCGGCTCATATAGGAGTTACATGGATTGACAGGAAAACACCAAACAACAGTGCCTAATTAAAATTACCTTAATTTATACTGCTTATGCTTGGCTTTTACAGGTTATATTATGCTACACTATGCTTGAGTACTTTTTACTACAGTTTGGCGCAACAAGGCAAGCTAAACTTTGGTTAATGTGACAAGGGCAAGCTGGCCTGAAGAAATTTTTTATACTTGGCTTCATTTGGTTATATGGTGCTACCTATGCTTAGTTGGGCTAACAGGTGAAAATAAAAGCCACGAGCCCAGCACTTCAGTTGTAGCTACAAAAGCTGCTGCGTGAAAGAGCAGCATAGATTTGATGGTTTCGGCTATGAACGTTATAACTCCGTCAAACAAAGTGCTGTTAGAGGCCACCTGATTACGACTGGACAAGCATGCACACTGCAGCGGGCAGTGCGCATAGATGGCACGTCGATGCGTCCTGCCACACAACCCTGTGGTCTGCACACTTTTGCTTACGTCTGTACGTTTGAGACACGTTTCAAGCTGTACTATAGGCTGGTGCTGCATTCAATAACGTCGTTATAAACGTGTGAGCTCATCATAGCAGCCTAAGCAGTACAATAAGTATTGGCAGCTGATTGCTGCATGTTCTGCTTTTGTCACTGTCATAATTTCCAATTTTTCTCGTGTTTTTCAAAGTCACATTCATGTATTACTAGCCGGCATGCAACTGAATTCCTGCAACAAAATATAATTGACGCTGAACTCTGGCACTTTTCAGAAAGAAGATGCAGACTTATAGCCAGATATTACTTGACCTATGGCTGTTTCCTTTTGTGGTAAAGTAAGCATTATTTGTCATGTGCGTATTGATTTTTTTTCCATTACTATCAAGCTGTGGCCATCATGTGTCTTTGGGACTGCTTTTTCATGCGTGCAACAGTCATTAGAAAACTGTGGGAACTCAGCTGGATTTGTGTGTAAGTTAGTCCATCTTACTGTGTGACGACATAGTACGCAAATAAAATTTTGAGCACATATTGTGCATATAGGCGTGAGCTTTATCATTCGAAAACTCGGTGAAAATCTTGCCAAGCTATACTTTACAGTGTTTCCTCTGTCAATGTATTATTTGAGATATGCGCAAGGCTCAAGATAGTATTGCATGAGTAAAAGGCATTCAGCTGCGAAGTTAACACTGCAAGTGCTCCGATTGGCTTCCTCATGGCTCTTCTTTCTCAAATGAATATTGTAGGCGCAGTATAGAGCTCACAGGCAATTTGAATTCACTGTTCGAGGTGGGGAAGTAGAAGGAGATTTGGTAAATTATTCTCTGCCTCATTACTTGCTGTGCTGCTACCTCTGGCTTGTCGTTCTCAACTTTGTTGCACTTGAATTATGTTATGAATTCATGATTACTTATCTTTTCTGAGTTGTTTTTGTGTTGCTTTCTGTGTTGTGAACCTTCATAGGATTCAATTAATTGCCTCAACTGCTATTCGACATTCTTCTTTCAAGGGCTTCAACACTTAGCAACAAGTGTTCAGGTGAGAGGTCGACCTAGTATAAGTCCATTTTGAATAGGGCTGGATAGCATTAAGACATTTAAGACATTGAGACATTTTTAAAAACTTTAATGCAAAAAAGCATTGGTGTTTTTAAAGTCTTTTGCACTCAATTTGTGTATCAAGTGTAGGTTTTTGCCACTATGCAATCTATAGCAGTGATTGTATCAAAACTATTCGATATTTTGAAAAACCTGAATTCTCACATTTTTTCAGTGGCATTGTGAAATTGGCTGCTAACTCAAGACAAAGCTTGAATAAAATTCTTACAGAATATCTGTACAGCGAAAAAAATGTTTGAAACAAATTTTGCTAAATGTGGATGCGAAAATAGTTGTTGACGTCCTATGGGCTTGCTGTATGGATACTGTATGTCCGCCTCCCAAAAGCCATTGAAGACTCCACACAGCCTTGCAACTATGAATCAGATTTTCTGTACCCGAGTCTCATATACATTTGTGTCAAGGTGTGTATGAAAGACGCCTAATAAAAATGCACCGAAAGAGCTAACCAATTCGTTTATAAAGCATAACAGAAGAAAATTTAGCAAGAATAAACAAAAGAAGACTAGCAAAGTGAAAGGGATGCTAGCGTCGTTGTGCAAAATTTCGTATGACGTTTTATTGCCAAGCAGTATTGGGATGTTGATAGCTGCACATGGTATTATGTGTGCCATGTTATTGCCTATGAAAAGCAACATTTCTGGTCAATAAATATTTTCTTTTTCTCTGCAGAGCCATTGCTGCGGGTGTGCCACAATTAATCTGACAATGAACGTGGAACCTGTGCCACAGGGTCTCTGGACAATACCCGCAAAGATGCAGTGGCTTCATACGGACATCGCATAAACCATAACAACAAGGAAAGCTAGGAATCCTAAAGTTCGGCAAGTAGCGTTTTGGTTTCCCCGGCCAAGTCATGGTCCTGTTTGCCGATCAGATGAATTGAATTCTGAAGTTGAGAGCTTTAAATCATATGTTGAGCGTTTGGAGCTTCAGGGAAAATCACATAACTGAACACAAGAAGTTGTGCCTATTTTTACCAATAATTGGCACTGAAGCATATGAAATTCACAAGCATTCAGTTCTGTCATTGCCAGGAGAAAAGCTTTTCATGAAAGTAAGATAACTAGTTCAAATTCACTGCTGCTCTAAAATCTCTGTAATTGTGGAATATTTGTAGTAAATTTGAAGGACCCAACCCGGAAATGCAACTGTTCTGGTGGTTGTTCTGCACAACAGAATGGTAGCTTGAATTCAACTCACGTTTGAAACAAGTCAAGTCAAGTCAAGTCAAGTCAAGTTTATTAAATAGTTCAGTTGAGTTACATGGTTAGCGTTATTACAGCAGGAGGTCCCAAAGTTTCAGCGAAACTGACAGGGGGACCTCCTATGGCTACATGGATGGGGTAATTACAAAAAATACAGCAATAGTATACGGTCTTGTGAGTAATAATGAATAATCTTGATTAACAATAAAAACACGATCAATACACAACATAATGGTAATTCTCACTATTGAAAAATAACAAGGAAACAATCAAAAGCAAGTTAAGACAAAAAACAATATTAATGAACTCTACGTGACAAATGTAACACGTTTCATTATCAGTGTTATCAATTATACAATGGCAAATTGAAGTAGTAAAAAAGCACAGAACTGTGGAGAGCTATTAACAGTTAATTACACAAATCGGATGAGTTGATTAATTCCTGAACGTAATATTTCTTACTACGTGAAGTGAAAATATGGATGTTATGCGATGATTTCAATTCGAAAGGCAATGAATTCCAAATGGCTATGCTAGTAAATAAGGTTGAGAACTTGCCGTAGTTTGTCCTTACGGCCGGCAAAAGAAGATTATAGCACTGAGAAAACCTGGTGATGTTACCATTAGATAAGTGACGATGATCAATGCATGCAATAAAAATGTCATGCGTGATGAGTCTAAAGGCGACAATAGACATTCTATGACAAAATAATTGTCTCAATGGGAGTATGTTAAGCTGAGAAAACAACGAGCTGCAGGAGAAGTAAAATGGGCTGAAAGTCATTAATCTAACTGCTTGATTCTGAAGTCGCTGCAAACGTTCGATGTGCGTGAAATATGTGTTGGCCCAAGATGATACGCAATACGAAATATGGCTATGAATATAAGCAAAATACAAAGTACGTATGATGTGAGGCGGAAAATAAGTTCGTGTCTTGATGATAACGTGAATACCAAATGCAATCTTTTTAGCGAGTGATGCTGCATGTTTATGAAATTTTAGTTCGCTATCTAAGATGACGCCAAGAAACCGCGCTTCACTGGAAATGTTTATGACGGTATTACCAATGTGAAGGGAAGGTTGTATGTCAAGTGAAATGCGCGGGGAATGGAACAACATAAACACGGTTTTAGTAGCATTGATCTGAAGATAATTGGCCTGGCACCATAAAGTTATGTTATGTAAATCTGTGTTGAGGTCAGACTGGAGTGAAGAAACTGATTTAGATGAATGAAAGATGGTTGTGTCGTCAGCGTAAAGTATGCACTTGGTCCTTGTAAGAATTGTAGGTAGATCATTAATAAACATCAAAAATAAAAGTGGGCCTAAAATTGATCCCTGTGGAACACAGACGTTAATTAACTTGGGCGTTGAAAGATGGCCATTAACATGAACCATTTGAGACCGGTTACTGAGGTAGCTCTTAATAAAACTTAGTGGCGGACCAGACATACCAAATGATTCGAGTTTAGCAAGTAGAACGTGATGATTTATAGTGTCAAAAGCCTTCGTCAAATCGATAAACACAGATCCCACAAGTAACCCTCTATCAATAGCTTGTTTAATTTCCTCCGTTAGGGTAATTAGTGCCAGCTCAGTTGAATATCCCTGACGGAATCCGAATTGTTGTGGAGATAAAAGATTAAATTTTTTCAGATAACGCATTAATCTAATGTGGAATAACTTTTCAATTACCTTACCGAAGAAAGGCAGGATACAGATTGGCCTATAATTCTGTACAAAAGTCTTATCACCCTTCTTAAAAACTGGAACTATTTTACCAGCCTTAAGGCAGCTCGGAAACACCCGCTGAAAACAGCTTGTTAATAATTACTGCCAAAGGTGGGGATATTAAGTTTGAAACTAGCTTTACTTTAAAAGGATCAATATTATCTAAACCAGCACTTGTGGTCTTTAGTGATGTGATGACCTGAAGGACTTCATCTGCAGACGTGGAATGAAGATAAAAAGAATGAGTACACCGTGGTATATTGCGTAAATGACCTGGTGATTGCTGCGTATCCGCAGATGCGCAGAAATACTCACTGAACGTGGCGGCCACTCTTACAGGGTCGGTATACATTTCGTCGCCTTGCTTTATTTTTATTGTGGGATCTGAGCATTTTTTCATGTTCAAGAAATCTTTAATGATTTCCCAGCAGCGTCTCGTGTTACCCGTGTTTTTTACAATGAGATTCCGGTAGTAATTGCGCTTAGCACACCTAAGTAAGGAAGATAATGTTGCTGAGTATTTGTGAAAGCGGCATTTTAATGCGAGATTATAAGGCTGCGACTTTAGTTTCTTATGAAGGTTATTCTTTTTATTAATGGACTTCAACAACGAGTTGCTTATCCATGGATTTCTAGGGGAACGATACCACTTCGTGACAGTAGTGGAAGTGGTGGATGCATCTATACCTGAAGCTATTACTTCTGAGAAAGACTCAAAAGCCTTTTCTGCGCAGTCTAGATTAGTCACCGATGTCCAGTCTACTGTGCTAATTATTTGCACAAACTTGTCCGCGTCGAATCGGCGTTTCGTAGAGATGTTACTGGCCTTGGTATTTTCGGAGCCCAGAATGAAAAATACGGGATTATGGTCTGTAATGCTATGATCTATTACACCTGCTACGTGTTCAGTGGAAATGTTGGAGATAATATGATCTATTAGGGTATTCGAACCTAGTAAATCGTTTCTAGTTGGTGCTGAGATATGCGACGTAAAGCCATAGCAGTATAAACAGTTCATATATTCTAAGCACGATGCACTATCAGGATCAATAATGTTTATATTAAAATCACCACATAAGACAACGTTTTTGTTTTCCCTCACTAGGTTATCAAGAATGATGCTTAACTGATTACAAAAATCGGAATACGACGATGAAGGTGACCGATAAATGGAAGCTATAATAGTACTACGGCTATTCAATGGTATAACACTATGGTTGAATTCAAGCCAAACAGATTCACATAAAATATTATTAAAGATTATGTCACTACGGCGTGTGTAGGTTAAGGATGAGTTGACAAGTATGGCACTACCGCCACCACGACAGAGCTCCCGATTACAGTATTCGGAATAATAACCTGGCAATCCGTACAAGTTATCCTCATTACCAGACAACCAAGTTTCAGATAAACATATGACAGAGAATGAATGTTTAAGCAAGGAAATCAACGCAACAAGGTCATCCTGGTGCTTTCTAAGACTGCGAATGTTTAAGTGAAGTAGTGATAGGGATGGTGACTTCTCGAGTAACAATTCTGATGTTTGCTGGCACGAGAACGCAGCCATGTTGATCTAAGGTCAGTTTAAAATGGGGACTGATAGGATAACTAGGAGAATACTCGGAGATCTTCTGCGCATGCAATTCGAAACACGCGACTGTCATCCGCCTTTCTGGCTTTGATTGTACAATTGTCAGTCCAGAGATGCTTCCACTGATTGGCCTTCTTAAGCGCAAGTGCCTGTGCAAAGAGGCGCTTTCGCTCTGGTGTGAGATGGTCATTCACATACACAGGTTTAGGGCCTGTGCTCTGAGAAAACCCTATATCTGTGGTAGACAAGCGTGCCTTTCTTGCCTTTTTAGCGAATTCAGCCTTCTTATTTCTCGAACAGAATCGCGCAATAATATTGCTTCCATTCTTTGCGGGCACCCGATGCGCGGCGTCTATGTCTGTATCGGCAATTGGACAACCAATCTTCTCACCGATAACCTGGACGACTGCCAAGCAGTCTTCGCCCTTTGTCTCAGGGATTCCCTTCAGTTCAACATTATTAAGTCGCGAGTATTGTTCGAGATCACACATTTGTTTACTGAGCTTATTCTCATCCCTCAGGACCTTGTTTTCTTTAGTTAGTGCCTCATTGTCATTCTTTACACGTTCACAGAGGTCATTGAACATCACAAGGCTTGTTTTCATCTCTGCGACCTCCTGCCGAAGAGCCTGTATTTCCTTTGCTAGTTCCGCGCAAGTCGGCATTCTCAAGATAAGTAATGAAGAAAAGTATACTCAAAATACGGAACACAAGACACAAAATAAAGACACAAACACACAAGACACAAGACACAAAATAAAAAAAATAAACTATATAAAATATATTGAAGGCAGCAGTGGAAGCGAGAAAAAAGGCAAAACAGAAAGGAGTGCACCGAGAAGCAACGAACCTGGACGGAGCGAACACAAGGGTCAGTGCTTGTACACAGCCGCAACCACTGCTGCCAAAATGACAAGCAATGGCAAACGATGGTCTATTTGTAGGGCTCCTTGTCCGGTAGATGGCGAACGTAGCGGCTGAAGTTCAGTGACGTAGCTGCACGTGCCGAGGATACAGCAGGAACAGCTAAGCAGTGCTGTCCAGTAAGCCGTGCAGATAAGATTCACCACCTGGACGGAGCGAACACAAGGGTCAGTGCTTGTACACAGCCGCAACCACTGCTGCCAAAATGACAAGCAATGGCAAACGATGGTCTATTTGTAGGGCTCCTTGTCCGGTAGATGGCGAACGTAGCGGCTGAAGTTCAGTGACGTAGCTGCACGTGCCGAGGATACAGCAGGAACAGCTAAGCAGTGCTGTCCAGTAAGCCGTGCAGATAAGATTCACCACCTGGACGGAGCGAACACAAGGGTCAGTGCTTGTACACAGCCGCAACCACTGCTGCCAAAAACCGCCTGCTATTGACAAGAGATAGACCACATTACAAACTGCTGAAATAAAAGTGTAAACCTGGAGGAGCGTCTACATTTAGACGCTTCTCCAAGCAAAAAAAAGAAGCGTTGCCAAAAGTTTTGTGCCCTCCCCCGAAGGCACTGAAGCAAGAAGTTCAAAGTGAATAAGCCAAGAAACAGAACTGGTATAGCTGTCACAAGGCCCAGGTGCCAGAAAATTGCTGTGCCAAAGGTAATCATGCTAGCTATGCTCATCAACAAAACATATGCTGAACAGGGATAAATGAAGGCTAAATGCATGCAGTCGTTTCAATGAAAACACCTGAAAAACATGAATACACTCCAAACAACTGTGTAGCCGCATCAGCAAAAAAAAAAGATTATGTGGTAACTCTTACTGGGAAGTACCGCGATTCTTAAATTAGGGGGACACGTGCCACAGCTGCCATTATGTGAGGAAGTATGCTTCAAAATAGTGAATTGTTTGGCTAGTTAGTTTACATTTGGCCTAGAGGAGCGAAGGCTTGGAATCAAAGCAAGACAACTTAGAAGACGCTCAATTTACAACCGAGTGTGTTTTGAAAAGCATATCGGCGCAAAAACAAATGCGCAGGCACAGTAACACTTGATTTTCACTGAACCAACAACAAATATCTGGATGAAAAATGTGTTAACAGTGTACTATACCATGAAAGAGGCATGCTTAATCAGTTTTTTTTATTTAACTGCCTTCAAAAAGTTTATATTCTTCATTATCAGACGCACCGATAATGCACTAATGTGTGCATCTGCCGCAATTTTAATTTTTGCTGCCTGTATTATTTAGCACTCACACTTGTTCTCAGCCTTGCCCTTGACATTCACCTCATAAAAAGGTGCATTGAAGCCAAATGTACTGCAATGCGCAGGAAGGTGCGCCCCATTCTTTCGAGAATTCATTGTAGTTGCGTGCTCTCAGATTCTATAGTTAGGACAATGGTCTGTTTGAGCGATGTATGCTTTACCACAGCTGAATGGTATCTTATATACCGCTTCCGTTGCACAGCGGACAAATAACTTCTTATGGGTTTTTGACATATTTCTTTCTCTGTTCTTTCACATACAAGAAGTGCACAAACGAAAAAGCTTTCAGGATGCCGTGAAGACGAGGTCTATGTCTTGCTTTAAACTATCCTCTTAAGGTTGCGTGAAATCGTGTAATTGTAGGGATTCGCAACAAACCTGTTCAATTTGTTGGACCTGTGTCGGCTTGGCATGCTGGGTGAAGCGACAATCTGCTTCACAAGGAAGAATGCTATGGCAAAGAGCAATGAGGAAACAAAACCCAAAGTTCGAAGGCACAAAATCGGGTGGTCAAACCTAATTTTGACCTTAAGAGAGCATGCCTTGGTCAGAGCCGAGTTGAGGCACGAAGAAGCAAACCCCCTTTTCACCAGTATAGAACGGAGAGAGTCAAATGGGAGGATATATTCTTTTGACCGTGTCTTATACTTCCAAAAATGTGGTCGTCGCATGTTTTGTGGATCGCATCATTGTCGCAAAGGTCCATAGTAAAGAATAATGAGGGTGAACCCTGCTTAAAGCATTGTTAAACCAACAATACGATCCAGTTTTTTATTTAGCATTGTCTTTCGATTGTGACGACCACATTTGCTGGGAGTATTAGTCACGGTGAAAAAAAGCTGTCCTTCCATACGACTATTTCCGTACTATCCTGGTGAAAAGAGGGATCGCTTCTTCATGCCTCAAAACGACTGACCAAGTTATGCTATCATAAGGACAGCCTTAGCTTTGGCTGCCAGATTTTGCACCGTCTAACTTCAGGTTTTTCTTCCACATTGATCGTTGCCATAGCATCCTTCCTTCTCAAGCAGATTGTGACTTCACTGAGCATGCCAACATGACAGAGGCCCAAGAAGTTAGTTGTAATTTCTTAGATTCACATGATTTCACGCAACCTTAGGAGAATGTTCAAAGCCTAATGAAGACCTCGTCTTCTAAGCACCCTCAAAGCTTTTTTGTTTAGCATTCTTGAGCGTGAGAGAACAGAGAAAAAAGTTTGTTGAAAGAAACACAAGAAGCCATTTGTCCCCTGTGCTACAGAAGTAGTATAAAAGATACTAGTCACTTGTGGCAAAGCTTACATCGGCCAATTACGCCGATGCCATAACGACGGACTCGGAGGGCACGTAACTATGGTGTATGCTCGGAACAGTGGGGTGTGCCTTCCTGTGCAATGCAGGGCATGTGGCTTTACTGCACGTTTCGAGAAGGCGAATGTGAAGGGCAGGGCTAAGGGCAGGTGTTAGTGCAAAATCTTGCATGCGGGAAAGATTGGAATTGCCGCAGATGCATTCATCAGTGGATCATTGGTGCATCTGACAATGAAAAAAATGAACTACCTTGAACGCAGTTTAGTCTTAAAACTGATTAAGCATGCCACATTCACAGTAGCGTAGACTGTTAACATGTTTTTTTACCCAGATATTTGTTGTTGGTTCAGTGAAAATCAGGTGACAGTGTTCCTGCACATTTGCTTCCGCACTGAGAGATTTTTCAAGATAAACTCGGTTGCAAGTTGAATATCTGCTAAGTAGTCTTTTTTTCCTTCCAAGTCTTTGCTCTTTTAGGCAAAATATACCTAGAAGCGTGGGCAAAACAAAGTTGATCTCGGGTTGTTGCAAGGAACTATGCAGGAGACAGAATGGATGTGTTAGGGCGATGCAGTGTAAATGAGGGATACAAAGGTCAACCTGCTGTTTTGTTAACTACTGTCAAAAAAGTGAATAGAAATTACCTCTGCTGCAGTAAAATACTGCCTTAAAATATTTCTTGAAGTGAAGAATTTCTTAGCAGCACAATCCAAAAAGAGTAAATAATCTGCACGCCAAGCATTTAAGCGTCTTTTTTGTATTGCTTTGGGCTGTCCAAAACTTCAAAACAAAAAAATAACCTTGTGCCACGACACCTTTGTGATTGGTGTAGTTAATATGAATTTAAAGGGTCAAATAGCCCAACAGAGACTCGAGATGAATAGCTGCATACGAGTTCATGTTTACGTTTTTATTTTCTGTACTGCTATACCACCAAAAGATGTCCCTAATTTATCTTCAAATGCGAAAATGTCCTCCTCATGAAGTACCAAGCTCCATGTTTTGCAGCAGAAATAGGGAGTGAAATTCATGACTAAAAAACTGCAATGCACAGCTGCAGCAGTTACTAGGATGAGCAATGAAGTGTGCCTTTTTTGAAAAATATTATTTATTTTCCGTGCATTGTTCTTTATGTCTTTTATTGATGCTGTGCCCACTTGATTTCTTGTCACAGGACAGCAATATGGCATTTACGACACATTTGCTGCATGGAACATAGGAGACACCTTGCTTGATTTGCCATCCATTCCTGTTACCACCGCTTTTGTGACACTACACCTGAGCAAGCCTCTTCATTGTAAAAAAGTGTCAAAGGGGATATTGTGCTTTCTAACTACTCTCGAGACCTAATGTGCCACCTGATAAAGTCAAGGCACTACACATGACCTGAATGTTTTTTTTTTCACTTGTCGGTTCTTACTGGCTTTTTCTTCTTGAATCAAGGCTTCAGGAACATCAGTGTGTTACGTCATATTGCAGCCTGCAGCCGAAATGTGGTGTACTACCTAAATGCCAAAACTCTGCATCTTATGCTCACATGAAATTTGAAAGAAGGTTTTATACATGACACAATTCCGATTTTCACATATTTCAAATGGGCTGACCTAAATGATACAGCCATAAGCTTAGGCTTTACTAATGTTTAGTACAGACTTATCACTACAGGGCAAGACGGAGGGGGACACACACAGGCACTTGTGTGTGTGACGAGTTCAAAGTGTCCTCCTTCCTCTTCTTCCATTTAATTTTATTAAGTCTGCACTGAACATCAACAAGGCCTGAAGTCAACCTATGCCGAAAGCTTGTGTGATTTAAGCCAGCACATTGGAAAGTTATTAAAAGAGAAATTGTGTCATTAGGTATAAAATTTGTTTTCAAAAGCTTGTGTCAGTGTAAAATGCAGTATAGCTTCAACCGTCGAGTATTACATCATGTTTTGGCTGCAAGCTGTAATGCTACTCCTTGCGACCGTTACCAAAGCCGCGAAATAAAAAAAAACATCAAGAGGGTGATGTGTGACTGTGTGCTGTCGAGCCAGTTGTGGGGCCTTACTTTGATGCTGTCACACGTGAACTCAAGAAAGTGGTTAGCACCGACAATATCTGTATTGCTTTTTCTGTATGAAACAAGCTTGCTAAGCAGTGCTTCTGTATATGTAGGGGGGAGGGCATCAGACACTAGTCAAGCATGAAGTCTGCTATATCCCGCGCTGTACCTTTGATACTCACCATACCTCATTCTAGTAACAATACCTGCATCGGACAAACTGGGAATAGACTAATTGAGAAACTCAAGGAATATGCACGTTGCGTATACAAAAAAAAGAAGTTAACTTCTTTGGCGCAAACAATACGGAAAAAGGAAAAAAGAAGGCGAGGAAAGAAACAGATTGACGCCAATCATTGCCATTTGGCGTCAATCTGTTTCTTTCCTCGCCTTCTTTTTTCCTTTTTCCGTATTGTTTGCGCCAAAGAAGTTAACTTCTTTTTTTTGTGCTATGTACCAACTAGACCCAACGCAAGTTTTACTGACGTTGCGTATATATTGCAAAAGCAAGACATCTTGTTGCTCATATAAACTATATTGCAGCAGCTGTGCCTCATGATTTTGTGAGACAATGGTTTTTGGCAGAAGCCAGAGTAAATTTGTTGCTTGCACTGAAGCTCGTCACACAAAAAAACGGAAAGCTTTGTATCATTGATACCCCTATATTCTTAACCTGTTAATTTTCAATTCATGCATTCACTTCATTATCAACTATATATGTGTTGGTAAATAATATATTTTGCTGCATATGTAGTGGTACGTAGCTATAACAATTCTAAGTCGCTGACCATTTGTTCACATTAGGCAAAAAAACTTGAGAAATCTGAATAATCGAGAGTCCGAAAGAAAGGACTCGCCGGAGAAAAACACCTTTAATGAACCAGTGGCCAGAAAAAAATAGTGCACGTCTACATTCGAGCGGTATTACGGGCGACTAAGTCTGCCTGTATTATAGCTTGTGTTTGGCCATAACTGTGGGCCATAGCACTGCTAAGGCATGTGCTAAATATTCATAGCATTTGTGTGGGCGGCACTTCAGGGTAGTCATCATAAGCCACTGTTCACCCTTCATTGCCAGACTCCTAAGCCGCATCAGATTGAAGTCTCCCTACTTTGGTCTTGCAAGTTAATACAGCTTCATTCGCCGCTATCTGTGTCTTCTAAATTCTGAATTCTCTTCTTAGTGCCAATGACACGAATGGAATTGATAGCATTGGAGGCTTTTTAGCAGGCCTTGCAACAAACAAAAAAGCAAGACACAAAACGTGCTTGACCACAGAAAGAATTGTCCAGCACACTCGCAAATGCCAAAAGGAACTAAGTGGCATAAAGATAGTTCATGCTGCACCACTCCTGTTTCTTTGTTTGCTGTGTACGTGTGGCCAATCCAAACGATAACCGAGCCGATTTTGAGTATGGCTTGGCTTGGCTTGCGGTGTGGTTGTGGAACTGATTCAAAGAATACCCGGCCAAAAGTGGCCATTACGTGCAGCCCAAAAACGCATGGCCTTCGATATGGACAATTGTAATTTCTGCATTGACTTTTACCCAGACGCAATCTCTAGCCATAGCCATAGACGCAACCTCAAGCCACTGCAACGTTTTAGGGCTGGCAACCGAGTGAAATTATCGCAAAAACAATGCGGACAGCTGGTCATCCTATTAGATGCTGCACTTGATCAGCAGGCCGCAGTGCGGAAAATCTGAATGGTATATCGTGAGGTGTCCCAGTTCTCGGTGCAGAGTTCACACTGCTTCAATGAGATGAGTTGCGGTGCCACGGAGATGTTCGAATGAGTGGACATGTCCGAATTTTCAGCGGCGGTAAAAACGATGGGTGACTGTAGTTGTTTCAAAAAAAAACAAAGTTGTTATGGCCAGTGCTGGTCTCTTATTCTTGAGGGGATGGGGGGTCTTCCTGGCTTGCACTCAAGAGTTCTCAATCAAAAGAATGTGTTTTTTGTGACAGACATATATAGATTTATATAGACAAAGTATGTGTTTTTGTACACAAAGTATAAAAAACAACTTATTTTCTAGCATGATTACATCGCAGGCACACTTGCAACGCACACACACTGTGGTGGCAGATGTAACCTCCCTCACGTGCTAAATGTCAGTCATCTAAATATTTTGTGAGGCTAGATCAAGCTTTCGTGGCTCGTGTTGAGGGACTGTGCTAGCTCATATTGCAGCAGCCGATTGAACAGCAACATGACTGAGCATGAACACTTGAGTCAGCCTCCCAATACATGACCACCGGACCTAAATGAAGTCTCAACGATTCTCCAATTTCCTTACTGCACTTACCACCAGCAGACCCTTTCCTGTTCGCCAAAGTGAAATCTACCTGCAATGCACACCCCCTGCCTTCTTCAGAGAAACTTGTGTGCATGTAATTTAAGAAATCCTGATAGTGAGATATTTGTTTGCAACTTTTTTAGAAAAATTTGTAGCTTTGCTTGTGGTAATTCCTACATTAAAACACAACTGCTCTAATGCATTGTATAATAAATACTAGTGCAATAATTATTATATATTGTCTCGATTAAAAATTACCATCTAAGAATCCTAGGAGACAAGCACCATACAACGTGAAATCGCCTGAGACTGCATGCGATGAAGCATCGGTCAAGAGACTGATGCTTCAGCGCACGCAGTCTCAAAAATCGGGAGTCCTGCAGGTGGTGAAGAATGCATAAATATTGTGAGGCCTTTGATCATATCCACCTGAGGTAAAAAGAGGACAACTACTGCTGTAAGCAGCCCAAATCACTGCGAAAGCAGCCCGGCAAGAGATTGAGAGGGGAGAGGGGTGAGGTGGCACTCCCCCCTGGGTGCCAAATGGGGTATGCTGGGCACCCCAGAAATGTTCCCTGTTGTTGACTATACTCCCATGACTCATAGAACGTGACGCCTGACCTCTGTTTGCATCAAACCAGAGATGTGGATCGGTGCTAATAACTCAAATGAGCAGTCACCTTTAGATTAAAACCAAATAAACCATTTTATAGGCAGCGTTCTTCAATAATAATTGGTCATAAGTGCCTCCGCATGCTGAACTGTCAGACAACACAAGCATTTCGAGTTACCAAATTTGGTGTCAGGGGTCGTTTAGGAACTTTTCGGAATTAATCTACAAAGAGGCATTTTAGTACTGAAGAAGCCATTGGCAAAACTGTGTTGGTGCTCAAAACTTCTAAGGTTTTCGAATGACTAAGCAGCGTCTTGAATAAACTTGTTTTTTCAGAACCTTTTCATATACAAAAGGCTTATCAAGGTAAGCTCGGATTTTCAAGGAAAGGATACACAGACACACAGAAGTACAGGTTGCAAGAAATACATGGCTGCACGACCCATGTATGTGCTGGAAGTGTTAACCCTGCTAGTATCCATGACGGCGAGTATGGAATACTGTTCCTGCCTGCTGGAATGGTAAAGCACGTAATATTTTATGAGTTCAAAGCTGACTAATAATCTTGTACTACTTGCGGATATTCAGTGTGACAGAATGAAGCCCTTATTATGAATGAACAGAATAAGGGGAACTTTGGAGTTGTGTACCTGCGTTAGGTACGTTAGAACTAATGAACAAATTGTTGGAGCATCAGATGTATTCCAAGATGGCAGGCTTGGTCTCTGCCCAAAAAAAAAACATCTTTCCGTGTATCTTTCTCACATTTACACTATAAATACTTGAAATAACACCCCCTATTTTTTCATCGGTTTTCTTACTATTAATAAATTTTTTGAAGGTTGGAAAACGAGCTCCTAAGATTCCCAATTATTTTCGTTCATTCCATACAATGAAGGGATTTAATGATGGTGAGCACTTCGCACAAAACAAAGGTCTAGCATGAATTTTCTCACAGGCACTCAGGTTTCCCCTTCAAAATTAAGGCAATAATATCAGGAGGGGTTGACGAGACAGTGAGTCCATTCACCTTTGTCTACCCTATATTCAATATCTGCGACGTTATAGTGAGGCAGTACTTCCAACTTTGTGTTGGGAACTTTAGCTACAAGCTTCGATTTTTTAAAAAACTTGTTTTCGATTTCGAAACTTGCCTTTTACCTTACCTTACATCACCACAGTCATTTGAATTCGCGCCAATAGTAAGCAATGAACGACTTAAAAAATTCTTTCAGTGCAAATCCTGTTTAGAATGCCGTTTTTTTAATTCTGCTGTGCCCCATTTTATGCAGTTTTGGCTCACAAAACACTTGACATGTTTTTCATGCAAAACAGATATAATTGTCCGTTACATCACCAAAATAAGACATGGTTTTGAAGCATGCCTTGTCGACAATAATTGGACAGACAATGCGTGGTAAATATTTTTTATTGGTTCAACAGCATCGGCACTGCATGTTACAATTTTGCTCAGTTTTGTTTTGTGTTGCAATAGTGTTGCGCCTGTGCTAGTCCACTCCCATCTGATATCAGTCCTGTCTACTTGCGCTACTCGCAATAACTTTGATGTCCAAACACGAGGTAGCCCAATCATCAACTCTTTTTTAAAGTGTCGCTTTTTTTCTTCTATCGCAGGAACAAGTGCTCTTGCGGCCTTTTCTGGTGCAGAAAACATATTGTCCCTGTGCTTCACTATAATTGGCAGCTTGTTTTTCAAGTTTAATCAGCATTTTCTAGAAATACCTACCTTCTTGTGCCTCATGTGCAATACACATGAAAAGCACTCAGAGAATTGTTCAGAAAACATGCAATATTCAACTTTTATACGAACACCTGCAATTTGAAGCTGTTGACATAAATTAAAAATAGTGGTGTATATTTTGCTCAGCTGCTCTTTTTTTCCTTACATACGTGCTTCTCTGCCTGTACTAGCCGGTTAAGTTTGCTTGCAGGTAATGGTAACAATTTATTTGACACTACCTTTGCCTTAAGAGTGGCGGCAGTGTAGTTGAATCACCACATAAGTTGTATAAATGCGGACTCAATATGGTTTTTTATGAAGTTATGGTTCCTGAATACTCTACTGGTTTTGTGACTGGCCAGAGATAGGTCATTGACGCATGCATACATGTTTAGTATATTGCCACGTTTCATTTCCCAAGTTTTGTTATCGTCCCAAAACACTACACAATTCTCAACGCGAACCGCGCCTGCAGTTTTCGAGAAGCTTCCGGTCTGTAGAAGATTATTTCGATAAGATCACGCCAACTCTGCGAACTGTACAGATTATTCTTGAACCTACGCCACCGCCAGCGATAACGCTAGAACATCCGACGGCAACAGTATAAATGCCGACGCGCTTCGCCACTTGTCAGTAGTTGATCGACGGCCGACGCTTCGTTCGCCGCTATATATAGATATCTGTGTATGTGCCGCTAGTTTCCTCTCTGGATAATGGAGTTTGTATGCCCCACAGTGCACAAGAGGGGTGTCTAAACAAGCACTGTATGTATAAAATGATGGAAAAAGTTTTTTTGAGTTTGAACTCAATAAACTTCTCTTTGTATCAGTCCAAGACTGCTACTGTAATCAGACTTTCCGTTTACCGGGCACATGTTCGCCCAAATAAACTGTTAAATTCCAACACAAAGTCTCCTGTCTTCGGCCACGGTACGTCCCCGTGACAATATTGTGCCTTGCATATAAGCGCAAGGAAGCTCAATCCAAAATTTTGGTAAATGTAACAAATCGATTGGTGTTACATTCAGTGCAGCATTGACTTTTCACCTGCCATGACCTCAGTAAGTGACACCATAACTAATACACTACAGTTATTCCCCACAATGTTTTTTTTCTGGCCTAATTGTCAATTGAATTACTGTTGCTGTGTAACAAAAATAACTCCATCGAAAACTCTCCCCTTTATTTGTTAAGCTGCATTCAGTTAGAGCTTTATAACTGGATCATGACTTGCCAAGCGAACCAGCGTTCTTGATACCATCACAAATGTGGCCGAAAAAATTTCACATTTTTCAAAGGACTCATTCTGGTTGTTTATTTTCGTTGCCAAACGTTTTCGTGCCTATTGTAGGTCTGTAGTTTTGTGCCGACTGACCTGGAGGGCATCGATAAGCAATTTTTTTCATATAACTTTTTGCAGTTCACTTGACAAAATGGTCCATGTGGCAAGGTATTGAAGCAATGTAACTGTAAAAATAATGACTCATTTATGAATATCAATTCTTCGAGGGCTTCTAACACCAGCAAAACTGAATAGTTGCCAAATTAGGTTTTTTTTCAGGAAACATGACAAGCTCCAAGAGCACAAATAGATATTGTGCAGCTTGCCTGTTTAAAATTAAAAATAATTTAGGCGCCGAAAGTAGAGCAGATTGTCTGAGAAAAAAATTGCCATTTGCCCTTTTTTTTGGGGGGGGGGCGAGGGGAAGCTCTGTAGTATGCATCAAACGTCACCATAGTACTCGGTCAAAAATTATGCATTATATCTCACTTGAAAGCACTACGTAATGGCTGAACGTAGGCGCAGTCTCCGTCTTGTGCTTGTTCCTGTCTTTCTGTCTGCATTTAAGTAGTGCGCTCTCATTTTAAAACAATCATGTATCGCCAGCTCGCCCAATCAACCATAATGGCAGTTACTAGAGAGTATTATTTTCAGTTAAAACATTTTTTAAGAAATAATTTTTTTACAGCTTTTGACCTACGTAACTCTGCAGCATGATGCACTTCCAAAGACAATCTTCAGCCCAAGCCCACTGATAGAAATGTAGGCGGCAATCTTAGTGCCATCTGCAAAGCACCCGTAAAGGAAATGGAACAGAGGTGCACTACAAGGAATGTGGCTAGAGTGTGGTGACAGGTGCCATAGCAAAATAAATATTTTTTGGTGGGGTTGCGTGAAGGCGAAGTGATGTCAGCCACAATTTAAGTACAATCGCGTGTGCATTTATATCTGTACAGGTATATATGCTTATGAATAACTGAAACTGAAAAATATCTGAACAGCAACGAGGGGGAAAGGGGAGTGGAGACTCTCTATCTCTTCTTTCCTAGTGATGACTCAGAGATGAGCCATCAGGCTGCTAACAAAAAATACAATACGCAATAATACTACATTACCCACAACATAAGCGAGAGAAGACAGTAGGCTAGCCTTTAAGTTCTTACTTTAAAGCTCGTCATTTGTGTGCAGTCGTATGACAGGGTTTGGGTCTCAAGGAGCCAGTTAGTCTTCTGAAAGCTGGAAAAAAATGAAGAATTTGTATTAGGACTGCATTAACGATGTATTTTGTGAATGGTACTTACCTACTAAATATGAATAAACTTCCTTTATTAAGTAAGTAAAACACTTCTTCTGCAGTTGCAAAAGTTCATAGAAAAGTAGCAATTGTGACTGTAAATCTAATGCTGGATGATTCATCTCAAGTCACCACATTCACTGTTATGGAGTTCTGTCAGCAGTATAATGCAGGTCACAAATTCATTTCCTTGGATATAGCAGGACGTTTGCAATCTGCATCCTAGGCCAGTCGGCTTGATTTGAGGATTGCCTTTGTGAATGCATCATGCTGCGTGAGTTGCATACGTAAGAAGCTCTAAGGAATACTTGATTTCAAAAAAAAATATTTTGAGCTTAATGTATATTGATGTCTAGTAACTGCATTAATGTTTAGCTCACATTGCCACATGGTTTGCTTGGGTGAGATCGAAGACTGAAAGAGGGCAAAGACGACCTCTCTGAGCCGCTGCTTGGCTAGTCGACTCAACGAGCTCATTATATCAAGTTGTCGTGAGTAACGTGACAAGACTGGTGGAGTTGCTGGGTACAACGTGTCACGATCCACCCGATGCCCAAGACCCCGTCCAGCAGCCGGAACACAAGCCCTGCACCCGTGGACACTCCTGCTCATACAGTAAGCCGCCGCCAACGAGGCCTACCGCCTGAGACACCAACCACTGACGCAGCGACTATGACTTCGACACAAGATCCCGTGCAAGCTCCGACACCTTCCACGCCGATCTACTGCACCGTCCAGAACCCGCTCATGCCTAGCCCCTTTCACGGAGAGCAGCATGAAGATGTTGACGACTGACTGAGTGAGTTCGAACGTGTCGCAGCGATCAATTACTGGGATGATGCCGCGAAGCTCTGGAACGTGTACACTTGCCTAAAAGACGGTGCCAAGACGCGGTTTTTGAACAGAGATGATGTTCTGACTTGTTGGCGCGAGTTCCAGCGTCGCCTTCTGGAGACCTACAGGAGTCCCGACCGCCGCGAACGGGCGGAGCGTGCACTACAATCACGCATCCAGATGCCCAACGAGACCGTCTGGATGTACGTCGAGGACATGACACGGCTTTTCAAGCGAGCTGATCCTGCTATGGCAGAAGAAAAAATTGCGCCACTTCATGCGTGGTGTGAAGGAACAACTTCTTGCTGGTTTGGTGCGTAGTCCCCCAAAAAGTGTTGCTGAGTTCCTTACTGAAGCGGCAACAAAGGAGCGAGTACTGCACCAGCGGTCTGCCCTGCTTGACCGTCAAGTGAATGCTGCCTCAACTCCCGAAATTTTCGCCACCCCTGGGAGCAAGAGCCCCGAATGGATTCGCGAGATCATCCGATCTGTCGTCCGGGAAAAAATTGAAAAGATGTACGGGACAAGGCAAATCGATGTTGCTTCTATCACAAAATGTCATCCGTGATGAGGTCCAGCAGGTGCTGCACGCCCATCATTTTCCGCCCAGGTCGGTTGATCCGAAAACGGCTCCTATGTCTACTGACAGCCGCCGTCACACGTACGCTAAAGCCTTGCGATCTGCCACTCCTCTTTCTGGTCAAGTAGTCCCGACCCAGCCAGTGCCGCACGTCCAGATCCAGACAGTGCCGCACGTCCCGATCCAGACAATGCCATACGTCCCGATCCAGACAATGATGCCGTCAGTCGCGATTCAGTCAGCGCGCGTTGATTTGGACATCGATAGTCGCCGTCCACCGACGCGCAAGTCTGATCTCTGGCGTACGCCAGACAGACGACCCCTCTGCTATCGTTGCGGTGAGGCTGGTCACATTTACCGCGAATGACCATACCGGCAACTTGGACTGCGCGGATTTTCCGTCAATTCCCCTCGTCCCAGAATCGGTCAAAGGCCAAGGAATATCGAAGAGTATCTTGCGCAACAGGGTGCACCCTTTACACGACGGCAATCGCGGTCACCATCTCCGAGGAGACACGCAGCCACTGGGCCACGTTTCGGTGTGACGGCATGGGAACGCTCCCCGAGCCCTCGTCGAGAAAACTGAAGGCAGCGGCCTTCGGGGGCAAGGTCACTGGGACTCAAAGTGCGGAAGGCCTCCTATCGACGCTTGCACGCAACGCCGAAGGCATTTCGTCAGAGAATCGCAGTACCGAAGAAATGGCGACATCCACATCTGAACCTAGTGACCACGTGTCACTCAACATACCTGTGCTGATTGACGGTCTTCAAGTCAGTGAATTGGTAGAAACTGGTGCAGACTATTCGATCATCAGCGGGAGGCTAGCGAAAGATCTCAGGAAAGTGATCACGCCGTGGAATGGAACGCGAATTCGAACAGCTGGTGGACACGATGTAACACCGCTGGGTCGCTGTACCGCTAGAGTGAAAATTCGTGCGTCAACGTTTGTGCTCAGCTGCCTCGTTCTTCGCGACTGTTCGCGTCAGCTGATTATCGGCATGGACTTCCTTCGGGAATACGGTGCCATCACAAATCTCCGTGAGCGCATCGTGAGCTTCTCGACTCAAGGCGCAACAGATCAAGACGCTGATAACTGCCGTAGACCTGCGTTGCGTGTTGCTGACAACAGTGTGACGCTGCCACTTCGAGCAACTGTTCCCATCGAAGTCACTTGTGAAGACTTCCAAGACGGCGACATTGTGGCTGAAAGCAACCTATCACTTCTGCTGCTCCAAGGTGTATGCGCCGCCCGAAGTGTTGTGCGCGTCCGTGACGGACAGTCAACGATACTAGTTATGAACTTCAATTACGAACACTGGTATCTTTTCCGCGGAACCACCCTACCTTATGGAGACCCTGTTGCTGACGTCACGGAGTGCTTCGCGCCCGAGGAAACGCATGAGGATGAGGAATTTCTAGACCGCATCGACATTAATTCGACGCTGTCAGACGAGAGAAAGGCTGCACTTCATGACCTTTTAAGGGAGTTTCGATGTTGCTTCGCCTATTCTTCTAAAGTCCATCAAACACACCTCACGAAGCATCAAATTATTCCGACGATGACGTCCGCCCCATCCGGCAGCAGTATTATCGCGTTTCTGCCGAAGAACGTGAGGCTATTCAGACACAAGTAAAAGAGATGCTCGATGACGGGATTATTCAAACATCCAGCAGCGCTTGGTCCTCGCCAGTCGTTCTAGTAAAGAAAAAAGACGGAACGCTGCGATTCTGTATTGACTACAGGAAGCTTAATAGCGTCACAAAAAAGGACGTCTACCCGCTTCCACGGGTCGACGATTCCCTCGACAGGTTACGACGCTTGAAGTATTTTTCGTCCATTGATCTAAAGAGTGGCTTTTGGCAAATTGAAGTCGATGAACTAGACCGAGAAAAAACCGCGTTTGTGACTCCAGACGGACTTTACGAATTCCGAGTTCTTCCCTTCGGCCTCTGTTCTGCACCAGCCGAGAGCTTTGAAGAACATCTGAAGCGTCTGAGAAAGGTTCTGGAAGCCATTCGCACAGCTTAACTCGCGCTGAAACCTCAAAATTGCCATTTCGGCTATGAAGAGCTAAAATTTCTGGGACATGTCATTAGTGCGGATGGAGTGCGACCTGATCCAGACAAAGCTGCTGCTGTCGCCGCCTTCCGTGTTCCATCAGATAAAAGAACAGTTCGCCGTTTCCTCGGCTTGTGCGCGTATTATCGCCGATTTATCGCCAACTTCTCGAAGATAGCTGAACCTCTTACGCGACTCACAGGAGATGACGTGCCCTTTATTTGGGGTGCAGAACAAGATACAGCGTTCACAGAATTACGACAGAGAATGCAAACAGCCCCTGTTCTTGCCCATTTTGATGAGGACGCTGCTACAGAAATTCAAAAAGATGCCAGCAACGTCGGACTTGGCGCTATCTTTGTACAGCGACACGGCGGCGTTGAGCATGGGATAGCTTACACCAGTCGTACTCTTTCTCAAGCCGAGACCAACTATTCTACGTCAGAAAAAGAATGCCTTACAGTCGTGGGGGCGACGACCAAATTTCGTCCTTACCTCTAAAGTCGTCCCTTCAAAGTGGTGACTGACCACCACTCGCTCTGCTGGCTGGCAAATCTCAGAGATGCATCCGGCCGCCTCGCACGGTGGAGTTTGCCTTTGCAGGAGTTCGATATTACGATTGTGTACAGGTCAGGGCGCAAACACGAAGACGCCGACACGCTTTCTCGAGCACCTGTGGGGAACGCTGTCAGGGGCTCCGAAGATGAAGATGCCTTTATCGGAGCAGTTAGCGAGTCCAAATTTATGTCAAAGCAGCGGGCAGACGACGAATTACGCCCAGTCATAGATTCCTTGGAAGGCCGCAACTCTCAGGTCCCTCAACACATTGCTTGCGAACTGTCCTCTTTTTGTCTAAGAAGAGGCATTCTTTACAAACAGAACGCCCGTGGTAGCGACAAAGCCTTCCTACTCGTTGTTCCTACCAACATGCGTGATGAGATCTTCCTTGCGTGCCACGACGAGCCCACGTCAGGACATTTGGGCTATTCACGAACTCTCGCCAGAGTACGCCAACAGTATTACTGGCCGCGACTATCAACTAGTGTACATCGATATGTGAAAGGCCGCCGTGAGTGCCAGCGCCGCAAGACTCCGCCTGTGAGACCCGCGGGCCGGCTACAGCCGATCGCTACACCACGGACACCGTTTGAATTCGTGGGAATGGACCTTCTTGGGCCCTTCCCTTTGTCGTCCTCTGGAAACAAATGAATTTAGTTGCAACAGATTATCTTACTCGTTATGCTGAAACAAAAGCGTTACCCCATGGCACGGCCTCTGAAGTCGCACAGTTCTTCGTGCCCCAAATCGTCCTACGGCATGGTGCCCCGTCATGCCTGATTACGGACAGAGTGACGTCGTTTACAGCACGAATTATGGAGGACATTTTTAAACTGAGCTGCACAAGTCATCGAAAAACAACGGCTTAACACCCGCAATCCAAAGGACTGACAGAGAGGCTTAACAAGACCATAGCGGACATGCTGTCAATGTACGTGGACGTACAACACAACACCTGGGACGAGATTATTCCATACATCACGTTTGCTTACAATACGGCAACGCAAGAAACAACGCGATTTCCGCCTTTCCGACTTGTTTACGGACGCAACGTGCGAACCATGCTCGATGCTATGCTTCCGTGCGACCAAAGCAATGAACTTGCTCAAGACGCTGAGCAATACACTCAACACGCCGAAGAAGCTCGTCAGCTAGCTCGCATAAACACCAGTCACGAACAAGATGCAGACGCACGACGTTACAACCTCCGCCATCGAAATGTCACCTACCACCCTGGGGACCAAGTGTGTATGTGGATCCCTGTCCGGCGACCAGGCTTATCCGAAAAACTCATAAGCCGTTATTTTGGACCGTACAAGGTTCTTAGACGAGTCACAGATGTTACCTACGAGGTATTCCCGGATGGCGCAGCGTCTTCTCGGCGACAGCTTCAGCCCGAATCCGTGCATGTCGTTCGGCTGAAGCCTTACTTCACACAGTAGTCCTTGTGGTTTCACGTGCTACGACATGCCGTGACTTTGCGTTGCTGCTGCTGTTGTGTTCTCCTTTGTTTTAGATGCGGAGCATCTAATACTCGAGGCTTGTAGTGCGGCGCCATCCGCAAGCTTCCTCCTCCTTCTTCCACCATCTGTGCATCCCTTCCTCCTCTACACCGCGCGCGCTTCACTCCTCCACCATCTGTGCACCCTTCCTCCTCTACACACCGCGTGCGCTTCTCCTCTTCACGAACATTCGCTAGCTGTATAATGTAGCGCGCATGCGCCGTCACGTTTCGAGAACATCGGCAGCTGACGCGCGCGCATGCGCCGTCGCGCTTCGAGAACATCGGCAGCTGACACGCGCGCATGCGCCGTTGCGCTTCTCCCCCTTCTCGAGCATTCGACAGCTGACGCGCGCTTGCATCGTCACCCACCATCTGTGCCGCGCGCGCTTCTCCCCTTCGAGAACATTCTACAATTCTCCTGATTCTCCAGTGGACGCGCATGCGCCGTCGCGCTTCGAGAACATTCAACAGCTGACAGTGCATGCGCCGTCGCGCTGTATATATACTCAAGGTCGGCGCTCGCTCACTCAGTTGCCGCTCGTCGGTTGGTTTGTACGGCGCGTCGACGTCCAAGGTCGCGGTGAAATGAATTCCAACGAATCCACAAACACAATGATCGACGTCCCTTCGACCAGCGCCGCCCTTTCGCATACGTGTGTACGTGTTCACTCATTTAACACCCCCTCCTACAACCACGTTAACCAATTTAGCCATCGACCCAAGTAAGTCGCAATTTACCACCCCGTTAACCAATTATATGCTCCGCATCCTCCTCAGTGTTCCCCCGAGGGAAGCTGCGGGCAATTTTTTATGCCTTTTCTTTTTGCGCTTGGTGCAAGCGTTGACGAAACTTCCTCATTTGCGCTGCGAGTACTGGCACTCTCCCTCTTTTGGTTCTCTATATCTGCGTGTGTATACCTTCATTTTTTTTATTTACGAGCATCGAGTCGATGCTTTCAAAGCCACATGGTTTGCTTGGGTGAGATCGAAGAGTGAAAGAGGACAAAGACGATCCCTCTGAGTCGCTGCTTGGCTAGTCGACTCAACGAGCCCATTATATCAAGTTGTCGTGAGTAACGTGACAATATATTACAATTTCAATTGAGCGATTATGCGTATTTTTAGTCGTACTACAAGATAAGTTATTTGCTGCTGTATAAATAGTTTTCCAAAAAAAGTGAAATTTGAGTTTTCTTTCAGATGATGTTTTACAACATGACCAACTGAATTACTTTTAATTTTTAGCATGCCAAACAGGCTGATCGCACATATTTTATGTGTGCTCTTTGAGCTAACTGAGATCACGGAAAAAGTTTGCTTCAACAGATTCATGAATTTTGGTCGTGTCAAAAGCCCTCAATGAATTGATATACATAAATAGGTCATTATTTTTGCAGTTGCATCAATATATTACATTGCCGTAGATACCACATTATTAAGTGCTTTCTAAAAACATCTTTTGAGAAAAAATGTCTTTTAATGCCCTCCAGCTCAGTCGGCAAAAGAACTACATACACTTCTAAATATTCAGGAAGCTTTCAGACAACAGAAATTGATGAGCAGTACAAGTTTCGAACTTGGAGAAACACGTGAAAATTATTTCAGCTATATTTTTTGTTATCAAAAACACGCTTGATGATTTGAAAAGGAATGACCCAACTGCGCACATGTATGCTAGCTGACGTCAGTGATGATTTATTAATGTGTAGTGCAAGTTCTGGGGTTGTAATCGTGCATTTTTTTATTTTTTCTGTATATGTGCCGATTTGTTCTATTTTCATTTTAAATACAATATGCTAGTAAAGTTGAGGGCTTAGACAATTTTGAATGTATTCTTTAAAAGACATTAGCACAGCATACATAAAAAATGAGACAAAAAAAGCCGTCGGCTTGTTCGGTCCAGTTTGCCGATGTTGTATGCTTTGTTAGTACTTTTAATGTATTACCCGGTTCTGTGGCATGTGCATTTCTTTATATGTTCATGGATGCTTTCTTTCAGCTTGATCGATATGGTCGCTAGTAGTACTGAAACAAAAAATTTATTGTAGTACACTCTTCAACCTCTCTTGTACTATTATGATTTGAAGCTGATAATTGAATTGTCTGGTGAAAATGGTTTTGCTGAAACTTCAAAGGTAATCCAATAGTGCCTTCATGGTTTTTATTTTTTAGACAACAATATAGGTGCATTCGTTGAATGCATTTGAGGATCGCCCGTTTATTCTATATGTTAGACGTGTGCTACAGGAAAAATGTCCAGAAATCTCTAAAGGAACCTTAGTCGTTGGTATAGCATTTAATTCAAACAAGTGCAGCAAGTTCATGTCTTGACACATTATACTTAATTCTACATATGTTACTTGGCATATTTATCTACAGCGCCAGAGCCGGAGAAATGCACTTTTTACTAAATTAGGTGGTGTTCTAGTAGAAGTTTTGCAGATTTATAGTCAGATACTTTAATGAGATTGGCAAAGTGTGTTTGATTGTCTGTTTTACATCAAACGTTTTACTTTTCCAATTTATGCTACATATCTGTAAAAATATTGTGTTTGTAGCGTTTGTACTTTAGGTGCTTTATGTGGTGGTAATTATTGTGTTCACGCTGTACAAGTTCTGTGATCAATAGTATTGCTCACTCCTAGAAAACGAACACAAGAGTTGTACTTTATCGGTAATTCAACCTCCATTATAAATATTCTGAGAGTCTTCAGTCTGTGTGCTCTCAAATTGCATAAACAGGAGCTCTGAAAGATCCGTGTTTTGCTTTGGTCTTTGGGCTGTATATGAGCTTTTGTTCGCGTGTAATTTTTTTAGAATGCACCCTTGCAAAAATGCTTGCAGAGAGGGAACTTGAGAGGGCTGCAGTGGTTATTTTCATTCAATACGAAAAGTGCTCCCAAGAAAGGCGATGTAAAACGTCCTAGATTCCACCTATTTACTCCGAAATAGAATAAAAAAAGACAAATTAACGTTACAAAAATACTCTCGGTTTGTCGCTTGAAAACGCCAAAAAGGGGGTAAAATAATGCCCTAATTACGCCGAAAATACTCCCAAGTAAGAACCATAAAACTCCGGGTTAGTTTTCATTGAGCCACAAAGGGAGTAAACTTTTTGCCTAATGTACACTCTTTGTATGCCCACCACATGGGCGTTTTTCTTTACTCTCATATCGAGGGCGTAAGAACATGTACAGGTGGGAGTGATCTAGATGACAAGCCAAATACTTCCATATGGGTTTTTTGTTCAGAGTCTACCACTGAGCCACGCCGGTGCTTGGGACCTGTTGGCAAACTTGTCTTAGGCACGAAAGATGTTGGGAAAGCAATCGCGTTAATACGACTTATGAAGCGTTTTAAAAGAGCGAGACAACAACCAGCCTTTGCACAATGTGAATAGCGTAACGAGTGGGTCGCCCAATGCTTCAAAGATGATGATGATGAAGCCTCCACTATGGCTTTTGCCCACTCAGGGGAATCGGCCAAGAATTGAGGATACGAAATGTAAAGCCTTTCGAATGATACCTAATCGTAATAGGCGGAGGATAAAGCACACGTAATTACAGAAAGAGTGCAATATTTTTTTGCCATTTAGACCAGACAAAATAATATATATGTCATATTGAAATTGCAGTAATTTCGAGCAGGTTTAATATTGATGTTTACAACTTGCTTATTATTATTACAATAACAAGTATGCCAATTGGAATTTAGAGGCGCATTCAAAGAATTGCAGAAGCTCCTTCTTTTTCACCTATTACCTGTGGTGGATACCCACTTGAGGCGTAATCCCCATCGTCGCCAGATACTGCTCGAAGAATTCATCCGAAATTTCTAGCAAGTGCTTAGGAAATACCGCGCTTCTCAGAAGAATGATGAAAAATAGCATAGCGAAAGCCGGCATACTACTCAAAATTTCTTATTATTAATGCCGTTGCAGATATCAAGGAAGTATGCTTGCAGCAGTTTCACAATGAGTGTTTAGAAGAGTCTTTGAAATGCCACTCTTGTAGCTCTCGTTGTGACTGTGTTGCTCCTTCCCCGCAGGCCTAGCGTTATCGGTTTATTTTTGTGACCTTGCTCTTTCGTTCGTATACTATTTTCTTACTATCACGCTCTTTATTTTCACTTACCCTTTATTTTTGTTTTCCATGTCTTTTTTTCCACGCACTTAAGTTAGAGCATTGGGGCGATGCAATGTCCTTTTCGCTCTTTTTTTGTCTTTTTTGCTTTTCTTCGGAAAAGGAGAGAATGTTACCTGCATGAATTTGGTTAAGATGAAGAGTGGCTCCAGCACGACAAGAAAAGGAGATCGCGTGCTTCTCCTTCGCTCGGGAGCTAGCCACAATGAATGCGTATTTCAACAACGTAATGCATTTGAGTTAATTAGAAGGCCTCTGCACTTCTGAAGCCTCAAGACAATATGCAATTTTCTTCTCGGCCATGCACGGGTCTAAATGTACGCTAGAGGTGTCGTAGCGATCATGAAAATCTTCCAAATACGGCGCCAGCAGTCATCAATTAGTACCGTTGGGCCACTAATAGGTCTCTTTAGCGCTGCTTACTGTACCCCACACAGCAAATTCTTTTTATAAAAAATTGACAGATCCCATGTACTGTGACAATCGATGATATGCGAAGGACGAATGAAAAAAGTTGGCATGTCACTTCAAAATGAGCGCAATGTTACGAGGAAGACAAATTTTTCCGTATATTACTTCCTTTCCATTATTATCATGTTTGGAAAAGCCATTTACCTTCGTCGTCTGTTCACGTCACATAATAGCAAATTTGGTATATGTGACGCTAGCAAAATGGCCGCGAGCACACTATTATCGTAGCATGTAATCATGTTTTACATGATGCACGTATTATAATTATTATGTTTGTACGTGTCATTTACATTCGTCGTCTAGTCAGCCACCTAATATCAAATTTGGTATATGTGAAGTTAGCGAAACGGCCACAAGCATATCACGAGCGTGACATGTCATGTTTTTTACATGACAAGCATCTCATGATTATCATGTTTCCACCAGTCAAGTACCTTCATCATCTATTGACGCCCCATAACATCAAGTTTGCTATAGGTGAAGCTAAGAAAACGACTGCGAGTGCACCATTAGCGTGGCGTGTATTCATTAGCCATGTATATTGTGAGAGTTTGTTATTTAATTTGTTGTCATCCCTTCATGATCACAATCACCATAATCCGCTTGTCTCTTTGTCCTCATGGCCTCTGTGTCATCATCATTGTCATCATCGGTGTACTGGCTCTGCTCGTTCGTTTTGTGAGGTCTTTCCTCAATAAAGGCTGACGCAACGAAGACTACCAAGATTTCATACGTGGTGGAGGTAGATTTTCGGTCTTATGACCTCCCGCAGCCCACTTTACTCCCTGGAGCTTTGTTCAGGCCGCCGCTTGCACCCACTCTCTGGCAGCACGTCCCAGACCGAGGCTGCCGGCGCTGAAGTCATTGACCACGCACCGCCGCAAGCTGCCCCTCCTACTTAAATAAACGAACATTAGCGGGAACCCCCACTTTCCGCCGATCTTCGTGGAGAAAGCGTAGAAGAATGGCTTGATGACAACCGCGTAAGTGCCACTAATAGGTGGTACGAGGCCACCAAACTGCGCTACGTCCCTTTTTATTGGACTGGAGTCGTGAAGACATGGTATTTTAAACACGTCGTTGACTTACCCGACTGAGATACCTTCCAGCAGCAGCTGCGACACGTTTTCGGGACACCGGACATTCGGTCCGCCGTCGCGAAGACGACACTCGATACTCGCCAACAGCATCCCGGCGAATAGTACACTTGATACATCGAGGATGTCATCGCACTGTGTCAGCGTGTCAATCACTCTATGCCGGAATAGGACCAAGTGCGCCATATATTTAAAGGCATTGGTCCTGTTGCCTTTAATGCCCTCGCTGTGCAAAACTCCGCTACCATCGCTGATGTCGTGACGACACGTTAGCGCCTTGATGCACTGTACTCCTTTCGTCTCCAACCGGACTTTGGCGACCACCACTTCACGTCTCATGGTCATCTGCGTGACCTCATCCGGGACATTATACACATAGAATTGTGGTCTATGGGCTTCACACCTCCTACACCGCGTCCTACACAGTCTTCGGGAGTGCCCTTGCGTGACACCATCAGAGAGGAACTTCCATTCCTGACCGGCTCTGCTCTCGTACAGCCACCTGCTTCTCGCCCCATATCCACCTACCCTCAAGTTGCTGTTGCTGTCGTGCCTCCCTGCGACGCACACGCGACATTGCCGCTGCCATCCTACGCGTCGGTTGCTGCCGCTACCACGGTGAAATACCATTCAATGCCCCCTGACTCTTCTTCAGCCCACGTGACCGCGCTTTCTCCGGGTGCTTCGAAAGCTTTCTACTCCCCACCGTGGCGCTCGTCCTGCCCTGTCTGCTACTACTGTGGCTATCGCGGCCACATATCTCGTTTCTGCCGAAAGCGCCAGCAAGATGAGCGTCGGAACGACATGCACGAACATAATTTGTACACTGGGGCCTCTTATTCGTCTCCCCCGCAACAGTCTCCGTATCCTCCGGCTTAGACAGCACCACGGAACAGCCGAAACACGAGACGCTGCTCGCATTCGCCCTTCTGCCGTTCCACTTTTCCATTTCGGCCCGCCTCATTCACCTCTGATATTCTTTCGGAAAACTAAATGATGCAGTTTGTGGAGGGAAAACTGCATTCAGAATTAAAACTGAAATTCCTCCATGAGGCCCATGTAACATGGTTTCTGTGGAAGTGAAAGGAGTGCGAGTGGATGCATTGGTGGACACAGGTGCGACATTGTCTGTGATACGTGCTGATTTGTGTGAACATTTAAGGAAAGTAATGACGCCTTACGAAGGTCCCACATTAGTTGCTGCCCAGGGGAACGTCTTCCGCCCTTCCGCGTTTTGTACTGTGCGTGCTTTAATCGACGGCATCCGCCAGCATGTCCAGTTTGCTGTCCTGTCCCGCTGCTGTCACCAACTGATTTTAGGGTGAGATTTTCTATCATCTGCTTCCGCGGCGATTTGTTGTGGACAACGCGTCGTTCACTTTACTGACACCGACTACATGCTTGACGACGACAATCAGAAGCCACTTCGTCTGGTCGCTGCGAAAGACATCGAACTTCCGCCACCACAAGAGCGAATTGTCAGCATTATGTCCAACGACATCTATCACGATTATTTATTGGTTTCCCCCTCACCACTTTACGTTCGTAAAGGCGTAGTTCTTCCTTACGGTATCGTTCGTTTTTGCAATGGCGCTGCACTTGTCACTGCTGTGAACTCTACACCGGAGATCTTGCTGCCACACGGCACTACTGTGGCCCGTGTTGCTGACTTCGAGCCTGTATTTGATTTGATTGATTGATTGATTTGTGGGGTTTAACGTCCCAAAACCACCATTTGATTATGAGAGACGCCGTAGTGGAGGGCTCCGGAAATTTTGACCACCTGGGGTTCTTTAACGTGCACCCAAATCTGTTCGAGCCTGTATTTGTCATGCCACTTCAGGCCATCGCAACTGAAGACCCTTCTGCTCCGGAAATTTTGACCACCTGGGGTTCTTTAACGTGCACCCAAATCTGTTCGAGCCTGTATTTGTCATGCCACTTCAGGCCATCGCAACTGAAGACCCTTCCCTCAGTCAGTATGTTGTTTTTCCGCCTTTTCCACCGCTATCAGCAGCGACTTGACAAATTCACAAAGGCAGCAGCTGCTCGCATTATTACAGAAACACACAAACGTTTTCGATATTTGCTTGTCTAAGCTGGGCCGCACTAATTTTGCAGCACAATGAATTCAAAAAGCTGGAACATCTATCGTGCACCGCCGACCCACTGCGTGTTTCTAGCTGAAAGAAAAAGTACAGAAGAAAACGTTGCTGACATGCTTAAGCAGGCAGTCATTCGTCCATCATCTAACCCTAGGTCGTCTCCTAATGTTTCGGTCCGTAAAACAGATGGCTCTGTGCGTTTTTGCGTGGACAACCGGGCGCTCAATAAGATCACACGCAAGGACGTGTACCTTATGCCACGCATTGACGACGCTTATGATTCCCCACAAGGCGAAGGATTATTTCAAAACATTGACTTGCGTTCGGGGTATTGGCAGATTCCCATGCATGAAGACGATAAGGAGGAAACGGCGTTCCCAACCCCCGACGGGCTATATGAACTCAACGTGATGCCTTTCGGGCTCTGCAACGCGCCCGCGACTTTTGAGCACATGATAGATGCTGTGCTGCGCGGCCTGAACTGGAAAAGTTGCCTCTGCTACTTAGAGGACAATATTATCTTTTCGTCAACGTTTCCTGAGTACCTAAAACGATTGGATCAAGTTCTGACCTGCATTGCCGGCGCCGCGCTTCAAGTAAACACTAAGAAATGCTCTTTTGCTAGCAAATCTATCAAGATTTTAGGACACGTCATTAGCAAAATTGGCATCCGGCCTGACCCTGACAAGATTTCTACAGTGCTTCACTTTCCGCGTCCAGAAAGACAAAAGTAGCTTCACAGTTTCCTTGGCCTGACCTCCTATTTTCGCAGGTTTATCCAGAAATTCGCTTCTATTGCTGCTCCTTTACACCAGCTACTTGCTTCCAACATCCACTTTCTGTGGTTTCAAGAATGTCAAGTGGCATTCGACCTGTTGAAGAGGGTCCTCACGTCTGAACCTCTGCTCTGCCACTTTGACGAAGCCGCACCGACTATCCTCCATACCGACGCTTGCGGACTTGGTGTAGGAGCCGTTCTTCTACAATTCGGGGAGGCTTCCCCAGAGAAAGTTGTTGCATATGCCAGTGGTGTACTCACCCCTGCCGAAAAGAACTACTCGATAACTGAGCAGGAGTGTTTGGTTTAGTCGGTGCAGAAGTTCCGTTCCTATCTCCCCGACCATCACTTCACAATCGTTACGAACCACCAGGCCTTATGCTGGCTTTTTACACTAAAGAACTTGACCGGACACTTGGTTCAGTGGATAATACGCTTGCAAGAGTACGACTTCGACATAACATACAAGTCAGGTAGAAAACGTGAAGACGCCAACGCTTTATTTTGTTGCCCGCTTCCAACTACCCATATCAGCGTTGGTTATAACTCCACTGCTACATCTGCCGAATTTCATACGCTCGCATCAATAAGGCAACCCTTTCGGATGACGAGCCAACATTTATCGCCCGCCAGCGGTCTGATTCATACTGCAGACGCGTGATGAACCACCTTTCGGGAGTTTCTCATCTACCAAACGTGCGACTTCGTCGTCAACTGCTGCACTTTAAGCTGGACAATGGGGTTCTCTACCGCCTCGTCTTCCGCCCTGAGGGTCAGCGCTGCGTTCCTGTGCTGTCATGCTCTCTTCGACTTCAGGTGCTCGAAGCCTTCTACAATGACTTCACTGCTGGTCATCTTGGTTTAAAAAAGAAACTTTTGACCACACTCGATGTCATTATTACTGGCCTGGCTTTCTAGCGTAGCGCAGACGTTGGTTCCTGCTTTCCATGGCAGCGTCGTAAACTCCCGACGTCTGCACCTGCTTGACCTCTACAGCCACTTCCGTACCCTTCAATGCCGTTCGAGGTTGTAGGTGTCGACCTTTAAGGACCTCTCTCCATCACATCTGCTGGCAAACGATGGATAGTGACCGCCATGGACCACCTGACACGCTACGGTGAGACATCCTCTGTTATTACAAGGTCAGCTGTAGAAGTTACAGACTTTATTCCTCACGCCATAATCCTGCGTCGTGGGGCTCCTCATGCACTGCTTAGTGACCGTGGCAAAGTGTTCCTGTCGCAAATGGTAAATGAAGTACTGCGCGCTTCTGGAACTACTCACAAGACGGCTTCAAGCTACAACCCTCAGACAAATGGTCTCACAAAAAGATTTCACCGAACCCTTGCTGACATGATAGCCGTTTACGTCCAACCCGACCACGATATTGCCACGTTCCGTTTCCCAAGTTTTTGTTATCGTTCCGAAACACGACACGATTCTCGGCGCAAACCGCGCCTGCAGGTTTCGAGAAGGTTCCGGCCTGTAGTAGATCATTTCGATAAGATCACGCCCACTGTGAAAACGGTACAGATTGTTCTGGAACCTACGCCACCGCCAGCGATAACGCTAGAACATTCGACGGCAAGGGTATAAATGCCGACGCGCTTCGCCGCTTGTCAGTTGTTGATCGAAGGCCGACGCTGCGTTCGCCGCTATCAGTCCGAGACTGCTATCTGTGCAAGACTGCTGCTGTAATTAGACTTTTCCTTTACCGGGCACAGGTTCGCCCAAATAAACAGTTAAATCCCAACACGAAGTTTCCTGTCTTCGGCCACGTCACGACCCCGTGACATCTAGTGGAGGTGCTGCTTCGTTCATGTACCGGGCGCCCCCGTCAAGCCGTGAACCCAGCCCACGTCGCGGAGAAGACACCGACGCCAACCAGGAGCAGCGAACAAGCCGCCGACAGCAAGGGCTACCACCGGAGTACGGGCTTCTACAAGACAAGGCGCGGAAGACCAAGGCCATGACCGCGACTGCAGCGACAATGACAACCGCAGCATCCCAGCCCACGATGGTCATGCACCAACCCAGGGAACCACAAATTTTCCATGGGTCATCGTTCGAAGACCCGGAATCCTGGCTAGAAACATACGACCGTGTGGCCGCCCTCAACCATTGGGACCATGACGAAAAGCTGCGTCGTGTGTTCTTCTATTTGGAAGACACCGCAAGGACCTGGCTCGAAAATCGGGAATCGACGCTCCGAACGTGGGATGTTTTGTGCGGCGCATTCCTGCAAACGTTCGCGAGCGTCGCTCGCAAAGAGAGGGCCGCTGCATTATTAAAAACTCGGGTTCAACTACCAAATGAAAATGTCGCCATTTTCACAGAAGAAATGACCCGACTATTTCGTCACGCTGACCCAGACATGCCTGAGGAGAAAAAAGTTCGTTTCCTTATGCGAGGGGTCAAACAGGAGCTCTTCGCGGGACTGATAAAAAACCCACCGAAAACCGTCCTAGAATTTGTAGCCGAAGCGACCACTATCGAAAAGACACTGGACATGCGCACCAGACAGTATAATCGTCGCCTGACAGCAGACTGCACTGCTGCTCAAGCCAGTAACTCCGGAGACCTGCGTGAAACGATCCGAGCAATCGTGCGGGAAGAGCTGCGGAAGCTGTTGCCTTCGGCGCAGCCTCAAGTGGATTCAATCGCCGACATTTTGCGAGAAGTTAGGCAATCGCTTCAAATTCCCCACGCACCGCTGCCCGAGCTGGAAGCTATGAGCTACGTCGCTGCACTGCACCACAACGCTCCTCCCCGTCCACGCCTAAACGCCGCCCCGTCGCACTTCCGTCGACAGACGCCACCGCCACCACCACCCCCACCGACGTCATACCGTTCGCCAGCGGCCCAGCGCAGTGCACCGAGGAAGACTGACGTCTGGCGCACCCCTGACCATCGCCCGCTCTGCTACCACTGCGGCGAGGCCGGACACACATACCGCCGTTGCCAGTACCGACAGATGGGACTGCGTGGCTTCGCCGTCAATGCACCGCGTCCACAGCCAGGAGAACGACCACGTAACATCGCCAACTACCTGACAGAAACTCGTTGGGCACCACGAAGCCCTTCGCGTTCCCCGTCGCCCAGCCGCCGCACGTCACCGCACCACCGGCAGTACTCTGGCCCTACGTGGGGCCGGTCCCCTAGCCCGTATCCGGGAAACTAAGGGCAGCAACCGGTGGAGGAGCGGTTGCTGTGCGACGAACTACCGAAGATTCTCCGACGACGACGACGCCGCGACGGAGCTTTCCGAACACAACGCCAACCAGGCAAAGCCCTGACGGCGAAAGCTCACTTACCGAAGGTGGCCTGACGACGCAACATGGAAGCAGCGGAACAAGCTGACGAAGCCGTGACCCGACGCCACGCCCTAACTGTAATGCGAGACGGCGAACTAGCGACCTCGACGTTCTTATCGACGGCCACAGTGTGACCGCTCTCGTCGATACTGGAGCCGACTATTGTGTCATCAGTGGGTCGTTCGACGCGAAGTTGAAGAAAGTTAGGACAGCTTGGAAAGGCCCTGAACTCCGCACAGCCGGAGGTCATCTCGTAACGCATGCAGGAATCTGCACAGCGAGAGTCACCATTAACGGCCGTATTTATCCTACAGACTTCGTAGTCCTACAGCGTTGCTCGAGAGATGTCATCCTTGGCATGGACTTCTTATGCCTCCATGGTGCTATCATCAACCTAAAAACAAAGTCGATAACGTTATCCACAGAAGAAGCACTACCGCCGCGCACGCCGTCAGGACACCATGCCTTGAATGTGCTGGAAGAGCAAGTCACCATTCCGCCTCGCTCAAGCGTCATTATTTCAGTCGGCGCTCCTAAATCACCTGACTTGGAAGGCGTCGTTGAAGGCAGTCAGCATCTGCTGGTCACCCGAAATATTTGCGTCGCATGAGGAATTGCAGAGCTGCGGGGAGGCAAAGCAATGGTTATGCTCACGAATTTCATCAATGAGTACAAACATGTGAACAAAGGAACAACCGTCGCATACATCAAAGAAATTGTCGAAGCCACCAGTGCTTTCGCCCTCGCAGATTCTGCGAAACCTGCTTAGAGGAACCAAGCCCCTCCCATAGCTTTCGACGTCAATCCCAGACTTCCGAACGATAAGCAAGAACAGCTCAAGGCCCTGCTCCTGCAATACGAAGATTGCTTTTCGTCGTCATCGAAAATTCGGCAGACCCCAATCACGAAGCATCGCATCATAACTGAAGAAAATGCCTGACCACTCCGTCAGAGTCTGTACAGGGTTTCGACGCGAAAACGTGAAGCCATGAAGAGACAAGTTGATGAAATGCTTCGGAATGACATTATCCAGCCATCCAAGAGTCCATGGGCATCCCCCGTGGTGTTAGTGAAGAAAAAGAATGGGACGCTACGTTTCTGCGTCGATTATCGCCGCCTGAACAAAATCACAAGAAACGACGTGTATCTTCCCCCACGAATAGACGACGCACTTGATCGGCTCCATAACGCCAAGTACTTTTCGTCAATGGACCTCAAGACTGGCTATTGGCAAATCGAAGTAGACGAAAAAGACCGAGAGAAGACGGCGTTTATAACAACAGACGGCCTCTTCGAGTTTAAGGTGATGCCCTTCGGCCTTTGCTCAGCGCCTGCAACTTTTCAGCGCGTTATGGATACAGTACTGGCAGGATTAAAGTGGCAGGCTTGCCTTGTCCACTTGGACGACGTCGTCGTGTTTTCCTCGAGTTTCGACGAGCATCTTCGGCGCCTTGAAGCTGTACTTCAAGCCATCAAGACTTTCGGACTCACACTGAAGCCAGGAAAGTGCAGGTTTGCGTGTGAGGAGCTTTTGTTTCTGGGGCACGTTATCAGCAAGTCTGGAGTTCGTCTCGATCCACGGAAAACAGCCGCCATCGCCGACTTCCCGCCGCCTGCTGACAAGAAAGCCGTGCGCCGATTTCTGGGCCTGTGCGCCTATTATAGGCGGTTCGTGAAAAACTTCACCCGCATCGCCGATCCTCTCACTAATCTTACCCATGCCGACGTGGAGTTCAAGTGGGAAACACCACAGGAACACGCTTTCCAGGAGCTTAAACATCGCCTCCAGACAGCCTTCGTTACTTGCCCATTTCGACGAATTCGCCGAGACAGAAATACATACTGACGCAAGCAGCGTAGGTCTTGGCGCCGTTCTTGTGCAGAGGGTTGACGGACTTGAAAGGGTTATTAGTTACGCCAGCCGATCGCTATCCAAAGCAGAAGCAAATTATTCCACAACAGAAAAGGAGTGCCTCGCCATCATCTGGGCTACGTCGAAATTTCGCCCCTGCCTCTACGGCAGGCCCTTCAAAGTTGTGAGCGACCACCACGCCTTGTGTTGGCTAGCCACATTGAAGGACCCTTCAGGTCGCCTCGCACGATGGAGCCTGAGACTTCAAGAATATGACATTACTGTCATTTACAAGTCCGGCAAAAAACACTCCGACGCCGACTGTCTCTCTCGTGCGCCTGTCGACCAACCGCTACCCGACGACCCGGATGACGACTACTTTTTGGGAACGATAACTACCGACGACTTCGCTGAACAACAGAGGGCCGACCCGGAACTTCATGCCCTAATAGAATACCTCGAAGGCAGGACCGCCGAAGTCCCGAAGGTATTCAAGTGCGCACTTGCGTCGTTCTCTCTACGAAATGGTCTTCTACAAAAGAAAAACTTTTCACCGCTTCGAGCTAAGTACCTCCTTGTGGTGCCTTCAGCTCTGCGACCAGAACTCCTGCAGGCCCTGCACGACGATCCGACGGCAGGGCACCTTGGTGTTTCTCGCACGCTCGTGAGGATACGAGAAAGGTACTACTGGCCACGTCTTACCACCGACGTCACTCGTTATGTGACGACATGCCGGGACTGTCAGCGATGCAAGGCACCGCCGACAAGGCCAGTGGGACTTCTGCAGCCAATTGATCCACCTTGCCGACCTTTCCAGCAGATCGGCAGGGACCTACTGGGGCCGTTCCCGACGTCGGCTTTCGGAAACAAGTGGATCGTGGTAGCCACCGACTACCCCACCCGCTACGCCGAGACAAAAGCCCTGCCAAAAGGCAGTGCATCTGAGGTAGCTAAGTTCTTCGTCAAAAATATCGTCCTACGTCACGGCGCCCCGGAGGTCCTTATCACCGACAGAGGAATGGCATTCACTGCCGACTTAACTCAGGCGATCTTGGCATACAGCCAAACAAACCACCGCCGGATGACAGCGTACCACCTACATACCAACGGCCTCACCGAGCGGCTTAACAAGACGATCGCCGACATGCTGTCAATGTACGTCGATGTCGAACACTAAGACGTGGGACGCCATTATTCCGTATGTGACCTTCGCATACAACACGGCGGTGCAGGAGACGACGCAGATATCTCCATACAAATTGGTCTACGGAAGGATCCTGGCAACGACGCTCGATGCCATGTTACCCAACGTCACCGACGAAGAAAACCTCGATGTGAGCGAGTACCTTCAACGCGCCGAAGAAGCCCGACAACTTGCACGTCTCCGTATCAAGAATCAACAGACGACCGACAGCCACCATTACAACCTTCGACGACGCTTCGTGGAATACCAGCCCGGTGAACGTGTTTGGGTGTGGACGCCGATACGCCGACGTGGACTAAGTGAAAAGCTTCTGTGACGGTACTTCGGACCGTACAAGGTGGTTCGACGTCTCGGCCCACTTGATTACGAGGTTGTCCCCGACGGCATCACGAACTCTCAACGACGCCGATCGCGACCTGAAGTCGTCCATGTCGCGCGCCTAAAGCCGTTTCATGCACGTTAACAAACTGAAACAGTGTTTTTTGTATTATTGTTGTATGGTAATTTATTCATTGTACTTTCTTGCATTATTATTGTACCTTCATCTTTAGTTAAAGCATCGGGACGATGCCTTTTTTTCAGAGGGGGGCAATGCCACGTTCCATTTCCCAAGATTTGTTATCGTTCCGAAACACCACACGATTCTCGGGGCAAACCGCGCCTGCAGATTTCGAGAAGGCTCCGGTCTGTAGGAGATCATTTCGATAAGATCACGCCCACTGTGAAAACGGTACAGATTGTTCTGGAACCTACGCCACCGCCAGCGATAACGCTAGAACTTTCGACGGCAAGGGTATAAATGCTGACGCGCTTCGCCGCTTGTCAGTTGTTGATCGAAGGCCGACGCTGCGTTCGCCACTATCAGTCCGAGACTGCTATCTGTGCAAGACTGCTGCTGTAATTAGACTTTTCCTTTACCGGGCACAGGTTCGCCCAAATAAACAGTTAAATCCCAACACGAAGTTTCCTGTCTTCGGCCACGTCACGACCCCGTGAGAATATCTGTGATACTCTTTTACCATTCCTGACCTACGTGGATAACACCGCCGTTCAGCGAACAACTTGCTACTCGCCGTTTTACCTAGTGTACGATGCACCACGACTACCTTTCTCGATGTTTTCTTTTTTAACAGCCATAGGAATTCGTGTAAGTCTTCTAGCGAAGAATACATTTCTCGCCAGCCCCAGTCTCGCCATCAGGCTGGCATCAATTCTGAAGCGATACAGCACGAGCGGAAGATCTTCTATGACGCCTCCCATCGCGTTGTGTCTTTCCAACCTGGTGACGAGGTGCTGCTTTCGACACCTATTCGCACTCCTGGTCTCTATAAGAAATTCCAACCGCGCTTCATCGGGCCATACATTGTTTTAGAACAGACGTCACCGGCCAAATATCACGTGACACCACTTGTCGCCCCAACAGGCCGCCGTTACCTCAGCACAGAAATTGTCCAGGTTCGCCGCATGAAACCTTTCACGCGACGTTTCCTGGCACTTTGACATACGGCGGCCAAGGTGTCCGCTTCCGAGTGTCCGCTTCCAAGGGGGAATGTGTGTAGGCGTTTGTTACTTTCATCGTTCTCATTCCTGCATGATCACAATCCCCTTCATCCGCTTGTCTCTTCGTTCTCACGGCCACTCTGTGTCATCATCATCGTCATCGTCTGTATTCTGGCTCCGCCTGTTAGTTTTGCGAGGTCTTTCCTCAGATAAACGCTGGCGCAGTCAAGACTACCAATACGTCACGATATTTATAACATGACTTCCATGTTAGGGTCTGTCACTTATGTTTACTATGCAGTCATATCATACCATACCAGTTTTGCAATGTTTCAAGTGAACAAACTACTGCATGAACAGCACAACCACGAAATGTAAATCATGACAATTATTACATACATGTTATGATTTCATGTAATCACTAGTTCATTATGGTTGTCATACAGTCCTGTTTTGTCATACCAATTTTGGTATTTATGCCAATATCAAGATGCCCAGTAGAACCAAAACTCGTAGGTGGCTATCTAGATAGATAGATAGATAGATAGATAGATGATAGATAGATAGATAGATACGCTCAAAGTCGCAGATGTTCACGGACAAACGCTTCGCGTTCATTGGTGTTTCAGTCTTTTATTTAAGAGACGCAAAGCACCGAGCATTTTAACCGGTTTGTTCATCTAAATCGGCTACATCCAGAACACAACGTTTAGGTATTACCTTATTTAATACATGGTAACCCACCATAGTAACAAGTGTAAGCGGTTACACCGGTGGTCGTGAACGTCGGCGAGGTCAATAAAACACGATTGTCAGCCTGGTTAAAAAGTCCTAATAACAGCTTCCCGTCATCAGCAGAACGCCGGCAAGCTCTCATTGGGCCAACGCCAGTGAGCTCTAATCAGGTAGATGCCGACAAGCCGTCTTCGACCCAATGCGGCTGAAATCTCAATGGGCGAACGCCGAATTGCCCCCATCAGCACAACACCGGCTAGCCGACATGGGACAAATATGGGTGAAAGTAGCGTAGCGTGATCTACCAAAATCAGGCCAGTATTGCAGCCAATGTTAGCCGATGTGTGGCCAAGATTGGTGGAATACTGGTGTGCAGGCTGCGTTGTCTCATATAGGCAGTAAAAATATGGAATTTGTTTCATTAGCTCGTGCTAATGTCGCAAGTACGATTCGGGGCACGAGGTATCACTGACTGAATAGCTTACATTCTGTTCTTAGTTTCAGCTATGACAAGAAATAACTATATTCTTTAGTAAAGGCACTTGCCTGCCTCAAATAAGGGCTTTCAATAGCATGACCGACTCACATTAGATGGCCAACAGTTGTCGATGTTACTCTAACAATGACACTTTGTTTTACATACCAGTAATTTATGGTCCAATTTTCATGTGTGCCTCATTGGTAAAATATTTTGCAATTGGTCAGCATTCAGCCAGACATCTTCGCACGAATACTTTAGGTTGAAAGCTTCATGTGAATACTAATTCTGTGCACAAAAAAACCCTGAGATCTCATTATTAGCAATATATCTATTACATTGTTTCAGGCGCTGATTGTGTGGCGCTAATGTTCCTAAATTTTTGGAACAACAAAGTGCAATTCAACGGCCTTGTTTCGAGTGAGGTCTCTCAAACTACACGGACAGTTTCCAGTCAGTGTGTGTGCATGTATTCACATACGTGCGTGTTGTGGTTAAGCATAAGTGGTGTTTTTACGTCAGTGGCGTGACACAAATATATCCTGTGCAAGTAGTAAAAAAATCAGCAAGGCGTGTTGTTGAGCTATTTGGTTCCATACTGGAGAAAACTAGGTGTGGCATAAAAAAAGACCGGGACGACGTCTAACCATGTCTCTTTCTTGGTAAAGAGCTTTCACATTAACTAGGCTGCCCATAATCTCTATGGCCCAACAATCACACGTTTACCCTGTGTGTCTTTTCGTGTTTCTGCCCCGTTGCCAGCCTTTTCGAAACCTCGTTGAATGATTACCTTCCACGTACTTGTAGAAACAGTCAAACTTACCATTATTATTACTAACGTGAAATACGATGAAAATACGGTTCGGTCCAATGTGTGTAACGTTTTTATGTAGCGACACGTTGCAATAACCGATTCACTGAAAATTAGGCGAAAACTTTTCTCGAACGGTGTGCCAGTAGTGAGTAAGTGAAATAACTTAATTATTTCCACAATAGACGCGAGTTAACTCAGCGTCAAATGACTAGGCCGACTGGGTGATGGTCTGGTTAAACCAGACCGCCCTCGCGTGGGGCCTCTGGACGGCAAGAATTTGAGAGGTGAGGTCATGGGCCTTCATCAGCTTGTTCGTTTCCGCTTCTTGGAAGGGGGACTGCCAAAGGCACAGCCCCACAGAACATGATTGATGGCCACATAACCGCCACATAAGGAGCAACCCGGGCTTGAGAACCATTCGGTGTGCAATGAAGACGATAACTCTTCTTGAGGTACTTTGACACAAACTTTAGGCCTAACTGCCTGTCTGTCTGTACCTTTGCCTGTTTGCCCACCGAAACATTACCCGAAACAGTTAAAATTCAACTCCATATGCAGTGCCCACCAGTATTGCTCAAGTTTCAGGGCTCATACTTGTGCGATAGTAAAGAAAAAAAAGCAAGTATGCGCATAACGAACGCACGATAACAAGTCAATATTTTTTATAGGTATCTTCAAAATAGAGAATGCATACATGAGTAATTCTGAGAACCGTGGCGTTGATAACGCTGCGCTGGCAATGCAATGCTATGCACAAGAAGGCCAGTGTGCCAAATGCTTTGCTGAAACGACGCGGTGGTTGCACCTACTCGTTGTTTTGAGTTTTACAACTTATTGCCTCCGTGACAGGTGCGCACGCCATCCTTCATTTTTAAAGTTAACTGCCAGATAGCACTCATGTCTCACGTGCCTCGATGCGCTCGTTTGCCTCCACTGCACGCATCGAGGCACTCTAATACCGGTGTCCCACGGACACTTTTAATCGCGATCAATGTCGATCCGAATTAACCACAATCCAGATTAAGTGCTGGTACACTGTTGTATTTATTCTCGATCAGGCAGGATCGTGATCAAGACTATCGCTATACGCTCGCCGCAATTTTGCTGTTGTCTGCGTCTCCTGGCCGAGCTTGTTGAAAGCACTAAAAACAAAAAAATCCAGCATAGTTCAATAAAAACACTTTAAAACAGCTAAATGTTTAGAAAAAGCAAATTTTTAATTGTTTATACTAAAGAAGTGTCTGAAATATTGCATATTTTTACATTCTTGTGCATGTAGTTACGGGAGAAGCATGACAAGCAGAGCACCGTTGCCTTCCGCGCTTGCTTCAACCCACACCGTCGGAGCTGTTCGAGCAGCTCGAAGCAAACTGAGCCCGAGTATCGAAAACCTTTCGACTACTTCGCAGCGTACGTGCAATTCGTGGTGTAATTAAGAGGCCACCACAATAATTAAGCGCTTGCACGAAAGACTGGGACACTTGAGGCGCCAGAAGAGAAACCCTGATGTATACAAAGAGATCGCCACTTCGCTCCGACTGGACGACTACGAGCGAGGGCCCTCGGAAATCAAAGTGAAGATAAAAAAATTGGCAGATCCCACGTACAGTGGGCATCGATTATATGCGAAGCACGAATGAGAAAGGTTGATATGTCACTTTGGAATCAACCGAACAATACGAGGTGGAAGTAAATGATGCCGTGCATTAATTTAGTGTCATGATTATCTTGTTTTGATGGGTCGTCATCTATTCACGTCACGTGATACCAAATTTAGTATATGTTGAGCTAGCGAAACGGCCGCGAGCACGCTATGAGCACGAAATGTGGTCATGTTCTGACATGACACGCTTGGCAGGATTATCATTTTTGCACCAGTCATATAGTTCGTAGTCCATTGACGTCTCGTACACCAAATTTGGTATATATGGAGCCAGCGAAACGGCCGTGAACGCATCATGAAGGGCCCAATATACTCCAATGTAGCATTGACGTGTGCGCACGCTGGGCACAGTGACGCTAAGTTACCAAAACGCGACCACTCTATACATCAGAACACAGCGAGCTCAGGGCTTGCTGCCATATTAAAAAGTGCGTGGCACTGTCTGTTGCAAGCGTGGCGAAGCAATGCTCTCCACTGCCAGGTGAGCAGAGGCTCTGCAACTCAATCGCGAAACTTCACAGCTCGAGTATGGCTTCAAGCATGTTTCGCGCTGTTCGTATGCTGGAAGTTTCCGCTAATTTCGTGTGAAACGTTGAGGAGACCTTCCCAGACAGTGCGGATTGTCTGCAGCATGTGCATTGCAGACTGCGGAAGCAGCTTCATCTGGTACGTATTATTGCGTTTGAAAGAAATGCAAACAGCGGAAAGCGTTGCTTGCGACTCAGTCAACCTGCGGCGTGCTTTGGCTGTGACAAGGCAGAATTTATGCTGTGCGACAGCGTCAACGTAGCGCTATAGATTCTGGTTCCAACTTTCACTCATGCAATGCATATGTGTGAATTACCAGTCCTGTCGGGCACTCGGGACACACACGCGCTGCAAAAGTGCCAGCCAGAACAAGATAATAAAAAGAAAACACGTGTAAATTCACCTAGTGATAGTCAAGGCATGTCGCAGTTCGACCGAGTTGAAAGTCATGCTTTCCGTGCCGTTCACGCATCACGATAGTAGGCCGTTGCAGTTGTACTAAACATGTGTTTTTCGTGCATCCACGCGTGAGTTGTAATACGTATATCTTATTATTTACATGCGGCCTGCAAAAGAGCACGGTAATAGTTTTCTTCGTCATACTACAGGCATACTGTACGCAAATCGCTGCTGTAAAGTGAAACAGCTGGAGTCGCGCTTGAATAAACGCAATAAGTATACTTACTTGTACACTTCAATGTGCTCCTAGTTTTTCCTGCTAAATGCGACTACAGTCTAAGGCGGTGAAGATCGGTGTTTTTCGTTGCGGACGGAAATCTGTGCAGTCGCAAAACACCGCGCCGGCACGATTTCAGCGATGCGCTGTGACCTTCACAGGCAGTGCTCAGCAATTTCTTCCTCTCGTGCTGGTTGCTGTCACATGAGATGACAGCGCAGTGGTACCCAGACGACATTTTATAAGCGGGCGCAGAGCTGTTTCGCTTTTTAAACTCCAAAAGTCACTGCTTGTCATGTTAGCGAAGCGCGCCTTGGCAGTTCGAAACAAATTATGGCGTCTCTGGGAGCGAGGGTATACCAATTGTTGTGATTTCGTTTATTCATCCCTCGCAGCAGAAGAGCAGGGATCATCATTATTGAGCCTCCTCACAAGCTGGCGCTTGGCCTCATGGCAGGGCCGACTAACCCTCGTCTATTTTTTTTCTTTTTTGTTGCATTAAAAGCTTTCATCTGGCAAGACGTTCTTTGCTCGATGTGAGCCGCGCCGCAGCAGAAAGGCTCAGAGGTCCAACACATGGTGCCGAAAACCCGGGACCTTTGACAACGCCAACATCATTGACTTTAGGAGCCGCAACACCTCGGCAGACGGCGCATGCGATCTTTGCGAGATACGTCAACTGCGGGCGGCATAATGAAACAATATTTTAGATGACGCCACAGCCTGTGGTCTCAACTGGATGTCCTGTTGTCCGAGGTGGAAAACCGCTTGCGGGGAATTCAAGCTGTCACGGTAGCAGCAGTAAGTGTATTCCTCGACCGAATAAGCTCAATTTATGGTCAGACAGAGAAAGTGGATGAGGCAATTTAAGAAGAGATGTCAGATGACTTGTTAGAAAGCGAGACGTTAGACGCTGGAGAATACCGTGACAAAGTTGTTACTCTCACAGTGAATACGAGTCAAGCTGATTGAATGTCTGGCTCCTCCAATCCCACTCCTTACGAACGTTCAACCGTTATCATCTGGCAAGAGCAAGCTTCCCCAACTTGAACTCGTAAAATTTGATGTAACCATGGACTATGGCCGAGATTTTGGACGCAGTTTACATCAGCAGTCCACAACAACAGCGAGTTAAGCACAACTTACAAGTACAACTACTTGAACAGTTTGGTTACTGGAGCAGCTGCATCAGCCATATCGGGATTACAAGCTACCGAAGAGTGCTATAAAGGCGCTTTGAATTTTTACAGAAGCGTTTCGGAGATGAACACATCATTGTGCACAACCATTTGCACGGTTTAGGGCTAATCATGTGGGTGATTGAGGGCTAATCATGTGGGTCAAAGTAAGGCGAGCGTGATTTTCCGACATGCGGCCACTATTGCTGATGACGTTAACCGCTGTTGAGCCAAGCTCGGTTCGATGGGAGCAGCTGCCTGGGTATGCAGCATTTTTTTTTGCTTCAATACAATGCGAAATGATGTAATATAATAAAGGTAGCTAAGACCACGGAAAAAACTTTCCAGAAACATTGCTTATATTTATGTAAGGGCAGCTCTTGGGCCAACGTAACATAGGCTTTCAAGCAGAGATGCCACTCTAAAAAAAATTAGCAGATCCCACGTGCAGTGGGAAACCATTATATGTGAAGCATGAACAAAGGTTGATATGGCACTTTAAATCAGCACATCGTTATGAGGCGGACGTTTATCATGCCGTACACGAATTCCATCTCATGCATATCATGTTTGCGCCCGGCAATTGTGTTCGTCGTCCGTTCACCTCACCTAATACCAAACTTGGTATATGGAAAGGTGGTGAAACGTCTGCGAGCGCTCCATGTGTGTAATATGACTTACATGACATATGTCATGACTTCTAGGTTAGCGCCTGTACTAATGTTCGCCATGCAGGCATATCGTACTGTACCAGTTTTGCAATATATCTGTGAACTAAACCACCACAAGGGTAGAAAGACTGTGGCATGTAAATCGTGACATTCATGTCATACCTGTCATGATTTTATTAGTATGACTAGCCTGTTAGGCTCGTCATACAGTCGTGTTATGCCATAAAATGTTGGTATAGATCGCATAATGGAGACGCCCAGAAGAGCTAAGTGTGATAGGCGGTTAGATAGATAGATAGATAGAAAAATAGATAGATAGATAGATAGATAGATAGATAGATAGAAAAATAGATAGATAGATAGATAGATAGATAGATAGATAGATAGATAGATATGGCCGAAGTCACCGAGGTTCGCTAAGAAAAGCGTCGCATCTACAAAAATTGGCAGATGCCATTTACAGTGGAAATCGATGATATGCTAAAAACGAATGGGAATGTTGATATGGTACTTTGAAATCAGCACAATGTTACGAAGCGGACGTTTATCATGCCGTACATTTCTTCTATATGATGATTATGATGTTTGCGTTCTGGTATTTGTGTTCATTGTCCATTCACGTCCCTTAATACCAATTATTTTTTATTCGAAGCTTGCGAAATGCCTGCGAGCGCGCTATGAGCGGAGCATATCACCTTTTACATGACACACCATGTCATGATCATCATGCTCGGACGTATCACTGACCTTTTTCGTCTATTTACGTCACGTATAACAAAATTTGGTATATGCCAAGCTAGCGAAAGTACTGCGAGCTATCCATCAACGTAGCAAGTAGTCAAGTTTTGCACGACACGCATATCATGGTTAACTTGTTTGGATACGTCATTTACCTTCGCCGTGCATTTGCCTCAAGTAATACAAAACTTGGTATATTTGAAAAGAACGAAGCGGCTGCGAGCGCATCGTGAGCGTGGCGTGCAATAATATTCTTACATGACACACATGTCATGATTATAATGTTTCCACTAGTGATAATTCTTCATTCATTCACGTGACGTAACGACAAGCATAGTATTTACGAAGCTAGCGAAATGAGCGTGAGCGCACCATGAGTGTAATCATGGCTTACATGACATGCAAGTCACAATTTTCACGATTGTCGACTTCTCACGATTTATTTTCGTTAGCGCATTCTCGGAACTGAGGAGGTTAAAGAACTGTGACAGGACAAAAAAATGGTTACTTTTTTCTTTGCCATAACAATTACCCAACGAAACGTAAAATGGACGTCATTTCATTTGAAGTCATTACAATGAGTGTGCTTGCCGCATAATTAACTTCACTCTAACAACGAAGCTGCAGCGAATTACATTCATTACCAAGAAATTGACTCTACACTCATGCTTTTCATTATGTTTTGTATTGGCATTGGCTTAGCCGAATCCCTTTGCCCTTTTGTGGGGTGGCGAAGCCAATATACCACCACCTACTACAACTGACTGAATAGTTTGAGTGGCTTCGTATAATCACACAAATCGAACGCTTGGATTTGCAAAAAACGCTCCAGTTTCTAGGAGCGAAGCTCCTTAAGGCGTGGGCTGAGCGTCCCGTCCTAATCGTATGTAATGACCTATCGTTAGTTTTTGAATTGGCCGTAAAGGGTTTTACTTGTAGCTATTGCGAAATGCATATATGCTTAAAAATGCAAATGGTGCGATACTAGAGGACGTTACTTGTAGTATAATAAATAATAAAAATATTAGCATATCCATGGTGTGAATGAAAATGATTGGCGGGAAGCGTCTGTGAGTTCGTCAGCACTTCTGTCCGTTCGTTTTTGCTTCCGTTCATCCCTGCGTCCGTCCGTCTGTCCTCTAGTGCGACCATCTGCGCATCCGTCCGTCCATGCGTACGTCCCTTGGTTAATCCATGCGTCCGTCTATTCATTCGTCCACCCGTCCTTGTGTTCATCCGTTTTCCCGTGCGTCCGTCTGTACATTTAATCATCCGTTAAAGCGTCCGTCCAGACGTCTGTCTTTTCGTGCGCTCATCCGTGTGTGGGTCCATCCCTGCGTTCCTCCATGCATTTGTCTATGCATCCATCCGTCCGTCTGCCTGTGCGTCCATCCTTGCTTTTGTCCATGCGTCCGTCCGTCCTCTCGTGCATTCATCCATGCTTCCACCTCTGCGTTCGTCTATGCGTTCGTTTGTCCATGCGTCAAGCAGACAGGCAGATGACAGATAGATGTGGCCAGCGGATGATTCACGGTTTGACAATAAAAAATTGGCCCGAATCTACACGTTACACTTTATATGTCGTCGAAAGACGATACTCTTGCGTCTGGAGAGAGTGAACAAAGACGTTTATTTGATGTTCTGCGCAAGAAAGGTGGTGAATGGTATTCTGCAAAGCGTTGCAAAGCGTTGTAGTAAAGCGTTGGAAACACTTTTTTGAGCATCGCGTTGGACTGTCAGCGCAGTGCGATTAAACGCTACATTCCTTAGAGTTACTTGTGTGTGCCTCTTCTAGTACAAAGACAGACATGGAAAACATCGACGTGTTTTTGTGGCGCCTCAGATATGCGCAAGAATCGCTTTTTAACTGACAATCGCACAACTATGAACGCTAAGCGTTGAGCAATATTGGTGGGCGCTGCGGATGGGGTTCGCCGTTTGGTGCCGTTTGAGGTATCGTTAGGGCGGACAAACAGACAAATGTACAGACAGACAGACAGACAGACAGACAGACAGACCAAAATTTTTCCGTCCAAGGTCCTAAGAAAGACTATTGTTTTTAAAAGTATGATACGTGCAAGGCGGCAGCGGCTCGCGCTCGAACACGGAACCCTGATGTGCGAGCGCGCGAGAAAATAGGAATGACGTCACACAAAGACGTTGGCGATTGCGTGTTCGTCGGCATGTGCATTGAGTAGGTCGGCGGATAGACAAGGCTGCAGAGTGGCGAGCGGGCAAGGCAGCAGCAGCTGGCACTCGGACACAAAACTCAGATGTGCAAGCGCGCAAGGCAGAAGCGTGCTACAAAGCTGCGTGGCGGTGCCGATAAGATCCAGGCATACGAGAACGGGAGGCTGAAGAGACGCGGCAGCGGCGTGTGGACCCAGCTTCGCCCCATTCTCCATCATTCACCTCGTGGATATGCTACGAATGTTTTATTTGGTTTGTGTCATAATTTTCTTCCGAATGAATAAACACATGTGGCGAACAAACTAGTGTACTTTGGCATTCCTCTTATTGCACGTAAGGCCAATGTCCACTGAAATAACGAGTATCGGCGCTCAAACACGGCCTCTGCTTGTAACATGGCGCACAGTCAGTAAACACGGTTTTCATAAGTGCTCAGCAGCGCAATATGACAAGTTGCGAATTTATGGTGGTTCTTAAAAAGAAAAAGACACCATTCCCTGCCTTCCGATTAATGAAAAAGCTTGCAGCTTATACGAATAGTGAGCCAAACACTCTCTTTCTTTGCTCTACCCGCACTTTGTTAAACTGGGGCTGCATCTGTAGAAGTGTTTAGTGAATGTATGAGTAAAAAAAACACGAAAAAGAAATTTAGAGAACGTTTCTCTAATCTACTGTTTGAGGTGACATCTCCGAAATCTGTCGCCCTCACGGCCGCCAAGAAATCTTCCATGGTGTGTCCGTCAACAGAGGCAATCTTCTTGCGCTCTTAAAAGGACGCCAATCATTGAATGAAACCCACCGTTTTTACTGACGTGCTCTTGAGACAACGAAAAAAAAAGAAAAGCAGAAACGCACTGGCAGCCTCTGATTTAGCGAGTAGTGGTCAGAGGCACAAGAGAAGCATGGTCCCACGGCGTGTCAATACAAAGGTGGCGTAATAAGCACCCTGTTCTGGGGAGGCTGCAAAGTGGAAGCCCCTACAAATTCGCAAAGTAGTGACGTATGTTATTAGCGTGCCTGCTTCCTCTCCTTTCCCCCTCCTCTGACCTCTCCGAGGCCAGCCCTGCGTCAGTAATAGCCAGATGCCGTCACATAAGCCAGTCGCAGTGTTCGTTTGTTTACTGTCACTCACCACTACCATCCCTGCTCTTGAAGCACGGACTTCTTAGGGTACAGTGCATCTATTTTGACGAATACTAACTTGTGCTTCCGTGCGAGCTGTGCTGTGAAATACTTTTCGCCCATGAATGACGTCGCTGCTTCTAGCCGTGGGTAGATGTTGCGCCTTCTGATGCCAGAACAAGTCTAGTGATGTCCGAAAGGTCTTCATAATACCACCTGTTCAGCGCTACGAGTTACGACGAAAAAACATGGTGGCTTAGAATCAGAAGTGACAACTTCAAGCCGAAAGTTTCGAATCTACTTTGCGAAGTAACTTGCCCACCTCTCACTACGAGTATGGTTCCATGTCTGCGTGATTAACGCTTCTGCGGGTGCTGTTTTTTGTCAGCAATACATGCATACGCGTTTGCTTGTCGTTATTCACCGACTGGTTTAAGTTCAGGGTACTGGTTTGTGCGCTCAGCATGCACGCGGATTAACATTGTGGGTGCGAAACTTCACAGATTTCACGCTGCTGTTTTAAATGAACGAAACTGGAGTGCAGCAACTGACATAAAGAATGGTACTCTTCGTTTGTTTTTGTGATGTTCCTATATTTAAAAGCATATTCTTCTATGTGGTTCTTTTACATTGACCGATCAGCCGGCGGATTCCCGATGCGTGGGCAGCTCTAAAAATCGTGCATGACTTCGAGTCGTTGAGCGCGCATTATTGAGGAACCTCACCATACGTGTCATTTCATGTGATAGTTTATTTGCTATTTCATGTGAAGGTTTATATATTTGACTGCAGCCCTCGCGAACTGATCGTGTATGGATGCATTCTAGTTCATTCACGCGCTAGGTCGTTCTTTCCGGAAATGAGTTTGTTTGTAAGATGTGTCCACAAGGCGCACTTACGAAGTATTATTAGTGCGTCTAACTACTTCATGAGAGTAGCGCTCTTCGAATCTATCAACTATAAATGATGTAACCCTTCTTACACAATAATAAGTCCTTAGATGCCTCACCAAACGCAAGAATTGGCCGTCGGTGACACCTCAATTTCGCATCGAATGCGGCAACGCTATATTTAAGAGTGTGCCGAGGATTGTCTCACTGGTTGCGCCGGTGTGTACGCTAGTGCTCACTGTTCCCGCTAGAGGAGCAGCTGTGCTCTTTGTTTTAAGAGCACTCACCAGATGGCGTGCTTTCGCCCGGTGACAGCACGCCATCTTCGCCATCTTCATCTTCAGTTCCATCTTCCCATCTTCGCCGTCACGCTATCTTCAGTTCGGTTAGGACTGTCACGGTGGATGGACGTGTTTATTTAGTGCTCCTGATTTACTGCGCAGAAAAAGTGGTTTCGCATGTTTCGAGCTTGTCTTTATAGTTATAAGTCAGCAGTTAAAATCTTTGTAGCACTTATATTATTGTACTGCTTTTCGGGGGTCAGTCACCAGGTGTTTATTAATTTGTACGTGTGTGTGTGTTTGATTTTTTAATTGTTTTGTTGTGTTTTTTTCTCTTTTGCAACCTCGTGGCGGAGGTGCACGTACATTGAACATGCAAATTTTCGAAGTAGAGCATAGACTTTCTCTTTTTTGTAGGGCAGGGCTCGAGTATTGTAATTATCGAGTGAGACATGTCATGGGGACAATTGGTGTCAGAAAGACGTGGTCAAAATGCTGTAAAGTGTTTAGGATGCGGGGTGGGTTTGAAAGTAGACCCAAGTGTCGAAGGGGATGAAGAAGAGGCTGACGCCAAGTGTAGGCAATGTGAGGTCAAGGAAAAAATGGAGAAAATGATGGTTGCCCTGAGTGAACTGCTGATGAGAATCACCGAGCTCGAGACTGCGTTGGCGACAGAGCAAGAGAAAACGAGGGCAATGGGAAGCACTAGCCAGGGTAAACAGAGAAGTGGCCTACGGAGAGAACTGTAGGGAACCGGCAACCGGAAGGGCGGAGAAGAAAGAGCAAGCAAGTTTGGATAAAACAGGTTCAGCTGGTTCAATTGTCGCAAGGCCCAGCTTCAGCGAAGTAGTGGTGGGGCTGGGAGGAGACAAAGCAGCCGGTGTCACAGGTGCAAGTAACCACCAGGTGCAGGACACTCTAGCTGAATAGTCACAGTATGTGACAAACCGTCGGGGACTCGAATTTAAATCGATGCACAGAAGGCAACAAAGAGGGGGTGAGAGGTGACCACAGGGTTGCAGTAACGGCGTTCCCAGGACGCAAGATGGAATCAGTCATGAGGCAAGTGAGAGCGAAACTCAAAACTACAGCTGATAGACGAAACCTCGTGATAATTTTATGTGGTTTCAACGATGTCTTAAACGAAGATACAGCAGGACTACCAAACACACTGGCAAAAGAGTCGATGACATGCGCGCCACTTCTTCACAGGTACAGATAGTGATATGCACGATACCGGAGGTACCGGTGCGTGATAGCAACCTGCAAAGAGCGGTTGTCAGCGCAAACCAAAAGATATGGCGGATGAGTCGAGAGAAAGATTTTAGGTAGTGGAAATAAACAGAGAGGTGCATAGGTGGGGGGGGGGGTGGTTCAACGAGACGGAATTCACATCGATGGGCGACTAGGTCATGAGGTGGGTTGGTGACTTTCAGGACGCGCAGTAGCTTTCTTGGGGGGCAAGCGGGCCCTTTGGGGTGCAGGATAGCTAGTAACGAGGAAAACAACCAGGGAGACTCTTTGACAGGTGGTATGGACAGATACGATTCCAAAGTGGCACCAGTATGTAAGATAGGTAGAGTCCGGGGCAGAAATAGACGTAGACACGAGCGCCGAGCCTATTCAGACATAGGGTATATAAACATGCAGGGTGGTAAGAACAGGCTGAAGTGGAAAGAGATAAAAGAACAGCTAAGGGAGGAGAAGTCAATGGTATACGGTTTTGTGGAAACACATCTCGGGGACATGGAACAACCTCCTTACAATCCGTACTACGCGTGGGAATATTGTAATAGAACAAAAGGCAGCAGAAAGGGGGTGGTATTGGGGCATTAATTCATAAAAGTAAAGACTGGCAAAGGGTGAAGCAGGAGTGCAAGAAACATTAATGGCTAAAAGGGAAAGCGGCAGGGGAAATGACACTCCTTGGTTTCGTGTACTTGTGGACGGGAGCAAAGGCCAGAGAGGAAAAACAGGCAATGGTAGAGTGTATATCGAAGGACATTCAGAAGTTAGGAGGAGAGTGCGAGATAATTATACTAGGATATATAAATGCGCACATAGAAGATATAGATGGGTATACTGACCCGACAGGCAAAATGATCATAAATATGAGTGAAAGGCTTGATTTGATCATTTGCAACAGTGCCGAGAAGTGTGAAGGGCAAATAACATGGGAGGTAGGAAGGCTGCAGTCGACGATAAATTACGCACTGATGTCACATATGATGTATGATAAGCTCAGGGGAATGCACATAGCTGAAGGTGGCTCCAGATGTCTGTGTAGTGATCACAAGCGTAGGAACTATGTTTAAAAGAGCAGTGAAAGTGGGAAAGAGACAACATGAGCAACTACCGGAAAATTTTTATTCAGAAAGGCCAATTGAAATAGCCACTAAACAAATTGAGAAAGTAATCACTGAGGATAATAAAACAGTGTGGACTTACACGAATATAATTAGACTGTTTGAGCTAGAGCTTGCTCAGGCACGTGACAGGTCACCCCGGAAAAGAAGACACAAACCCAAAAGTTGGTGAGATGAGAAAGTTATGAGAGCCATAGCAAAACGTCAGGAAACCTCTAAGAAACACAGACATGCTAAGCAGAGGGTGAACTGACAGATGATGTTGAAAGAAAATGAGAAATCTTTTTAAGCTGTAGAAGAGATGCATACCTTTTGATCATTGAAAAGATTAGAAGAAAGACAGCTCAGTGGCTGGCAGAAGTACCTAAAAAAGATAAAAAGGCAGCTGTGAAATATTAGAACCATCTAAGCTCCCTAAGAAATAAGACGAGCCTAGAGCAGAGGTTAATAACTACCGCTCAAGGTGCTAGGCTAGAAGGGGACGAAGTTATTGAATATATGAGAACAGGCGCGACAGAAAATTTTCAAAAAAGAAGGGCTTTGTGCACCACAATAGACAAGGATAAATCAAGTGGCGCAATGGCTCCAATTTCACAATGAGAGTAGGAAAGGGCTGAGAAAAGGGTCCCTACTAGTACATCAACAGGCCCAGATGGCATTCAAATTATGCTGATAAAGACATTAGGTCTGAAGTCTAAGCAGGCTTTGAGAGAGGCAGTGAGCAAAATAATAATCGATGTTGAAGACCCTGAGGGATGGAAACTCAGCAGGATGAGTTTAATCTACAAAAAAGGGAGACAAAGCTGACATAAGCAACTACCATCCTAGAACAGTGACATCAGTGGTCTACAGGCTGGCGATGCAGATTATAAAGGAAAGACAGCAGGCGTGAATAGAGATGAGGGGGTGCTGGGGGAACTGCAGAATGGGTTTCGGAAACACAGGAGGTTGGAAAACAATCTGTTCTCACTGACGCAGTGCATGGAAATAGCAGAAAAGGAACACAGGCCCTTGTGGCTAGCATTTTTGGATATCAAGGGAGCGTACGATAGCGTGGGTCAAGAGGAATTGTGCGGAATGCAGTACACACTAGGCGTGGAACATGTAGTCACTAATCTTTTAAAGGACATCTATAAAGGTAATAAGGTAGTTATAAAGTGGAAAAAACAGTTATCCAAGCCTGCAGAGGTGAAACGGGGACTTAGGCAGGGGTGTCTCCTGTCATACTTATTATTAATGATGTACCTACAAGGATTAGAGGCCAAATTAGAGAGAAGTGGACTGGGCTTCAACCTCTCTTTAGTCAAACAAGAAAAACTCATTGATCAGGCTCTACCAGCTATAATGTACGCAGATGATATAGTGCTAATGGCCAACAACAAGGAAGATTTGCAGAGACTGATGGACATCTGCGGTAAAGAGGGAGATAGGTTAGATTTCAGATTCAGTGAAGAAAAATCAGCAGTCATGTTTTTAAATGACAATGAAGGTAGTGAGCTTAGAATACTGGAGGTGACGCTAGAGATCACAGATAAATACAAATATCTGGGCGTATGGATAAGCAATGGGGCCGAGTACCTAAGGGAACACCAAATATACGTGACGACTAAAGGTAACAGGAATGCAGCGGTAATGAAAAACAGGGAAATGTGGAAATACAATAGGTATGATGTTGTGAGAGAAATATAGAAAGGGGTCATGGTTCCTGGTCTGACGTCCGGCGACAAGGTATTGTGCTTGAGATCAGAAGTTCAAGCAAGATTAGAAATTAAGCAACGTGGAATAGGTAGGCTTGCCTAAGGAGCTCACGGAAATACACCAAACGAGGGAGTAGAAGGTGATATGGGATGGACATCATTTGAGAGCAGGGAAGCTAGCAGCAAGATAAATTTTGAGAAGCGATTGAGAGAAATGGGGAAGGAGCGTTGGGCTAGGAAAGTTTTCAGCTACTTGTACATGAAGAATGTCAATACCAGAACCAGAAGCGAACCAGAAAATTGACTGGTAAATACTTAGAAAACAGCAGGGGGCCAAACCAAAAAGAATTAACGCTTAAGACGAAGGTGAAGGAAGCTGAGACCAATATGTGGAGAATCGGCATGATTAAGAAGTCCGCACTAGAGATCTATCGAACTTTTAAGCAGGAAATTGCCAAGAAAAGGATCTATGATAATGCTCGGGGTAGTTTTCTACTGTTTGAGGCCAAAATGGGAGTATTGCGAACCAAGACATATCGGACCAAATACGAAGGGGTAGAAACGGTATTCAGTGCGTATGGAGAGAAAGAAGAAACTGCCGAACACTTGATAATTTTTTTTAAAGGGCTTCACCCTATAGTTCAGGATGATGGCGCCGATTTTTTTAAAGGACTGGGGCTTAGGGACAGGGAGGGTAAAACATACTTTAAGCGGGTAGAAATAACTAGAAGAAGGTTATCTGATTGGTGGCTAAAGTCAAGGCACGAGTGAAACTTAAACCCTTCACTGCAAAGTGCCAATCCTCAACCTCACTATTAAAAAAATAATCCTATTTTTTAGTTCATTAAGTATTACGGCTTGGTGGCTTTAGCCACCGCCCGATCTAAAGGGTACAGCTATATCCATCCATCCATCCATCCATCCATCCATCCATCCATCCATCCATCCATCCATCCATCCATCCATCCATCCATCCATCCGTCCGTCCGTCCGTCCGTCCGTCCATTTATCTCATCCCGTCCCATCCATCCATCCATCCATCCATCCATCCATCCATCCATCCATCCATCCATCCATCCATCCATCCATCCATCCATCCATCAATCTATCCATCCATCCATCCATCCATCCATCCATCCGTCCATCCATCCATCCATCCATCCATCCATCCATCCATCCGTCCATCCATCCATCCATCCATCCATCCATCCATCCATCCATCCATCCATCCATCCATCCATCCATCCATCCATCCATCCATCCATCCATCCATCCATCCATCCATCCATCCATCCATCCATCCATCCACAGCGTGCCATCTGGTGCGTCAGTTTGGCGGCAAAGGAACGTATTTTGCGAGAGCTCTGAATTGACTGCGCAGATGTCTTTTTGCACGCTTCGAGCTTGTTTCATGAAATGATGAGGCAGTAGTGTAAACCTTTATTGAATTTTTTAATTGTACTTTGGTTAGAGGAGTCAGTCACCAGGTATTTTTATTGTCCTTTTTTCTGCCACCACAGAATGCGAGTTCAAGTACACCAACCATGTAAATTTTTGTAGCAGAACGTATACAAATTTTTGCTTAAGGCAGTGTTTGTCATACTTCGCGTCCTGTAAGTGGCACAATTCAGCTATTCGTTGACACTGGTGAATTCGTGTAAAAAGGCAGTAAAAACGACACGGTAAACAGGACAGTAATATTTTCAGGATGCTAGGTGGGTTTGAAAATGCAGGATAATGCGGATGTGAATGCAGAGAAAGGGGACGTCAAGTGTAGAGAATGTCAGGTCAAAGAAAAAATGGGTAAAAGGATGGTTCCAAAGATTAACTGATGATGAGAATCACCAAGCTGGAGAATGCGTTGGCCATTGGGCAAGAAAAAACAAAGGCTACGGGAAGAAGAATTAGGTTTGCCGAGCAGACACTAGCGAAACTAGACAAGATGAACAAAGGAGCAGCCGATGGCGGGAGCTGTAGGGCACCGGGACCCAAAACAGTGGAGAAGAAAGGAGAAACATGTTCGTTAAACAGATTCGATCGGTTCAATGGCCAGAATGCCCAGCTTCCATGACGTAGTTGTGTAGGTGGTAGGGAACCAAGGAGCCGGCATTACAAGCGCAAGTAACGTCCAGCTGCGGAACACTGCAGCAGAAGAGTCACAATATGTGATAATCGCCGGGGACTCTTATTTAATTTGATGCGCAGAAGCAATCCAAGAAAGGCTAAGAAGCGACACGAGGGTTTCAATAGGTATGTTGCCAGAACATAAGCTGGAAGCATTAATTAGGCAAGTGAGCGTAAAAATTATAAATAAAAGTAATAAACGAAGCCTCGTGATAATTGCGGGCGGCCTAAACGATGTTTTGAATGAAGAATGGCAGGGCTAGCGACTACATTTGTGAAAGGAGTGATGGCATGCGCGCTATTTCCCCTCAGGTACAGGAAGTGCTATGCGTGATACTATAGGTACCGGAGCGTGACGGCAACCTGTAAAGAGCGGTTGTCGACATAAACAAAGAGATATGGCAAATGAGTAGAAATATAGGTTTTTGAGGAGGAGGAGGAAGGAAGGAGGAAAGACAGGGAGGTTAGATAAAGGGTGTGGGGTAGTCGAAATAGGCATAGAAGTGCATAGGTGGGGTCGTTTTTGACAAGACAGAATTGACTTCAATAGTAGGCTAGGTGATCATATGGGTTGGCGAATTGCAGGACGCGCAGTAGCTTTCGGGCGGGGGGGGGGGCACACAGGCTCTTTAGTGTCAATGATTACTAGTAACAATAAGAACCAGGCGAACTTTTTTACAGGTGGTATATCAATAAACCAGAGAAAAGGTAAAAGAAAAGAGAAGGTGCATGTTGGAATTAGTTACAATAATATTCAGAGTGGCAGAAAAAAGGCAATACAGTTAGAGATTGAGGAGCCGTTAGCTGATAGATGTTTATGAGCTTACAGAAGCACTCCTTAAAGATTAGAAAGGACTACCGCAGATTCTCAGTTACTCTTTGGAAGGATGCAGCACGATTATATCAGAAAGAAAGGTTATGGTGTTGGAATGCTAATCAATAGCTTGTTCAGAGCACCTATGGGTTTTGGGCACAGTAGGGGGAAAGAAAACGTGGCTTGGTGTAGGTTACACGTGGACAGGCGATAACTGCAAGGGAAAGAAATCGGAGATACTTAGTTGCGTATGCAGTAATATCAAACAATAGGATCACAGAGCCAAAATCGTTCTTTTGTGAGACATGAATGGCAGGTTCTTGCTTTATCTCAGCGAGTAAGATAGTCCTGAGATAGTTAACACAGGGCCTGAGTGGGAGGGGCAGATGACGTGGGAAGTCGAAGACACGCAAGGAAGCATTGATTGTTGTCTTACGAAAGAGGGATTCTATGACAAAATTCAAGAGGTGAGAATAGACGAACGAAAAAGGCATTGACAGCTTGGGTAGTGATAATAAACGCATAACATTGCAAATGGACTATAAAGCTGAAAATAAGAACACAATAAATATTTGAAACTTGTAATATAAATGACACACAAATGACAAATATAGCCACAAGAATCCAGGACGATGTAAGAATATTGCCGGGCAAACACTGGGAATATTGTGAGCTGTTGAATGTAATGACGAGAGACTAGGAAAGAGAGAAAAAGAGTACGTGCTGGAAAGGAAAGAAAAAGCCGGAAAGTTAGTGGGACAGAGAAATCTGGGAAGCGATCGAAAAAAGACGGGAGGAATGACGGGAGCACCGACAGGCAAACAGGGAAAAGCGGCCACAGGATGAAGTAAACACAATATGGGAAATACAATTAGAGAAAAAAACCATTGTGTAGAAATAGATCGAGGTGAAAATAAAGATGAAAAGGAACGCCAGATGACAGACATTCACGAAAAGAAGAAATACACGCCTAGAATGTAGCGGAGCCATTTAAAAGCACTAGGTGAAAAATCTGTCCCATTGAAACTAGAAAAGGTAGATGAAGGAGGAAATAAATTGGAAGGGTACGAAGCACTGGGCTATCTTCGAGCGGCAAAAGCAAATTCGTTTAAAAAAGATCACCCAGAGGCTTCTTCAGGGTGTGAAAGTATGAAAAAGAGTGCAACCAAGGAAGAGGTAGTAGTTGATAATTTCAATTGGAAGAAGGCCAAAAAAATCTTCTAAGTGGACTACGCCGGGCCTAGAAGGGGTTCCCGATCACGTCATTAAGAAACTAGGAAATAGCACTAAAGAAGGACTGCTACAATCCGTAGAAACGTGGTTAAAGGATAAGAAAATTCTAGGCACTTGACAGAAAAGTAAAATGAACCTAATCAATAAAGGCAAAAAAGAGAAGTTAGAATTCGCTCGTATAGAACACTTAACATTAAATCTGTGTTCTACAGCTTGGTGATGCATGCAGTAAATGTAAAAATAGAAACGTGGGCAGAGCAAATTGTATTTTGGGAGAACTTCAGCATGGGTTCCTAATCGACAAGTGGTTAGTGAATAACCTGTTTGTTCTACCTCAGTGCATAAAAATATTTAAAATGAAAAAGAGGCGCTTATACGTAGCTTATCTGGACATTAATGGGGCCCATGACAACGTTAAGCAGGAAATTTAGGGGGGCATATTGAAGGAAGTGGGCTTAGAGGTGCTGTATACAGCTTTTGAGAGCAATATACCCGAAAAATACAGTTTGCATAAAAGGGAAAATAATAGGTAGCAATGACAGCGTAAAAAATTAACAAAGGGCAGAGACAGGAATGTGCTTTGGCTCCACTGTTATTCATGCTGTATGTGTTTCAGATGGAACAAGCGCTAAGTGGCAGCAACAATGGCTTTATTCTGTCACACAAACAGGTTGGCGCGATGGCTGAGCAGAAGGTTCCAGGTCTATTTTATGCAGACAATATTGTCCTGTTTGTGTGAAGTCAAGACACCGGACGGTAGATATATGTAGAAAAGAAGGCAAGGCTCTAGGATTACGATTTAGTGCAATAAAATGTGGGTTGGTGATATACCGTTGGTCTATGTGGGTTGATGGTACACTGTTAGTCATGTTGTGCAGAAAACGGGCAAAGAAAAAACTTGTCAAACCAACTGACCTTGCATTGTTACAAATTCTTGATCTCTACTTTGATTGTGAACTTGTCACAGGCCTGAAGCAATGCTTACAGATTAAACTGCCACCAGTAGTATCATTGTATGCCAATGTTTGTTATCTCAATTAACTTTTAAATTTTACACCATGTCTTTTTCTTAGATGTGCCGGCGAATCTCCACGCTTCAATACATATCCTACTGCAGTAAAATATATGGCAGAAACCATTGTGTTGTGACTGTCACCAATTATAAAAAACTTATTTTTGTTTCAGTATATTTATTATTTGCTTTTCAAGAACTCCGGCACTTCTCATCAGGAAATGTTATTCTCAAGAAGCATTTTATCACGTTGTGGGCATAAAACTATTCATGGAGGGACATGCCAGTTCCTTCAAAACTAGGCATGCATAATACAACTTCCTTTGAGCGAGTGCTGTACTCATCAATCATTTGTTTCAGAATTTACACCGCATATGCGGAACTAGTGCAATGCAATATATAAATTGAAAGGTTGCTTTTACTAATATAGCCAACCATAAAAATTTCATATAAACTATCTTGAAAAGCCAATAAATGTGACTATGCATGAACAATGAAGCCATTTTGTCAATCTGTTTATTATTATTTAGTTAGGCAAGAGTCATCAATCAACATTCAAGGCAACAAAGCTGAGCGAAAAAAGTATTTTAGAAAGTTGTACATCGCTTTGAAAAACATCCAGTTAGACAGTTCTATCTGCTCGTGCTTTAGGTATGGTTGCTCCCTGCTTACAACATACGCCCAAAAACGCTTTATGTTCACCTAAATGCTGTAACTGCAGCGCTTCCCAATATTACAAAGGCAAAAAATCCCTGATTTAAGCGATTCGACAGATGTCCACAATTGCCGCCCCTTTTCTATCTTGTCATCAATAGGCAATGGTAATGAAAAAAGTCCCAGTTTTGCTGCAAGGGCGATGCAATGAAGCAATACCAAAAACTCGGAATGTAACGCTGAGAACGGCTGGCAGTTCGGAACGTCCAGCGCGCTGCTCTGGCACAAATGACGCACAAAAACAACACACGCAAGACGAGAACCAACTGACGTTTACAACTATACGCTTAAAGCGCTGTTTAAACGAAAACGAAGCACGAAACGTCATCACAATTACAGATCAGAGTGCGAGCTAACGAGTGTTCCAGTTGTAACTTCGCTGTGTTTGAAAAGCGCGCTCTCATTCCCCTCCTATGTTTGTTTCTTCTGTTTCTTCCCTCCTCCCGAAAGAGGGAGCAGACGTTGTGCCTTTCCAAGTGGAAGTTGCCAGCTTGCTCTCTGCCTCTTTCCTCTGTGTACTATTGTATCTGTGTATGCAAATCAAGTAAATAATTAAACTTGAAAATGGCGCCTGCCTAGCGAGCGAAGTTGGACGTTTGTGGGCCAGGCAACTAACGCAATCACAAGTTCCCGTGGAGGCTAACGCACACGATTTTCCCCAGCGAAGGATAAGCGCGAGCGCACAATCACTTAACCCTCCCGCCCACATGCGTGGGACAAAGCACGCGCAGGAGATAAACACGCGTTCGCGCTTTGTGATGATGTGGGGGCCGAGCGCGGGTGGCTTTTTATTGCAATATGAATTATATGGAAACTCTCCGCTGAATTTTCCCACCAACGCCAGTGTCTGCGTTACCATCCTTTACCGTATATGTATACGTATCTCTACATATGAAAATGCATGAAAGAAAAAAAACAGAGAGAGTCTCCGGAACGCGAAATCGAATTGGGGTCCTTTCAATCGTGATTGTGAGGTGTTAACCACAGAGAAGCACATCATTCAGCGTTTAAACGGCAAGCTATCTATACAAACCCCTTACCGCTGCGGACGACCATCTCGAGACGAATTGTGTCTTCAGCATTACCAGCAAGATGGCGCAATTCGCCACATCGCGCTAGAGTTACTGTATATGCTACCTTTAGGTAGGAGAGTTGCGCCAAGGTACGCCAGCTTGGGTTCAAATGTCTTGCGGGGAAGCCCCTCACCGCACACGTAGGAGCAACGCTCGCGCTTCGGAGTGCCACATTGTCTCTCAGTATTGAAGGATTATGGTACTAGCGTTGATTTATTTATTTGTCTCGCTCTCTTTAATTTTTTTAGGTATGAGTGAAACTTGGCTGCTCTGGTCGTACCTAGAAGTCTTGATTTGATGATTACGTTCTTGGTATGTAATAATTAAACAAAGTGCCTAGCTCGTGGAACCAGTGAGATACATATTTATGGTTGGTTACACTAGCTTCGTCTTTTCCGCTGTTTTTCCCATTTACAAATATGAAATCGTTTTTGAGCTTTTGAACGCAATCGAACCAGTAAGGAATGAAAATTTTTCATTATGTTGGACTCATTCATTAACCGTGTGAGGGAGCCAGGTGCAGTTGTATCGCCTTCAACTGAATCGAGCTGAACAGCGATCGTGAGTGCCTGTGCGACGCCCATATTACGCACGGCTCTCTATTGCGCTTGTATTACAATCGCGGCTGACGACAGCTGATGTGAAACAACAGCCTATGTTACCCACACTTGATCTACCCGGAATCATCGTAGCGTTCGCTTCTACGCAGTTAATTTGAACCACTTATGACCAAGTGATGGCGCTCGGCGAATAAGGGCGCAGAAGTCCTGTAGGCGGAGCGAGCGGCGCCCGGAAAACAGTGGCGCAACTCTGCTACCTAGGTAGCATATACAGTAACTCTACATCTCGCGGCGGCGCTACCTCTAGTCTCCTACGCGCACTTTGCCCCACTTAGATAAAGAGAGCGACGTTCCCTCGCGTGCCCTTATCTCGTAGCAGGGGCGAAACCAGGGGGTGGCAGACAGGGCACGTGCCCCCTCTTCAAATTTTTTCACAATGGCATGCAGAGCGAAAGAAATGGTAATATTAAGAGAGTTCCCCTCTCGAAATGGAGGTGGTGTCCTCCCCCCCCCCCTCGAAAAAAAACTGGCTACGCGCCTGTCTCGCGGTAGGGAGAAGTCAAGGATCGTATGTCTTGGCTGGCCTCGGCCTTTACCTGGAACGCTTTTGTTGCAGTTACCGGGCGCACAAAGTCAAGGCAATCGTTGCAGTTTCCGTTTGCGAAAAGGGCGTGCTTTTCAAACGCAGCGAAGTAACAACTGAGACGCTTAATCGCGTGCATCTGTACCTGTGAGTTCGTTTCGTGTGTCATTTGTGCGTGAGAACATGAGGCACGTTTCGATCTGCTTTCCATTCAGCGCGTAACCTTCCAATTTCTTGCTATCGCGTATAGTGCTTCCTCCCACGGCAAAGCTGTCACTTTTTTCTTTCTTGAGTTTTCCTATATACAGGTACATATACATACACGGTGCGTGACGACAGCCTTGGCAACAATAAAAATCAGCCGAGACTGTCCAATATTTGCTATTGCAATAACTAGAGACCTTGGGAATTACTCATTAGGTCGGCAACAGTTGCGGAGCTCACTCACACTCACTCATGGAATATATATTGCGCTTCAGGATCACTCGGGCTAGAACTCAAGGAACATTTTCTAAGCAATACTCACTTTGACAAACACACTAAAATATTACTAATCCAGAGTCAGTCTAACTCACACTCATGACTCTATCTGAGTCAAAGTTAGTTCGAGTGAGCCAACTCATGAGTTCCTTAGCCTAGAATTACCTTTTTGGACCTTACTCTAATGCTGTTTCACAATATTATCCCGCGTATTTGGGGCGCTTCTTAGAGCTTTTTCATATAGCACCTTCAAATACAAATAATGAGTGGTTACAAACTAGTAAGGGCACCTTTCTTGAAGTATATGAAAACAGAAGGTGAATGTATCAAGAAATATTCAAGAATACTTGACAGAATAGGGGTAGTCACATCACCCTATACGTAATTTACCGCTCTGTTCAATAGATTATTTAAGGGTGTATGAGCGCTACCGCTTTGAAATACGTGTGGGCAGGTGCAAGTGTAAACGTGATTTCAGATAAGGCTGATAGTAATGCAAGGGACAAATAGAAAGTGTTGATATCAATGGCATATTCTCAAACTTCATAAAAAACTTCTACTTGAGCGCGAACAATCAGTCTGCATACAGGGTGTTCATCCTAAAGCTAAAATGGCTAATCGAAGGGTACCACATAGTTTCGCTTTCAGGCCTCTACTATTCTGTACTTACATCATTGATTTACCTAACTACCTTATTGATTCTAAACCTATTTCATGCGCTGAGGATATGAATATCTTCATGTCAGATGAATTATTAGCAACCCTGATCGCTGAACTAAACAACTAATTTCCTAATGTTTTAAATGTTTTGGGTAGACAACCTAATTTTAAACTCTCTAAAAACTCAGGCCTTGGTTTTTTTAATAATTTCTCGAAAAGTGCTCCCATTTGCACCACATGTCTTTATTGAGCACCAATTCAATCCTCTAAGTGTGTCTGTTTTCTAAGCATAAAATTAGACCCTTATTTTAAATTAACTAACCGCACTGCTTCTGGTTTCGTTAAATAAAAAGTGGCATTTGTTGTAGGAGCACTCATCAAACCTCATTCATTTTTTTATTTGACACCTTATCATTACAATACTTTGCCTTGATGCATATCTCACAACTCCTATGGCATTGCTTTTTGGGAAAATAGATATAACGGATAACTTTCAATAATTCAGCACATCCACAAACATGCCACTCATATTATTACGAAGTCATTTTGTTCTAATGCTACCCCACTGCATCAGGGTAACTCCATTCTTACTCTGTGTGGCTTGTTTGGTTTTCACTTAATCATATTGTTATTTGAACAACTTAATGAGCAGCTGGTGTGTGAATAAATTCATCCTAGATTACTCACAAACACTAATAGCACAAGGTTTGCCTATATTCAGAACTTCTTTTACCTAAGTGTAACACCAAATATGGCAAAACGACGTCCTTCTTTGCTTTGATTAGGTTATAAAATACTATGTCCTTCACCCTATATTATCAGTATTACTGCACAGAATCAAACATGAACTGAAAATTATATTGCATGATTAAACTTGTCAACAATTCCTATTTACGATGTATATATATTTGCACTTAAGTCCTAAATACATGAAATATAAATTTATATTCTACCATCTGCATATTTAAGTTCTGTGCACTTGTAGCATTAGGTTATTTTTTGGCTTGCTTGATCGTTCACTGTACACTTTTCATTCCCACTCAGTAATTTCGAAATGCGGCCTAGTTTAATTTACTTGTGTAACTATTAACCTAGCGCCCGATTACAGCTGCTCGACTTTAACACTTTTGTCTGCTTACTACTAACCATGAACCTTTGTTTCTCGAAATATAATAAACTAAACTTAATTTATCCAGGTGTTCTGCTGCTGCAGCACCTCAACAACAGTTTTCATACTTTTGTGAGCATGGTTGCGACTGTGCGATGACTTCTGTGGTGGTTGCGACAGCAGAAGCGATTCTATTTTTCTATCTCCTTACGTGTGGGTGCTCTCTTGATCACACCCTTATGCTGTGGTAAACTAAAATAAGTCTAGGAGGGCAAGATGGTTTGACAAATATGACACGCGGTTTAAGCTATGAGTAATGGCGAAAATTAATCACGTACAATGTCAAACGCTTTCCGCCTGACGCGTTACACATACCCGTGGGAGGTATAGGAAGTAGATATGTGGGTATGTGCCCCTGGCGATGTGAGAGCCTGAGATATCTGCAGATTTTGCAGGTTTCTCAGAATGTCAGCTAAATTTGCACCGCAACACTCTTATTCGAATCAATTCTCATGGTTCGTACTTGTGACCTTTACTTTGCCTAAATAGACTGATTCCTTTAATACTTCCATCGACTCGATGGGTATCACAAAGCTCTGTTTTCTTCCGAGACTTCACATCACTGCTGTCGTTTCCTGCATAATAATTTGCAGACCCATGGTTTTGGTTTCCCTGAGATATTCCGTAATTATTGTGGTTTGCAATAGATTCCCGAAGCTACTTTCATAGGAATGTTATCAGCGATAACCAGTTTACTAAACTACTCTCCATTAGCTGTAGTTGTCGCAGCCTCTTCATTATATATATATATATATATATATATATATATATATATATATATATATATATATATATATATATATATATATATATATATATATATATATATATATATATATATATATATAGCAAGGGAGTTTAGTTGGCAACAAGCGGTACGGACACAAATACTAGAGTAGTAGAGCGTCTACAGTTTCTGCACACGCTCGCGCTTCGCACTCAGAGACGGTCCCACTGGTCATTGCTTTTCGAAATCCCCACTACAATATTAATACCCCAGCGTTGATGACGAGCCCTCCTGGCGACTGAAGGTGACCAGAGAACAGGAGGGTCGTAGCAGGGCTTGAGGTGACTGACGTGGACCATCTCACGACCAAGGCGGCGCTTGTCTGTGGACGGCTTGAGCGGTTCAGTCACATAGGTGACAGAAGAAGGGCGCTGTGTGACGTGGTAAGGGCAGGTATACTTCGGTGCAAGCTTGGTAGTCTAGGAGATTGAAAAAGCAGTCGGAGCCACACGAGAGAACCGACGTGGGAAGTGTCCTGAACAAGATTGTGGTCGTGGCGATCTTTTTGTAGGGCTTGACTATCGGCTGTGAAGGACCGTGCAAGTTGACGACACTCTTCGGCATGTTCGGCCATTTCAGTAACTGAGTTGAACTCGGAGGCATTACGATTGTATGGCAGAATTGTGTCGAGTGTGCCGCATGGGTCACGACCATATAAAAAAATTGAAGGAAAGCCTGTTGTTGATTTGATCGCCATAATGTAAGCGTGCGTCACGAAAGGAAGAATGGCGTCCCAATTGGAGTGGTCGGAATCAATATACATTGCGAGCAAGTATCCCAGGGTTCCATTGAAACGTTCCGTTAGGCCGTTTGTCTGAGGGTGGTAGGCTGTTAATGGGCGATGTACCGTACGGCATGAATGTAGGAGCTGCTGCAGAACTTCGGACAAAAATACGCAACTTCTGCCACTCAGGAGCTCCCGTGGAGCACCATGACGAACAACGAACCAACGCAACATGAAGGTTGCCTCATCACGACCACCAGCCGAAGGTAGCACTGCCATTTCGACGTACTTCATCAGACGGGCAGCAGCCACAATCACCCATTGATTACCACCAACAGAGCACAATATCAGGCCGTATAGTTCAATTCCAACGCAATCAAATAGGTGTGCAGGATATTAAAAGGCTGCAGTTGACCGGGTGAATGAGGAATTGTCTTACGCTGCTGACACAAGAATCATGAACGAATGTGTTTGCGTACAAACCTGTACATACCCCGCCAGTACTAACGTTGGCGGATCCGTTCATACGTCTTTAGCGCACAGGCGTATGTGTGTTGCGGATCAGCATGAAAACATTCGCAGATATCAGACCGCATATGGCTGGGTATCACTAGCAGTCACTTACGATCCGTCATTTGATAGTTGCGATGCAGGCCATCCCTAATGACGAAATGCGTTGCTTGGTGGTAAAGAGACTGCGGGTAACCGGAAGTTGATGTGTCAGAAAGCATATTCAAGAACGAGACAATCCAAGTGCCCTTCCGCTGTTGAGATGGCATGTCTGTGACGCTAACCATAGAGAGAGGAAGTTCAAGGGCCGATATTTTAATTCATCGAATTTCACAAGTGATTGTGAAAGCGCATCTGCGTCAGAGTGCTTTCGCCCCAATCTGTAGACGACGCGTATGTCGAATTCCTTGAGGCGTAGTGCCCAACGTCCGAGGCGACCAGAAGGATCATTCAGTGATGCCAACCAACAGTATGCGTGATGGTCAGTAACCACATCAAATGCTTGGCGGTATGAATAGGTACGAAACCTGTTTAACTTCTAAACAATCACGAGGCACTTTTTTTCCATAACAGAATAGTTGGCTTCGGCCTTAGTGAAAGCGCGGCTGGCATAGGCGACAACATACTCCGTAAAAGCTGGTTTGCGTTGCGTGAGTACTGCACCAAAGCCGACGCCACTTGCATCCGTGTGTACTTCGGTCGGCACAGTAGGGTCGTAATGGCGTAAAACGGGTGATGAGGTAAGGAGTTGGCGCAGTGTTGCGAAGAATTAATCACAGGCTGCTGTCCCATTCGAAAGATCTGCAGGGCCAGCAAGGAGTTTGGTGAACGGAGCGATGATGGAAGCCAAGTTATGGACTAACCGAAAAAATAGGAGCACAGACCCACAAAGCTCCGTAGGTCCTTAACTCTAGTCGGCTTAGGAAATTCGGCAACAGCACGAAGCTTGTCAGGGTCGGGAAGGATGCCGGCTTTCGAGACGACATGACCAAGTATGGTTAGTTGTTTAGCCCCGAAGGAACATTTCTTCAGGTTAAGCTGAAGCCTGGCCTTGATGGCACGAGCACCCAGCTGGACCCGGCTGATGTGCGCCGCGCGCTCGGGACTTCTTTTGAAAAGGAAGAAGAAGGCGGACATCTTTGGTTTTCGACTGACACGTTCTACCACAATAGCCACTTTGAGTTGAGGGCACAGGTTCGCCCTTTAATAAATACGTTTTATTACACCCCCGAGTCCTTCACCACCACTACATTTCTAGTGGAGGTGCTGGGTAATGAATCAAAGCCCTACTAACGTACTCTGGAATCTGACAATCCACGGCGCACAGCAATGCAGCAGTTGCGATGGCCGCTCCTTACCCACAGATGGTACGCAGCGCACCTCGTCCACTGGAACCGATGGCTGCCTACCTGCCACAAGCCAGTGGAGTAGCTCGCTACGTGGATCAAAGGCCCAGGAAAAGTGACATCTGGCGTGATCATGAACACGCCTTTGTGTTTTCGTTGCGGAGAAGCGGGTCAGCTGTATAGGTTCCGCCCTTACCGACAGACATGATTAAGGAGCTTTCCGTTGTACGCACCATGCCCTCGAAACGGTGAACGGGCAGTGGAGATCGAAGAATAACTGTCCAGAGCTCACGAACTCCACGCCAACATCGGCCAAAATTGTCGTTGACCAGGCGTTGTCGACAACCCAGCCCACGTGTTTCTTGCGCACGGGCTGGGCACCATTCTACAAGCCCACACACGGAAAACTGAAGCAAGCGACCTGTAAGGTAAGGCAACTGCTAACTACAATTGCGAAGATCCTCCATCATGGTTTCAAGGTGACGATGTTATGTTTACTGACAGTAAGCGCAGCAGCGCGAATTTTACTTCAGATTTACGGTTAAAAATAGACGGATACAAGTTGAATGTTTTAGTTAACACCGGCAATGATTATTCGGTTATGATTCACAAATTGGCAAAAAAACTGAATGTTGCGACGAAATGGAGTGGGGCACAGATACGCACGTCAGGTGGCCACACTATTACGCCACTTGGCAGATGCACCTCAAGGGTCGAAATGTGAGGCTTTAGTTACGTTGCTGACTTCATCGTACTGCTGGACTGTTCAAGGGAGCTTATACTAAGAATGTATTTTCTGCAAGCCAATGGAGTCATAATTAATCTGCGCAGATCCAGTGTAACGTTTTCGACTGAACAAGCTATGTCGGTGGAGGAATCGGAAAAGTGACGTCTCACTGCTGTGGGCGTTGATGATGATGTCACACTGCCACTACGCTGTAGTGTAAGGGTGCTTGTCCAAAATAAGGCATTTCGCCACCACGAAGGAATAGCGGATGGAAATGTGGGGCTCTTTTTAAACAAAGGAATTTGCGTGGCGAGGGGTCTTGTTCACTTAAGGAATGGCAACTCAGTTCTCCTCTTTACGAATTTTGGGAATGAATGTCAACACATCGCGCAAGGTATGGCTATCACCTATTGCCACGCGTTTTGCATGGTGACCGAACTATTCAGTTTAGCGACATCGCCAACCACTTCACAAGAAACCTGCAACGTCGACGCATCAGTTAACGTCAGCCATAGGCTCCCAGAATGTCAAAAGAAACGGTTGTTTGCCCTTATAAAAGAACTTTCGGATGGCTTTTCAACGTCCTCTAAGGTGCGACACACGGCATTTGCAAAACAGAGGATTATAACAGAAGAAGCTACGAGACCGATTTGCCAGCACCCATATCGAGTATCGCAAAAGGAGAGAGACGTCATCATAAAGAAGTAGAGGAGATGCTTTCAGATGACGTGATCCAGCTTTCCAGTAGTTCATGGGCGACTCCCGTAGTGCTTGTTGAAAAGAAAGAGAACAGCCTTCAATTCTGCGTGGACTATCGGAAACTGAACAGCTTAACAAAACTGGTGTACACCCTCGGCTGCGTATTGATGATACACTCGATCGACTACGGAGTGCAAAATACTTCTCCTCCCTTGATCTCAAAAGCTGATATTGGCAAATTAAGGTGGATGAGAACGACCGTGAAAAGACGGCATTCATTACCCCGGACGGCCTCTACGAATTTAAAGTGCTTTCATTCGGCCTGTGCACAGCGCCAAGGACGTTTCAGAAAAAGATGGACGCTGTCCTCATGCGACTGAAATGGCAGCCCTGCTTGGGGTACTTGGTAGACGTTGTCGTATTTTCCGCTGCATTTGACCAACATCTAGAGTTACTCTGCACAGTATTCAAAGCCATTCAATCAGCAGACTTGACCATCAAGCCAGAAAAATGCCACTTCGGTTTTAAAGAGCTTTGATTCCTCGGACACGTCATCAGCTCCGAAGGCATTTGTCCAGATCCCGAAACGACAGCTGCTATTGCGAAGTTCCCGACACCTAAGACAAGAAGTCAGTACGTCGCTTCCTAGGTTAATGGGCGTACTATCGGCGATTTGTAAAAAATTTTTCGTACATTGCTGAACCACTAACAAATCTAGCAAAAGACGACATGCACTTTTTGTGTGAAAGTGAACAACAGGAAGCATTTGATGAGTTAAGAACACGCCTCAAGGTCTCTCCGATCCTCGCCTACTTCGATGGGACTGCCGAAACTGAAGTTCACACTGATGCGAGTAACGTCGGTCTCGGAGCCATTCTAGTGCAGCGGCAAAATGGCCAAGAAAACGTGCTAGCGTATGCGAGCCGCAAGCTTTCGAAAGCTGAGAGAAATTACTCTGCAACCGAAAAAAAGTGTCTCGTGGTCATCTGGGCCATAAGTAAATTGCGGCCGTACCTCTATGGTAGACCGTTCCGAGCAGTCAGTGACCACCACTGCTTGTGTTGGCTGGTGAATCTTAATGATCCCTCTGGCCGACTAGCAAGATGGAGCCTTAGGCTACAAGAATACAATATTACTGTGGTATACAAATCTGGGAAAAAGCACAGCGATGCCGACTGCCTGTCATGCACACCAGTGCAGACAAGTCAGCCGAAGGAAGAAGACTTCTCGTTTCAAGGCGCCGTTTATGCATCAAAAATCGCTCAACAACAACGAAATGACTCCGCTTTTTCATTTCACTTCACTTTATTTCCCTAAAGACCCCTCAAAGGGATGTTACATAAGGGGTGGGTTGTACAGAGATGTAAACTAATGCCACAATTCAATAATGAGACAGGTACATAGATACACGTTGAACAAAATGTGATGGACAAGTGATAAAAACGATGCCGCGGGGAAGACCATTCCATTCTGCACCTGCGCGGCAGAAAAAATTGCAGAAAAGGTAGTGCTGCTAAAACGAGGTCGGCAGACTTGAAGTGGATGACCCGGACGGGGGGAAATGCGCGTTGCGGGAGCGAAGTAAGGAGGTTGACTGAAAGAACTATGATATCGCTTATGGTAAACCTATAGTGTAGTAATTCTGTGGCGAGACGAAAGAGTGGTCATCCCAGATTCATTTTTAAGGGATGACACACTGATATCATATGAAAAGGAAAATCGAATGAAACGCGCAGCACGATTTTGCACTGCTTCGATGGCGTTTATTAGGTAAACTTGGTGAGGGCTCTAATTGAGTGATGCGTACTCAAGTTTGGGTCGTATTAGTGATTCGTAAGCCAAAAGTCTTACGTGATAGGGTTAGTGACGCAGATGGCGTTTTAAAAAACCTTATGATCGGTTAGCCGATGAAATGATATTAGTAATATGCGTGCGCCAGGAAAGATCAGGGATTTGTGTTACGCCAAGTTTGTTATAAAACTCACTTCTTTCGACAAGCATGTTAGCCATTTTATATAAAAATAGGAGCGGTTTTTAGCGGCGTTGAAAGGAAACTAATTCACATTTTTTTAGGATCAAGGGTCATTAGCCAGCGGTTACACCAGTCTAACACGTTACTGAGGTCATTTCGTAGGGCTATTCGTTCAGAAGTGTTATTAATTTTTCTGTAGATAATACAGTCATCAGTGAACAGGCGAATGTTGCATGGTAATGTTGCATGACCCCGATCGGCTGCCGCTTATACAGCGTCTCCATTGTCTCAGCCTTAAAGTCCCACGCACTTTATTCAGAGGGCTTCCTTCGTTCTGTCTTCGAGGAGCGGTCCTTTACGAGAGGAACTTCGAGCCCCACGGTGACAAGTTTACTCGTTTTACCTGCACCTTCACGAAACGAGTTCCTGCACGCATGTCATGATAAGCCAACAACTGTACATATGGGTGTCAGCTGTACATTCACCAGAATTCATCTAAAATGCTATTGGACAAAACTGTTAGCATCAGTTCAGCACTATGTGAAAACATGCCGTGAGTATCAACGACGCAAAACTCTATCCGTGAAACCACCAGGCCTGCTCCAGCCAACAGAACTGCCAGATGCCCCCTTCTAACAAGTTGGTATGGATCTCCTAGGCCCGTTTCCGACATCAACTGCACGCAAGAAGTAGATAGCCGTAGCCACGGACTGTCTCACTAGTTACGCTGAGACTGTCTCGCTGTACAGTGCAACAGCTCTTGAAGTTGCCAAGTTCTTCATCAACAACATAGCCCTCAGACATGGTGCACCCAGCGTCGTAGTTACAGATCGTGGCTCAGCTTTTACTCCAGACCTAATGAAATGTCTGATGCGAATGACCTATACAGACCAGAGAAGAACTACGGCATACCATGCTCAAACAAATGGCCTAACGGAGCTCCTGAAGAAAACTCTGACTGATATGCTTTCAATGTATGTCGACGTTGAACATAAACTGTGGGATGAAATATTAGCCTACATCACGTTCGCATATAATACAGCTGATCAAGCAACAACGCGAGTGACACCATTTGAGCTTCTATTCGGCTGAACAGTCACCACTCCAATGGATGCCATGTTACGACTGAATGATGAAAGCAGAAATCCACCAAACCTAGATGACTTCTTGCAAAGAACCGAGGAAGCACGGCAGACGACGAGATACAGAATACACCGCCAACAGCGTATAAACTCCTACCGTTACAATCAGCGTCCTTCCGAAGCGCATTATCAACCCGGTGACAAAGTATCAATATGGATCCCAGTGCGTCGCCGTGGACTTTCTGAAAAACTTCTTAGCCGATACTTTGGGCTTTACAAAGTGCTCCGTCGTGTAAGCGAAATAACGTACCAAGTCATATCCGCTATACACCGGAGCTCAAAACGGCGCAACTCTACAGAGGTTGTACATGTAGTCCGGATGAAGCCTTACTATGAAAGATCACCGTAAAACCAGTGACGCCTACCAGCAATCTATTCATTGCCTGACGCGTCGGGACGATGCGAATAGGGAGGGGGGATTATGCCACGACATCTTGCCTGCATTCAAACAACGCGCCCATCACCACGCGCACAGGGACACACATGCGCGCCGTCTTGTGTTGCGCAGGGACGATGATGGCACGAACACCTAGCTGGACCCGGCTGATGTGCGCCACGCGCTCGAGACTTCTCATGGGAAGGAAGAAGGCAGCTGAACGACATCATTGGGGTTTGACTGACACGTTCTACGACCATTGTCATTTTGAGTTGTGGGCACAGGTTCGCCCTTTAATAATTACGTTTTATTACACCCTCATGTCCTTCAACATTGCATCAATATACATGTACTCTTACCTTATCACTCAGTGGTATTGCGCTTAACAAAATGTTGAATAGCACTGGCGATAGAAAAGAGCCTTACGGAACACCTCTTGTTTCGCTATACCTCGGTGTCGAAACACCTCGTTGGGAGCAATAGAATTTCTGTTTTTTAAAAATTCGTACATCCAATTTGTTATATACTACGGGAAGTTTAGGTTTTTTTAGGGCATTGATCATATTAGCATGTTCAACTTTATTATATACCTTGGCTAAATCAAGGGTTACCAAGGCCGCATATTGTCGTCTGTGGCGAGCAAGCTTTATACGAGCCTCTCAATCAATGTGCGCCCACCTTACAGAGTAACCTGGTCTAAATCCAATCTGACACGCATTGAGTATTGAATTATGTGTTATGAGTTTCACAATTCTAATGTAAAGTATTCTTGCTATTAACTTAACTACACATGATGTTAAAGCGATTAGCCTATTGTTACCTATCTGCCTTCCTAGTCCCTGTTTTTTAAGAAGTGAAGTTCACAAAACGCTTCGTCGTCTTCCCTTTTTAAAAACTACATTCTCGCTACTGTGAGTCTCGAAAACACCTGCATGTCGTTCTCCTTTACGTATATTTATTTGTTTATTTGTTTTCACTGTATACCCTCATAAATGGTCATAACAGAGAGGACATACATATAGAGTTTACAGTGTTCATAAAGTTGGTAATTCCTTGACAACTCACAATGAACATTGGTATTCTCCTAATTAACAACTGAACATTCAAATAACAAGTCAAGAACAGTTCTAAATTCACAGTCAATTTTTAAAATATTTGCTATAAACATGAAGTCACTTACATCACTTGGCACTGAAAAAAAAATTAAGTGAGCAACCACGTAAATGCACTTCTACAGCATTTCCGAAGTGAGTGACATCTTTTGAAACAACAATTTTGTTCGGCAACTCGTTTCACATTTCCACGACATTTGAAAAAAAGAATAGCGAAGTGTGTCAGTATTTGTACGTTATAGTTTTATGAGGGAATTGTGGGTAGTTCGGGGATTTTTTTGGAGACTTCCAGTTTACGCGTGGGACACAATTTATTATTTCATGCGAAATGCAGGTGCGAGAAATCTGGATTCGGTATCGCAATTCTTGATGAGTCTTCAAGAAGGGAAAATTTTCTGAACCTTGCTGCTGTTATATAATCTGTAAGAGGCATGACTGGCACGATCGGACGATCAAGAGATGCTTGCGTGAGTGCGTATACTACGATATCATTTTTAAGTATACTACGAGGGCCTGACACCGATATCATTTGCACTAGACGAATATTTGCTGGGAATTACGATTTAAACTTTTCTAGTACTGCTGATGCCGACGACTATGATAAAAATGAACGCATGAAGTACGGATCAGTTACTATTACAGTTGACAAATGAGTCGCAGGAAGTTTACGAAGAGCTAGTATCATGGCCGTTAATTTCCCAATAAACGTATATACACGTGTGAATATATATATATATATATATATATATATATATATATATATATATATATATATATATATATATATATATATATATATATATATATATATATATATATATATATATATATGTATATATATATATATATAATTTATATACGGTAGAAAAAGAGGTCGACAAACGTGCGAAAACAACAAGTTTTACTAACGTTTTGGCAGGTGGGCCTGCCTTCTCGTAAACTATGAAAGCTATGTTTAGGTGTTGGTTGTATTCTGCCCATTTCTCTGTTACCTGAATGACAGTATGAATACGGTCTATTGTGGAGTAGTCTGTACGAAATCATGCTTTGTCCTTTTGTTGATTGAACTGTTTTTTCGCTTTATTACTATTCGCAAATATATCAGTAAATACTTTGTATCGAGTGGACAGTAAGCTCATCGGCCTGTAATTGTTCATGTTCTAAACATCTTCTTTTTATGATTTGAAATGATGTTCGCCTTTTTCTAAGATTCTGGTGCCCTTCCCGTGGAGACGCACTTCATATGAAAGGTGGCTAGTTTTTCCAACACAATTTTTGCGCTAGGATAGTTGTTACCTTAGTCTCATGCACCAGTGGCTTTGCCTCTTTGCATTCCTTCTAGAGCTCTCCTTACTTCCTTTGTTGTTACTTGTCGGGTGTCGAATGCTACTAGGATATTACTGCTTGTTACGATATCATCATTATTTTGCGATGTCAGCGCACCTCAAAGAACACGAGGTCGCCGAAATTTGCAGAGTTTTTGCAGCGGACCTCATAATCACATCGTGTTCTTGGCATGTAAAACCCTCAAATTTTTAAAAAAAGTTCTAGTATAATAAAGAAGTGTTGCACCAGCGAGCACCAGAATGACCTTATTTTAGTAATGTTTCTTGTTTCGTTGAGTACTTTGATGAATAAAGCGAAACGACCACAGATTTGCAGCAGGAGAACACGCGCGTGACCATGTGTGCTATGTGCCCGTTTGCTTGTACTGCGAGCGAGCCAACACCTTCCAGAATGATAACCTTGAACTTGAATTAACATAGTGAAGTTGGGGTTTAACTTCCCAAAGTGCTCATATTGCTACATACATGTTGACATTTTGCGGGACGATGCGCGTGTGTGCCTAATGAAGAGGATGAAGGGTGGTCTCCGCTCGGTGTATGGTCTACCAGTCACGCCGCTGCTGCTGCTGGTTTGAAATCTATTTCATCCACACTCTCGTCGATATGATGTCTCTCTTCCGTAACACAATTGGTGGAGGTGGAACGGTGGAGGTGGTGTAACATAATTGGTGGAGGCGGAACCATGAAGCTTCGCAGTGACCGCACCATCCAGCCTCCGGCCATGGCTTCTAACGATAACAACCCGTCACCGCCATCACCTGGAGCGCCAGCTACTACGTAGCTTGCATTGTCCCACCCCCGTGATCCCGGTACGTTTTCCGCCCAGCCTGGCCTTGACGTCGACTACTGGCTCCGCATGTACGAGGGCGTTAGGCTGTCTCACCGATGGGACCCTACCATGATGCAAGAGAACGTAATCTTTTACTTGGATGGCACCCCGCGTGTATGATTCGACGCTCATGAAGCCGAGCTCACCAACTGGAACATCTTCAAGGAGCGACTACGCGACATCTTTGGGGACCCGTCCGGTCGACAAACGGCCGCACGACAAGAACTCTCCACCCGAGTACAGTCATCAACCGAGTCGTTTGTGTCGTACATACAAGACTTGAGCGCGTTGTGCCGCAAAGTGCATGAGCAAATGACCGAGAGCGACTAAATGGGCCACATACTCAAGGGCATCGTGGACGACGCTTTCAACTCGCTCGTGTACAACAACGTCACGACCGTCGATATCATGAGTAAGGAATGCCGCCGCTTCCAAAAGGTCAAAAACCACCGTGTTCGCCCTCAATTTTCACGGCTCCCTAACACGGCTGTCATGTCAACCTGTACCGATCTCGGTGCCGCACCACCCTTGCACGATAAGGTCACACACATCCTTCAGCGCGAGCTTGAGGCGGCCCGTCCAGCGCTGTTTCGTGCACTTCCACAAGACCTGGGCACCGTTCAAACACCTCCGGCGTTGTCAGTTATTCAGGCAGTTGTACGACCAGAAATTGCGAACCTTGGCTTTCCTGTCGCCTGCTCCGTCTCCCGACCGGACTACAGACCGATGCCAATAAATGCACCACGCCACGACCCATACTCTCTGCTCAGATCCCGCAATCCGACGGAATGGGGAGCAGCAGACGACAAGCCAATCTGCTTAAGCTGTCACCGAGTGGGCCATGTCTCCCGCTACTCCCGCAGCACTTGGACGCCCCACGGTTGGAGCCAATTTTCTTCTTCTCCTCGGCCATACGCGGACGCCCATCGGTATTCGCCCAGCCGTGAGTATCCTGCTTCCGACGCACCTAACAGCCGCTCTACCGCTCGTTCACTATCACCGCAACGCCGTCGTTCTCCGTCGCCCTAACCCCGCCGCTATCAATCGCCGACTAACTATGGATCTTCCCAGATGAAAAACTAGACTATGCAGCTCCGGGAGATAGTGCTGCATCAAATGCGACTGACCCCAATCCTCCGTTGCCGCTACTTACTAATAAGAACTTGCTGGAAGTGCATGTGGACGGTCTTTCTTTGACGGCTTTAGTTGACACTGGAGCTCAGCTAGTGTCTATAATCAGTGCTAGTCTCTGTCGCCGCCTCAAAAAAGTACTCACGCTTGCCGCAACACAAGCCATCCGTGTCACCGATGGTGGATCTGTGGCCGTTATTATAATGTGTACCGCTCGTATTAACGTTGCTGGCCGCCATGTTCCTGTTTTATTTACCGTGCCCGACAATTGCCATCATGACCTCATCTTCAGGTTGGACTTTTTATCGACGCATTCTGCCCTGATTGACTGTTCCGTCGGCACTCTCTGTTTAGAACTACATCTTCTTCTAGATTCTCTCCCCGAGCTGCCGAAAAACCTCTGTACCACAGAATTCAGCCAGATACCGCCAAAAGCCCTCAAATAATTGAATTGGCAACAAGTTCACTCGTTGTTGACGTTAATTATGTCGTCACACCTATTTCAGGTGTTCTGCTGGAGTGCGACATCACTGTTCCACACTCCGTCGTAACCATGGCCCCTAACCGAACATGTCTGCCCACTATTAATTTCGGTTTCACGCACCAAGTACTACCACACGGAATTTCAGGCGCCAAGCTTCGACCCTTAATAGACGGCCATGTCACCGCTTTTGCAGCCGATGCATGCTCTGACCTTCCATGTCGCCCGCAAGATGCCACATCCCTCGATGCGGCCTTGCGCCCTATGATCGAACCGAAACTCGAACCTGAGCATTCCGACGCCATACTCCTCCTTCTGGCTTCCTATCACGACAGATTTGATATCGACAGCAGTCCACTCGGTCACACTTCCCTCGTGAAGCACCGCCTTAATACTGGTGATTCTCCTCCCATTCACCGTCGATCATACCGGGATTCTGCCACAGAGCGTAAGGTAATTCAAGAAGAAACCAACAAGATGCTAGCCAAAGGAATTATTGAACCCTCCTAGACCCTTTGGTCATCTCCTGTTGTGCTCGTTAGAAATAAAGATGAGACGTGGCGCTTCTGCGTCGAGTACCGCCATCTTAATCGAATCACGAAAAAGGACGTTTATCCTTTGCCCCGAATTGATGCCGCCCTTGATTGTCTTCATGGCACGCGATACTTTTCTTCAATCGACCTACGTTCTGGCTTTCGGCAGATTGTGGTGGACGAGAAAGACCAAGAAAATACTGCGTTTGTAACTCCCGACTGCCTACACTAATTCAAGGTGATGCAATTTGGGCTATGCAACGTCTCAGCCACGTTTGAGCGTATGATGGACTCGCTATCACAAGGGTTCAAGTGATCAACATGCCTTTGCTACCTGGATGATGTCGTTGTATATTCGTCTACATTTAAGACACATCTCCAGCGTTTGTCAGCGGTTCCGGACATCTTCCGCACTGCTGGCCTTCAACTAAACTTGTCAAATTGTCACTTCGGCTGCCAGCAGATTACGGTGTTGGGCCACCACTTTGACGTCTCAGGTGTGCAGCCTGACCCGGAGAAAATTCATACCGTCACGAGCTTTCCCGTATCCCGGTCTGTCAAGGACTTCCAGAGCTTTGTGGGACTTTGTTCCTATTTTAAAAGGTTCGTGAAAGATTTTGCAACCATTGCTCGACCGGTCACCGACCTTCTGAAGAAAGACGTTACTTTTACGGGGGATCCCACCCAAAGTGCCGCTTTTTCTCACCTCATCAGCCTTCTCACAACTCCACCTATAATGGCCCACAGAAGTCCGAACCGATGCGAGTGGTCACGGGATTGGAGCCGTTCTAGCCCAACGCCAGCGGGGACACGACCTAGTTATCACCTACGCTAGCCGCGTACTCAAAGCTGCCGAGCGCAACTATTCAATAACATAGCATAAATGTCTTGCTCTTGTTTGGGCAGTCACGAAGTTCCGCCCATATTTGTATGGCTTGAATTTCTCTGTAATAACGGACCACGATGCGCTATGTTGGTTTTCGTCACTGAAGGATCGTAATGGCCAGCTCGGGCGCTGGGCTGTGCGACTGCAAGAGTATACCTACAGCGTGACGTACAAGTCCGGTTAACTACATCAGGACGCAGACTGCCTGTCCAGCTACCCGGTTGCTGAGTCGAGCACTATGCCCGACACGGACACCGAGCCTTACGTCTTTTCCCTTTTGCAAATGACATGCGTCGGTGACGAGCAGCGCCATGATGCGTCCTTGCGTGCTATCATTGAGCGCCTCGAATCACCATCTTCCAATCGCTCATTCGTGCTCCACGATGGTGTATTATACCGCAAAAGTTTTGAGCTGGATGGACTGGCCCTAGTGCTTGTCATTCCAAAACACCTTCACTCGGAAGTTCTACATAAACTTCATGACTTTTTGACTGCTGGTCATTTTGGTGTGCCAGGCACTTACGACCGAATACGCAGACGCTTCTTTTGGCCAATGCTTACGCGCTTAGTCAGAAGATACGTTGCAGCTTGTGAGAAATGCCAGCGCCGCAAAACACCATCGACACTTCCCGTGGGACGCCTTCATCCACTTGACATTCCGTGAGAACCGTTCTTCCGCGTTGGCTTGGACCTACTTGACCGTTTCCCCTTGTCTTCCTCGGGTAACAAGTGGATAGCCGTGGCCACCGACTACGCCACGCGCTGTGCCATCACACGAGCTCTTCTAACAAGCTGCGTTACAGATGTTGCCGATTTCTTCCTCAAGGACGTGATTTTTTAACATGGAGCCCCACGGCAGCTGCTGACAGAACGTGGCCACACCTTTTTGTTGAAGATCATAGCCGACATCTTACGGTCCTGTCAAACGAGACACAAGCTGACTATGTCATACCACCCGCAAACCAATAGACCCACGGAGCGTCTAAATCGAACTGTTACAGACATGTTTGCTAAGTATATTTCTACCAACCACACGGACTGGGATCTCGCTTTGCCGGATGTCACATTTGCCTACAATTCTTCCCACCATGACACTGCCATTTACTCTCCATTTTTTCTGTTGTTCGGTCGACAACCAACATTACCCCTCGATACAGTCATTCTGCCTACCGCAAAACCGATCAGCGAATATGCCCTGGACGCTATCGGGCTGCTCACGCACGCGAAATCGCCCGCACTCACTTTTTGCCTCTCAAGAGAACCAGCGCCATTTGTACGATCAACGGCACCATGACGGCACTTGTTACCCTGTTTATTGGTGCTGCTTTGGTCCCCGACCCGTCAAGTGAGCTTGTCGAAAAACCTTGTTTCCCGCTACACAGGTCCATATCGAGTCCTTCGTGTGGTTACTCTTGTGACATACCGAATTGCCCCTGCTGCCTCATCGCCTTAGACTGCCCCACAGACCACTGATATCGTACATGTGGCACGCTTGAAGCCTTACCACTCTGCCGCTGTCGTTGACGTCTAAATGCGCGAAGATGGCGCTTCGGCCACCGGAGATTACGCTAGATGCTTGTTGACATTCTGTGGGACGAGGCACGTGTGATCCTGATTAAGAGGACGAAGAGTGGTCTCCGCTCGGTGACTGGTCTACCGGTCACGCCGCCGCTGCTGCTGCCGGTTTGAAGTATATTTCACCTAGAGCCTCGTCAATACGGCGTCTCTCTTCCGAAACAATATCATTACGAAAGACGCCGTTGTGAAAGTTTTCGAAATGATTGACCCCCTAGGGTTCTTTGACAGGCATCTTATTACAGAAAAAGCTGTTACGAAATCTAAACTTAGGTCTCGCGCAGCGACTTAGAAAGAACCCCAGTAACAATGACAGAGCGGGCTGGAGCCTGGGTCCGCTGAGTGCCAGCCCGGCCTTTTACCACTGAGCCTTGCAGGTGCTTGGGACTCGTTGGCAAACTTGCCCTATGTCTGCTTGATGTCCGGAAAACAATCGCGTTAATACGACCTATGAAGTATTTAACAACAGCGAAAGAACAAAAAGTCGTCTCCCACAATGGTAATAGCGTAACGAGTGGGTTGTTCAATGCTACAACCCATTACAAAAGCTTGTTTTTGTTCAGCTATAAACTGTGGCACATACCCATTTCAGGCATAATTCCCCATTGTCGTTAGCCAGTGCATGAACTATTGGCACAAAGTTCCTAGCAATATTTTAGCGTATACCACGCTTCTCAGAAAAATGACGAAAAATAGCATAGTGAATCCTGGCCTTCTACCATAAAATTATTTTTATTATTAATGCCGTATTGGGCATCAAGCAAGTGTGCCTGAGGGAGTTACCCAATCAGTGTTTATAAAAGGCTATGAAAGGCTGCTTTTTAGCTTTAGCTGTGACTGTGCTGCGTCTTCCGCGTAGACCTGGCGTTGTTTTTAGGCACACAAGCCTGAAACATTTTAACCTTCATCAAAAATGCGGCCACCACGGCTGTGTACTTTCTACTTTGAGCCATGTGCTAGGTGACACCACCTAAGGTTGCGGAACCGAGTTAGCGTCCCCATTTTGATGAACGCAACCTGACGGATGCACATGTGCTCATATTAGACATGTATAAGTGGTTTAATAAGGCAAAACCACTATACCATAATAAGACACGCCATGGGGGAGGGCTCCGGAAATTTTGACTACCTGGGGTTCTTTAACGGGCCCCGAAATCTGAACACTCGTCCCTACAGCATTTTCACCTCCATTGAAATTGCAGCTGCTGCATTTGGGATTCCATCCCGCGGCCTGCTGGTTAGCAGCCGAGTACCTTAGCCCCTAGAGCAGCACGGTGTGGCATTTACTCATATTAAGAAGCGCGTTGACACCAGGTCTTCGAGCTTGCGGGCCCGCCATTGTCGCATCTCTCAGACTCATATCACGTTTTTTGAAATTAAATCTACTAAAATTTATTATAGGAAAAATGAACGCTCTACTTGCAGCCAGAACAGATTGAACAGTCTAGGAAAAACCCGAAAAACACGAAGACGACAACGTAACTTACGCTGCAAGTTAACTAGCCTACAACTCAACGTTACGGTGGAAACGTAGAGGTAAACACGTTTACGTACGTACGTTAACATTTCATTTCATTTCATTTCAGTTTTATTGAGCATTTTCTTCACAGAGTTGCGGAAAGAAAACGCAAGAATAAGAGCAAAAAGCTGCTATGTTAGCAGCTTCACGAGGCTCCTACCCTTTTCACTTGGCATTACAAATCCGCAGAGCACAAAGATGAAAAAATAACAGTTTGACGTCAATTTGGAAAATTTGAAGAAATTAGGAAATAAAAAGAAAAGGCATTAAAATTACATCAGTTTCAGTTTTACGTATGAGAGCATAAAACGTTGAAAGATTTTGCGTCCCGGCAAGACGTATACACGCCAACCGAGCGAGGTAACTGAGCGCGATCTAACTTCTAATATTGCTGTGTGAGAGGAGAGAAGGAGCAGCGGGCGCTCTCTTGTGTGGCACGGTGTGCTGGACGGCTGCCCAGCGTGGCCCTGGTCACGACCTTCTGTTGTGCGTTTTCGTGTTTCATCGCCAGCTACGCTGATACTGGATGACATCGTTTCTTCTACCTGGCAACAAAGTTTTCGGTCAGTGATCCACGTCACAGCTGGTTCAGTATATAAAAGCTACCGTAGCACCAGTGGATTTGGGCACTGCACCGCATCAGACATGTGTCAATTACCCGTCCTGTTTGTGCAGGTTCGTTACCTAGGTGGTGCTGCCGGTCCAAGGAGTCGTGACTACTATTTGTTTGCGGTGTCGTGTTCACTAAAGTACTGTGCTATAATGAAGCGCTTTATCTGCCCAGTGTCGCGATGTTGTTCCGCTGCTATGTCCTTGCTGCTCTTAATGGCCGGCGATGTAGAGACAAATCCTGGTCCGCCCCCTGTGCAAATAACACAGGAGGGTGTGCTTTCATTATCGGATACGATTCTTAGGCTCGAGACTGGTCAAACGGAAATACATAATGAACCGAAGAGCATAAAGGAAAAGCAGCGTGCTACAGATATGACAATTACGTAGCTGTCTGGCCGTGCTACGTCACTGGAAAACACAATGGAGTCCCTTAGCATACCTAAGCTCACTGGCCTTGATCCTTCCTTGTGTGACCTAGCTGCGAAACTAAATAAGGTTACAGAAAGATGTGACGATGCTGAGAACAGATCTCAGTGGTCGAACTTGCTTTTATTTGAGCTTGGCGATGATGTGGGATGATTCTGAGCAGAAAATTATTACCTTCTGCTCCCAGAAGCTGAATGTTACTATCACTGAGAGCAATTTTGAGCGTGTTCATCGACTAGGGAAACTTGCCATGAATAAGCGCAGACCTATTGTTGTGACATTCGCATTCTTCAAGGACAAGCAGCGAATTCTCGCATCTGTGCATAAGCTGAAAGGCTCGACCTATTCAATAAGAGAAGACTTTTCTGTTGCGACCAGGTTAGCAAGGCGAAAGTTACTTGACTTTGCAAAGATGCAGGGTAAGGCCACGTTCACACTGAGCATTCTGGCCGCCGAAAGTGCTCCGAATTCGGTTCGGCGGCGGCCAGATCCACCGAAAGGGCCTCTCCGCGCCGATCGCTATCGGACCGATTTTCGCGGCGTCTGCCACCGAATCGGTCACCACGGACCAATAGGAGCGCTACTCAAGGAATTTCGAAAAATGGCGGCCAAGCCCTACTCACTTGTTATGCCGCAGTGCACGTAACTGAATGTTGAAACCAACGGGAGTTTAACCTACTCTGTGCCTACTTCGCCTCCGTATTTCGTGAAAGAGGTGACCGAGCTTGCTGTTGGCGTGACCGAGCTTGTTGCGGTCTTGCAGAGCAAAACGAACCCACCAACGCCACTGGCGTCGGTGGTTTTTCTTCTCTTCGTGCATTACAAGACAGCCACATGCCAGCAAAGTAAGCAGTACTGTCTTTTCTTGCTTCTTGCGTACGAGAATCGTCGTAGTATACACCACCGGAGAGCGTAGTAGCGTTTTAGAGCCGCGAAAACAACCGGGTGACAGCGCATCCATCCCGCGTTCGCCCTGTAGTAGATGGCATATTCGGCGGCGCGGGGCGCGTTCAGTGCGAACGACGCTGCGTTTCGGCGGCAGGGGAATTTCGATCGCTGTAGAAAGCGGATGTTTCAGTGTGAACTAGGCATAAGAGAGGCAAGCTGGTCTTTGATAAACTACTGATTGCTCTACAAACGTATGTGTATGATAGTGCGACAGACACTGTTATAGCAGCAGCTAGACAGCTAGGCAAGGATAAAAGAACTCGAGCAATACCCAGACAATACCTACCTGTTCTGAAACGTTATAACAATTTGTTACTAATATTCGAAGGCTTTTTCCTAAACGTGATGATCTGTGTTCCTTCTTGGAAAATTCTGACAGCGATATTGTAGATATTGGAAACCTGGTTGCAACCGAATGTAATGGACAGGGAAATTTTCGCCAACCCAAATAAGTATACCCCATATATACATGACCGCACAGCTTAAAAGACGGCGGTGTTCTTATAGCTATCAAAAAGTATTTGCGCCGTTTCAGGTGAATACCAACTCCTGCCTTGAAATAGTATGCACCACCTGTACTATATCAGCGGTAAAGGTACTTGTTGGCGTCTGCTACCGTCCGCCGCATTCCAATAGCTCCTTCATTGAGGAACTTCGAATTTTAATTACTTCGGCTATCAGTAAATACCCAGCCGACGTTACTTACCTGGTTGTTGACTTTAACTCTCCGCAAACAAATTGGTCTCAATTGTCATCTTCTTGCAAAAATGCAACAGAGCTCATAAACCTCACCTTTGACTTCAATTTTTTCCAAGCAATTAATCAGCCAAATTGGTGTACTAATATTCTGAATCTCGTTTTCTGCAACGCTGCTGAGTCAATTGGTGATGTTTTGTACCTTGATGGTTTTAGTGATCACAGGCTTATCCAATTACAACTTACCATTACTCTGTTATTTCAAGGTAGCCCGATCACTCAAATCCGCGATTACAATAGAGCTTATTATAAGGATATGAAGATTGCACTTACCAAATTTTTCGTTCAGACATTTTTACCTTCGTTTTCTTATATAACCGTTGAGCTGAACCAGGTGCTTTTTAAGAACGTGCTAACAAATTTAGTGCACCGATACGTTTGCGTGCTGTCCATTTTCAACGATAAAAATAATTACTGGTTCAACAAACACCTTAATCGTCATCGTAATAAAAAGAAGCGTCTGTAGAGAAAAGCTAATCTTGCACCTACATCACCAGCTTGGAAAAAGTATTGCGAATGCTCAAAAAGGTACTGTTGCGCCATCAGAACATCAAAAAAATTTTTTCCCAGGATGTTCCTTCTCTCTTGAAATCTAATCCTAAGAAGTTTTGGCGTGTTGTGTCTGCTAATAGCATTAGTATTCGCATTTAACTGTGTGACAATAAACAGCAGCCACTTGATGTTAGCGAACGCCCACATGTCTTTAACAGATACTATGCTTCTTTATTTACGAGGGAAAATCATTAAAACATACTCATTGTCCTTCAACATGATTATCAGTACGTGAGTGCGATTGATGTCTCCGATGAATGTGTCGCTATTCTTATAAAGAAATCTCAAGATCTCAACCAGCGCTGAAGTTTAGAACAATAACTCCAAAATATTTAAAAAACAGAGTCCTAATATTAGGTCAAATTCTTTGCTTTATTTTCAGCAATCATTATCATCAGGCCTATTACGCATAGACTGGAAGATTGCCAAGGTCATCCCTATTTTAAAAAGCAGCACTGCAAATTCCCGGCATAACTACAGACCCATATCACTAACGTGCATTTACTGTAAGTTACATGAACACATTATCACGTCCCATATTTACGCTCATCTTGAACATAATTTCTTCTTTTTGTCTCAGCAACACAGCTTCAGAAATGTACTGTCATGTGACACGCAGCTGCTAGAAGTCACACTTGACTTGCACTCTAACATGAACGCTAATCATCAAATGGAGTGTATTTTTTCAGATCTTGCTAAAGCATTTGACTGTGTGGCACACTCGCGTTTATTCTCCAAATTATCAGCTCTCTGTCTGGATTCTTTAACCTTATCAAGGCTTCGTAACTTTCTTTCTTTCCGTCAGCAGTTTACTTCAACTAATAGTTTTACCTCATCTCTCTGTGACGTAACATCAGGTGTTCCCCAGGGCAGCGTCCTTGGTACTTTAATGTTTCTAATCTACACTAACGATTTACCCACAGGCGTATCTTCTAACCTATGTCTTTTCGCTGACGACTGCATCATTTACCTCTCAAGTAAATCTCCTGAAGATCACCTTGTTCTTCAAAATCATCTCATATTAATTGAAAAGTGGTGTGACAAATGGCAGATGAATCTCCGCGCATCAATTCCGATTTTTCATATCTCATAGATAGCACATTAGCATTTTAGGCATTATCGTATAATTGTTTAGGCGTGCATAGAAGCACAATCTTTGATGGGACATGCATAATAACACCATTATTGTCAAGGCATCGAGGTCACTTGGATATCTGCGCCGGAACTTGTGGAACACACCAAGCAGTCTAAGACAACTCACCTATGAAACTATCGTTCGTCCGCAATTAGAATATGCTTCACCATCATGGTCTCCTCATCAAATCTACCTGGCTAACAAGCTTGCGTCTGTACAAAACATAGCCGCTCGTTTCATTACTTCCAACTACAGCCCACATTCCAGCATAACGCAGATAAAACATGACATAGCGCTTGTGCCATTAAATGTACGTCGTTCCATTGCTCTTTAATCTTTATTCCATAAATATCGCTATAGCATCAAACTATCTCCCTTATCACTGGAAGCGCCTTCACGCATATCATGCCGCTTGCATAATCAATATAGCATTAAACATATCATCGGACAACCAACTCTTTCAATTCATCAGTAATTCCCAGAGCCATTGTTCTATGTATTGATCTTCCCGACAATATTGCACATATCAGTAACCATCAAGCATTTATTGACAAATCGCGTAACCATTTCTTAAAATAGTATCTTGTCGTCATCATTACTTTTTGTTTCGCGAATTCTTTCTCCATTCTTTCTTTTGCGAGTGTGTGTAATTGGCAAAATATTGTTTAATGGAATAAGAAATGCTGTTCCTCTGTGTGAAAATGTTTTGCACTATATATATATATATATATATATATATATATATATATATATATATATATATATATATATATATATAGATATAATATGTGTAAAAAAAGTTCCTTAACTACACTGTGCCCTTTTTCTTTTTTTTCAAGTTTGTTTTCCTTTATTTATTGATGCATCTTTCTCTGATATTTTTGTTTTATACTTGTTCCCCTTACTCAATGCCCTATCGGGCCCTGTAAGGTGTTATTAATAAATAAACGAAATGCATCCAACCAACTGTTAATTCAATAAAACTATTCCAACCCCTTTAATATCGGCCATCGGCCGAGTCTGCCCCGCCGCGGTGGTCTAGTGGCTAAGGTACTCGGCTGCTGACCCGCAGGGCGCGGGTTCGAATCCCGGCTGCGGCGGCTGCATTTCCGATGGAGGCGGAAATGTTGTAGGCCCGTGTGCTCAGATTTGGGTGCACGTTAAAGAACCCCAGGTGGTCTAAATTTCCGGAGCCCTCCACTACGGCGTCTCTCATAATCATATAGTGGTTTTGGGACGTTAAACCCCACATATCAATCAATCGGCCGAGTCTTTCGACACGGTGAAAAAATTGGCCCCGTTTTTACTTGCTAATCTGCAAATGTCGTCGAAAGACTATAGTCTTGCGTGCGGAGAGAGTGAATAAACTTTTACTTGATTTTCCGTGCAAGAAAATCGGTGAATGGTATTCAGGAGACGCTGCGTTAGAGTGCATCGAGTGTGCAGTGGAGGCGAACGAGCGCATCACGTCACGTCACACGTCAGACATGACTGCTATCTGGCAGTTGTCTTGAAAAATGATGCGCGCGGCTTTGAGACAGGTGTGCGCGCCCGTCTCAGAGGTGATAAGGTGTAGAACGCAAGGCGATGGGTTGGTGCAACCACCGTGTCTTAGCAAAGCATTGGAAACACTCGCCTTTTTGTGCAAGCGTTGCATGGTGAGCGCAACATGATAAACGCTACGGTTCTTAGAATTTATTATGCATGCCTTTTCTAGTAAAAGATGCACATACAGAATATATACGTGGTAACATGGTGCTTCAGATATGCGCAGTAATTCCTTTTTAATTGACAATCGCACAATTATGAACCTTGAATCTTGAGCATTTGTGGGAGCTGCAGATGGGGTCGGCCGTTTGGGGTATCAGCTGACGCCTTTTAAAATACCCGGTACTGTTAAGGGTGGACAAACAGACAAACTTACAGACACACAGACAAAAATTTTTGCGTGGAAAGTCCCCAAGAAAGACTATCGTCTTTAAAAGCTTGCTCAGCTTTCGCCGAGTCTTGCGGGGCTGAAGCAGAGCGAAGCTGGTTGGTACTGGCTTGTCCAGGTTCAACAGACAAATGTACAGACAGAAAGACCAAAATTTTTGTGTCGAAGGTCCCCGAGAAAGGCTATCATCCTAAAAAGCTTTCTCAGCTTTCGCCGAGTCGCGCAAGGCTGGAGCAGAGCGAAGTTAGTCTGTACTGGCTTTTCCAGGTTTCAATCACAATCACTCACACGCCCATGCACAAAATGTTCACGTGATAATATTGCAAATCACAAGTATCAGCTAGGTATCGATCGAATTCTATAGGCGTCCCAACCTCCGCCGCGTTTCGCCGCTTTTCCAGTGAAAACGGGACGCTCGGGACCCTTCTCCCGCCTTCTTCCTGCGCTGTCTCAGCACGTTCACGTGCTCTTCACGTGCATTTTTTGCACACTCACACTCACACTCAACATTGTTGTTATAAGTTATAGCGGCGTATAAAATAAAATAGCTTTCAAAAGCACGAGGGCGTTTTGATATAGCGGCTGGTGCTTCGCAAAACAGACGATACCGTCATTGTCTGCTTCTGCGTTATGGCTCAGCTCCGCACACTGCAGGAGCCTGCTCCGTCAATTTTACTTGTTTTCATATTGCATACTGCAGTGAATTACTCACTAGAAGCTTACAGTTATCTTGCATATACTTCAATAAGTTAGTGATGCCACATACAAGCTGCGCGAAATGACAATGCTGATCAAACAACTTGCAGCAAAAAGTTGTTTTATTGCGAGTCAATCATTGTTTACACAAAACAAAGGCCACGTAAGTAACACTTTAACATGTACCGCAGTGAACAACATGCATGCATCACAGTTCACGTGCAAACAAGGTACAGATTACCGGAGCACAGAAACTGCCCAGTGCCGGCTGACATATACACTGAACTGCACAAAGTTTTTGCTGATGTATATATAAATGTATACCACTAACGTCCTTGCACTTCTGTAATTTTAGATGTCACAACTTCTTGTTGATAGTTTTCGGCAAAGCTTCTGTAACTGATATCCACATATTCCCCTGCCTTTAATAAGCTGTGCAGCGTGACAGTTTGTTTTCTGAGGTGCGATGCAGGATAGCCCGTGCGAGTGGCGTAGTCAAGGGGAAGGGAGGGTGTATGGAGAGCTTCAAATTCTTACCAAAAGTTTTCGTTGAACACCCTTCGCCCTGCCACTTACTCAACTTTTTTTTGCCACTTCGTGCTGACGTGATTGAGAAACCAAACGCTGCTACTATCGCAAAATCATTGCTGAGCACTTTTACAATGAATAATGTCTGCATACAAAAAAACGTGTTGTGGTGTTTCTCAAGGCTTAACACTTCGTGAAATTTTCGGCAGGAATATCGGCCACTACTGCTTTAAGTTGGCTCGGCGATGGGATTAATGCTGAAGTGGTCGTCATACTTGTACCCACCGGAACAGATCTTGCCGGAGTCGATCACTACGATAATGTTTAATAGAAAGAGGTCAGTTTTAATGCGAATAGCCAGACAGAATTCCTAGATCTGATAGGCGACGTTTTAGCATATTGCGGTCTGACTCATCGTACGTGTGCTAAGGTACACTCAAGCCAGAGAATAACATTTTCTATTGAACCTTCACACATTCTGCTAACATCTGAACACACACACATGCACACACGCGCACGACAGAATATTCGGTTTATACACCTAACTCGGCTTGAATGCGAGTGAACAATATATTGATACATATCTTTATTATGCCCTAACATGTAAGCCACTTTGAAGTGTTGTCTAGTGACGAAGGTGAAACACAGGCAAACGAGCAGGCTAATCAAAGCCTTAAAGGGCCTACTAAAATACCCATCATGTAGCTTAGGCACATAAATAAAAAGATGGTGGTCATAACCCTAAAGCAGCGTAATGAGAAATGAAGTGCGGCTAGGGAGCGCAAGATTTATTGTTCAGTACTGTGGCAAACAATGAAAAAATATCGAACATAAATTTTAAAATATACGAAAAATACATATATTCATTCGCATCATCTGTTCGTTTCTTTACATTGACATGACTAGAAGGGCACACCAAGAATTTTTTGCAACTAGCGACATGATGTGCGATAAGAAATGCACAGAATGAAGAAACTTGAGTAGGCGTGTTATCACACAAAATATGAGCAATGTATACATAGTAGCCAGAGTTTTTTTCACAAGAAACGAAAGAAACTTTGTGCAAGCAATGTCTCACGCCGCAAAACACACACATTGCATAGCGGAGTATCGTTCATTATTTCTTTCAATTGAAAGAAAGGTTGACCGGCGCATTACTTGTCACATTATATGCCCTGCAAGTTACCCAAAATTTGCGAGAATCGCCACATGTAAACTTGGGTTGCTGCATTGCCATTCATACCACTCGTATATGGTAACCATATCTGCAAGTGGAAATTGCCAATGAAAAGCAAGGAGTAGGCAACGGGAGAGAACGAAATCACTCTGCCATGCTGTCAGAGTTATTTTCAGCGATATTTCTGATAGAGTTGAACTTACTTCCTTACAGCTGGACGAAAAGTAGCCCATACTAATATTTTCAAAACCATCTTATTTACTACCCGCCACGATGGTCCTGTAGTTAAGGTGCTCTATTGCTGACTCGCAGGTAGCGGAATCGAACCCCTGTCGTATCTTCGACGTAGCAGAAAATGTTTGAGGCCCGCCCACTTTGATTTAGATGCATGTTAATGGAACGAATTGGTAAAATTTCCGGAGCACCCCACTACGGCATCTGTCGTAGTCATATTCTGGTTTTTGGATGTGAAAACCCATCAACTGATCATCAGAACTACGTTTTTACCGTTGTTCAGAATTTCTCAATTCAAGAATAACTTTAGTTAACTTTCATCTTTTATTGAGCTGGCGCCTACGGTGTATAATACACACATAGTCGACTGAAGCGGTCTACATTCCCGTGAAAGAACACACAAATTGTTTTCCGGGCGGACTTGTATTTCAGAGTGAATGTTCAGAGAGTGATATCAAACACTCTTTCATTTGTTGTTGTAGCCCTCAGGTACAAATTTAGGCGTCTTAGCGATGAAAAATAAAATCGTTGTGCTTCAACTGTGCTCACCGGCAGAGTTGCTGGAATCTTTAGAAGATGGTACCCGTTTGGGAAGAATATCTCTGGGCAATTTGCAACCGCTCGCATAACTCGCTTCTCTCGCTTCCATTTCGCAGCCTATACTGCTAACTCCCCTTGCAATGCTGAAGTTGAAATAACGTTCGAGTACACGACAGTAAAGTTCTCGGCAGTATTAAGAGTGGCAGAAGCGAAGAAAGCATCTTCAAAGTGGGCTGACGCCTTTTAAAGAACTCATTGAAGTGGTCTATCCAATTGTCCAGAAAAATCCATATATACAAAAAACCTAAAGCGCTCTTCCACGCCAGCCGCTGACACAATACTTTGATGAAGCTGCCTGCCTGTGACAAGCGGCATTCTCATTTTCGCCAGTTGTCAAGGGTGCACTGGAAGCAGCGTCGCTTTTCGGAAAATAATCACCAAGCGTCATATCATACGATGTTTCAGCGCGACCACCGAGTCTCAAAGAAAGTCGCTTCCACCCAGGACACGAACTACCATGCAATACGTGTAGGCAGCGTACTTGAAGGGGATGACTTCGCATTGCTAGGAAGCAAAGAGCTCAGCAATGTTTGGGCAGTGACCCTGAATGCGAGAAACGAGATCTTGAGTGACTATACATGTCGGCTGGTAAAGTTCCGCCCTAAACACTAGTGCTCGTTTTTCGCCTGGCGGAAAGGTCCGCGGGTATACATTGTCTCTGCTTTTCTTCAGGCGCCGGAAAGGTCGCACTCGCCTGGCATAATACTCTGCGCGTGAGATATGACTCACGTTTGTGATTGCGCCCATACGGAAGGCTCGTAGTTTCTGTCGCATTGTAATGTGAATACTAAAATTGTGAATGAACGCATAGGAGATAATGGCAGTAGTTAATTAAATGAGTGACTCGCATCAGAATGCCCGAAACAGACAACCAACAGTCATGGACGGTGCACAGTAAAGCGTAAGTTACATTATTTTGCATGTGCTGGCAGTTCTCGTCGATGTTCACGCGTTCTGAGAAACGAATTATGCCAAACTGTGCTCTGGGTAATTGCGGAGTCCATTCCTACATCAATGGGGACCCGATCACTGAAGACTTCGTGTGGCTTGAGGTTGCTTCTGTTGACGCTGGTGTAAGAGCTAGAACCTGAATGCACGTATGCTGCGTGGTGAAATATTCTGTACAGATCTGAATCTGTTCAAGTGAAGGGAGAAGTCGGCGGCACGCTTTCGAACAACGGAAGACAGCTTGCCACAGTGCTATCGTTTCAGGTAGCCGAGTTAAGAAAGCTACGCGAAAAAACGGAAACGTACCGCGTTTTTTGCACGTATTTAGGTGCTTTAACGCATATACGGAGCGACCAAGGTAAATTTATGTGATTAGGTACAGTCCGGTCGCACGTGCACTTTTGATTGAGGCGTCTGGATATAAGTGACATGTGGTCCACACGTATCACTTTTTTCTGTGCCAACACAACAAGATCATTGGGTTTTCGGCGCCGAAACCAATAGAGTGCTCCCTCCGATCCCAGAAAGCCACTGATATCCTGTTAACATAGAATTAAGATTTATACGTCAATGTCTATCAATAACAACTAATCGACATAATGTGCCATCCTTACATTCTCTAGAGCCTACGCATTATTAACCTGGTATGCACTTGTCTCTTACACAAAAAATAGACGTCGTAAATGATGTCACATACACGCGCTCACAACATCAAATGCATCGCAGAACTTTCTGTCTTCTAAAACTGCCTTAGTTGACGTTCAGAATGATAGATATATATGATGGCGAAAAAATCGAGAAAGTGCTCGAACATAAATGAGCATGTAACGTTCGAGCATGGATAATGCATACTCTAGCATGCGCGAGGAGATACAGCGCGCGAGCGACAATAAAAAGTAGCACGCGTGCCGTTACTGCTGCTGTACATGATAATGCAAAATCATGCAGCCCGAAGGTGCTTTTAAGTGTAAAGCACTTTAGGGGCTTAGACAGTCATCGTTCGGTGTAACGCAAGCAAAAGCACATAAATATAGAAAAAGATTTAGCAGGTGAGAAACAGATGGAAAAGGAAAAAAACAAGAAAAAATAGAAAGGGCAAAGGAAATAGTAAAAGAATAGAAGAGAAATGAAAATAAAGAAGCTGAAAAACAAAAAAAAATCAAAGAGAGCAGGAAAGAAAGCTTAAAAGAAACAAAGCAGACTTATTCCCAGCTCCGCACTGTCTTCGGGCTTGCTGCACGTATAGTTGTGTGTGCTCAAGACCTGCACTCCCACTGCAGTCTGGCTCTTAGCTGGTGTCAACACATGAACGCTAGCCTCAAATTCGTCGTCTGACAGCAATCCAACTAGCCTTATCCCGACGCTGTGATCTAGTGGCTAAGGTGCTCGGCCACTGCTCCGCAGGTCGCTGGTATAAATCGGGGTGGCGTTTTCGATGGAGGAGAAAAGGCTGTAGGCTCGTGTGATTTAGACGCACGTTAAAGAAATTTCCGGAGCCCTCCACCACAGAATCTTTCAAAATTATGTAGTGCTTTTGGGACGTTAAACCCCACATATCAATCAATACCGTCAGCCTGACGTCTTTGATGCTTTTTATAAAGTACAGCTGAGCGGCAATGAGGAAGAGTGCCACGAGACCGCAGGTCTAACCCACCAACTACATGCGGTGAGTGTGCGCAGTGCAGGGGAAAAACTGTTCTTGAGTAAATGGCAATGTTTATGTACATATAGTGAATGCCCAATCAGTGTCCATGTGCAACATACTTGCAACCTTACTCGGCCGAGCATTTCATAGCTGCGGGTACATCTAATCTTTAAAATTTGGAGTCCTATGAATATCTAGGTGATAATTAAGATGTCCACAAAAACATACCATTGATGTCTACACAGTATTTGTGGTTCACTGGGATGTATGTAAACTGGCTATCTTGCTCTAATCTGTCTTCAACTTGAATTCCCATCCTTCATTTAGTCTACACATCAGCAATACCTCATAGGTAAGTTAGAATGTATACGAAACAGAGATAGTCGATTCATAGCTCATAATCAGAGCCACCAGTCCAGCGTAACACACATAGTCTTGCACTCGAGTCACTGAAAATTTCCCATCACACTTCACTTTTATCACTATTTCACAAACTCATCCACACCAGCATGATGCCATTTGTTCACTCTAATCTCGCACATCGAACTTCTAGCAGACCGCATAACAGCTCCAGCTTATCACGCATGTACGTCAATACTAACGTTTTCAACAAGTCAGCTCTTCCAAGAGGCATTCATTTGTGGAATGTTGTGTCAGATGACCTTGCGTCAGAGCAAGACCACACACAGTTCTGTCATACTCTTAAAAGTACTTATGCACCGAAAACTGCTGCATTGCATCCTCATAATCATCTGTGCCTATAGGTCTGTTTCCGATAGGGTTTTTCATCCTCATTTAACCTGCTTTTTTGCATCCTGTACATTTATTTACAGTGAACTCTTTTGTCAGTGTTATTTTTTTTGCACCATTTCTAGTTTGTAGTTAATGTCAAGTTTTTTTTGTATTTCGCCCTCTTCTCTTCACATATTGTAACTTACTTTCCTAGTATGTATTGTACTTACATCTTCATAGATTGAATTGCATTTGCTTTACGAATATATATATATATATATATATATGTATATATATATATATATATATATATATATATATATATAAACAAATAGTTATGCCAAGAAACGTATGGGGGAAGCTATTAGAACCAATATAATGTAAATAAGAAGAAAGAAAAGTGGGTGAAAAAATAACTTGCCGTGAGCCGGAATCGAACCTACGACCTTCGAATAACGCGTTTGAATAACTTACCGGACAGAATTTTCGAAGGTCGTAGGTTAGATTTCTGCTCACGGCAAGTTATTTTTTCGCCCAGTTTTCTTTATTCTTATTTACATTACATTGGTTCTAATAACTTCCCCTATACATTCCTTGGCATTATTTTTGCTTAGATCTCAATATGATTGTGTAAAAACACGGAAAAGAGAGCCCTCAAGGTATACAGCTCTTGACCATATATATATATATATATATATATATATATATATATATATATATATATATATATATATATATATATATATATATATATATATATATATATATATATATATATATATAAGGGAAAGAAGTGTATACCTAAGGGCTCGTTTTTCCGTGTTTTAACACAATATGAATGAGATATAACAGACAGTAATGCCAAGGAATGTACAGGGGAAGTTGGTTTCCCCTGTACATTCCTTGGCATTACTGTCTGTTATATCTCATATATATATATATATATATATATATATATATGTGTATATATATATGAAGTACTGTTAATAAATATAATAAAGGGATTGTTTCTCATCAATGATTACCTTGCCCTCAAAGATTGAAGGATAAAAGCCATACGATTGGAGTACTTCATTGCTATCAATAGCCACAGTGCAACTGAAAGTCTGCCCGTAAAATAACGTGTGTAAAATGGTGTTTCCAACGTGCAGCATAGCATACAAAGAAAATTACTTAATGCGTATTTCAAGCATGTTTCAATGAACACAGTAAAGTAAAAAAGGAATGTTCACTAAGAGCTACGACTGCATCAGGGCAGCTTCACATATAGAAATAAACATAAAAATATTTCCTATAGACATGATATCATCGACATCGACAGTACGGAATTTGTTCACAAAGTAAGCAAAAGCTAAATATGATTATGAATGTAGAAGAATGTTCATCGTATACCTCTAATTCCTCACCGTAATCAGAACTATCCTTGGCCTGTGAAATGCTCTTCGCCCCGACGAGGACAACATCGTCTACACTTTACAAAGATTATCGATTAACGATGTCTCAAATGATTGGGTTGGAAATCCCAGCAATGTGTTTTCGAAGGCTAGTTCATTCAATGGTGCGGCGAGAGCCGTTGCTCCAAATGGTCGCTGTACCTGTTTTTTACTGTATTTAGAATACTTCTTGCAGTGCTGCCCCGCCACCATGGTCTAGGGGGTGGTACTTGGTTGCTAACCCGCAGGTCTTGAGATTGAATCCTGGCTGAGGCGGCTGCATTTTCGATGGAGGTAAAAATGCTGTAGGCCCTTGTGCTTATTTTTGGCTGCACGTTAGAGAACCCCGCGTGATCTGAATTTCTGGAGCCACCACTACGGCGTCTACCATAATATTATGGTGATTTTGGGACGTTAAACCCTACATATCATGATGAAGTTTTCACGTCAAAGCCGAGCACGCACATTAGTAGACAGCCAACCTAAACAGCTGCAAGAAGCTAGTTTATCACAAACCCTTCTATGACTCCTGCCTTGCACAAGTGTTTTTTTCGTTTACCATTTGTCTCTGCATTTCTTTTCATATCTTGCTTTCTGCTATCCCTACTCTGGAGCTTGCCCACCTCAACTGTTATGTAAAGGAAAAGATGCGTATACCGTGTCTAAGAAAAAAAATACGAACCCTTACATTTATACTCTTCCGTACAAGTCATTGTAATTGATTTCGTCGTTCTTGCACTAGAATAAATAAGAAGCAATGTCTTATTTGCAGTCTTTCGTTTACCTACCTGTACGTTTATATGGGTTCAGTTGATGTCCCTGCTCTTCAATACGGACATTTACGAACAAATCCACGAAGTGATACGCGTTCATTTTTTTAGAGAGCGAAGACATATTACTGTGGGGTATATAGAGCACGTAGACAATATATTTTAGTAGAAAAGTCACTTTACAAGTGTTTCCTTTGAGTCAATTGTCCCCACATGTTTGCCATCTATACGGCAATAGCTGCTCTTGTCGGCCTGCGCTTATGCGCACTCATCCTTGCCTGGTGTTCATTTTTTCCGCGGTATTCACACGGCTCTCCCACGTTGCCTCCAAGAGAAAGCGAGGATCGACCCCGACTGCGTGCTCTTAAGTGAGTTGGATAGATTCTAATCTACAGCCAGTCGAAGTCGCTTCGCGAAAACACATTTGAAAAGTTCGACTTAAACTAAAAGCTTACAAAGCTTTTATTTCATTTTATAAGGCGTCAAGACCCATCTATCCAAGCTACAAAACCACATGGTTGTTACTTTTCAAGAGTAGCGGACTTCTGGTAAACTAGTTAGTACTTTTGAAATAATATTATCTTTTCACCCTTACTTCTCTCTGTATAGCTTACTCCTTTTTCTGGAACCTATGTGGACACAATTTTCATGTGAACACACATCTAACATTCCCCATGACGTAGATTTAAAACAAGCCTTACACCTCAAGCACGCCAGCTTTTCTGTGTTGGTTCGTTGGTGGAAACTACTCTATTCCAGTCATTTTTTTATTCCGATCCAAAAACATTATTTAGGCCCGCATCGGGTGACTAGCACTTCGTGACCGCGAGACTATAAGCCTGTCGGCCGCTTCGCGAGCCTGCTGGACAACACAAAGCTGGTCGGCCATGAGCAGGCTGTGACTGGATGCCTTGCTAATGTGAAATCGAGGCTTGGTTAAACACATCCCTAGGGCATGTGTGCTAATGTGAATTTCAGCCAGCATGCGGCTCGAGGAATAACTTTCTCGCCAAAACATGTACTATCGTATGTGAGAAAATATATATTAGCTGAATTATGAAAGGAGATCCACGGGCAGCAGTAAACACAGCCAGCAGCGGCAGCAGCAGTAGCTCACCGTGTGGAAAGCAAGCAAATGTCGAGATCACTTTACTTCTGCAAGTGTTTGACGAGAAGTTTATTGCAAAAACGTTTTGTTGTCTTATAACACTTAGGATACGGTTTCTACATGTCATTACAAGTCATAATATTATCTCTGCGTAATATACAAATGTAATTATGACTTACTTGACACGTTGATTATTACTGCTTTGTGTTTCTACTGTCAACAGCTCTACCACCGACAATGAAACGCTGTGCATACCTCATTAGTGAATACCTGGCCTGGAAAAACATGTATTTGCGAATAGTATTTGGATAAGCTGAGCACCGAGTGGCCGCTGTAGCTTAGACTTGGGTGTTTCGAGGCAAGGCTCATGAATAGAGACACACGTCTTCTCTAAGAGCATGATTGTGCTTTCATATGAGTAGCTTTTAAGTCTAAGCAGGCGTTACAAAATAGTGGTGTGAAAAAGTGTTGACAAGTGTAGCGGATGCATTCAAACGGAGGAATACATTTAAAAAGTAACGCAAGTCGCTCTTTACACATGCGGTGTCCAACGTTCTAGTGTTGTCGCTGAAGCCCCAATTTGTTTTGGAATAAAAAGAACGGTTCCCATTTGCGCATTCAACATAAATGACACAGAAAGTATGCTTTTAGCATCTGAAAACTAAGTTCTCAGACAATCTGACGTTGCACGAGGTAGTATCTACAGGTGAAATACGCCAGCAACATAAAATATGGAAAGGTGCGTGCGTAGTAATATGCAGTTACAGTGCACTTTACACTGCAGTGATGTGTGCTGCAGTCGGGTGCGATTTGAAGTTTATCGTTCGAGCATCGACCAAGAACTACAACACCACCATGACCCAGAGTTGCCTTTTGAGGAAAGAGGCATCACGAAAGCCTCCTTTACTCTTTTTGCTTATCCTTGAGCTGCGGTCAGTTCCTTTCGAGGAAGGCGCTTTCTCTCTTGGTATTCTTTTTTGTCACTTCAGTTAACACACAATAATGGTATCACGACGGGAGTATTATTCACCATTACCAGAGATTGAGCACTCCAAAACTACAATTTTGTTATCATCCCCGAAGAAAAGAGCCCACCTAATTTACATTTGATGCCAACGAAAGAAAAACTTAAAATATAGAAAAAGGGTGAGTAGTTCAATGTAAGGCATAAAAACTGCATATAGTCCGGCGTGTCCAATGCTTCAGGCCGCTCGCGCTGAGGTCGGATACACTAGGCACACTCAGCCAGCGATTGCGGTCAATTCGTCACTCTATAGTCTGGCCCAATGCCGCGACGAGCCGCGTCTTCGTCGGCCGTGTCCGCAGCCTTCACGGCTCTGCGTTTTCTGTTGGTGCACTCATAAATTTCTCGTTTGTTGCTTCTCAATCTGTGCCTTTTGATTGACCTGCGTATGTTTTCTCACTCCGTGCACTGTTCGACTTCGTATCGGAAGCGTCTTTTCTCCCAAGAATTGCATTAAACACTCTGGGAACCATAAAATAGCTACATAAATTTCATTGGAAGCGAAAGCGGATTTGCGTATATGTACGTACGAGAGTGCATCCCAAAGGCTTCCCAGGTGCTTCTATTTCTCTCCGTGTCGTACCAGTCCATGTTGTTGCTGGTCTACACGCACATACGATCTATAGTTACTTCAAGCATACACAGTTTACTGTTGTCGTTGATCAATCTGGACCAAACCACGGCCGCACTTTTGAAGCGCGCAGCACGAGCTGCCATTTCGCCAACCACCGTTGCCACCCGTTGCGTTGCGCATTGAGGTCTAACGATAGCGCGTCGAGTGCGTTAAATAGGAACATGCATCATCTCAGCGCCGGCAACACGAAGCACACCAATCACCGCCAGCCACACCGGCTACATTGTGAATAAAGTGCCTAGATTATACTCACTAGTGTGCCGTTCTCCAGCTCTTTTCAATAGAAAAAACAGTTGTTATGAAACAATTTTGTGTACATTTATAAACAGGCTAATGTCATTCAACATCGCAATCACTAAACTGTCTAATGTCAGTATAATGCGCTTTTCTAATGCGTTACTAATGTGAGTCTAGTAGTAATTGGCCACCGTTAGTCTATAGAGTTATGACAGAGTTTCTGATGACTATAGTCTAGCGCAAATCTATAGAGGCCCGACATGAGAGTTTCAGATGAGCATTTGCTAGCGTTTGTCTATAGAGTCCTGACATCTGAGTTTCTGATGGCCATTGTCTAGTGAAGTGCCATCGAGCATATGCATTAGGTTGACATCAAACGTGGCATTGTAGACTAAGGCCCTATGCCATCAACAGCACATTTGCCGAAAAGCAGATCAAAAAATATCTTCATTATTAATATAAAAGTGTGCACACATTATATGATTTTAAAGGAAATATCATCTGACCATTTCCATCAACGAACAGATCATTGTTTTTTACTTGTCAGAATCTTTCGAGGCTGATAAATAATGCTGAAGTTTATATTGCCTGCATTTATGAACACGCATTACATTGTCAAGCAATGCAGTTCCGACAGGACAATAAGTGTAGCTATTTCATCTTTGTTTACGATTCTTGTGAAAGGGCTATTTCATAGATCCACACAAACAAAGAAACACCAAATGAGACATTTCCAGTAATAACTGCTTTTGTATTTATATTGTGACTTTGCACTAATGATAGGGCCTCTTGTAGCACCGTCGTGGTGGCACCACTGCTGTATTTAAAACCTGCAACACAAAACATGAAAACTTAGAAGGCACTGAAGCATGCATTTTAGCGCAGCACATGAATAGACATTGCAATTGATGAGTTATGCCTTTTCTAAATAGTGATATATATTTGTTAGGTATAATAAATAATCCATATGGATTCACTGTCGAACCACATAACGTTGACTTCATTTTGCATCGAAAAAATAACTAACCACTATACATCAGTTCAGAGGGCTGCCGATTCGTCAGTGATTGGAGAGAAGCCAGCTATCACTAACAGAGGAATCAGCTCAGTCAGCTTCTATAGGGCAATATTGCCAAATAAGCTCCTTTCACGCTTCCAATGGCACCGAATGTATGACTACGGCATGCAACAGTGGGTCTATTCCACAACTTTGTTTTATACAAAACTTCCACATTGAAATCCCTCTTCTTTAACAGAGAACTATTGAGGCCTCATGCTCAGAGGTGCAGAGTCATAGGCGCGTGCAGGGTTTCCCCACACTCAGGTGTCGGGGAGGTTCACCACGGCAACCCGTCCCCCTTAATTAGTTAAGTAAGCTTCCAATTTCGTAGCCCCCGTGTTAGGTAACAAATTGAGAAAAAGGGGGGCTGTTCCCCACTCCTATGCACACGCCTATGTGCAAGGTGAAATTGAGCAACAAACGGGCACATGAAATGTAGAGCTAAGCTTTGGTGAAACAGCTAAACAACTCAAGTGAAAACAATCAAAAAATTTTGCATTTTGTAACCTACAGTATATGACACAGATATGCATGTTGTAACATATTACATGTCGTTTCTACACATATTCCTTCAAGAAAGATTGGAGAAAGCAAGCAAAACATTTTTGTACCCTTGATTTCTTTTGCATATTATTCAATGGCTAAAAACACATTATTTAGCTCACTTGAAGAGGTGACAAAAGTTTTATAAAATAAATATTTTTACCTCGCTCCATGCTTTACAGTACACAGTTGCACATGTTTACTAGCTAGTATTGAAAATTATGAAATTGATCGATGGTCATTAACAAGCACTAGAACCACATTGGGGTGTCTTTGCACTTGCTGAACGTCTTGATCGGACAAGGATAGGAACTATTCCCAAAGAAAAATTTCAACAGGAGAAAAAAACATGCACAATCAAAAGGGTGACAATACGAACTACCACTACTTAGTGTCGTTTCCCTTTTTGCTGTTCATATTTTGTCGTAACTTAGAAAAGATTCTAGGCGATGAATTACCTACACAACCAAACACTTGCGTTAATTAAGAATTTAAGGAAAGAGCACATCACAGTGTTGAACTCATGACTATTTTAGATTATGCAGATGCCAAATATCGCTAGAACCGACACGTCACAGAGATAATACAATTTAGAGTGTTTGTACGAGCTCAGCGATAAAATAAACGTACACTCACAAGTGAACAGTATCAAGAGCTAAGACGCCGACACAGAAAAAATAATGGATGCAGGGATCCATGTATTTGCTTGCCCCTGTTTCTTCCCAAGTACGTACGAACATGCCCAGTATGATCAACACATATGTACAGTACTCAGGAATTGAGAAAGGACATTTGTAGCGTGTGGCCGCCAATGCATGTGCTGCCGCTGATTGGTGCTCGCGGAACCCGTAAGTTGCATCATTGTATGGAGTGAGGGCGAAAACAGGTACGAAGCAGGGTTACTCCTTCCGGTCGCTAAAGAGTTGGCATTTAGTTCACAAAGTGCACACTGCCAACGTGGCGCTGCAAGGCTCACGCACGTTTGCATGCATGCAGCCCGAATCGGTGGGTACGGTGCTAACCATTTATATTGTGACGCAAGCAGACGATGTAGGCTGTGCAAGTAAGAAATTGGAAACCGCTAAGATGCCGCTCCTGAAATGCGCTCGTTGACATGATTAGTAGCTGCACAAAAGCATAAAAAGTTTTTCAAGCTTTTTGTCATGACGAAAAAGAAAAGCACCAGCCACGAGCCTTTTTCCAAGCAGCATCAAAACAATGACTTATTACTTTGTTGTTTGGCCCCGAGCAGTGAATAGTGCGGCTATTCTGCGCGGCAACCATTTGTAGAGCTGTCGTGAGCTTCTCGCATTTCTATTCAACAATAGGCCAGTTTGCCCTAATGACACTAATACATACTATTTCCATGTTGAATGCAGAAAAGCATGCCACACATTTTCTTTCTCGTCCTTACATAAACCTCGAGGCTAACTTTTCATGCTTTTGTGCAGATGTTTATCTTGTCTACAAACACACACAAGGCGCAATCTACTAACTGAATCCTGCGTCTTACTTACACAACATGCGTAAGGCATCGCTGAAGCACGCAGAACGAGAGGGTTGTCTGCTGGCGTGGCAATAAAAGTGGTGCGCAGCTAAAAGCCAGTTTGGTCAACATGCGAATGTGCGTGAGCCTTGCAGTGCTGCCCTGGCAGTGTACACGTGGCAGTGTAACTTCAGGCCGACAATTAGGCAATCGGAATTAGTCCTGCTCCATAAGTCTTCCCCCTATCGCCCCATACCACAATGCAACACATTGGTTCTACGCGCACCCACAAGCGGTGGCACATGTACCGTCGGCCACACGCTCCGAGTGTCCTGTTTGAATCCGGGAGTACTGTACTTCCACAAGAGCAGGAATTCGTTCAACAATTTAACTTTGTAGTCCAGCAAGGCTATTCAGGGCACTATCACACAGATTACGCTTCTCAGTATGATAGGCCTCCATGTCTTGTGAGGTGTGTTACATACATGCATTATTGGTATTTTCATAGATTGTGGTGGGAACATGTTCCAAAAAATGTGATGAAAGATGAGTACGTGCTGCCTCCCAAGAAAAGCTGTCTCTAATTCAGATGACCAAACTCTCAGGCATAACAATTATCTGAGAAGGTTTTGTCAGAAAGGAATAGGTACTTGTATGTTGCACAATGTTTCTTAAAACAAGATTGCACTACAACTTATAAAAATACCACAAATCTGCTCATACACGTGAAAATTCGAAAATGAGCTGAAACAACCCCTGAAACTTTCTTAAACACGAATTCGCCAAATTCTTGAGGTAAAATGTGCACACAGCAAAAGTGTGCCTATTTAAATTCATTGATTTTTAGACATCAATGTTGTTTGCTGCCCCTTTAAAATCGCAAAAAGAGAATGACACTTCTTCTTGAAAAAAAAAAGAACTTTTTAAAGAAATCTTGTATTTTCACTAAAAAATTTTCAGGTAAATCAATCATCACGACAATAAGCGAAACATGATTATAAGTAAGACTTCACTGCACACAGTTTTATGGCAGTCCAAACAAAATAATTGTTGACGGAGGAAACCTGAAAAGACCAGCAAATCTGATAAGAGGAATTGTCACTGCAGTCAACTTTCTAACTTCTGTGATATTTAGCACAATGTTACACAAATACCTTGAGAGAGGATGCAACACGTGCCCTTACTTTATATAAAATGGTTTATTGCAACCGAAGCACTATAAAATACAGGCTGAGCATCACGCCGTAAATTTTTGTGCCTCCGTTGCAATAAACCATTTTGTTTAAAGTGCACCAGTCTCATCCTTGTGTTATATTGAGTTAAATAGTACCTAATGTTTCACAAACAATGCTCATTTTTCCCTTCTGAAACCGTTCAACAAGAACTCCTGCCTTCGTCAAGATGTCAGTGACAAGGAGCAGCTGTTCCGGCTTTCAACACGCCTCCAAGTGTCACAACGATGGCTACATCATTATTTCATGTTCAAGGATTACAAACCAACTTATACATATTCCATATCCAAGGAATGCTGCACTTAAGTGCAGGACATAGGCTTTCCTCACCTAAGCTAAAGGAGAGTGTATGCTATATCTCAATAGGTGCTATGTGTTCGAACTATCACTCTGTGGTAACAAAAAAAAATATGCCTACCTTTTAATAAGGCTCGTTTGGGTTTGCAGGGAGACCACTCCAATCGTGCACTGCAACCTGTCCTCTGTGTCGGGACCATGAACAGCTGTCATCGCTGACGCGCACATAAAAGATACCACAAAAGATTACTTTACCACACAACAAACGTTATGTCACACAGAGATAGCTAGTACCAAACATATCTTAGAATGTGTAAACTGATACATTGAAAGGTGAATTCTTGAATAAAGGAATCATGACACAATCAAAACAGGCAATATTGGACAAGCCCCTTTTTGCTGAAAATTGTCAGAGTGTCACCGAATGTTTCGCATTCACAAAACTACGTAATAACACTACGCAGAGCATGCACATGCGTATGGGTGATCTAAATGATGAAAACAATATTTGCAAAGAGTGCATGGTCTATGCACACATGGCGTGTTTAGGAGCCAGCCATACATATTGTATTACATTATAAATGTAAGCTTTTGAGGAAACAAACTGTTGGTACTCTGAAGCACATTCCCATGTAGTATGACTTTTGTTCACACAAGCTATCTGTAGGATTTCTTTTAATACATAAGCCCTTCACAAAAATATTATTATTCCGAATTTTCTGTCAACATCTGGAAACACAAGATAAGGATCGTTTTTCTTCTACATTACTTCCTCACAAAACAAAATAAGTACTAAACTCTAAATCCCTGAATGCTGCACATAGAATATACATCCTCGTCACAGAAACAAGTAGGCGATATCAGCACAACACTGATGTAAAAAAGAAAACACGAAAATACAGCTTGAAGCAGCACACAATCAAGCAACTGTTATATTACATGAGCACAGTGCTATTTGTGATAAAGCACCTGGTAATTGATTGATTGATATGTGGGGTTTGACATCCCAAAACCACCATATGATTATGAGAGACGCTGTAGTGGAGGGCTCCGGAAATGTCGACCACCTGGGGTTCTTTAACGTGCACCCAAATCTGAGCACACGGGCCTACAACATTTCCGCCTCCATCGGAAATGCAGCCGCCGCAGCCGGGATCCGAACCCGTGACCTGCGGGTCAGCAGCCGAGTACCTTAGCCACTAGACCACCACGGCGGGGAATGGAGCACCTGGTACGCTTCAAGGTGAAAACAAAGATTTATATAGCTAATAAAAATTGACACAATAATTGCAACAAAGGGTGTCATATATTTGCGTAATTACCTAAATTGAATTCACATGTTCTTCTACTAAAATTCGATATCATCATATCTTCAATGAAGCGGTAGGAGTATACTCCTAGTTTACGCACATAGTGTACATTACTCAAATGCGTAAACTTCAAGTTAGCTCTTTTAAAATATTTATGAGGCAGTTAGGGTGAAATTCTAGCCACAAAGAAAAACATGGATTTCTGACACAAGGATTCGAAACGCAGTCACGAAAACATCCTTCGTGTGTGCTTGACAGGGCTGTGCGTTTTTCTATCTGCGTGCCCAGTCGTGTGATTGTTTTGCGCGTAAAAACGCACAAATTATCGAGTTGGGTGAATGTGAACTGCTCTCGCGACACCCGTATGTTTAAAAGCAGACACTTTTACAGGGCAACAAGCGACCAAACGATAATATCGTGCAGTAGACAGCCAAGGAATAACAGCGTGACAAAAGGCTTGCATGACCGAAGGAACAGTCGCGTAGCGCAACGCGAATCTTTAAAAGATGCAATCAACGCACACAGCGACTGTTTATAACGGTGATATAAAATAAGCCACTTTAAAACATACCTGCCTATCGGGTCTCTGGCTTGTCATTCTCGCTGTGCCAACAAGCCGCCCGGGCCATCGCTTCCTGCATACCATTTGTCACGCTATGAAGTAACCCAGTTGCGTAGTTCAGCGAGTTTCTTCAACTTACCGAAGTTTTGGCATTGACTGCGCACCCTTCAGTCGCCCGTCAAAAAGCTCACGCTCTCGCATAACATCAGTCACTGCTTGTCACACCACGGGGTCGTGGATTGTCTTCAGAAGTACACTCGACATTGAATCACGCGAACAACACAAGTAATCAATAAATAGAGGAAGAAATGACGCGTCCGGTGCGTTCGACACGCGGAATATATCCCGTAGGCGAATTACAAAGGAGGATAGGTATATAATGCACGCAATATCTATCAACACAGCAATTATGTAACCGCGGGCTTGCTGCACATGTCCTTGCGTGAAGCTGGTAGTGGGCCCGCAGTACAACGAGGCCTGTTGCAACTGCAACTGAACCAAAGTAAGTGTGCAGGTGGCAGCACTAACGAGTCACTATACAAATAATTTACAATAACAATCAAACGTATTTTTAACTTTTGAAGCCAAATGAAGTTTTTTTATTATTAGCTTGCAATATACGTAGTTATGCAGTTGTGTGTATTTTGTTTTACTGAACAAAAAAGGTTTCATAACTCATGTCAAAAGTTATGGTCATCTGTGAGTCTCTGCAACACAATGCCTATAAATACAGATCTCAAGGGCAATGCTTTTGCAGCAGCGCCTTTTTTGTGTGCAGAAAAGAATGAATGGCATTCATTCCTGCTCTACAGAGAAGAAAGGTATCTGTCTGGGTGTCCGTTCCTTAACGTCTCTACAAAGTGGCGTAGCCAGGGGCTGGCACACCGAGTCCGTTACCCCTTTCTGTCCTCCCCTCTTCCCGCGCCTGTCAGGCGAATTTTTTTTCGGCGTGGCATACATAGAGCAAAATGACTATTTGCTTGCTCCCCCCTCCCCGATATTAACGAGGGATTCCTTTCCTTCCTGTCCCTTGTTTTGTTTTCACCTACGCCACTGTCTCTACGTGATAGCTAGCGTGCAGACAGCAAAACAGTGGTGTGGGGAGAGGCATGAATATGCTCTAAAACTTCGCTCTCCCTCTCCATCACGCCTTCGCTCTCTACCACCTACCGGTGGCGGGGAGGGGGGGGGGAGAGCGGCACACAATTGGCAGCTGCCGCTCCCAGCCGTATCCTTGTTGTACAAGTGTGACTGATATTTAAATACGCTTTCAGATGCTTACTACAACAAGACGATTAGTTTATCTCCTTTGCTGCACTCGGTGATCGGCTAATGTTACCATCCCCCTCCATGCAAATGGCAAATTGGCACGTCTATGCAACTGTTTGGGGTTACGCATCAGCGTAAGCGATCGACGCTATGCTGGTTAGTTTTAGATACATATTCAAAATTTATGCGCTCAAGGTGGTGGAAAGCACCCCTGAATGCCACAGTAAAGTTTGCCTTCACATCGCGCTGTGGCACGAATATCTCATTAATAATAATAATAATAATAATAATAATAATAATAATAATAATAATAATAATAATAATAATAATAACTTCTAGATGCGCCTGTATAAAACCCTATATTTGTTTCTGGGCACGCTACATGAATAAGCAAATAATAAATCAATAATTAGTAATGAAATCGCAAGCCTTAGGTGCCTCAATAAATGTAAAATTTGACTGGTGGCAGCGTTTTGCATCCTGCAATGCAGCGAACGATAGATGCAAACAAAAAAATAATCACTACGAGATGACGTGTTATTATAGTGTAACATGATAAAGTCATTACATCGCACCTAATCCCATCATAGTTTGTCCAAAGGCTGGTTGGCTGATTGACTACGCAAAACGGTGTCTTTAGCGTGAAGGCAATGCATAACCACATTAGTTACAGAAAGTTTTCGAAGGGCGGCAGGAGGAACACATCGACTGATTTGAAAAAAGAAAGAGATGCTATCGCCTTCGAGTTGTCTTACGTTAATGCATAAGAGACCCTGGATTATTATTATTATTATTATTATTATTATTGTTAATATTATTATTATTGCTCATATGGTCTAGCTGACTTAAGCTTGAGTATGTACGAGTACGAAGACATTCTCATGATATCATTGTTATACTTACTGAAACATGATCGAAAAATCTACGGGAATAGAAACTGTTTAGCGTTTTAGATTTCCAAAGACAACATGTATGTGAATGTCGAGATCAGCTAGTAATTGAATTAGAGTTAGGTGCTCGTGGAGAGATCCCAGATCGTCGAAATTTTTGAAGCATTCCGCTACGGCGTTCTCTATATTTATATAGTGGTTTTGGGATCCCGCGATTATTAGCTTTAGTAGTCAGAATTTGAGTTTTTGTTAGCCATAGAAGACTAACGCAATTTTTTTTGCCTTGTTATGTGCTTTGCCATTAGGACACGCACTGGAAAGCCTAGATACTTTGATCATAAGAAATCCTGCTGCATGTTGTCATCTGAGTCTCCATTGCACGCCTGATGCTAAGAGACATTGAACTTTGCAGGTCTAAAGTCAATCTAATGACTCATTAGGTGTGCATTAGCTGCACATTATACTCTCAAAATTCATTTTCATAAGGAATCGCACCGATATAGATCAATGCCCGTGGTGGCCGCGGGGGGCTCTGCGTGTGTTGTCTGCTTCACAACGCTGATTTGCAGTAATCGCGTGAGTTTTGCGTTCGTGTTTCAGTGTTATTACCGGGTTGTGTGTTTGTTGTTCGTGTCGTGAAAGCCCGAGTGAGTAGTTGTCCTGTTTTTGCACCTGTCACAACGAAAAATATCAGGTGAATATACTATGTCAAAGCCAAATCTGTCGAAGTAAATGACCTGCTCCATACCTTTCTGTACAACTGGCTACCGTTCGCACAAACAACGGCTATCATTAGTCATGACCTCATTGGATGACGAACGTCTCGCAGAAAAATACAGAAGGATAAAGATGTGGACAGGAGACTGATACGAACTCGAGTGGTTTGTGAAAAACACTTTGAAGAAAATTTTATTGAGCGTGTGTTCACCATCACCGTGAACGGCGCGGTCAGCAAGATCCCCATGACAATCGCTCCTAAAACCAGATGCGGTACCCAAAATATTCCCTCAATATTTCGCCCAAATTGTGAGCAAAGTACAAGCAAAACGACAAAAACAAATTTGTCTGTGTAGACAATTCAGCAAAGCGCGCCATTGCAGCGCTTTGAAGCGAGATCGGCCTTTGAAGGATCTTCGGTCCATAACCTAGAAATCCCGCCACAGCCTGAGCATCTGAAATAGCTCGCACAATTCTGAAGCTGAACGCCCAGAACTCAAACTCGTCACCAGATATATGTGAGCCGCACATGCTAGCCGTATTGGCTAAAAGTGTCCATTCCTGCCAGTAGCAACGGTAGCCTAGGCCTATTATGAGAGTGAAGTTCTACTCAGAGAAATGATGTACCTCGAAAAGGCTTGATTTACCTGCAGGCGATTGTTTCTCCGGCATTCTAGTCCCCACACCAACCATACGTTTCACCGCAATGTTCATGAAAAATTAAACTAGGAGTCACCGCGCGTATCACTGAGGCCGCATTCTTTAGTAAGAAAGTTGCCAAAAACAACTCTATGTGGTGATTGTGGCTTCATGAAAACAAAATCTCGGGAGTACAGTGCTCAACTCTCATGTCTATAACGGCGGAGCGTCGTGCACGAAACAGCACGGGCGACATCTGCAGTCGCAAATACGCCACGCGTGAGCATACACGGTGCCAGTGATGTGTCTGCCTTGCAATACTGACTCGTGTTTATCATCGCGCACGTAACAACCTCTTTGGCCGTTAAAAGCGCTCTGAACGATTTAGCGAAAAAAAAAAAACAGAAAGCAAGAAGAAAAGACGAAGTGAAACCGTTGTCCCTGTGATATGATATCACGAAGAAAGAATATTTCTTCTTTTTTTTTCATTTCGGTTCTATATTGTTAACAGCGTTTCTGGCGGCCAAAGCAGTCATCACGGCCGCGGTGATAAAGAAGGGTGGAAGCTGTAGGGCAGGTCCGTCATTGACGGCACGCATGCTCACATGTGGCGTATTTGCGACTGTTGATCTCACTCGTGCTGTTCCGCGTGTGACGCTCCATTGTTATAAACATGAGAGCTATACTCTACGTACTCTTTCAGAGGCATGTTTTTTCCCCTAAAAAAGAGAATCAGTTGATCTTATACCCAGATGGGTAATGCGAAAAAAAAACAGTGAAGGTGGAGCCCCAATCGATGTATAGTCCTTGTGGTTGCTGTTTTGCAATGAATGGTTTTGCAGGGTAGCTCGTAATGCATCATAGAAGGCTGCACATGGCACATTGATGTGGACGCAGGAGGAAAAAGTAAGACATGCGCATAGCACGATGTCTTGTGTATTCTTTCTTTGTCCTCGTCTACGTGTTCGCTCTAAGCTTTCATGTTTTTTTAAGGTTTAAAAATTTTTCGTTCTTTCTGTTTTTATTTTTATTTTTCTATATCCTTTGTAGATGTTTTTTTGTATCTGCTTAATTGTATTGCTTTTGTTTTTGCTCTCTTCCTCTATTACGTTTTCATGGTGTGTTTATATTGTTATTCTATTTCTCTCGCTTTTTAGTGTTTTGGTATACTTTTCTTTCCATACTATAGGTTTTGCATTATTCCTTACTTACCATCGATTTCTTTTTTCACACTTTTCTGTATATTAAGTATACAAGGCTATACGGCGAAGAATTCTCGTTAATGTGTCTTTTTGCGCTAGTTGGTTATATACATGCTTCAAATTATGACATATCACTGATACACTCGGACGAGAAAAAGACAAGGCAGGCGCTATACACGCAAGAAAACTCCCTCCCCCCTACCACCACCAACATAAAATTCCTCTCCATTTCTGTGCCACTAATATATTAAATAAGTATCCATTACTTCAACTACATGAAGTGTTGCTATGTGTACTTCTTGGTGTTTTCATTTAAAAACTGTTTGTTAATAAAACCTATGTTTCCTAAACTTTTTAGTATACTGCTAACTAGGAAAGAAACGGCACGAGGTAACCATAGCAAGCAGCCGCCTTTAAAGCCAATCAAGGCAATTATTCTTCGTCATCACAGCATATAAATGGCTATTTATAAGAAGAAGAAAGGAAGAGACTTGTCGCTTTTTTACGCCTCGTTTATTGAAGACACGGTAAGTGCCTAATCACAGTGGCTTGAGTAAGGTGACTAGAAGTTTCTAGAATTCAGGTGTATCAGTGCCTAATCACAGTAGCTGGGGTGAGGTAACTAGAAGTTTCTAGAGCGTGGGTTTAGGTGGCTACTGCCCCAACTACCCCGGAAGACAGAATCTTGCCCACGATTGTACCTACACCCGAAATATTGTATTTAGTTAAATTAGAGTAGCCTAAGTTCGTTTCAGAAAACAGAAATGCTCCAAGCATCGTTACGATAAAAAAAATTGCCCGCAGCTTCCCTCGGGGGAACACTGAGGAGGATGCGGAGCATATAATTGGTTAACGGGGTATTAAAGTGCGACTTACTTGGGTCGATGGCTAAATTGGTTAACGTGGTTGTGAAATGGGGTGTTAAATTGCGACTTACTTAGGTCGATGGCTAAATTGGTTAACGTGGTTGTAGGAGGGGGTGTTAAATGAGTGAACACGTACACACGTATGCGAAAGGACGGCGCTGGTCGAAGGGACGTCGATCATTGTGTTTGTGGATTCGTTGGAATTCATTTCACCGCGAACTTGGACGTCGACGCGCCGTACAAACCAACCGACGAGCGGCAACTGAGCGAGCGAGCGCCGACCTTGAGTATATATACAGCGCGACGGCGCATGCACTGTCAGCTGTTGAATGTTCTCGAAGGAGAAGCGCGCGCGCGGCACAGATGGCGACGGCGCGACGGCGCATGCGCTGTCAGCTGTCGAATGTTCTCGAAGGAGAAGCGCGCGCTGCACAGATGGTGGGCGACGGCGCGACGGCGCATGCGCGCGCGTCAGCTGTTGAATGTTCGAGAAGCGGTGCGGACGGCGCGGACGGTGCACTACAAGGCGCGAGTATAAGATGCTTCCGCATCTAAAAAATGTTTCTTTTGTCTGCGTTGAACCAGCTGGCGCCGTCTGACGCTCGGCATGCCTGACTACCTTAAGATTTGCACCAAAGCGCAAAGCACTCAGTAAACGTATTTAATAGAAACAATTCGTTGAACCACTGGTCACTTTTTAACATGAGAATAGAGCAAGGGCTTTTGTTTGATAAAAACCAAACTTGCAACGGCCCTCTCGCCAGTGCTGTGGGAACACGAGGGGCTACGAGAAGTGCGTGGTGCCGCAGTACCCACACGCACTGCAACGCGCCATACGGAAGCCGTGGTTATTCATTCAATCTTCTGCCACCTAGAAGGTCGCGGAAGGCACACTTCCCAGTATATTCTAGGTGCTATACCGGGACGCCGGACCATAGGCTCTCAACCTTGCGCCAGCGTAGCTTAACCATGTCGTGCACGATCGCGCGTGGTCACGCGTACGAGCTACGCTGCACTATATCTAGCTCTTTGCTGTTGTTGCATGGAGCAGACAACGAGGGAAACAAGAGCGTAAAATCTTGACTTTCAGTCTAGAATTGGAGCCGTTTTGAGTTCTCAAAGTGCAAGTTGCAGTAGTATATCCCTGCCGCCCTTTGTTCCGTTTTTCTGGGGTAAAACTTGTATCTATCTTCTTCCATGCAGTGTTAGAACGATTCATTTAAAGCAGGAACGAACGTTTGTTACTACTTTTCTTCCATTGATAGAATGAGCTTCCGTAAAAGGTTTCCTTAGCGCGAAAATCACGCGTTACACTGTCACATTGCGTAGTTTGGACTTGTCGTTACAATATTATTACACTAGGTAAATTTATGAGTGTACACTGTTGGATGACTCTGGGTTATAAATTCTTAAAGCGAAAAAAAAGTGATGACAACGGCCATCGAAAGATGGGCTTCTCGGTTCCCGGCAACATATGACGAGTACATTGTACACTGAAGTACAGGCACAGAGTCAGCTTTACGAGGAGGCCTAATATTGTCACGGGGTCGTGATGTCGATGAAGAAGCAGAGAGTACTTTGAAGATTAAACTGTTTGTTTGGGCGAACCTTTGCCCGGTAAAACGAAAGTCGGATCACAGTAGCAGGCTTGCACTGATAGCGGCGAACGGAGCATCAGTCGTCAAACAACTACTGACAAGCGGCGAAGTGCGTCGGCATTTATACTCTTGCCATCGAATGTTCTAGTGTTATCGCTGGCGGTGACGTGGGTTCTAGAATAATCTGTACAGTTCACGGAGTGCGCGTGATCTTATCGGAATGCTATACTATAGTTCTGAAGCTTCTTGAAAACTGCAGGCGTGGTTTGTGCTGAGAATTGTGTAATGTATTGGGGCGATAACAAAACTTGAGAAATAGAACGTGGCAACATGAATACCGCATCTTCATCTTAAGGTACTCTTAGGCAGTGGGGAAGTGTTGCTCCCGTGACACGGTACAAGTAATTAATCACTAGTGTGAGCTCAACGATTAGCATCTGCAATGTGCTGGTCTTTTTCGGGGAACTTTCAATACAGGTGCAACCTTGTCAACGCCTTCAAATTCCCCGAGGTGGCAACCATAGCCCAATCGTCGGCCTTGCTCATAGTGTTCATAGCTTTCCAGGGAGAGAGAGAGAGAAGACATTAATTGAATTAAGCTTGTGAGTGAAGATGAGAGGGTGCCTTATTCCACCGACCCTGTGGCCTGGACAGCTCGCTGGGCTCGAGCGACAAATTGACGCTGCTCGACCAGCTCGGGCTGGGAGATTGCAGCCTCCTACGCTTCACTGAATGAGGAGGTCTTGGTCCGCATCTGTGTGCTGCTGCTTGTCGCCTTGGGACGCCTACTTTTCACTGCAGTAGGAGGTGTGGCAGGGTGTCTGCCACATTGCAGTGAGGACAGATGTAGCTGTGCAACGTTGGCCTCAGGCTCACATGGTGCAATAGTACGCCCTGGTTGAACGTGTTGCTTTAAAGACGCCTGTAGTCAGTGCCTTCGTCTCTTGTGAGTTTTGAATGTGGCGAAGGGTGTGACGTGCGTTCGAGCCGATATTGTCGCAGCAATGCATGATACCGTAGAGGTACGAGTTCTCTTGCCTCTGATTCTGTTTTTTGAGTGTGAGGTGCCTAAGATCTTGTATGGGAATGTCCGGTGGACGCATTCGCGGGCTGTCGTGTGTGCCGCATCATTTTCCTCGAGACCTTCATGACCCGGAATCCACACGATGCATGTGTAGAAAAGAGGATTGTCCATGCGCTTTAGTAGCCCAATCGCCACCGTGGAGACGCTGCCTTTCAGGTTGTTCCGTGCCGGTGCTTGTGAGTCGGTAAATACCACGATGGGATCCTCACTTGTCTGGGTGGCGCGTGCTATAGCAGCCTCTTCAGCTGTTTTCGCACGTTTGGCGAGGATAGTCGCCGATGCCAGTACCACGCCCACCAAAAATAGCTGGCGGCGCACGCCTATCTTTCTTGGCTTAAGCTCTCTCCCCCCAAAAAGTCTGGCCGGTCTACAGTGGTGACACGACGGGCTTAGCATTTCCCTCTCGTCAGAGCGTGGTGTTCAATGACAGTTCAATATGCCACAGAATGGCGATCTTAGTCCGGCGACGTTCTCCTGGCAATCACACATTATTATCTAATTGCCCTCTAGCCGTTAACATCTACAGCTACCACAACGACTCCTTTAAGAATTTGTCACAAACGCTTGTTGTCGGGTTGCAGGCGTACCACCATGCCTCAATGTGGGCGCATCCTCGTTAAATGGTGCTACGGCTGACAACACCAGTATACATTGAGCAAACTCCTCTCTACCGACGCACAAAAAACATTCAATCAGTTGCGTACGGGAACGTTCATTATTTTGTTATACCCATTGTTCTGGGTATGTGATGAAGCATGTGTTTTACTGCTGAGCTGTGATGTTCGAAGTTAGCCGTGCGTCAAATAAAAGTTATCATCATCCTAAACCAGCACGTGCGCGATTGGCGTCCAAACATTCGGTACAGGTGGTTGGCAAAAATGAGCTGAGACATTCACGACCAGCTCTGCTGTTACCCGGACTTTCGTGAGTGAGTGCGAACAGCGCTGTATTTTTCATTTTTGTTTGTTTTGTTCCTGAAAGTTTCATGTGCAGCCGGGTCTGTATAGTTGAACACCTGCTTGCCAACACTTAGCTTCAATTCTTACTTAATTGGAAGGCTTTTATTGTTTATTGTTTCGCACTTGTTTTGAATTTTCTCTGCACGGAGAACGCTAATTCTTCACTCACAACCAACTTTGCCGAGACTGACCCTGAATTTCTTTGCGAAACAAACCTCTAAATGCTACCGCATTAGAATATTGACATTTTAATTGGCTGAACACAAGCGTCAACAGCGTACAAAACACGCCCATTTCAGAGGATGGCCTTACAATATTTTTCATTAATGTTGCGGTAATAAATAATTTTGTTTTGGCTACGAGGCTTCCTCTCTTCGCGTGAGCAACTTACGGTGATCAACGGCATTTCATCTAACATTTGCGACGTCACATCCGGTGTTCCCCAAGGCAGTGTTATAGGTCCGTTATTTTTTCTAATATACAATAATGATATGCCTGATAATCTTTCATCCACAGTTAGGTTGTTCGCCGATGATTGCGCCATTTACCACAACAATAAATGTTTTAATGATCAATCCGCTCTCGAAAATGATCTTGACCTAACCTTCCGGTGGTGTGAAACTTGGCAGATGTCCCTTAACGCCTCTAAATATAAGTTAATCTCGCTCACTCGAAAGCATACCGATTCAGCATTTCACTATAAAATAAATAACGTCGTGGTTTCAGCTACACCATCTTACAAATATTTAGGCGTTCACCTTACATCAGATCTATCCTGGAGTACGCATATAGCAGCTGTCACATCAAAAGCCTCTCAATCACTCGGACATCTCCGCAGAAACTTGCGCAACGCTCCCTCTAACGTACGCGCATTATCATAATTACTTACGTTCGCCCACAGCTAGAGTATGTATCATCCACATGGTCACCCTATCAAGATTACCTGGTACGTATGTTGGAAGCCATCCAGAATTGGGCAGCGAGATTAATCTCTGGAAACTACGATTATCATTCAAGCATTACCCTAATAAAACGAGACCTTGCATTTCTGCCACTGGAAACACGCCGCAACATAGCTCTTCTATGTCTGTTTCATAGGTACATTTAAAGTAACGAAATTCACTGTTTGCCAATTTATCCTTCTGCGCGCACTTCCCGGTGCATTCACGATCCACGTAGTTTCATGCGCATTCATGGTCGCATGCAGGCATTCAACTTATCATGACTACCTCGGACCATTGCATATTGGAACGATCTTCCGGATCATGTTGTATTCATTCTTAACCATGAAACTTTTCATGATAACCTGATTTCATTGCACTATATTATTGTATAATGCTGTTGCACCTTGATTTTTGTAATCTTGTTATATATATATTTTCGTCTGCTTTTCTCTTTTTTGTTATTTTGTTTGTGTACTGATGCCCCCTTTACTCAATGCCCTTCAGTGGGCCTGTAAGGTAGTTTGAATAAATAAATAAATAAATAAATACATAAAAGGAGGCAATGATTCATTCACAGTAACAAAGCAACATATAGTCAAGTAAAAGTTATCCAGTAGGTATTAGAGTCTCAAAGGTTGGCGCAATCGCATTGCATGATGTGCCGCGAACGTGTGTCCGTTTTATCTCGTAGTTACAGTCCTCTTGGGTTCCGTCAAAAACGTAACAAGTTAGCGAAGTATGAAGGAAAGATGGTATTGCTCCCTTCTTCCTAGAAAGGTCTAATCCCAAGAATGCCTAATGTTGTAATGCCGCTACATACAACACTGCTTCTGTGCTTCCAAATGTGAGTATCCGTTTCTGGTTGCTGGATACCTGAGCGAGAGAAGTTGACCTTGAACTTGTTGCCAAATGAACTCGCAACTTTTGCGGCAATTATTTACAGGTGGGCCAAATGGGCAATAGTTCTTTGTTGCACAAATATTTCTTTCCAGTGCTATGAAATTCAGGGATTTATTTATTCCTACAATATCTGCGTCTATATTTGTACACTAGCAGAAGGCACTGTTGCGGAATCGATGCTTTTATTCCATTCCGATTCCACTCTGGTAATAAGAACTTGCCGCACTTTCACTCCCTTCAATTCCTCGGAAGGAAGATACTTTCGCCCATTACACTCTGTAAATGGCGGCGCCATTCAATTTCATTCATGTAATTTCTAAAAGTAGGGAAGGCACGCACGCTGTTAGTCGCAATTCCCACGAGCTACAGGTTGTGCGCCGTGTAGTCTAAGATGGCGGCTAGAGGATGGTCAACCCATGAACTCTCGTTGGAAAAGAGAAGACGCATGGACGTACGCCGCTTGCTCTGAATGAACTATTAATTCTCAAACGAGTGTTTATGGGACCAAAGTACTTTCCAAACATTTTATATGTGGGTTTTAACGTCCCAAAACAATGTTACAAATAACAGAATCTGTTAAATCTTTGCTACTTCATTTCTTGCCGCCGTGCGAAGGGTGGTGGTGACAACTGATTGACCATGCATCAACAATGCCTTGCGTAATCCAGCGTGTGTTGCAGAAAACGGCACGAACTCGACTTGACGTATAAACTGAACGGCGATACGAGATAATTTGTGCGATGCCTGCCTGACGGGTTTGCTGCAGTAGTAAGCCACCAGGGAGAGTCGCATCATTTCGGCTGCACGGGACCAACTTCTTACCTCAATAACATATAGGGTTAAACGTCCCAAAACAACCTTATATTTAGCCCTGCCGCAGTGGTCCAGTGGCTAAGACACTCGGCTGCTGACACGCAGGTCGCGGGATGGAATCCGGGCTGCGGCGGCTGCATTTCTGACGGAGGCGGAAATGCTGTAGGCCCGTGTGCTCAAATTTGGGCGCATGTTAAGAACCCCAGGTGGTGAAAATTTTCGGAGCCCTTCACTACGGCGTCACTCATAATCATATGGTGATTTTTTGGTGTTAAACCTTAAATGTCGCTACGATACTGAGGGGACGCATCGTAGAAGAAGGGAACAAGGTTGGCACGATTTGTGATCTGCCAGATTCCCAAACTCTCGCATTCATCATCTCTTGTAAATAAAAGCATCTCACCGTAACAAGATTGAAGGAAGGTGCGTGGTAAAGCGGAGCGATTCCAGGCGAACAATCATGGAAGCGCTAACTAAAGAACTACGCCGAAGCAGCCGAATGGCCAGTCTACCACCACTCTCTAAGAGTCCAATTGCTGACGGTGGTACCCCACGCTCTTTGTCTCGCGCTACGTGGCCCCGACACACGGTACCACGAAGCTTCCCCGGGAGAGTCAGAGAAGACGTCAACGAATGGCTGAAGCACTTCAACTGTGTGAGTAAATACAATTGTTTGGAAGCGACCTCCTAGTTGTCATACGTCGGATTGTTTCTTCAAGGGAGGGCGTTAGTGTGGTGCAGCGTGCTGTTTAATGCAGCGTCCTCAAGTCCTCGGTGAAACATGCACAACTTATATTGAAGAGATTGTTAAATTGTGCAAGTCTGTAGACCCACGCAAGAAAGAAGATGACAAGGCTGGGCATCTTCTTAAGGGGGCTGCTGCGGATGTCTGCAATTTTCTAATCGGCAAGGACACATTGGCGTCGGTAGGGGACTTAATCCAACACTGCCACGCGTTAGAGACACTGAAGGCTAGACGCATCACTCTCAAATTTGGGAGACTTGCCAACGTCGCCATCGTTGCAAGTGTCGACGTCCCTCCAACATCATCCTTCAATCTTGCCTCAATGATGAGGCGAATCTTACGCGAAGAACTTGAACGACGTGATTCTGTCAACCAACTGAGGGCACATGCTAGCGGTGCCTCCCCGCCATACGAAACAATGTGTGCTGCTGTTGATGCCACGCTATATGATGTGCCCCAAATCAAGAGCACTAGAGCCTCCAACGAACAACCTAAGTCATCGTCATGGTTTCTAGAACGCCACCCACCAACCACCTACAATGGTGTCTTCGTGGAACAATCATGGGTACATGGCACCTCACGGAAAATTTGGCGACGTGCGTGAGGGCCTTGTGTGCTATAAGTACGGTTTACGTGGACATGTGACTCGATTGTGGTGTGAGGCGTCACCCCCAGTAGCGCTACTACGAGAGACCATCAGTTTCTTCTCGACAAAACAGCTGGCGCGGCAGTAAGCAGTCGATGCAAGACGCATACGTGGGGACGGCTTTCAGCAAACCATCCACAGTGACGCACACGTGGGACACAACCTCCACCGGAATTTCCGCAACGACTAGCCTTTCTCCGTGCGAAGCTTGACGCCCCCCGCAGCACACCGGTTCCATTCACCATCTCCTGGTCGACGCGTCAGCTCCCCACCTCCGGGGAACTAGGTGGTGCGGTCAATGCAGGTGAGGTCACCGAACATTTTTTCACTACATCTTCCTATAACTCCACCGGTTTTTGTGACGCAAAACAAGGTCCCCGTGGTCATTGGTTGACTTCCTACGATGGCTTTGATAGATACCGGAGCAGCTGTTTCAGTGGTGAGTCTTAACGTCAAACGGCGGCTAGGACATAAAGTTTTGATCACTGGGACAGTTGTGCGTCATTTCGTGCAGTGAGCGGGGCGACGATGTGCCCGATCGGTGTGTGTTTTGTTAGTCTTACTTTGGGCGACAGGGTATTCAAAGCTGAATTCGCGGTCCTGACCAGCGGCACCCACGGCATCACCTTGGCGATCAATTTCCTACGCGAGTGCGGTGCTACTGTATATTGTGGTGCTGGCGAGATTATGCTATCGGAATTCACTGAAGATCCCAAGTGTTGTCAAAGATCTATCACCGTCATTGAGGATGTTGTCTTGTCGCCCAACTCCAGGAAGAACGTTCGCGTCGACGCCTCTACCTCGGAGGCTGGCACGTTTGATGTTCTTGTGCAGCCTACTCCTCTTATTGCACCAAGAAAAATGTGCTCGTTCCGTGTTCCGTTCTGTCCATCGGTTATGGACGATCGGCCTTATAGGTGTTAAACTATTCAAATAAACCTGTCATGCTACCCTGTGGATTGCGACTCACCCTCCTCGAACAAAAATTTGAACAGTTTTATTCTTAAGCGACGAGAGCGTAGACCCTATTTGTGCAACGCACTATACAGAAGCCAGCTTTCTGGGTATGGTAAACAAGTCGCTATCATCAGAAAAACGTTAAGCTTTGTTTATAGTCCTCGCAAAGCACGCTATCATATTGCCACCTGATATGCTTGGGTGAGATCCGGGAGTGGAAGAGAACAAAGACTATCTGTCTGAGCTGCTGCATGGCTAGTCGACTCAACGAACCCACTAAACCAAGTTTGTCCTAAGAAACGTGACAAGACTGGTGGAGTTGCTGGGTACAACGTCTCACAATCCACCTGATGCCCAAGACCCCGTCCAGCAGCCGGAACACAAGCCCTGCACCCGTGGACACTCCTGTTCACAGAGTAAGCCACCGCCAACGAGGCCTACCACATGAGACACCAACCACTGACGCAGCGACTATGACTTCGACACAAGATCCCGTGCAAGCTCCGACACCTTTCACGCCGATCTACTGCACCGTCCAGAACCCGCTCATGCCTAGCCCCTTTCATGGAGAGCAGCGTGAAGATGTTGACGACTGGCTGAGTGAGTTCGAACGTGTCGCAGCGATAAATTACTGGGATGATGCCGCGAAGCTCCGGAACGTGTACACTTGCCTAAAGGACGGTGCCAAGACGTGGTTTTTGAACAAGGATGATGTTCTGACATCTTGGCGCGAGTTCCAGCGTGGCCTTCTGGAGACCTACAGGACCCAACCGCCGCGAACGAGCGGAGCGTCCACTACAATCACGCATCCAGATGCCAAACGAGACCGTCTCGATGTACGTTGAGGACATGACACGGCTTTTCAAGCGAGCGGATCCTGCTATGGCAGAAGAAAAAAAGTTGCGCCACCTCATGCGTGGTGTGAAGGAACAACGTTTTGCTGGTTTGGTGCGTAGTCCCCCTAAGAGTGTTGCAGAGTTCCTTACTGAAGCGGCAACAATGGAGCAAGTACTGCACCAACAGTCCGCCCTGTTTGACCGTCATGTGAATGCTGCCTCAACCCCCAAAATTTTCGCCACCCCTGGGAGCAAGAGCCCCGAATGGATTCGCGAGATCATCCGATCTGTCGTCCGGGAAGAAATGGAAAAGATGTACGGGACAAGACCAATAGATGTTGGTTCTATCACCAGTGTCATCCGTGACGAGGTCCAACAGGTGTTGCACGCCCATCGTTGTCCGCTGATGTCGGTTGATCTGGAAACGGCTCCTGTGTCTACTGACAGTCGCCGTCGTACGTACGTGGAAGCCTTGCGATCTGCCACGCCTCGTTCTGGTCAAGGAGTCCCGACCCAGCCAGGGCCGCACGTCGCGACCCACACAGTGCCGCACGTTCCGCTTCAGACAGTGCCATACGTCCCGATCCAGACAATGATGCCGTCAGTCGCGATTCAGTCGGCGCACGCTGGTTTGGACATCGATGGTCGCCGTGCACCGACACGCAAGTCTGATCTCTGGCGTACGCCGGACAGACGATCCCTCTGCTATCAATGCGGTGAGGCTGGTCACATTTACCGCGAATGCCCATACCGGCAACTTGGCCTGCGTGGATTTTCCGTCAATTCACCGCGTCCCCGAATTGGTCAAAGGCCGAGGGACATCGCAGAGTATCTCGCGCAACAGCGTACACCCTTTACACGACGGCAATCACGGTCACCATCTTCGAGGAGACCCGCAGCCACTGGGTCACGTTTCGATGTGACGGCACGGGAACGCTCTCCAAGTCCCCGTCGGGAAAACTGAAGGCAGCGGCCTTCGGGGGCAAGGTCGCTGAGACTCAAAGTGCGGAACACCTCCCATCGACGCTTGCACGCAACACGGAAGACATTCAACCAGAGCATAATCGCAGTACCGAAGAAACGCCGAAAACCACATCTGAACCCAGTGACCGCGTGTCACTTGAGCTACCTGTGATGATTGACGGTTTTCGGGTCAATGCATTGATAGACACTGGTGCAGACTATTTGATTATCAGCGGGAGGCTAGCAAAAGATCTCAGGAAAGTGATTACGCCGTGGAATGAAACGCGAATTCGAACTGCTGGAAGACACGTTGTAACACCACTGGGTCGCTGTACGGCAAGAGTGAAAATTCGTGCATGAACGTTTGTGCTCAGCTGCCTCGTTCTGCGCGACTGCTCACGTCAGCTGATTATCAGCATGGACTTCCTTCGGGAATACGGTGCCATCATAAATCTCCGTGAACGCATCATGACCTTCTCGACTCAAAGCGCAACAGATCGAGACGCTGATAACTGCCGTAGGCCTGCGCTGTGTGTTGCTTACGACAGTGTGACGCTGCCGCCTCGAGCGACTGTTCCCATCGAAGTCATTTGTGAAGACCTCCGGGACGGTGACGTGGTGGCTGAAAAACCTATCACTTCTGCTACTCCAAGGTGTATGTGCCACACGTAGTGTTGTGCATGTCCGTAACGGACAGTCGCAAATACTAGGTACGAACTTCAACTACGAGCACCGGCATCTTTTCCGCGGAACCACCGTAGCCAATGGAGACCCTGTTGCCGACGTCACGGAGTTCTTCGCGTCCGAGGAAACGCATGAGGATGAAGAATTCCTAGACCACCTCGACATTAATTCGACGCTGTCAGAAAGGAGAAAGACTGCACTTCATGACCTTTCAAGGGAGTTTCGGTCTTGCTTCGCCTCTTCTTCCAAAGTCTATCAAACACACCTCGCCAAGTATCGAATTATTACCGACGATGACGTCCACCACATCCGGCAGCAGCCTTATCGCGTTTCTTCCAAAGAACGTGCGGCTATTCAGACACAAGTAAAACATATGCACGATGACGGGATTATTCAACCATCCAGCAGCCCTTGGTCCTCGCCAGTCGTTCTAGTCAAGAAAAATGACGGAACGCTGCGATTTTGTATTGACTACAGGAAGCTGAACAGCGTCACGAAAAAAGACGTTTACCCGCTTCCACGGGTCGACGACTCTCTCGACAGATTACGACGCGCGAAGTATTTTTCGTCCATTGATCTAAAGAGTGGCTATTGGCAAATAGAAGTAGATGAACGAGACCGAGAAAAAACTGCGTTTGTGACTCCATCCGGACTTTACGAATTCCGTGTTCTTCCCTTCGGCCTCTGTTCTGCCCCAGCCACTTTTCAGAGGATGATGGACACAGTTCTCGCTGGCTTGAAGTGGCAAAGCTGCCTTGTCTACCTCGATGATGTGGTCATCTTTTCCGAGAGCTTCGAAGAACTTCTGATGCGTCTGAGAAAGGTTCTGGACGCCATTCGCACAGCTAAACTCACGCTGAAACCCCAAAAATGCCATTTCGTCTACGACGAGCTGAAATTTCTGGGGCATGTCATTAGTGCGGAGAGAGTGCGACCTGATTCAGACAAAACTGCTGCTTTCGCCGCCTTCCCTGTTCCATCAGATAAAAATGCAGTGCGCCGTTTCCTCGGCTTGTGCGCGTATTATCACCGATTTATCGCCAACTTCTCGAAGATAGCTGAACCTTTTACGCGACTCACTCGAGATGACGTGCCTTTTACTTGGAGCGCAGAACAAGATGCAGCGTTCACAGAGCTACGGCAGAGAATGCAAACAGCCCCTGTTCTCGCCCATTTTGATGAGGACGCTGCTACAGAAATTCATACAGATGCCGACAACGTCGGACTTGGCGCTGTCCTTGTACAACGACACGGTGGCGTTGAACATGTAATAGCTTACGCCAGTCGTACTCTTTCTCGAGCCGAGACCAACTATTCTACGTCAGAAAAAGAATGCCTTGCAGTCGTGTGGGCGACGACCAAGTTTCGGCCTTACCTCTACGGTCGTCCCTTCAAAGTGGTGACTGACCACCACTCGCTCTGCTGGCTGGCAAATCTCAGAGATTCATGCGGCCGTCTCGCTCGGTGGAGTTTGCGTTTGCAGGAGTTCGATATTACGATTGTGTACAGGTCAAGGCGCAAACTTGAAGATGCCGACGCGCTTTCTCGAGCGCCATTGGGGCACGCTGTCAGGGGCTCCGAGGATGAAGATGCCTTTCTCGGAGCAGTCAGCGATTCTGAATTTATGTCAAAACAGCGGGCACACCACGAATTGCGCCCAGCTATTGATTCCCTGGAAGGCCGGAACTCTCAGGTCTCTCGACACATTGCTCGCGAACTGTCCTCTTTCTGTCTAAGAAGAGGCATTCTTCACAAAAAAAAAACGCCCGTGGTAGCGACAAAGCCTTCCTACTCGTTGTTCCTGCCGAAATGTGGGACGAGATCCTCCTTGTGTGCCACGACGAGCCCACGACAGAACATTGGGGCTATTCGCGAACTCTCGCCAGAGTACGCCAACAGTATTACTGGGCGCGACTATCAACTAGTGTACATCAATACGTGAGAGGCTGCCGTGAGTGTCAGCGTCGCAAGACTCAACCCGTGAGACCCGCGGGCCTGCTCCAGCCGATCGCACCACCACAGACACCATTTGACCTCGTGGGAATGGACCTTCTTGGACCCTTTCCTTTGTCGTCCTCTGGAAACAAATGGATTATAGTTACGACAGATTATCTTACTCGGTATGCTGAAACAAAAGCGTTAACCCGTGGCACGTCCTCTGAAGTCGCGCAGTTCTTCGTGCACCAAATCGTCCTACGGCATGGTGCCCCGTCATGCGTGATTATGGACAGAGGGACGTCATTTACAGCACGAATGATGGAGGACATTTTTAAATTGAGGTGCACAACTCATCGAAAAACGACGGCTTATCACCCGCAATCGAATGAACTGACAGAGAGGCTTAACAAGACCATAGCGGACATGCTGTCAATGTACGTGGACGTACAACACAAAGACTGGGACGAAATTCTTCCATACATCACGTTTGCATACAATACGGCAACGCAAGAAACAACGCGATTTCCGCCTTTCCGACTCGTTTACGGACGCAACGTGCGAACCATGCTCGATGCTATGCTTCTGTGTGACCAAAGCAATGAAATCGCTTCAGACGCTGAGCAATACACTCAATACGCCGAAAAAGCTCGTCAGCTAGCTCGCATAAACACCAGTCACCAACAAGATGAAGACGCACGACGTTACAACCTCCGCCATCGAAACGTCACCTACCATCCTGGGGACCGAGTGTGGGTGTGGACCCCTGTCCGGCGACCAGGCTTATCCGAAAAACTCCTAAGCCGTTATTTTGTACCGTACAAGGTTCTTAAATGCGTCACCGATCTTACCTACGAGGTATTTCTGGACGGCGCAGCGTCGTCTCGTCGACAGCTTCGGCCCGAAACCGTGCATGTCGTTAGGCTGAAGCCCTTGTTCACACAGTAGCCCTTGTGGTTAGCGTGTTGCGACATGCCGTGACATTGTGCTGCTGCTGCTGCTGCTGCGGTTCGTGTTCTCCTGTGTTTTTATGCCTTTCTTTTTGCGCTTGGCACAAGCGTTAGCGAAATTTCCTCATTAGCGCTGCGAGTACTCGCACTCTCCCACTTTTGGTTCTCTGTATCTGCGTGTGTATGCCTTGATTTTTTTTTTCGTTACGAGCATCGAGTCGATGCTTTTAAAGGGGGGACTAATGCCACCTGATATGCTTGGGTGAGATCCGGGAGTGGAAGAAGAGAAAGACGAGCTGTCTGAGCTGCTGCTTGGCTAGTCGACTCAACGAAGCCAATAAACCAAGTTTGTCTTTAGAAACGTGACAATATTTACTCTGCGCAGAATGAAGAGCAAATAAGTGTACCCGAGTCATACACTCACCATGGTATTGAAACAGAATTCGTTCACCCTATGCGGCAGAAACCATACCGTGTCTCGTCTGCGGAGCACAAGGTCATTGCTCAACAGGTAGAAGAGGTGTTAAAGAAAAGGGTCATCCAAGAGTCATGTAACCCTTGGTCTGCCCCTGTGATTCTTGTCCGAAAGACGAATGGTACAAGGCGATTCTGCGTGGACTGCAGATGGCTCAACTCTGTTACTAAATAGAATGTCTACCCGCTTCCCAGGATTCATGACGTCATCGATTGTTCACATTCGGCATCATACTTCTCCTCCGTGAGTTTGAGATCTGGTTATTGGCAAATCCCCTTGCACCCAAATGACAAAGAGAAAACGGCCTTCATAACCCCAGATGGTCTATTTGAATTCAATGTAATGCCTTTTCGTCTATGCAACGCACCAGCCACCTTTCAGTGCTTCATGGACTCTATATTACGTAGACTAAAGTGGAAAGTTTGTCTTTGCTACCTGGAGGACATAATCTTCGGCCATATATTCAATGAGCACAACGATCGTCTTTAGATTCTTCTCACCTGCCTTGAGAGAGCTAAGCTCACCCAGAATTCTAAGAAGTATCACTTCGGCAGCTGTGAGACTCTCGTTCTCGGTCATCTGGTGGACAATTATGGCATTAGATCCGACGCTTAGAAAGTCGCTTCAGTCAGCAGCTTCAAACAATCTTAGCCTGTACGAGAGTAGCGAAGCTTTTTGCGCCTGCGGTCATGCTACCGTCGCTTCGTGCTCAAGTTCACCGACCTAGCTTACCCATTGACGTCCCTACTCAACAGGAACGCCCCTTTTTCGGTGGTCAGCAGAATGCGAGTCCTTTTTTTCGACACTCAAGTTTGATCTTACGCCAGAGCCAGTGCTTCGCCACTATGAACCATTTGCTACCGAAGACATTCATACCGACGCCAGTGGTGTAGGTATCGACGACGTCTCATTCCAGCTCCATGGAGCCGCTGAACACGTCGTTGCCTATGCCAGTCGCTGTGTAAGTAAATCGGAGCGAAACTATAGTCTCACAGAGCAGGAACGTCTCGCGGTCATTTTCGCCATGCATAAGTTTTGCCCTTATACATCTATTGGCGCCGATTCTCGATTATCACGGACCACCATCCTTTATGTTGGTTCACTGGACTACGGGACCCATCTGGTCATCTTGCTTGTTGGGCGTTACGATTGCATGAACACGACTTTGAAGCCTTTTACGAGAGCGGTCGTCGTCCTGCCAACGCCGATTGCTTTCACGGCTTCCCCTTCCGACAAGCGAGTGTGACGCTGGCAACGTTGATAAATATTTGGCGGTAGTGGTACTCCGTTTCCTTACCTTAACTTTTCGAGCAGAGCAACGCAGTGACAACAGTCTCGCTTTTTCTTTATTTCCGCAACAAACGGTCAACGTGGTTTCGTCGTAAAGAATAGCGTTCTTTACAAAAAGAATCATTGTGGCGTAAGCCCTCGCCTACTTCTAGTGGTGCCTACAAGTTTGAGGCAACGTGTACTTCGAGCAATGCACGACGACCGGACATCTGGCCATATGGGTTTTTCAAGAACATTTTATCGCATGCAAAAACGCTTCTTCAGGCCGAAGATGCGTAAAAGTGCGACTGCATACGTTCCGATTTGTGAGCAATGTCAACGCTAAAACCATCCTACAACTCCGCCAGCCAGGCTACTTCATCCCATAACACCCTCAGGTTCATCATTTGACGTCGTCGGTGTTGACCTGCTCGGCCCTTTTCCGCGATCAACGAACGGCAACCGACATATTATTTTGGGCGTTGACCACCTCACCCGATGCGCCGAGACTGCGGCGATTCCTGCAGCAATGGCCACTCAAGTTTCACAGTTCATACTGTCGCACGTTATATTACGCCTTGAATCCCCCCGTGTCATCATCAGTGATTGCGAGCGGCAATTTGTTGCCGATGTAGTTGAAGACCCCCTTCGTCTTGCTTCGCGCGATTTTCGTCACACTACCCCGTATAACCTACAGGCTAATGGTTTGACAAAATGGACTAATAAGACTCTCGTCAACCTGATTTCAATGTATGTTGATTCCGTACTAAAAACATGGGACACCAATAAAAACTTTCGCCTACAACACTGCACAGCACGAAACAACGAGATACAGTCCATTTCAGCTTCTTTACGTACGCCAAGCCCGCACAGCTCTTGACACTATTCTTCCTTTTTCCGAAACTAATCAACCTACACTCGCCGTAACCACTTTCTGGCTGAAGAGGCCCGGCTCATCGCCTGTCTTCGAACTTTCGTGTCCCAGAAACGTTCTAAGAACCATTACGACGGAAGTAACCGGCACGCGTTATTTGAGAAAGGAAATTCGTTGTGGCTTTGGACGCCGCTTCGCAAGCGCGGCCTCAGCGAAAAGTTTTTGGGCAGCTACACTGGTCCGTTTGTTGTCCTGGAACGTCTCAGCGATGTCACGTACGTGATATCTCGGCTGTTGTCAACTGGCCGCCACTCAAGCAAGACCAACGTCGTTCATGTTGCCCGTTTAAAACACTATCATCATCGCAACGAAGCCTAACTCGCCCAGTGGGCATCGTCTGGAAAGGGGAAATTGCTAAGATACGGAGGGGACGCCCGGTAGAAGAAGAAAACGAGGTTGGCATGAGTAGTGATCTGCTAGATTCTTGGACTCTCGCAGTCATCATCTCTTTTAAATAAAGGCATCTCACCGTATTAATATCAATCACCACCTTATATATTATGAGGGATGCCGGTTTGAAGCGCTAGGGAAAATTAGACTGCCGGGGCTTTTTTTAACGCACACCTAAATCTGAGCACAATGGCGTACAGCATTTTTGCCTCCATCGAAAGTGCAGCCACTGGAGCGGGGATTCAATCCCGTGTCCTTCGTGTCAGCAGCCCAGTGCCTTTGTCACTAGACCACCGCGGCGAGATCGAATGTTTTACTTAACGATGGTTCACAAACAAAGTACGCCGTCGTCATGCTTGCGCTGAAAGCACCATAGAGTTGCTGCTTCAACGGAACCCAAGAATTTGACTTCCCAATGAGTAGCTCTTGTGACGCAGCCATGATCAGACACTTACCAGTGCGCAATTCACTGCACTCGGATGTTGCAGGTTTCGTCAGTGCAATCGCAACAAGAATATCGAAACGAACACAAGGGTACACGTTTCATAACGTTGAAGATTTGGAAATTCGTTGGAGAAGATTGTCGTTCGGACAATAGTGATGATGTGCAGGAGAACTTAGCAGATAGGCGTGGACTGTTGACGCAACTGCACGTTTCATTGCTTTAACAATTTCGCTTCACTTGTCGAGCTTAAGCGTGTTGGCGGCATGCGGTGTTCCAAAAATTGGGGCAACATGCAGAACACAAGAAACACTGCGCTTTTATTTTGTGCTCGCTCAATGGTATATCAGAATAATTACAATTAGTGAAATACGAGCGTCAAAAACATCACAGTACGAGTAGACGTGAAGTGCTACTTGCTGCTCCTGAGTTAGCAGCTGATCATTCAACGTAGCTGTCACACTAGGTGCGTTCTACGTGCAGTGATACACCCTCGACGTCAAGATGGTTTGTTTGAACACCACTGTTGAAAGCAATCTGAGGGACTCACTGAACGACTCCGATAACACCGACAACGCGTAACTCACCATGCACAACACCAACACGGCGTCACTCACGACGTTTTTGTGGGCGCAGAGAACAATTCGCTCCGACACCAGGAAAAGAGCGAATCTCTTGAAGTGTGCTGCCATCTATCAAAGAACGTAAAAAATGAATTACCACAGCGTTGGCGAAAGTTCGAAAGAACAAATTGCAGACTTGCGCTTCTTTCCACGTACACTGAGTGTTATGAGATTCGTGCACTACGAAAGCAATGACGAATACTATACGCACGTATAACAAGGCGAGTTTGAACTGACTCGCTCGCTGGATTTCACGCCGACCGGTTGCGCCTCCGTGATCTCCGACTACAGCGCCGCTCTGGCCGACTGCCTTGCCCTACGCCATCTCCTGATGCCGACAAGAGCTCTCGCCGAGTGGTGCCCCGTCCTCGGACTCCCGTGACCGTGTCCATCTTTCATTTCTCTTTACTTCCATACGTGGCTGTCCCTGCCCCACTCTCTATCTCTATACCTTTAGTTCCTCCTTATCTCTTTTGATCCCTCCTTACTCCGATCTCCTGCGCAGAACTGTGGAGGTGCCCTACTATGAGAGAGGCCGCAACGGAACTGCGCTTATTCATTTTTTACTTTGTCAAAAGTCACTTTTTTCAACTGTAAAATCAGACAATAACTAACTATTTAACGTGCGTGGCTGCGAAAAATCTTACGAAGCTGGGGCTGGATTAACAAAACTCACTTTCGAAAATATTTTTGCGCAAGGGAAAGTTTGTTGCGTAAGTCGATTAAAAAAACGCCGTAAGAGGCCATTGTTGTCACATCAGCTGCTGCAATAAAGCACACTTTGACTGCCCGGGAACATGTCAGCGATGGTGATGCAGTTGCTATGTTGGCTTACGTCACAGAAAAGTGCTCGTAAGTGGATTCACACAGCAAAATTTTGCGTAAATACAGCGTGGATGGAAAAAAAATCCTAAGAGTGGCCTGTACCACACTTAGAAACAATTTGCCTACCTAGAACCTGCCGCCACGGCGGCATACTTCAGCGCCCTGGCTGGTTTTGATTCAATTCATGCCCATGAAGGGCTACCTGATGACTGCTGCTGGGTTTTTAATTCTTTCGGTGCTCTGAGTTTGTGTGTTGTTTCTGTAGTACGCAGTGGATGGTATCGACAACCACCGTCGTCCAATAACTTTGAAGTCGCAGTAAATAAAAAATACTATTGTGCGTCATTGGCGTAAATTTATGCATGTAAAGATTTGTGGTTGGATGAAAACAATTGTGCTACGTGAATGGTGGGTGCATTCGAACGCGCCAAGGCATATGATCAACCTAATTTGTTATGTTGTTGTGTTGCGCTCCATCTCATTCAATGAAATGTACGACTCGAGATCCTTGCCTCATATGTGGAGAGTACCACCATTGGTGGAGATTACCATTAAATAGGTTAATGGGAGCACATTCCTTGCACGCTATTGGAAATAAAAATGAGAGGAACTTTTTAGTGAGTGGTTCATAAAGCTTGTGCTCTAGTGTACTTCGATTGGCTCTAACTGTCCAATGCGTGCAATCTCTGAAATACAGCTGTAAATACACTTTGGTTCTGTCTGGATTGGCACGTACTTTGCGAACCGAAGCGTGTTAGGAGTGTGCGTGATTACGCATGAAACTACAAACAAATGAAGCATTTTCACTTTCACTGTTCAGAAACCGATATGGACCATGATAATAAGGCAAGCAGTCGGGATAAATGACCCTAGTAACTTTGAATGGCACTGGAGATATATGCAAATCTTCAGAATTTTGGAGCAAACCTTGGCTGAATTTTTCCCTGTGACAATTACCAGTCGTTTAACCTGGAACACGAACATAATTAAAGGTAGAGCAAGCCACTGACATGTACTTTGTGCGACGCAGCGACCACTTGACTTGGGAATATTTGCGTTGCTGAAGCAAATCCCCCGTCGCATGCTCTGATCGAAGCAGACGACAAACGTGAGAAGACGACGTCTTGGCCGACAGGCAGAGCTTGTGATTGGATGTGAAGCAGTACCCTCAACATCAGCTCACTCTGTGACGTTGCCAAAACACTTCTTTCATCTGGCATGCCTGTCGTGTTCGTCATATCACCCCCCTCGCACATAAGCGCAAATTTTATCACGCCATGAAAAATGCGCAAGTACAGTCTAGTGCATAATTTTAGAGACCACGGGAGTGCTTGCCGAAATGCGTCGCTGCGCCTTCTGGCGGCTGTACGGCTCTGTCCGGAAGCGCGTACTGCGCACGCTCGTCCCATATCTCCCGGCAGCCTCCCATTTCTCTCGTTTCAACGGCGCGCTTCTCGAAACGATGCGGACGGCACAAGGTGCCACTTCTGTAGCCGCTGTGCAAGCACCGGTACTCTCGAGCAATAATATAGCCGCGAAAATGCCTCTAATGTAATACCATGGCTCGAGTGCGCCATCCAAAACGCTTTCTTCCTTGATGCAGCACGAAAACATGCAGTTTCTCAGCTTTTCTCAAACGGAGTTGCGTGATATGCTGATCTTGCAGTGATGAATTTTGTGCTCTGTCTCGGAGACGTTATGCCAGCTCCATTTCTTGGTGCGAATATCGTGCGTACAGTGGTATGCAGTAAACCACTGAATATCGCGTGTCCAAAATAAATAGCCAGACAACGCGATAAACACTTTTTTCTCATAAACCAGAAAAAAAGAAAACGATAGCTATAAGTCCTATCCAGGAAAGATGACTACTTTCAGTATTTAATCAAACTCCCATCGGCGACAATCACTTGCGCCACACGAGATGGCACGGAGTTGTGAAGCGCGGCCACGATCTCGGGGCGTGAATGAAGTGCTTCTCACTCCTCCTGAATGGCCGCGTATAGGGTCTCCTTCGTTGAGCTTCCAAGATTTCGCGCAGCAAGTCGGCGTCTTACGAAATACCAGACGTTTTCAATGGGATTCAGGTCCGCTCTTACAGGTGGTTATTCCAATGTGTGAACAGCAAGGCCCTCAAGCAAAGATTTCACACTGCGAGCAGTGTGAATCGGGCTCCTGTAATGCTGGTACACGAAACAACCATCCTTGAATGGCCCATTGAAGACATAAGGAAGCAATTCTCTTTCTAATATAAGGGAGTACGTGGAGGCTGAAAGGTTCCCATCGATATGAACCAGTGGTTGAAGCCCTTCCCTGGTCATGGCGGCCCAGACACTCACAGAGCGTCGGCCACTGGGAAAGACCAAGTGCTTGTACTGTGGTGAATACCTGGTGAGGAAGGAAATGCTGGATTGATTACACGGATTTATAAGAACGACAATGGCACATAGTCACTTCATCCCCGAACAATTTCGTCTGACTTGAAGATCCATATAAAGAAATTTTAATTATGCGAGATTGCAAAGATGGTGCGAAATATTATCAAAACTAAGCAAGGTTCTACAGCAAGTTCGAAGACTATAAAGTGCTGGATTTTACTTGCCTTAACCGCAACGTAATTAAGGCACACTGTAGTGGGTGACCTGCCATTAATTTTTACCATTTGCGGTTACTTACCCTGTGCAATACTCTTTTTACACATTCAATAGTAAATAGTACAAGGATGACATTAATATAGAAGACAAATCGCAAATGTTACCTCGAGTTCATTCGACGCCATACTCGCCGTTCCTAATCTCAGCGACTTGAAAACGTTGAATAATCGCTGAACATGACTTCTTCCCGTTCTTATGTTCCCCATGTCTGCACAGAACGCGCAAACTGCAGTCGCATGGATCGCCTGTCCGTGATGTGGGGTTTTTTCGGCCGCGACGCAGTTGGCAAGCCCTGCTTCTGCCAACCTCTTACGAATTGTGCAGGCGGACGCGTTGAGATGCAATGCATTTTTATGCCTTTCGCTGTTATATGGGGATTAGCTACTACGGTGGCGATAATCAGCCTGTCCACTTCGTCATCTGTGCGTCTTGACCTTCCAGCACGGTCTTTGTCACTGATCACCCCTGTTTATCGGTACGCTTGAATGACACGATTCACCGCATTTCTTAACCTTTGAAGGAGCCGGCAGATGACCCGCTGAGAAAAGCCTTGGATGCTTAACTCTACGATGCGTCTCCTTCCATCAGCTGGTACTCGTGACGACGTTTTTGAAGACGAAGGTGGGGGCCTTGAAACCCCCGATCTTATAGTCTTTCGAGAATGGCACGGTCCAATAGCTGTCTAATAGCTGGGCTGTGTCGCGATATGCTGCCATTCAACATTTTCTGTACGAGATAATTTCTTATCGCCACCAAGCCCAAAAACCAAGAAACAAGGCAAAAAATTGACAAAAATGACAAATTGGTACTGCGCCTGCGTCGCAAGCACGCGTGAACCTTCTGAGTGCCCAATTTTTCTGAGAGAGTTATAATAAAGAATAGCATTTCCACGCAGTGAGTAATGTGTACAAAAGGAGCGGTGTGCCGCCGTGCGAGGTATTTAATCGAACATCTTAAGGAATTAACTTTTGTTTCGCTGTGGGGCCTCCAACATTTGAGCACTTCGAAATGAAATGTGCTCGCCTGTAACTCACTGTAGTATTTTACAAAACAACGTGACCAGAATACCAGAATACACACTGATGCTGGAGCAACGGATGTTAATAGAGGCAGTCTCAATTTCCGACTACTTCACGTTCGAGAATGTTCTGTGGATATGTCATGGGTATAGAGTTCTATTGAAATACTGAAAGCGGTGATGCCCCTTTCAACCTACGTGATTTTCTCTGGTTTTCGAAAAAAAAGGTACCCAGATACCCCAAATATGAAAACACTCGAAAGTAAAAGCCTATGAAATCTCTTGCACGTCTCAATCTGCATTGATTCACGCTTATTTGTTTTAATCTACTATAATGCATCCAATTAATGGGTTGACTTCAATAGGGGTTTATGGTTCGAGTAGCAGAAGACGACACATGAATATCTGAAATTCTGATCCTAGAAACTTGGGTCGAGGCTCGACTACTACCACTAATAAGTGCGGGCTCTCGACGTGACAGAACCACGATATAGAGAGAGAAATAAATGTTATTATATAGATATGACATAAAGCTCCACCAAAGTAACGTCTTGGAAATGTTTGCTCATTCGGGGTTTTTTAACGTTCACTCAGTATACTAGTTTCAAACATCTCTCCCCTATCGAAATACGGCATGCGCGATAGACTTGAAGATGCGTCCTTCGGGTCAGCAGCCGAGCATCGAAACCACTGCACCACCGCAGCGGCCTTAATAAAGAATTTATCCTTAATAAACCGAGTTTGTTTTCACCTTTCTTCTTCGGCTATTTTCTGCAGCTGTTGAACGTTCGGTGTTTTCATGCATTTTCATAGACACATGATATTTAGACCGAGCATTACTCCGTGCGTTAGTTTGGAGAATGAAAGCGCAAAAGGCAACACTGCTGGCTGAGCTTATTGATTGCCTGACTCGACATTCAAAATGTGATCACACGGCGGATCGCCTAGTAGTAACGTGCACTATGTGCAGCTTGCCGAAACTCGAAAATGATGTGCTGTAATTACATAAGCGCTCGGCTTTTTTCATTGTCTTCACAGCGACTACAAAAGTGGCACTTTGCGCCGTCCGCATCGTTTCGAGATGCGTGCCGTTGAAACGAGCGAAGGGGCAGGCTGCCGGGTGATATGAAACGAGCGTGCGCAGTACGCGCTCATGGACAGAGCCGTGCAGCCGCCGGAAGGCGCAGCGACGCGCCTCAGCACGCGCTCCCGTGGTCTCTAAAATTATGCACTGGAATGTACTTTCTAAGAGCTCTCTTTTGTGCTGCGCAGTTGTCGAAAACAACATGGCGTTGTGAACGGCATATCGGTCGGTGCGAATTTTAGCAATCGCTTCTCGCATGAGTTACTTCAGCGTTCGACCGTATGCGTTGTGAGTGCGGCAGCTCTTCGGTGCGTGTAAGCAGTGTGGAAAGCTGCGGCAGTGCGATGGTGTACGGTGAAGTGCAGCGAAGCCTGTGCGTCGGTGAGTTTAACAAGCGGGGTCGGCACTGGTGTATCGACGGCAACTATCACTCGAGAAGCCTGAAATGTGTGTTTGTGTGCCGGTAACGGTTAGTTCGCTTGACTTTCCAGTCTCTCAGTTGGGTGCTGGGCGACATTTTGGATTGACAACGTTTCGGCACGTTACTGCCCAAATACGTACGGAAACATATGAACTATGCGCTGCGTTCGCTTATTGCTTCGCCACTGGTTAGCCCGTACGCTTCTATTTTCTTGTGAGCAATCTAGTGTTCGGGAGTGAAATGATGTTCGTAGTCAACAGTGGTGCTCTGTTGACGTTTCCAAGACTTGTGAAGAAGCTGTGCTCGTGTGACCGAAAATTGAAAGACAGCGTTGATAACTGCTTTGCCCTGCGAAGTTGCGGTGGTGGAGCTTGGCGCTTTTGTTTGTTAACTCGTCACTTCTCCTTTTTGTGATAAACATAGTTCTAGTGCCGTGATGCGATGAACTGAAGCGGCGAAATCCTAAATTCTGTTGTGAATCGTGTTACTTTGGCAGCGCGCGCAGACTGCTCTTCGGCAAGACCTTAAGAGCTATATGTGGCAGCGAGAGCCCGTGAACGTCAAGCTTCCCTCCAGCCCCCCGAAAAAGCAAAGATTTCACCGGTGTTTTGCTTTGGATGAAGTTGTAGGCCAGTACCGGCTAACTACAGATTTACGAGTTCGTCTGGCCATCGTTTTGCACGGCACTACGGCCTTGACAACAGCCGGTCATGGCCAGTTCTTAAACTATATCAATGGACGTGCACGCCTGGCCAGCCCTTTATTGCGGGCATCGGCAGCTTCCAGTCTGCAGATGTCGTTTGCCTGTTGGCCCTAGCGCACACTTTGTTCCTCATGACACTGACGGCTATGAGATGCTGACATCGGTGAGTTGACCTAAATTACTAAATTAGTTGCTATTCACGCAGTACTATAACGAGTGCAAGTTTTTAAGTCCGTCAGATGTATTATTTCCCTATATTAGGTTCAAGCATGAAAAATTTAGTACTAGGAATATTACATACATATAATATGGAGAGGCGGGCAAATACATCAGACTTTTTTTGTGATTCGATATAAGTGAGCTCTTGTTTGAATATTAGGATGAACCTGTTGATTTAACAGGTTTGATAGTTGGAAAGTTAATGTGAATTTATTTTCAGGAGCCAGGTTGCACTTGAGGAATTTGTTATCTTGAAAAATTAGTTGTATATACGATTACCACGGTAGTAGCACTATACTTCACTAGGACATAAATATTGCGGTACGCAAATTCTAAATGAGGCTTCAGTTTGTTTCAAAGTGGTTATAGCAGATTTGGTCACTTTGACGAAGTGATAGCTTCGTCAAAGAAGTACTAAACGTGAGTGCTTTTAATGATTGTTTTTAAATATCTCGTTTCTGGCTCTTCACAGATGGAAGAGATTAGTTTGTTAAGGTCCTGCGTGATGCATCGGTTGCACACACTGGCACATCAAGCCTCATCATGACTTGGAGCATCTGTAAAAAAATAGGAAGCGCACGTGCTCCCTAGTTGTGCAAATGTATGTCACTGCTGGGACTGTTGTCATTCAGCGGACCTAGATGGGGCCTGGAAGCATGCGTGGCAGCCTCATCTGGAATGACAAAGATCTGCTTGGGAGCTTGCAGGGCACGAAACTGCATAATGGCTGGCTGAAGGGTTAGTTTTTCTTTATTACACACGATTAAGTGAACACCACTTACTGTGCACAAATTGAAAACCCAAGCATGGTTCCTTTCAGTGGGTACCTGTATTATTCTTACACATAATGCTTATTGGAAAATAATAGAACTGAATTGCGAGATAATTGAGAATGTTGAAACTAGTTAGCCTGCAGCTTATGAATGAGACTCCAATCATCTGAGGCTCAAAAGCTCATGCTTTTGAATGAGCACAAATATTTTCATTTTTTACTGGGTTCTCGAGCTTGTGACTCAGTCTGAGGTTCAAGTGCTCTAGATGGAAATAGCAAGTGAATGAAATTCGCCTGGCTGTTCACAACTTGCAAGGAGAAAGACCAATCGAACAAGTTTCAGACGACATGGGGCCAGTAACTGCATCTTTTACTTGATGTAGCTTTTTCTCTCAGTGCTTTTACATGTTGTGTTTCAGCCGAACGTGTTCACCACGACTGCATAGTGATAATTTTTTTTAAATTGTACCTTGCACAAGTATGCATTCTTGATCTCTAAAGGTGATTTTCAGTGTGCTTCAAACCTATGGATGCTCGTTTCTCTGTCTGAGGCTTGCCTACTTCAGCAGCAGTGCGACGCAGGCGGCACACAAGCAAGCCAAGTCATGCAGCGCTCCTTTGGTGTTCTGTGCAGTATACAGCATATTCATCTGGCAAGAATTTGATATCAACAAAAATGATGAGTGTTGGTGGCCCCTGTAAGAGCCTGCTGTGTTTGTTGCATATTGTGTTTGTTGCATATACATACCTCAGTGTATGTTTGTATGTATGCATGTATCTTTTAAATGAGAATCCGTTTATTATTGATGAGTAAGTTCGGTAATGATTTGGCTGAATTTATTTCTAGTTCTTTTTTTTCTGAGCCATTACACATTTGAATTAGTTCATTACTGCATAAAAATAAGTGCAACCTTAAACAAATATGTGAATTCGAAGAATTTCTTTCATTTGCCAACGTACATTCATGAGCAAGCAATCGGGTAGAATGAAACCAACCAGCGAAGATTAGTTTAGAGCATAGCTACTCTACATGGCATATCTTGTACACAATCATCATCATCATCATCAGCCTGTCTACATCCACTGCAGGACAAAGGCCTCTCCCATCTTCCGCCAGTTAACCCGGTCCTGTGCTTGCTGTTGCCAATTTATACCCGCAAACTTCTTAATCTCATCTGCCCACCTAACCTTCTGTCTCCCCCTACCCCGCTTCCCTTCTCTGGGAATCCAGTTGGTGACCCTTAATAACCAGCGGTTATCCTGTCTACGTGCTACATGCCCGGCCCATGTCCATTTGCTCTTCTTTATTGCAGCTATGATATCCTTAACTCCCGTTTGTCCCCTAATCCACTCTGCTCTCTTCTTGTCTCTTAAGGTTACACCTACCATTTTCCTTTCCATTGCTCGCTGCGTCGTCCTCAATTTAAGTTGAACCCTCTTTGTGAGTCTCCAGGTTTCTGCTCCGTAGCTAAGTACCGGCAAGATACAGCTGTTATATACCTTCCTCTTGAGGGACAGTGGCAATCTACTTGCAATAATTTGAGAGTGCCTCCCGAATGTGCTCCACCCCATTCTTATTCTTCTAGTTACTTCAATCTCGTGGTTAGGCTCTGCGGTTATTACCTGCCCTAAGTAGACATAGTCTTTTACAACTTCAAGTGCACTATTACCTATCGCAAAGCGCTGCTCCTTTCCGAGGTTGTTGTACATTACTTTAGTTTTCTGCAGATTAATTTTAAGACCCACCTTTCTGCTCTCCTTGTCCAACTCCGTAATCATGAGTTGCAATTCGTCCCCTGAGTTACTCAGCAATTCAATGTCATCGGCGAAGCGCAGGTTACTGAGGTAGTCTCCATTAACTCTTATCCCTAACTGTTCCCATTCTAGGCTTCTGAAAACATCCTGTAAGCACGCAGTGAATAGCATTGGGGAGCTTGTGTCCCCCTGCCTTACACCCTTCTTTATTGGTATTCTATTGCTTTCTTTATGAAGCACTATGGTAGCAGTTGATCCCCTGTAGATTTCTTCCAGAAAGTTTATATATATTTCATCTACGCCCTGATTCCGCAGTGTCTGCATGACGGCTGTTATTTCTACTGAATCAAACGCCTTCTCGTAATCTATGAAGGCTATGTATAGTAGTTGGTTATACTCTGAGCATTTCTCTATTACCTGATTGATAGTATGAATGTGGTCAATTTTTGAGTAGCCTGTTCTAAATCCTGCTTGTTCCTTTGGTTGATTGAATTCTAATGTTTTCTTTACTCTGCTAGCAATTACCTTTGTAAATAGCTCGTATACTACAGAGAGCAAGCTGATCGGCCTGTAATTCTTCAAGTCCTTGTCATCTCCTTTCTTATGTATTAAGATGATGTTAGCGTTCTTCCAAGACTCTGGTACTTTTCCCGTCAGGAGATACCTCGTAAATAGAGTGGCTAGTTTTTCTAACACAATCTGTCCTCCATCTTTCAGCAGATCTAATGTTACCCGATCCTCACCAGCAGCTTTGCCTCTGTGCATGCTCTCCAAAGCTTTTCTGACTTCTTCTATCATTACCGGTGGGGTGTCGTCTGGGTTACTGCTAGTTCTTATAGTATTAAGGTCGTGGTTGTCTCGGCTACTGTACAGATCTCTGTAAAACTCCTCCGCTATTTTAACTATCCTATCCATATTGGTAGTTATTTTGCCTTCTTTGTCCCTTAGTGCATACATCCGTCTTTTGCCTATCCCAAGTTTCCTCTTCACTGCTTTGACGCTTCCTCCGTTTTTCAGAGCGTGCTCAATTCTCTCCATGTTATACCTTCTTACATCGCATACTTTACGTCTATTAATCAACTTCGAAAGCTCTGCCAGTTCTATTTTGTCTGTTGTACTTGACAATTTCATGATTTGACGCTTCTTAATTAGGTTCTTCATTTCCTGGGAAAGCTTGCCGGTGTCCTGTCTAGCTACCCTGCCTCCAACTTCCACTGCACACTCCGTGATGATACTCGTCAGATTATCATTCATTGTATCTACGCTAAGGTTGGTTTCCTCGCTAAGAGCAGAGTACCTGTTCTGCAGTGACACTCTGAATTCCTGTACTTTCCCTCTCAGTGCTGGCTCATTGATTGGCTTCTTGCGTATCAGTTTCATGCGTTCCTTCTTCAAGACTAGGCGGATTCGAGCCCGTACCATTCTATGGTCACTGCATCTTACCTTGCCAACCACTTCCACATCCTGCACGACTCCTGGGTGTGCAGTCATTTTAAAGTCTATTTCGTTCTTATTTACGCCATTAGGGCTGCTCAATGTCCACTTGCGGTTTTCTCGTTTTCGGTAGAAGGTATTCAAAATACGCAGATTATTGCGTTCTGCGAATTCTACTAGTAGCTCTCCTCTGGCGTTTCTAGTGCCGATGCCATAATCTCCTACTGCCTGGTCTCCAGCCTGCTTCTTCCCTACATTTGCTATAAAGTCGCCCATTACTATAGTATACTGTGTTTTCACCTTACTCATTGCCGATTCCACGTCTTCATAGAAGCTTTCAACTGAAGCGTCATCATGACTGGATGTAGGCGCGTAAGCCTGTACCACCTTCATCTTGTATCTTTTATTCAGTTTAATTACAATGCCTACCACCATTTCAATAATGCTATAGTAATCCTCTATGTTGCCAGCTATGTTTCTGTGAATTAGGAACCCTACTCCCAGTTCTCTTCTGCCTGCCAAGCCCCGATAGCAACTGACGTGCCCATTCTGTAGCACAGTATAGGCCTCATCTGTCCTCCTAACCTCACTCAGCCCTATTATATCCCATTTAATGCCTTCTAGCTCCTCGAATAATACAGCTAGACTTCCCTCACTGGATAACGTTCTAACGTTAAACGTTGCTAAGTTCAAGTTCCACTGGTGGCCTGTCCGTATCCAGAGATTCCTAGCACCCTCTGCTGCTTTGCAGATCTGACCGCCGCCGTGGTCAGTTGCTCCGCAGCTGGTTGGGACTGAGGGCCGTGAGTTAATTGACGAATGCCTACGGGAGGGGGTGGCCAGATACTGCACCAGGGTGGCCAATCCTTCTCTTGTGAGATCATCGGTGCGTACCGGCTTTAAGCCGGTACGATCAGACAGTAGTGGGAATGCTCCACACAATGCACTGGTTGAATTTGTCCAATTCAACATATCAATTTTAATCGAAATAAACAATCTATCACTAGTGCTGGTATATGTGTGTGATATTTATGCATATTGTAGAACCGGTTGGCCATTATTGTTAAGGTCACAAACCAGTCAAGCTGAATACACAAATTTTGTCCATGCACCTTTTATCTGTACTGGAACTGTTAATAAATATACACTTCGGTTTAAAAACTTATTGTAGTAACCAAAAGCAGCGTATCTCTCTATGACACAAATCAAACTGCTATTGTTCTTTTACGCTCTGGAATATAGAGTACCCTCTGAGCAGAACTCGATTAACTGCAATAGTTCATTTTTACGATTGACAGCGGCATTACACTGAAGCGTGCAGCATGACATATAGCGTGAAAGAAGACACAATCTAATCACTCTGTTTGTGTCTTCTCTAACTGTCCGTGCTCTTTGGCCTTGCTGCATGTAATGATGCCCACCAAATCAGCACGAAACATCTCCCGACAAAGGCAGTCAAACTAGCCGCAAGCAATTAGCTCGCTAAATGTCTAGATTTTCTTGTAAACACAGTGATAACTGATCACTGATCGAATATCCAAACGCGTGAAAAATAATATACCGAGTACGATACAGGTAATTCAGCACCGCGCTCTTTCGCGATAAGAGAGGATGGAGGGAAAAATTATGAATCATGAATTATGTTTTTATGAAGGAGCACGGCACGGCGTTTTTGGGTCAAAAGGGGAGTGAAAGAAGAGAGCGCGAAAGCCACCTTCTCAAAAATAAATACCCGCCACCACGCATAATCTCAGGCCGGGCAACCTCTTAAGAAAAAAGAAGTGCTCGGTGACCCTGTGGATCAAACGCAGTACCTCCTAGATTGTAGTTGAGCGCTGTAACCGGTCGTTCACCGCAGCCCTATTGTTAATGTTCACCCCGTTGTTAATATATTACCAATTCTTCGAATGACGCCAATGCAATAACGTCCGGTAAAACTTGGTCAAAAATAGTAAAAAATGTTAGAATTAGTTTGCCCAAGAGTATTAGAAGATAGAAACCGCCGCGTGTCGCTGCATAACCGTGCACTATTTGTCTTGCACATTACTGTCATGATGTTAGGATAGCCGGCTCTAATGTAGGCTACCTTCCCATAGCTTGCCAAATATAAGTAAAAAATTAAGATATATATCGGCCTGTGACAAGGCTAATCAATTATCAGGAATGCACTGTCCCTAGTGTCACTATCACTAGATGAATGCTCAGTTTGTTTCCATTATAGGTGTTTAAGGAAGATTCTGCTCATTAACTCACAACTCTCCTAATTAGCACTGACCCTCACATCTAAAGACAGTCACACTTCATCTCACTTACTTACTGCAGATAGGCACTACAAATAAAGGAATACACGTTCTTGGTTGTGTAAAAATTGGGAAAGCTACACAACGATGCCGACTATTTATCCCGACACCCCGTTGATCCACCTAACTTTTTGATTTGGAATCCAATGGCAGCGTTTTAGCCATCACTGCATTTGTGCACGTGGTGGATAAACAGCACCAAAATCCATCGCTGCTTTCTCATATTCTCCGCCTTCGAACGCACCATGGTCACTTTTCAATTGTCAGATTCCTGCTAAAAGACAACATTTTGTTCCGCCGCAGCTTACACCCCGACGGCACGGAACTTTTGCTCGTCGTACTTTATCACCTGCGTAAGAATGTTCCGCAATGTTTTCACGACGCCCCTACTTCAGGACATTTAGGCGTCTCCAGAATTTGCTAGGACGCTTTCCCACTTCAGCAACTGAAAATTAAACGGATCGCAGAGGCCACAGAGTACGCCACTCGGCATGCGATCACTCATGCGCTACCAACCAGCTGTGCCGCGGACGTTGCCAACTTCCTGCTCTACGACATCATTCTACAGCCAGGCGCTCCGTCCCACCTGGTAACTGACCGTGGTCGCTACTTCCTATCTCGTGTGGTCGATTATCTACCTTAATCTTGCGCTACCCATCACAACTTCACCACTTCTCACTGCCCTCAGACTAACAGGCTTACAGAGCGCTTCAAGCGCACATTGACAGACATGCTTTCCATGTATGTATCTAGCGACCACACTGATTGAGACGTAGCTATGCCGTTCCTCACCCTCACCTACAATTCGTCACGTCATGAAATAGCCAGCTTGTCACCATTTTATCTACTTTTCAGACGTAATCCATTACTGTCCTTTGACACCCTGCTTTCATCTGACCCACTATCCTCCACTTCGTACGCTCAAGATGCCATCACCTGGACTTTCATAGCACACTAGGTAGCCCGCACTCAGTTATCTTCGTCGCAGACAGCACAAAAGTCTGTTTACGACCGTCAAGATAGGGGTGCTGTTTTTTCTGCGGGCTCTTTTGTTCTTCCATGGCTCCCATCTCGACGTGTTCGTCTCTGCGAAAAACTATTATTGCGATACGTCGGGCCCAACCACGTCCTCCGTCGGGTCAAACCCATGACCTATAAAATTTCCGCGGCCACAAACTCATCGGCTGCTACACCCATAACCGAGGTATTCCACGTTTCTGGTCTTAAGCCCTACAACGCCGACTTGCTCATTTAACAGGTCCCAAGACGAAGCCTTAATGGTCGGGCTGACGATACGTCTATAGAACAGTCGCTTCGGCACAAGCAGACACCAAAACGAAGGAAGAGGCAACGTGGTTGCATTGGGTTGGACTCTCGAGCTACCCCGTTGGCCTGCATGACTGGGCGCTCTGTACAACGTTAAGACCCGCTGTCGACAAATAAATCTTCACCGTAAAAATATAATCTACCACTCGTGAAAATGGCGTCACCTTTCACAACTATTATAAGAAGCTGAAGCTGGTAAAGAAGAAGATATTCAGCGTCGGGAAGGGAATGCGCCTCACTCCTTCATCGACCGTGTCCAGCAAGCACTTCGCTGACAGTGACATTTGCTATACCCACCCTACGCGCTACCCTTTGATAAGATTGGAACTGTGTTTAGGCGCCTGGCCAGCACCCCAGCAATTCATTGCGCGCAGCAACATACGTTGGCGGTTTATGCCTGGTGAGGTGCCATCCCAAGACCTACCGCGAATGCCCCTCGACGGGGAGCCAACGACGCGGCCTCCACACCACCTGTGGTTAGCGCGCCTCGCGAGCGCAGCTGAGTGGCGCCGGCCATCTAAGCTATGGCTTTGTTAGGGTGGTCTACGTACATACAATCGTAGCTTCTAAATTATTCACAAGTCAAGTGCTCGCCTATCGCAAGGCTTGCCCTAAACTTGTAAGCAAAGCCTGTTGTCACTGTTTAGTGCACACCCAAAAAAGTTTGCCTTTAAGGGGAGATGTGGGTCGAAAAACGCGATTTTTTTTTCAAAATTACCTGTTTTTTAATACAGCCTGTTTTGATAAGATTAGTACCTCAACTATTATGAAAAAATTAATACAGGTCAAGACTTAACTGCAAATGCTTTAAAATTTCATCTAAAGAGCACAAGGTTAAAAGGCCGAAAGTGTGCAGTCTTCGAGCACCTTGCCGCTGATAATGCGCCGTCACTAGCCATTGTTGATCGCATGAGTCGAAGAATCGAGCCTCACACTTCACATACTAACAGTTTCTGCCGCTGATGCAGCGCAAGAAATAATAAAAAAGAAGCACTCTTCTGCGTGTTTTTCGAGCACCGCGACTGGCTTTTCACATGGTACAAATCGGGGACCGTCATTGGCCGCTGCGCTCCTGTACTGTAAAACCTGTTTGCGTGGTAGATGTCTTGTCGAGCAGAGCAGCTGAACAATGCTTTTCTCGTGTAATTATCTCCGTTATGAATGAAAAAAGGCATTGCTCGCAAGTGAAAGCTATTGTGTGGCATGCTTTGTAGGAACAGGCTACGAGCAGCAGTTCCGATTTGCAGCAGTTGTTGGGTTGCAAAAGCCAATGCATCAAAAGTCATTCACACCCGTCAGCCGGAAAGTTCATGATGGGGCAGTGGATGACGTCAGCGCCAATCTTGAGAGGTCGAAAGAACTCGCAGTAAGGGAACTTAGCGGGAACGACATTGCCATTATGTACGACGGTATGTGGCACAAGCATGGCTGCAAAATGGCTTGACATTGGACTTAGTTTGAATTTCGCAGTCCTGTCGAACTTCTTTCTAGCTTACAGTTTGCATAAGGCTCTGCCAGATGGAGTGGAAGTTTGGCAAGCATTTCATGGCCCTGTCTGTGAGCGAAATGTCTGTGAGGAGTCGGCTCAAAAAAGCTGAGAGGGACAAACTCATGGTGTTGGCGTATTTTACTCGCAGTGGCCACTAAGAGAAGGATTGTTCTTTTTGTTGTGAAAATTTCATCTGATTAAAGATATCTTTTATAAATAAATACTCAATTTTAACTTTGAAACTCGTTTTTCCCAAAACACAAATTTAGCCATTTTTTCCGATGTGCACCTCTTTTTTCGGGCATTTCTAGTGCTCGGATCTGCATAAAATTTTCCCAAATTTTCTCCAAAGTATGAAAAATGCAATTATCTAGTTTACATTTCAATATTTCGTTATCTAATAAAAAAGTTTGTATACGTTTACTAGGGTAGGTGAAATATGAATTTTTTACGTGTATTATTTTTCACGCATATTACATACTTTAGTTGGGCTTCCTAATTAGTTATTTGCACTCTACTGTTTATTTGAAGCGTTATGAGCTATGTATAGTAAAAAAATACAGAAGTTTAGGGATGAAAAGAGGGGGGGGGGGCAAACGCGTTAAGGTTTTTACTTGTGTTGCAGAGCTAAAAGTGTGTAACTTGCAAGAAAACTAATTATTATTTGAAGTCATCATAAAAAGTTTCATAAACAGCTCAAGTTTCATTGCTCTAGGGTGAATATTTAAAAAAAGTGTCTTCAAGTATCATCTCCTGCAATGCAGATACTTTGAGTGGAGCTCCTTGAGTTTTTCGTTATGCGAACGCAAACTTATCCAGCTGCCCTTTGCTGGCTTTATGTCTTGTGCGCGGTATATCTAATCGGCCATAACGCTTTGTTAAATTTCAATTCCCATGCAATGGCACCATGTGGTATTATTATGAAGTACTTCGTAATGTCGCTTTCGCTAAACAAAACACACTGCAGTCATTTGCATCGCCCAGGAGGTGCAAAGACGAAGCTTGCCCCCTTCCCAAGTCACACGAGCAGTTGCCCCTCAAGACTCCTCTTACTGTGATACAACACTAGATTGCACCCTGCCGATGACCATAGCGGTAATCCGAGCAAGATATTTTAAAAATTTCGTATTGATGCTGCTTTGCATTTTTTGAAGATGCTAGAAACGGTCGATTTACTGCCGAATCAGCAATTTAAACAACAGCTATGAAGTACTATCTCATGCGTCGTTTGCGAAAGCCAGAGCTGCCGCAATCAGCGATTCTCACTCATGTCCTCGTGTTCACTGTCACTATCCTTGCACTGCAGAGAAAGTATTGAGAGGAGAAGAGCAGGCGTACCCTCCTCTTAAGAATTTTTGTGAAAGCGAACGTCGTTTTCACGGGTGGTGGAAGCACACTGAGAAACAGAGCAGTACTTCACCAATGAGCAGCACTCGATCGCCACGAGAACGTTCTGTGGCGGGTTTGCTAGTCCAAGACTAAGCTGCAATGGTCATGTGATCTCGATTAATGGCCTCGACTACGCTTTCAACAACGTAGGCTTCATCGTAAACCACTGCGCCATCAACGAGACGCAGTGGCGTTTCGGAACCTGTATATACATGCTTGTAGATACTGGAGTAATGCACAACTATTAAAAATAAAAAAAAAACACCTGAACTTCATCACACAGCGCAAGCTGCAGCTGACGAGCGAGTGTGGCGTAATCGTTCAGCTGTTATGTTTACGTTGTGCCATGCCGCCCCTACCAGGGCAACGCCCTGCGCATGCGTGCCATACAGGCACATGTATATATTCAGAGTAAATAAAGAGTACGGGGGCGTTTTCCCATGTTGTTCGTCACGGAAACCCGACATGGTGTCAGAAGTGTAGCGCACTGCTTTTCGAGCTATGGCGAGTACAGAAAATACGGGTTTCTTCCAGCCCTTTCCGGTACAAGCGCCAACAAGCTTCAAATTTGACAAGGTGTCAAAGTGGCCGGCGTGGGTGCAAGACTTCGATGATTATCGATTTGCTTCCGGCCTTCGCGAGCGAACTGGGAGGCCCAGGTATGTATGCTGATGTATACGATGGGGCGACGTGCTCACAACATATTTCGGACCTTTGAATTATCGGAAGAAGAGTCAAAGAACTATGAAGTGGTGAAGAAACGCTTCGACGCATCCTTCATTGCCACACGGATATTGGTCTACGAAAGTGTGTGCTTCCATCATCGCCACCAGGCTGCAGGTGAATCAGTTGACCAGTACGTGACGGCTTTACATACTCTGGCAGATAGGTGTGACTATGGCGTGATGAAAGAGAGGACGATCCTTGACCGTTTCGTCGTCGGACTACGGGACTACAAGCTGTCTGAGGCCCTCCAAATGGACGCAACACTGAATCTGAAAACTGCACTGTCCAGGGCATAAACGAAAGAAGCGGTATGACAACAACAACATGATCTTCACAGCAGTGCGTACCAACAAGCAACCAGTCTTGAGGTCGACCCAGAGCATCGAGAAGCTTGTGGGTGGGTAGAGCACCAACGGGTAAACAAAAATGTCCGAAAGTGTGCGGCGTGTGGCAGAGCCCATCATTGGAAGTCATCGTGTCCTGAAAAAGGAGCAATCTGCTACGGGTGCCAATGGCGGGGATACTTCGCTGCGGTGTGCCCACAAAGGCAGGACTTCACGAATGCCGAAGCAAGTGCATCCGAGGTAGGCCTGTGCAGTATTTGCCGGACTCATGCTTCGAGTGAGCAATCAGATCGAAGGGGTGTAACGTACTCTGTTGGGACTTTAGCTGATACGTTTGCAGGAGCTCGCTTAGTTCAAGTCGCTATTGACGGGGTGACCGTATCTGCTAAAGACGACACAGGAGCATAGGTCCACGTTGTTCCAGCATCCTTCTCCTGTGTACCAAAAGATCTACAGCAGTCTAACGTAATTTTGAAGAGGCCAGGCAGTGAAGTGTTAGACCTAAAAGGAAAATTCACTGCCAATATTCTGTGGAGATGGTCTCAGGTTAGGTAGAACGTTTTTGTCGTCAACTCGGCGAGTAATGTCATTTTAGGCTTGCCAGCAATAGAAGCTTTAGGAATTGTGAAATTTGTAGACGAGGCCTCAGTTCATCAAACTGTGCAAACATGCTTCTTTTCTCTGTTCCACGGTTTAGGTACCATGAAAGAATACTGTATTAGTCTCAAAGAAGACTCAGTACACTATGCTATTCACACCGCTCGTCGTATACCCATCCCGCTGAGGGTTGGCGTGAAATGCGAGGTAGAGGAAATGGAAAGAAACGAAGTCATTCGTAAAGTTAAAGGGCCGACCAAATGGTGTGCTGGCATAGTGCCCGTCTTGAAGCCTTCCGGGATTTCAGATCTGTCTTGATCTTACGAAGTTGAATAAGTGTGTGAAACGTGAGCGGCTTGTGCTCCCCACTGTTGTTGAGACACTTGCGCTGCTTAGCGTAGCAATGATGTTTTCTAAACTTGACGAAAACTTGGGACCCCATCAGGTAAAGCTAAGCAAGGGCTGTCAGCTACTGACAACGTTTAGTACTACTTTTGGGCGTTATTGCTTTGAGCGTCTGTCGTTCGGAATAACATCTGCTCCTCAGTATTTTCAAAGGCAGATGTGTGAAACCCTTGATGCATTGCTGGGGGTCGTAAACCTAATGGACGATGTACTGCTGTTTGGTTCGTCTTAGAAAGAAAGGGTTTATACCCGACTTAGCAGATAAGACCGCGCCGTTGTGTCAGTTGCTGCAAAGAAACAAGAAGTGCAGTTGAACTGCAGCTCAGCAGACGGCCTTTGACAGCGTAAAACAGGCCATCTGTTCCGATAGATGTATGGCAAAGTTTGATCCGCATAATCCAACTATTCTTTCTGCAGACGCATCTTCGTAGGTTAAGGGGCAGTTCTGCCTCAGGTGCAACCAAACAAAGAAAGACGGCCAGTTGTGTTTATTTCCAGATCATTGACACCAACAGAACTGCGCTATGCGCAAATTGAAAAGGAGACCCTAGCTCTAACTTGGGTAGCCAAACGTCTTGAAAGTTACGTGCGTGTGCTTTACATAACGCTAAAACAGATCACAAACCACTAGCCACATTGCTAGGAAGAACCCCGCTTGATTTGTTGCCACCGTGCATTCAGCGATTTCGAATGCGTCGGATGCGATTCAGTTTCGTGGTAAAATTTGTTCTAGGGAAAAACTTGCAAATCGCTGACGCACTTTCTAGAGCGCCAATGGGACAGCAAACAGTAAGGATGTCTTTTCGGTAGAGGAGGTCAACTCGTTTGTTTCTGGGGTGTAGTCAGAGTTGGGTGAGTCGGACCAATTTCGTCTGGTTGCCGAAGAACAGGCAAAGGACGAGACCTGCCGTCTGTTGTGCCGTTCTCTTCGTGAAGGATGGCCGAGAACAGCTTCGATGTCAAGCGTATTGAGGCCATATTGGCAGGATCGTGCAGCTCTGAGCGTCTGCAAAGGAGCGCTCATGCATGGCACGCGCCTCGTTGTGCCGCATTCGCTCCAGAGAAGAATGTTGAGTCTGCTGCACGAAGGCCATCAGGGTATCGTGAGGTGCAGGGCGAGAGCAAGAGAATCAGTTTGGTGGCCTGGTTTACGCTCTCAGCTCGCCCATGGCAAAGGGTCGCAGCAGATATCTTCCGCCTCCATGGCCGGAACTACTTGCTTTTAGTGGACTATCTATCGCGCTTTCCTGAGTTGTGTTTGCTGACATCTCTTACCAGCACCAGCGTTGTTAGTCAACACAAAGATGTATATGTAAATCACAGTATTCCGGAAGTGCTGGTAACGGACAACGGTGCTCAATATATTAGTGAGGAACTTAAGGCGTTCGCGAGAGCTTATGGATTCCAGAGGGTGACGTGTAGCCCGAGGTACCCGCCGGTAAATAGGGAGGTAGAACGAATGTTGAAAACAGTAAAAGGGCTACTTTTAAAGTCTCATGATCCCTATTTGGCTCTGTTAGCCTACAGGGACACCCCTGGGCTACCAGGCAGAACAGCAGCGGAGCTGCTAGTGGGACGGCGGCTTCGTACCACCCTGCCTCTCCATCCAGACAAGTTGATTCCAAGGATGCCCAACCTGAAAGAGGCGCGGGAAAAGGATGCGGCTACCCGGGACAAACAGAGACAAAATCACGATCGCCGCCACGCTGTCCGCCACCTTGTCTCTTTGGCACCCGGGGACATTGTCTGAGTTAAGGACTGCAGACAGGAAGGCGTCATCTGTCGACGCGCTAAACGGCCGCGGTCGTATGTTGTTGGTTTGGAAAGTGGCCTCCAGATCGAACGCAACAGGAAATCGATAGTCAAGCAAGCGCCAAGCAGAGTCCCGGAATCCTACGACGCATCGTATGACTTTCCCCCTGGCCTGGAAACTTCAATTGCTAGCAGCCAGCCCAACTCCCAAGCCCCCCCTGCAATCGCACAGATGATCGAAGCGATGTTCAACTGCCACGAGTTCCAGGCGAATATGTCACCCGATTCGGTAGAATTGTAAGAAAACCAGACCATTATGGTATTTCTGAAAGTAGTGCTGTAGGTAACTTTTCGACTTCTGTGTGCAGGTAACTTTTGACTTGTGTGTGGCTCTTTTCGTTCTGTTCAGTTAGTATGAATGCAATAAAAAATGCTTTTCATGGTGTTTTTAGAGTTCTTCTGTTTAAAAGGGAAGATGTGGCGTAATCGTTCAGCTGTTATCATGTTTACGTTGTGCCATGCCACCCCTACCGGGGCAACGCTCGGCGCATGCGTGCCATGCAGGCACATGTATATATTCAGAGTAAATAAAGAGTACGGGGGCATTTTCCCGTTCGTGTTCAACACGGTATCGTTCGTCACGGAAACCCAACAGCGAGAACATTCAAACATAGTTTCAATTACTATAGGAATGCGGTTGGCGGCATCGGCGTGATTGTCAGCCATGTCAGAGGTTCGTGGGAACGGTTGATTTGGCTGCAACTAAAACCAATTCATAATTGCTCTCGAAAACTTTCGTTGCGGGTGTTAGTGAACTACGCACAGGAATAGTAGCTGCTGCTGCGGGGTTGAGAGTGGCGACCACAAACAGACGTAACACACAAGAGGGCAACCCTCCAAGATCTCATGCCCACTATTCACTGGTGCACCAAACATACAAAGAGGTTTGTCTTCGTTTTACAGCTAAAGCTGTTATAACATAAGAACATGGGTCTCGCGCAGCACCGTATATAGTTGTCAGCCGATGCCACCGCTGGTGTGCGTAAACAGTATTGAAAAAAAAGTCTGTAAATAGAAAACACACAGAATGGGGCTCGAACTGTGGTCTACTGCGTGTCAGCCCAGTATTTTACCAGTGAGCCACGCCCGTTCTTGAGACTTTCATGCCATATTGCCTTAGCTTGGCTTGATGTACGGAAAAAATCACGTTAATAAGAGTGATAAAGCAATTTAGAACAGCAGAGGAACAACCAGGCGTCACAGATTGCCAATACTCCAACCCATTTTAAATGCTTGTTCTTGACCAGCAATTAAAAGCCATGCATTTTTAGTGAGCTTTGGTGACTATGCGCGGATCTATCTATCTATCTATCTATCTATCTATCTATCTATCTATCTATCTATCTATCTATCTATCTATCTATCTATCTATCTATCTATCTATCTATCTATCTATCTATCTATCTATCTATCTATCTATCTATCTATCTATCTGTGTCTGTCTGTCTGTCTGTCTTTAGAGCCGCCTACAACTTTTATCTTTCGTGGATATTTCAATAATGGCATCAATACCCAAAATCAATGTGGCATAATAAGACTGTGTGGCGAGCATACCTAAAAAACCTTAACGTCGCAATCATGAAATGAATTTCATGCAAATAAAGACAACATATATATATATATATATATATATATATATATATATATATATATATATATATATATGCACTGCATCACATATGCACTGCGCTGCAGCCTGCAGCGCAGTGCATATGTGATGTGATTGACTGACGCATGTGCGTTGAGATTCTGTGAGTTAGTGGGTGCCACTCACCTTTGTTGAGTGAGGTTGCTGAGAACTTACCAGGTGGACATTAGAGCGCAGATGTTATTTGAAACCTGCCAGATACACTAGAAGATCTTCAAAAGCTCAGGACCACCCTGTGCTTCAAAAAGCTTCATTTAGGAACTGCATTCGCTTGGAATAATTCTTTCTTCTCCTACTTGCTCAGGATGCCACTTGTCCAGTTTTAACATCGGTAAAGGTGTTGACACACCCGCCTAACGCAGTGCCACGCAACAGCCTGTTTAGAGCGAGAGACGGTATTGAAATCCCGCCAGAGGAATGCCACACTCGTGCACTTCGGCATCACCATCTTTTGTTTCTCAAGAGAGGAATATAGGACGATGTTGATGTGCGTGAGTGAGGCGCTGGGTTCGTGCTGGTGGCGGGAGCTCGGGGCTAGGCGCAGCCAGGCCCTTATGAGAGTGGCATGCGGAGCTGCCTTTCATAGCTGGGGCCGGGTGCTCTACACGAAAATGAAGATCTGCTATATTGCGTTAAAATTAATAATGCAGCGTTCGGCCAGGGGAATCAAGCAATGCTTCTCACCTCACTCTTCATAAGAGGACTAATGTAAAAGTTCAAACCCGTTTTCATTTTCACGTCATGATATTTGGAACTATATTTACCTTTGTTTTGAAGTAACAAGACAGTTTCTAGATAAAAAAGCTTAGGGCTGGTTTTACTTATCATACTTCGGGCGGAAACTTGAGCTTCGTAAACGCCAGTCTTACATTAAAAATGTGAGTTTTCTCCACACTTTAAATATATTGTTACGAGGTTGGTTGCTTCTGAGCAAGATGTATTTGCAGAGTAAAAACTACAGGCAAGAGACACAATGGCTGATTGGCCCAGTCGCGCGCCTGTCAGTCGCACCTCTTCCTTTTCTTCCTCTCCGTAGCAGGACCCCCGGGCGTTGGAGCGCCGTCTCGGCGAGAGTCCGGAGAAGTGCGACAGAAGTAGGGTTTCATGCGCGAAACATGGACAATGTCAACTAGTGACGAACTTGGTGACGTACTGGAGTGCAATGGCGCTATCTCGTAGGTTACGTCGCTAACTTGACGTAAGACTAGGTAGGGTCCGGCGTATCGGGACAAAAGTTTTTCGGAGAGACCTACACGGCGACACGGTGACCAGAGGAGCACGTGGTCACCTGGGGCAAACGTTATATTTCGATGCCGGTGGTCGTAGCGGGCTTTTTGCATATCCTGTGACCTGGTGAGGCGAGACTGGGCAACTTGACGAGCCATGTGAGCCCGATCAATGGCTTCGCGCGCGTACTCGGAAGCAGATGGCACGAGAGGCAAGGTGGTTTCAAATGGCAATATGGGGTCGCGACCATATAAAAGATAAAAAGGCGAGAATCCCGCAGTGTCATGTCGAGAGGAGTTACATGCGAAGGTCACATAGGCCAACGTGGTATCCCAGTCTCGATGATCATCGGAGACGTACATCGAAAGCATCTCTGTGAGCGTGCGGTTGAGACGTTCAGTTAGGCCATTAGTTTGTGGGTGGTAGGCGGTAGATAGCTTATGCGCTGTAGCACACGAGCGAAGGAGGTCATCGACAACTTTGGACAGGAAAGAGCGGCCGCGGTCCGTAAGCAGCTGTCGGGGTGCACCATGGTGTAAGATGACGTCATGAAGAAGAAAATCCGCGACGTCAGTGGCGCAACTGGTTGGCATGGCCTTTGTTATCGCGTAACGGGTCGCATAATCTGTGGCGACGGCAATCCATTTATTTCCGAGTGTCGTCGTCGGAAAAGGGCCAAGAAGGTCGAGTCCCACGCGATGAAATGGTTCAGAGGGGACTTCAATTGGGTGAAGATATCCAGCTGGCAGCAAAGAAGGTCTTTTCCGGCGCTGGCAGAGGTCGCAAGTGGCGACATATCGACGTACGCTGCGGTACAATCCAGGCCAGAAAAATCGACGTCGCACGCGGTCGTATGTGCGGGAAACGCCGAGGTGTCCCGCTGTTGGTGCGTCGTGAAGTTGTTGAAGTATGGCAGGCCGTAGATGACGAGGGATGACAAGCAGAAGCTCAGGGCCTTCAGTGGTGACGTTGCGGCGGTAGAGGATGCCGTCATGCAGCACGAACATACGGGATTCAGCGTCATGGCTGTCAGACTGGATGGCGTCGATGATAGTGCGCAATGACTCATCCCGTCGTTGTTCGATGCGCATATCGCTGACGTCTGTGAACGCCATTACTCTGCTCTCCAGGTCAGGCGCAACGGGATCAGGAGGATCTACCGGATATCGAGAAAGACAGTCTGCGTCCTTGTGCAAACGGCCAGACTTGTAGCTGACGCTAAACGAAAATTCCTGAAGCCTCAGAGCCCAGCGAGCCAGACGTCCAGTCGGGTCCTTCAGAGAAGTCAGCCAACAGAGGGCGTGGTGGTCCGTAACGACAGTGAAAATGCGACCATATAAATATGGCCGAAACTTGGCGACGGCCCAAACTAAAGCTAGACACTCTCTCTCGGTGATGGAATAATTCATCTCCTGGGGAGAAAGCAGGCGACTGGCGTAAGCTATCACGCACTGTCTACCGTGGTGCCGCTGAGCGAGAACTGCGCCGATACCGTGGCCACTGGCGTCGGTGCGAACCTCTGTGGCAGCAGAAGGATTAAAGTGGGCAAGTATGGGGGGCGTAGTTAGGTAGCCGATGAGAGCGGCGAACGCTTGAGCCTGCTCAGGGCCCCATGAGAATGTGGTATCCTTCTTCAGCAAATCTGTCAGTGGCCGGGCAACGTCGGCGAAGTTTTTCACAAAACGGCGAAAGTAGGAACATAAGCCGACGAAGCTACGGACATCGGATGTAGAACGGGGCACTGGAAAGCTACGGACGACGCGGATCTTTTCGGGATCTGGTTGGACACCATCGGCGTTTACAATATGGCCCAGAATGGCAATCTGACGGTGACCAAATTGACACTTCTTGGAATTGAGTTGTAGCCCAGCTGTTCTGAAGACTGCGAGAATTGCAGCGAGACGGGTCAGGTGGCTATCGAAAGTAGATGAAAAGACTATCACATCGTCTAGGTAACAAAGACAAGTAGACCACTTGTAACCACGCAGGAGAGAGTCCATCATTCGTTCGAATGTGGCAGGGGCGTTACATAGTCCAAAAGGCATGACCTTAAACTGGTATAAACCATCTGGTGTAATGAAGGCCGTCTTCTCGCGGTCCATTTCATCGACAGAAATCTGCCAGTAGCCGGACCGAAGATCTATAGACGAGAAGTATGTAGCCCCGTGTAGGCAGTCCAACGCGTCATCGATGCGTGGTAGCGGGTACACGTCTTTTCGTGTGATCTTGTTTAGGTGGCGATAGTCAACGCAGAAGCGCCAGGTACCATCTTTTTTCTTCACAAGGACGACAGGGGAGGCCCAAGGACTACTTGATGGTTCTATGACACCTTTGTTGAGCATTTTGTCCACTTCTGCTTGGATAACTCTACGCTCAGTGGGGGAGACACGATAGGGGCGTCGGCGAATAGGACTGGCGTCACCAGTATTTATACGGTGCTGAACAGTGGATGTTTGCCCTAGAGGTCTGTCGTCGAAAGAAAAAATGTCGGTATATGACGCGAGAAGGCGATGGATGTCATTGGCTTGCGCAGGATTGAGGTCGGGTGCAATCATCTTCGAGAAACGATCTGGCCGAGAACAGGTGCTGTTCGCTACAGGAGACTGAAGTAAATCAATCTCGGTGGTGAGCGCTGCTATTTCGAATTCGTCAGCATTAGATACGCTGGCCAAGAACATGCCACGAGGAAGCACTTGAGGGCACAAGCTGAAATTGAGAAGTGGAAGCGAGGTACAATTGTCAGTAACAGTCACAAGCGTATGGGGAATGGCAATGTTGCGGCTCAAGAGGACGTCGGCGAGAGGAAGGAGGACATATTGACCATCGGGAACTTGGGGCTGTGCGGTCAAAACGACGAAGGTGGCTGCCTGAGCTGACAGCCGCACATCCTGAAGAGAGCACAGGCGCGGCGGGGCAGTGTGGGGTTCAGCGACTATCTGAGGCAACTCTAGCTGAAGAACGCCTGTAGCACAATCGATCAGAGCAGAATGATTCGACAAGAAGTCCAGGCCTAGGATAATGTCATAAGGGCAGTGGTCAATCACGGCTAAAATGACAGAAGTAGTGTGGTCCTTTATACGTAAGCGGGCAGTGCACAGACCGAGAACCATCGGCGTGCCGCCATCGGCCACACGGAGCATTTGTGCAGCCGCTGGTGTCAGAACTTTCTTTAAACGTGTGCGTAGGCTTGAACTCATGACCGAAATGCTTGCGCCGGTGTCGACAAGTGCTTGTACAGGTTCGCCGTCTACTTTAACGTCTATTACACTTCGTCTGGTGGGAACGGAAAGAGGATTTGCTGCGGAAGTCGTCAATGCAGCACCACCTCCGGGGGCTGCATTTCTCAGTTTTCCGAGACAACGCGGCCGGAAGCCACGGGGGACGAGAAGCGCCGTGGCTGCGGCGAACGGGACGATGGACGACGTGTTTGCGGCGATCGAGACTGGTGCCCACGTGGTGAAGGCGAGCGGCTGTACCAAGTGTTCCGAGAATGGTCAATGGCATTGGGCTCTTCGGCAGGTGGAAAGGTGCGGGCGGTATCGTCGAAACGGGTCATATTGGTCGTTGCGCGATGTGCCGAGGACCATGTGTTGCGGCAGTAACGGGCAATATGTCCAACGCGGTGGCAGTTGAAACATATAGGGCGGTCATCTGCAGTTCGCCACTCAGCCGGGTTGCGAGTACGTGGAGAAGACCGTCGGTCGGAGAAGGGCATCACGAAAGGGCGTTCGCTGACTCTAGGCGCGGTGACATGGCACACGGAATGCACTCCGATGTTTTCAAGCTCCTGGCGCACGATGGCTTGAACAAGAGGAACAGTAACAGGAGTGGCATCGGTACTGCGCGAATAGAACGCCGAGGGCGCCATAGCTTCCAGTTCACGACGAACAATGCGTGTAAGGTCTCCCGGCGGCGATGCACGTTGTGGTGTTGACTGGTCCTCGCAAGTAGATGTTGCAGCGGTGTTTGGGAGTCGAGCGAATGTTTGTAGAATGCGGCGACTTTTCACTTGCTCGAACTGACGACACTCTTTGATGATCGCGTCTACGGTGGAACAGCCCTTGCACATCAGGAGATTGAACGCGTCGTCGGCAATCCCTTTCAGAACATGTCCCACCTTGTCACCTTCTGTCATGTCGCTTTCGGCCTTTCGGCAGAGGGCCAGCACGTCTTGAATGTAAGCGAGGTATGACTCCGTAGGGGATTGGGCACGGCAGGCCAATTCCTTTTTGGCGGCGATCTTCCGACTGGCGGTTTTGCCAAACACCTCTCGCATCTTTGCTTTGCATTGGTCCCAGCTTGTGAGTTCTTCTTCATTGTTCTCATACCACACCTTGGCCGTGCCTCTCAAATAGAACAGCACATTAGCCAACTGAAGTGTGGGATCCCATCTGTTCGGCACACTCACTCGTTCAAACATGGCCAGCCAATCATCAACGTCGACGCCATCGGTTCCGCAGAATGTACCGGGATCCTTGAGAGGCGTGAAAACGTACGGTTGCGACGCCATGTTCGTCGGAGACGCTGACGTTGACGCGGAGGGCTGAGCATTGGCCATGGCTGGAAGGGCGATGCGACGTCCGCTGCGGAGCTCCGTTGCCTGATGGTTACCCAGCACCTCTCACCAATATGTTACGAGGTTGGTTGCTTCTGAGCAAGATGTATTTGCAGAGTAAAAACTACAGGCAAGAGACACAATGGCTGATTGGCCCAGTCGCGCGCCTGTCAGTCGCACCTCTTCCTTTTCTTCCTCTCCGTAGCAATATTGAATCAATAAAAGTACCTGAAACTTGTATATTAGAATTTCAGTGCCACAAATTGATACGTAATTTTTTTATACTTTGATTACTTAGGTACAGGCACCTCACTACGAGCTGGTTTGGCAGCATTAGGATATCGTCATCACTTGTATGTCTTGCGCGTATTCACGCTGTTATGACCGGCGTTCGGGCTGACAAGGGATCGGCGTTCCTTTTCATGCTCAAACAAGTCGTCGACTGGTCAGAACGACAGAGAAAAAAGACATTGGTAGTTCTATTGGTAACCTGGTAGAGCAGGCGGAGTTGGAGCCAGATCAGAAGGCGGAACATAAAAGAAGTATTTTTTGAAGTTAAAGAAACATTTTCAGATACACCCGGCAGAACCGCAGCCCTAGTCCATAATATTGAGCTGACATCATTAGATCCAATACGTTCTAAAGGTTACCGTGTTCCCCCTAGGCAACGAGAAATAATGGCCACAGAGATAAACCGAATGCTCGTGCTAGGAGTGATTGAGCCAGGGGAGAGTGATTATACCTCGCCTCTGCTCTTGGTTGAGGTCCCGGGGAAGGAGGCACGGCCGTGTATTGACTACCGGAGGCTCAACTCGATTACAAAGGACCAAGCATATTCAATTCCACATATCGAAGAAAGGCTTGAGCAAGTCAGCAGTGCCAATTTCACCTAGATTTTGGATTTATGCAGGGGGCACTGGGAGGTGTCTCTAACTGAAAGGGCTAGTAGGCTTGCGGCGTTTATATCCCCGATGGGAACCTTCCGGTCGAAGGTCCTTGGTTTTGAATTAAAGAATGCCCCCTATTGCTTTCCTGGACAAATAAACAAAGTGCTATAGGGTATGCAGGACATTGCTCTCCCGTACATAGATCATATTGCTATTTTTTCTTCATTCTGGGTAGACCACTTGAAACACTTGCGAGCGGTGCTATGTCGTCTGCGTGAGGCCGGCTTAACTGTGAAGGCTGCTAAATGTCGATTGGTGTGCGCTGAGGTAGCTTAACGAGAGCATGTAATATGTCAAGGCTACCGCCGGCCATCAGAGTTGAAGCTGGCCGCAATAGATAAGTTTCCCCAACCACGAACCAAGAAGGACATTCGGTTGTTTTTTGGTTTGGCCGGTTATTACCAAAGGTATATCCCGCGTTACTCGGACATTGCAAGTTCCTTGACAGACGCTCTTAGGAAGACTGAACCACCGATCGTATAATAGGATGGGGCCAAGGAACATGCGATTTTCTACACTAAAGAAGGCCTATCTACTCTAAGCCATTCGTTCTTCAGTATGACGCCAGCGACCGGGGTATGGGTGTTGTGCTTTGTCAAAGGTGAGAGAACGACCAGGAACACCCTGTATTGTATGCCAGTAGAAAGCTTTCAGTTCGTGAGGAAGCCTACAGTGCGCCAGAAAAGGAATGTGCCTGCGTTGTTTGGGGTGTGCAGAAGCTAGCCAGCTACATCGCCGGTTCCAGGTTCACAATAGGCACTGATCACTGTCCCCTCACAGGGCTACAGTCCATGTCATCGAAAAACAGCCGTTTCTTGCGCTGGAGCTTATCTCTTCAACAATTCACTTTTGGTATTCATTACAAGAATGGCTAGCTCAACGGCAACGCAGATGGTCGGAGTTATTGCCGCTAGTGCCCCAAAGGCTTCAAAACGATTTTCTGTTTTTGGTTTGAGGCCTAAAATTTTCTGTATTTATCTAGTATTGTGCCAAGTGTTTTGTTTAATTTTATGTCTTCAAGAGTGGCTGAATTGGTGCTTCTACATGGTGGGCGAAACAGGATTAAAGTCAAGGTTCGGTGATTCTTAGTCCGGTGATTTTTGGTAGGGAATCGCCGTGTGTTTGCTTGTTTGTGGTTGTACTTTCGGCGCAGCTTCAAGTCTCATTTGGCGTGTGCGGAGAATGTGATGGAAGGAGCCACCTCATCCCTGCGAGCCACGCTCTCTTGGTTTATGATCAGCGGATCCACTGTTCGGGACAAGAGAAATAGAGGAAGAGCCGACAAGCTGCAATACAGATCCCGCTGCACAAAACCTGCTGGCCACTGCACCTCGGGATCTTCCTTCCCCGGCGAAGCTGTTATGACCGGCGTCGGGGCTGACAAGGGATCGGCGTTCCTTTTGATGTTCAAACAAGTCGCCGACTGGTCGGCGGCCTACTTCCCCCAGGTATTGTTCTCCCTGGCCGGAGGGTGAGGAGTCTTGCCGCTCTGACGCCGTAAGTCGTTCAGAAGATGACTACAAGTGCAGCATCTTCTTTAGAAGATGACGGCGGTGGCAGCCGCAAATCGCCCCGCTAGTTAAGCAGGCAGTTCTGCCGGCCATTTTAAGCTTGTTTGCGGCAGCCCTTTTGATGGATGCTGTCATGAGCTTCAGAACCCTCGCCCAGTGGCACATATCGATGAGGAAGAGCCATGTTTGTGCCACATGGCCGTGCAGAAAGCATGCTTCAATATCAGACGTTCACGTGGGCTATGCATGCCCGTCATCCTCGCCGGTTGTGTGTGATCCGTGATTGGACAGTGCCATCTGTACGCATTCCCCATTCTACGGATCTGGGGAGAACATACCCTATTTATTGAGCCCTCCTGGCTCATTCGGAGTGCTTTTTCGAGTAGAGAGCTCGCCATCTACGAAGAACACTACTATGTAACTAAACTTTTATTAACCTCTGTATAGTAAATAAATGTCTGTTATCTGTTTTCCCGTACAAGCACTGCTCCTCATTGTAAGAGACGAGTCCGATGGGGTGGCCAGCAACCAACGACAATACCCACCAGAACCAAGACGCAACAACGCTTACCAAGTGTGCTGTCGTGGTAAAGAAGGAAGGAAGGAAGCAAAGGAGGAAGGAAGGAAGGAAGGAAGGAAGGAAGGAAGGAAGGAAGGAAGGAAGGAAAAACTTTATTTGAAAAGTTTCGGACAGGGTCATGAGCTTGATAGGTGGGGTCCCAAGTTCAGGGCTCCACTGGCTGCCGCCGCCTGCCTGACATGAAGCAGAAAAGCAAGCTGCACATCTGGGTCAGAGCTGGCGAGTTGTGCCTCCCACTGCTCGAAATTATTACAAAGCTTGTACTGACCTAAATAGGTATATAAATTTGGTGGTCGTTTTAGGATCCCCACAAAATGTGTTAGAGCGTGGTGAGCCGCCACACCACGGACACGCATGCCCATACAGCGTAGGAAAAATTTTGTGCAATCTTTGAAGATTGGGAAAGACTCCCGTTTGAATTCGGTGGAGGTCAGTCGCGTCCTCCCTTTCTAATAATTTGGGGGGGGGGCGCTATATTTTTGTCGCATACCTCGCTGGTTAGCAAGAATTTCGCGAGGGGCCATTCTGGATGGGTCATTTTCCTCTTCGATAGTTTCCTTCTGGAGTGTTTCAAAGGATTGAGTGTGGTGTCGAAGCTCTCCTCGGTTTGTGAGCCCTCGAGCACAAGCGTCGGCACTTCCGTCCCCCTCTCGGCCTGCGTGTCCTGGACACCAGATCAGCGTGTATTTGTTCGTCAATCGGCCGCCTAAGAATTTGCTTATTTTTATCAGAAGGTGGCCTCTTAAAAAGAAAGGGCACACTTCCTGCGAGTCGGAAATGATAGTTGTCTGCGGTTCATCTCTCTGTTCCTGCACTTTGATTGCAAGGACAATGGCAAAGCTTTCCGCCTTGGCGATCGAGGAAGTGGACAGCGATGCACAAGTCACCATGCAGTTGTCGTTGCTAAGTACTTATGCAACTGACCGTTTAAATATGTACCTCGAAGTGTCCACATACAAAACATTTGATTTGTTTTCGAATGTTTTTCGGAATCATCGCACTCTCTCCTTTCTGCGCTTTCTGTTTATACGTCCTTGTTCTTGGGCCACGGTGAGGTAGAGGTCTCGCTGCAGACTGGATCCGGCATTTCTACAAGAACTTCGTGCAGGTTCTGGGGGTATGGCGGGAAGCCCATCCTAGCAAGTATCTCTCTACCTGCTTTCGTTTGATTTAGACGATTTCTCTGCGCAGTCGGTGCGGTTGTCTTTATGTCAGGGTATTTATTATGTATACCGAGGTCCGAAAGCTTTTAGGTTGGTGTGCTTACCGGTAGCCCTATGGACACTTTGTAGTCGCGTCTGATTATAAACTTGATAGTTTCTTCTTCTGGTTTGTTTAACGCGTGGAAAGGTAGACAATACGTAACCATACACAGTACAAGTACCTGTACTAATCTAATTGTGTCTCCTTGCTTCATTCTCTGTTTGTGGTATGTTATTCTATGGATCATTCGTGCAACTTGTTTTGTGGCTGATTTTAACATGTTTATTGTATGGTTAGCTCGTCCATTACTTTGAACCCAATAACCAAGAATACGTGATACGATCACCTCACATACTTTGACACCTTCAATGAGTATGTCGATTCTTCCTTTACTTTTGTACCTTTTTCGATGTACCCCGATAATTTCAGATTTTTCTGGAGCACGGCTGAAACCGCTTGCCTTCGCAAAGTTTCCAACTGCTGTTGCAGCCTCTTGAAGTGTCTGCTCTTTGTTAGCCAGAGATACACGCGTTGCCCATAGGGTGATATCATCCGTATAGAGAGTGTATCCTAACTGCGGAACTTCATCCAGAGCTCGCGTGAGTCCTAACATGGCAATATTAAAGAGCAGGAGAAAGAGGGTGGCTCCTGGAGGGGTACCTTTGTTTGGCATCTCAAAAGCATCTGAAGTGACTTGTGCTACGCTTATCGAAGCCCACTTTTCTGTGAGGAATGCCTTGATGTATTTGTAGGTGTTTGTCCCACATCCGATGTTGTTTAATTCTGTTAGGATGGCCTTATGCGAGATATTGTCGAATGATCCTTTTAGGTCAAGTCCTAATATTAGATGTTCTCCTCCTGTAGGTATATACGTAAAACTTCCTCTTGTAATAGGAGAATCGCGTCTTGAGTGGAGAATCCCAGCATAGTGCCTGAAAAAAAAACCGTTGTCCTCTATAAAGTTCTGGAGCTGATTATGAATAACCCTTTCGAAAAGCTTTCTCATGCATGACGTCAAAGATATGGGCCCGAGTGCCTGCAGGGATGGCTTCTTCCCGGGTTTTGGTATCGTAACAATTTTGGCCACTTTCCTATCCTCGGATCGCGTCTCGCGATCCTATCCTCGGATCGCGAATCGCGTCTTGAGTGGAGAATCCCAGCATAGTGCCTGAAAAAAAAAAAACCGTTGTCCTCTATAAAGTTCTGGAGCTGATTATGAATAACCCTTTCGAAAAGCTTTCTCATGCATGACGTCAAAGATATGGGCCCGAGTGCCTGCAGGGATGGCTTCTTCCCGGGTTTTGGTATCGTAACAAATTTGGCCACTTTCCTATCCTCGGATCTCCCGTTTGAGCCAATAGTTGTCATTAAAATGGTTTGTCAGTGCCTCTATAACCTTATCGCTTAGGTTCCTTATCCTTGCATTTGTGATTTGATCTGAACCAGGGGCAAAACTTCTCTTGGCTGCTTGGGCAGCCCCAAAGACCTCTTCCTTAGTTATTTGGGCGTCGAGTCTTTTGTTTTTCGCACCAGTTTACTGCATTTGAATACTGAAACTATCGGTATTCTCTCCTATGTGTCTGTCCTGAAGTGCTTGTATGAACTCCTCCTCTGTGCCCGGAAAATCATGAATTATTCGTTCTAGTGTTCTGTTGAGGGCCGATTTGAATTTTTCTGGGTCAAGCATGTTCCTTAGTATGGCCCAAGTTTTTGCAGTGCTCAGAATGTCCTGTAGTGAACTGCAGAACTGGATCCATCCCTCAGTTGCAATTTTGTTAGCGCATTGATTTGCCTTCTTTCCTGAAGCAGCGATTCTGCGAAGAAGGTTCCGGTTGAGTCGCTGGTTTTTCCACCTTTTGAGCATACGGTGCCTGCTCTGCCACAGGTTGATCAGGTGCCTGTTGACTGCAGGAGTCTCTGCTGTTTTTGCGATACGTTAGATGTTTGTTTGTGAACTGAGATAATATACTCTGACCATTCCCCAATCGACTCCGGTACAGAGTCGGGTGGGGGATCACGTCGTCTGTACCTTTCCCAGTGAGTGATCACCGCGTCTCCTACGACCCTTCGTAGTTTGCTAATTATTTAGCGATCTCTGCCGGAACTTTCTTCCAGGTTTGTTCAGTTAGTGTCGTTAATATTTCGTGTGAATGTCAGATCTGGGAACATGTCTCGACTTACACTGTTATCCAGCCTCGTAGGTTTTGTATGTAGAGTAATTAAGCTCAATCATAGCTTGTATACGGCGTGTTTGAGACGCATTCCCTTAGGGGAATCCTTGGAATAACCCCAGGTGTTGCTCGGTGCGTTAAAGTCACCCAATACCACAAGTTGATCTCTCGCCCCTGCGATTCCGACGACATCTTTGACATCTTTAGGTAGTGCACCAAAGTCCTCGTGTTTATCTTTGGGAGGGCTGTATATAATTAATATTACCATTTTCACTTTGGCTCTCTTCAGAGGAAGTAGTGTGATTATCTCATGATTTATCCGCATATTTTCTATGGGCTCAACCTTCGCTGCAATACTTTTGCTAACCAGCGAGGCTACGCGAGGACAATTTGGATCATGTAAACAATAATATCCCCGCAGTTTGGCCATCTTGGTCCTAACATCCTGCAGGCATATTACGTCTGACTGAATTGTTACCAAGTTCATTATTCTTGGAGTGCTGCGGCACGCTTGTGAAAAAAGCGACAGTTCTACTGACAAATCTCTAAATGTTTTGCACTAGTTATATTACTTTTGGCCATGCTGCATGGTAGTATCCATGCTGTCGCGGCCCGCTTTAGATGGTTTGTCAATAACCGGGGTGGACAGGGAGCATTTTTTAGTGCCATCTGCAAGCCTCCTACAGCATCGTTAACATACTGCCTCTTAATTTTCAGTTCTTCTACGACAAACGTTTTCACTCCCGCCATGAAATCAGCTAGAAGTTCATGTAAAGTAGCTATGCTTTCCCTGTTTGCTTGAACCTGTGTCGGCACTTGCTTTACAAGTTCACTGCTTTCTGATTGAGTAGCAAACGAGTCTTCGTCTATCGTTTCATCGCTCGTATCTGCCCTATCCTTCGTGTTGGCAAGACACTCCTGCGCCTCTTCATTGCCTTCGGTGGGGTTGCCTACCAACCCTGAGTTTTGTATTTTCTTAATTGCATTTCCTAATTTGCTTTCCATTGACGAGATGGCCAGTTTATACTGTTTCTGCTCCACAGCAATTTGATTTCTAAGGTGTTTAATTTCTTGTGTCAATCTTTTGTTCTCCTCTAAAATTTTTCTATACTGGGAGCTATCAGTTACCGGAACATTGGGAGGCACTGAACTCGCCCAGCTCACCTTGTTTGGTTGGTTGTTTTGTACGTCCTCCGTACTAAGGCCAGTGGTTGCTGCTGCTTCTTTTTTCCTGGCATAGGCGAGCTTGTTTCCCAGATGCTCGGTGTTTTCTTCAGGTTTAGCTTGCCAGGGGCCCCCACAGGCTTGCTGATGTCTCACTGTTGCGTGGTCTTTGATGTTGATCTTGACTTGATCATGATCTGGAGCTGGATCTAGATGTCTGCCGCTTCTGGAGCGTCGCTTCCTCTCGGTCTGAGCTGAACCAACGAGAAGGTTTCTGCTAGTGTTGCTCAAGTTGCGGGAAATCCTCTCGGCTTAGGTAAACTCTGTTTGTCTTCGAGGCGTCTCCACTCGCGATATATGGGCAGCCATATTTTTCAGTTTCTTTCAGCACGATTTGTCTCCTGTACCGTGCTCTTCACCGCTTATGGCGCAGTTTAGAGCAAAGTCGTGTCCTATAGTAGGATCACACGTCCCGCACTTGGAGCACACGTTGGCATTCGGAGTGAGGCACACATCGGTTTGGTGTCCAGTTGAACGACAAATCTTGAAACCTGTACGGTAGGCTTGTATGGATAACAGATCGCCTCTGCACCTACAAAATAGACACACCTGGGGGTCACGTCACCCGAAAAAGTTATTATTGCTGACTTCGAGAAGCCCAGCATCCTGGCTCTCTCTATCTTCATTCCTTGTGTCCGTATTCGTAGGTTTGCCACCAGGTCGGCCTGAGTGGTTCCGGGTGGTAGTCCGTGAACGATGCCTCGCAGCACGTCTTCTGGGTCAGCCACCTACGCATTGAAGGGGTGAATACGTCCTCTGATTTTCAATTGGTAGATCTCTCTCAGCCTGCCCGCCACTTGTTCGTGTGGCGTGGACAATATTAGGATGTTCGATTCGAGGTGGACCCGCAGGAAAAAACTTTTCCTCTAAAGTTGTTCCGGCAGGCCTCTATCAATGCCTTAGAGAGCTCCGATCGAAATAGATTTTTCACTGCGAGGCCCTCGTGCGGTCTCAAGATAACCTTTATGTCTTCCTTTGGAAGGGGCGTTGGTCCTCGGCGTATTATGCGCTGGAAATCCCGCTTGACTTGGCTGTCCCACGCTGCATCGACAGGCGGATGAAATGCTGACTTTTTGCTTTTCTTCTCTGGTCACTTCTAGGGTACATGCTGGCTTTCATTAGGTATATTTTTTTCTTCTGCATGAAAGGAAGGCCTGCCAGCCGTCCCACGTCCAAGTGAGAGCCAGACCCGCGTCGTCGTCGTTCTTGTTATCGAGAGACGCGGCGCTGGGCACTCGCGTGTCGTTACTTGGTTCCTCATTTGATAAGACGCTATTCCCATTGTTAGGTTTATTCTCTGACACAAGAGATGCGCTGGGAGGTTCTTCGTCGACGTCCATGTAGACGAAGAATTTCTAGGTGTCCTTATGCATGCATGCTCAGTAGAAACAGGAGAATGGGCCGACCTACGTTTTCTTCTGCGCAAAGCGTATAGTCCAAAAGGTAGGTTGAATGGCACTCACCATTGACTTCTAACTCGGTCAGAAAATGTGATGATGATATAAGTTGTTTTTTTCGCGCAAGGGCCATTTGATGGCCAAAGAGCGCCGGTTCATGGGACGAGGAATGTGGATAATGATTGTGATTAGCGGCTATATAAGGGCCATAAAATTCCTCGCAGTAAGGCGGGTAAAAACATACAAGTAATAAAATCATGACCATGCTGTGAAAGGTGTGTGTGGTGTGAATAGGTGACAAAAGTGGGTGATAATGTAAAACGATGGTTGACATGTATGGCATTAGCACAAGTACCTCAGTCGTTCATACCCTTGCGTCCGAGGGCCGTGAGGCAAGTGCTTTCCTGTGTAGCCACCGCAGCAAAAACCTCTCTGGAGAGGTCATGCTACGGAAAGCCCTTGTATATGATATGAAAATTATCAATTTCTTCTAAAAACGCTAACAATAATTTATGACTTAAAAGCGGTTCCCTACCAACGAACATTGCAGGGTGTAAAGGTATATGTTGTCGGTAGGGTAATGAAAAATGCTGTTTTCTTAGAGTTTCTAAGTGCTTGCACTGAATTAAAATGTGAAGGACTGTTAATGCTTCACCACATCTGTCACACAATGGTGAATCGCCACCGGACAAAAGATATGTGTGTGTCATGTATGTGTGTCCTATCCAGAGTCTCGTTAGTATTACCTCTGCATGACGCGATTTGGATACTGGCAGCCAATGACCAAGGTATGGCTTAATAATGGGTGGTTTGTTTTGTGTGTGTGTATCCCACTTGCTCTGCCAGTAGTCCCTGAGGTTTCGTTTGAGGGACGGCTTAAGATCGAGGGCCGGGAATAATATGGGTGTAGGGGCAGTGCTTTTGTGGACGGATGCAGCGAGCGGATCCGCCCTCACGTTGCCTTGGATCTCACGGTGCCCTGGCACACAGCACACTGCAGCATGTTGTTTGAGTGTGTAGAGTGTGCACAAAATGGAGTAAAGTGAGAAAAAGACCGCGTTTTTTGTTTTTAAGACTGTACAGAGCCGTTACCACACTGAGGGAGTCTGTATGAATTACTGCTTTTTGTATTTGTAATTGTTTGATGTGTTTAGCTGCCACAAGCATCGCGTAAGCTTCCGCTGTGAAGATACTTGTGCCTGGATGTAGAGGGCCAGCATCCGAAAAGGATGGGCGGACAGCAGCGTAGGACACAGAAGAGTTAGACTTAGAGGCATCTGTAAAGAACTCAGGACGTGTGTATTTGTGTTGAAGTTCCAGGAAGTATGTTCGGATATAGGCAATAGGTGCATGTTTTGTAACTTCTAGGGAAGACACATCGCAGTCTATAGTCTGCCACTGCCATGGTGGCGGGTATGCTACAGGAGCCATTAAACTGTGTACAAGTGACACTCCAGTTTCTTTAGCTAGACCCTTCAGGCGAACTGAGAAGGGCTGCCTCATCAAAGGCCTGTTTTGAAACAAAACAGAATGGAACTCGACAGATCATTAATAGTCGAGTATGAGGTATGCTTCTTGTCTGCTTTAACCTTAAGAAAATATACAAAGGACAAGTAAGTTCGCTGTAGATGAAGCGACCATTCATTTGACTCAACTTAAAGGCTTTTTACAGGGCTGGTGCGAAAAGTACCCGTAGAAAGGCGGATGCCCAAATGGTGCACGGGGTCCAGCATCATCAAAGCGCTTTGAGTTGCAGACTGATAAAAAACTGCCCCATAATCTAAGCGGGTGCGAATGAGGCTTCGATACAGATTCATGAGGCATTGCCCGTCAGTACCCTACGTAGTACGTGACAACACTTTTATAACATTCATGGCTTTTAAACATTTTATTTTTAAATACTTGATGTGCGGTACGAAGGTTAACTTGTTGTCCAAGATTAAGCCTAAGAATGTATGCTCGGCTTTGACAGACAGGCGTTGCCCATTCAGTCGAATATCAGGTTCCGAGTGCATGCCTTTTTTTCCAGAGAACAAGACAGACGTGCTTTTTTGTGGGTCAAGTCGGAATTCGTTTTCATCTGCCCATTTGGAGACCTTGTTTAACCCCAGCTGAACCTGCCGCTCACATATTGCCAAGTTGCATGACTTGAAGCCAAGCTGAACGTCGTCGGCATATGTACAATAGAACATATTGCGGGGGATGGCCAAGTGCAAGGAAATTATTTGGATAATAAAAAGTGTGCAACTATGTACACCACCTTGTGGCACGCCTTTTTCTTGGACAAATGTTTGGGAGAGAACACTGCCCACATGGACACGGAATGTACGCTTTGACAGGTAACTTTCGATTTCGTGAAAAATTCTTCCGCGCACACCAAGGTTGGACAGGTCTCTTAGAATTCCAAAACGCCATGTAGTATCATTAGCCTTTACGATATCGAGGAACACAGAGAGAAAGTATTGTTTATGGACGAAGGCGTCTCTGATCTGTGCCTCGATACGAACAAGGTGGTCTGTGGTGGATCTACTTTCTCGAAACCCGCACTGAAATGGGTCGAGCAAATTGTTTGTTTCAACGATATGTACAACTCGGCAGTTTATCATTTTTTCGAAGACTTTGCACAAGCAGCTTGTAAGTGCAATAGGCGTATAACTTGAAGCTAAAGCAGGGTCCTTGCTCTCTTTCAAAATCGGAATAATAGCCTCTTTCCAGGAGGTAGGGATATTGCCAGAAAACCAGGTAGCATTGTACAAACAAAGTAAGGTTTTTCGTGTTTCGGCTGGTAGGTTTTTTAACATTTCATACACCACACGGTCAGAACCTGGGGCAGAAGTACTGCAGGAGTTTAAAAATGTTCGGATCTCAGCTAGACTGAAAGCTCGGTTATATGCCCCGTATCTAGTGGATTTGTGTTCGAGTTTCTGCTTTTCTATTCTTGTTCTGTATTTTTCGAAAGTGTCAGTATAGTGAGACGAGCTGGATACCCATTCAAAGTGTGCACCGAGGAACTTTGTCTGATCTTCCAAGGTATCAACCTGAGTGTTTACGAGTGGGAGTGAGTGTACATGTCTTCCTGCTACCCTACGAACCATGTTACAAATTTCGGCCTCTTGTGTATATGAATTTATCCCTGATAAAAACTTGTGCCAACTTTTTCTTCTGGCCTGCCGACGCGTTCTCCTGCCTCGAGATTTTATTTTCTTAAAGCTCTCAAGGTTTTCCGCTGTCGACGAGTTCCGCCGCAACCTCCATGCCCTGTTCAGTTCCTTTCGCGCATTCTGACACTCAGTGTTTCACCACAGGACGTGACATTTGCCGGGCAGTCCAGATGTTTGTGGAATGCACTTGGCTGCGGCGTCAGTAAGAAAAGCTGTGAAGTTCTGCACAGCTTCATCTATGCCTAATCCGCATATGTCAGTCCAATTTAGGTGAGTAAGCTTTTGAAATTGTTCCCAGTCGGCTTTGTTTACCAGCCATTTGGGAACATGTAGAGGACATTCATATATTATTAGTGTACTCAAAACTAAAGAAAAATGGTCACTTCCGTATGGATTATTCATGACTTTCGACTGAAGTAATGGTACAAATGAAGGAGATGCGATACTGATGTCTATGGAAGAGTAAGTTTTGTTGGCAAGGTCATAGTATGATGCCTCTTTCCTAATCAACAGACAAGCACCTGATGAAAGGAGGAATCGTTCAGTTAGACGACCTCGTGCATCACAGCGAGAGTCACCCCACCGACCATTATGTGCGTTCAGGTCCCCAAAGACCAGATAAGGTTCAGGTAGTTCGTCTATGAAAGTCTGGAATTGAAAGTTTTCAAGACGGTGGTGCGGAGATATGTACAAAGAGCAGACAGTGATGAGTTTGTTTAGAATAACTGCTCGGACCGCCACCGCCTCGAGGGAAGTTTGAAGGGGTAATTGTGTACAGGCTATACCTTGACTAACTATAACCGCTGCACTATCGGATGGTGGCATGGCATCATCTCTATCCTTTCGGAAGATTACGTAGTTACGTAAAAAGTTAATGTTTGTTCGTTTCAAGTGTGGCTCTTGTACACACAGCACTCTAGGATTGTGTTCATAAAGGAGTTCTTGTAAGTCATCGAGGTTTCGAAGAAGGCCTCGGATGTTCTACTGTAATATTTCTGTCTGCATGTTTAAACAAGAGAGATGCTGCTGTGTGTACAAATAGTATCCTGTGTTAGAGTGAGCTCGTTAATTCAGGTGGCAGGGCGGTCGTCCGGCCCGGTTATTGGTTTCTTATTTTCCTTGGCGAGCTCCAAGGAGCCGTGCCGTACTTTTGGTACCAAGGGTACCGTTGTATCCATTGCCTCTTCAGAAACACTGGGTGCCAGCACATGCGAGCTGGTGGTTCAGATTTTAGGCCTCGTCCGGTGAGGGGAGGCCTTGAAACCAGAGGACCCTGGAGTCTCCGGCCTCAATTTGCTAGGAGGCGGAGTAGACTGAACTACTGCCGCCTTGGGGGCAGGCGCCACAGCCGACAGCTCGTTCTGCGCTGACCGAAGGTGTGGCGAGGGCTGGTGCGGCGTTGCCCTTGACGCGCCGCATCAGCATATGTAGCACCGTAAAATGGCGACACTTTTCGTCTTGCTTCTTTGAATGTGATATTTTCTTTAATTTTCAATGTGATAATTTCTTTTTCTTTTTCAAAATTAGCAAGACCGTGAGTATGCGGCTTGATTTACACCACAGTTCACAGAGTGTGATGTTTCTTCGCAATTGTCCGAATTGTGGCCTGCAACTCCACATTGTGCACAATTTTGGTGACCAAGACAGCTTTGTGAGCCGTGGCCATACGCTTGGCATTCAAAACAAAGACGTGGGTTATGTATGTATGGTCTGATCGACGTCTTCGTGTACCTTGTTTGAATACTTTCTGGCAGATTACTTGAAGCGAACGTGAGTATTAGGTGTTTCGTTGGTGTTACTTTGTTGTCTCATCTAATGATGATTCTTTGTACATTGGTCACATTCTGACTCTTCCACCCCTCCAGAAGTTCCTCTTCAGTCAAGCCGAGTAAATAAGCATAGGATACTACTCCACAGGTTCTGTTCATAGATCTGTGTGGCGTTATAGTGATGGGAGTGTCACCAAAAGTTGAAAGATTCTGTAGCTTTTCAAACTGTTCTTTTTCTCGAACTTCAAGAAGGAGGTCTCCGCTGGCCATTTTGGTAACTTCGTACTTGGCTCCTAGATTTTCTGTGAGACATGTGGCTACTACAAAGAGGGATACAGTTCTGGCTTGCTTGCTGCTTATCTCACTATGTATAACATGCAAATGGGGAAAGTTTTCATTTGATCGATTGAAAAAGCAAGTCTTCGGTGCGTAGGCGCTTTCAGGTGGTACGATCACTTAACAGGGGAAGCGCTGTATGCAATCCAATTTAATTTTCTTCAGAAGCGTTGGCGGTCACCCCCCACAGAGTCCACCGAGGGAACACTACAAGTTTGCGGATGCTAAAACCTGCAGACGCCAGCCGTACAACGGTACTATAACCCAATGTGCCTAGACCAAGGTAGGCTATTTGCACAGGGTTAACCCTAGCCGCCAGGAAGTTTGGAAGTAGGAGGAAGAAAATAGAAGACTGGACAGATAAATAGTGAGAGATAAAGATCAAGATGTAGGGAGAGAGATAGAGAAAAATGACTGCCGATTTTTCCTGGGTGGGTCAGCCCAGGGGTGCCGTCTACGTGAAGCCGGGGCCAAAGGGGTGTGTTGCCTCTGCCGGGGGGCCTTAAAGGTCCAATCACCCAGCGTCGGCTCAACCCCAGGATCCCCTTTTTCCCGGCAACGGCAAAGCTACGCACATCTAGGCGTGGGTGGGAGTAGAAACTCCCCCGTTAGCTCGGGTCCATGGTGTCGCTAAACACCAAACACCTACTTGCGCAGGCAGAAAAAGTCACAGAAAGTCGGTCGAATGGTTGTGAGCCAGTTGACGCGCACACACCCGTCGGCGCACCCCGCACGGTTTAGCGTTCCGGCGCCGCCGACCGAAGCCGGTGATACGGTGAGCTGCCTTCGTGCACGTCGTGTCTATCAATTTTATTAGTTTTTCGTGAAGCTGGTCCAGGTCCCATATTTTGGGGTACTTCGAATCCTCGCAACTTCACAAAAAAAGATGTTGCACTCTTCAAGTAGACTTGAATGAATTTTCCGCCTGAAAGCGTTTCATAAAGTGATGTGAGCTTGTCTTCACCGCCCAGCGTCACCTAGCGGATCTCGTGTTATGAAGGTGAGTTCAGTATTGTGAAATTACAGTGAAGTAGTACAATCAGAATTGTTTGCTATTAAGTGTTTCTTTAAAGCAAGCTCAGTGGTCTGTTTTTCCTTGCTATTTTAGTGAGGTGTCTGTTTTCATTTGATTTGCTTGTGAATTCATGAAAATCCTATTGGCATGTGCTACAAATGAGCATGCGGTTGATCAGAGATTGCTTGGCATGTCACCTGCCAAAAACGATGCATCTCACCACACGTGTTTTGTTGCTTCCGAGAGAAGATAGTGGACGAACGCGCGATTGTGATATCGTCAGAAGTCAAGCAGTATCTCTCAAAGGGGATTGATGGATTGATTGATTGATTGATATCTTAGGTTTAACGTCCCAAAACCACCATACGGTTATCAGCGACGCTGTAGAGAAGCGCTCCAGAAATTTCGACAACCTGGGGTTTTTTACCGTGCACCCAAATCTGAGTACACTGGTCTACAACATTTCCACCTCCATCGGAAATGCAGCCACCACAACAGGGATTCAAACCCACAACTTTCGGGTCAGCAGTCGAGTACCTTAGTCACTTGACCACTGCGGCGGGGCCACTCTCGAAGAGGTACGCACAAACTGCAGCCACACAGTCGCGGTGATAGAAAAAAACTGACCCCTTTTTGCAAGTTAGAAGCCTTCAGAGAGCGCGCTCTTGTAGGCAAGTCTTGATTCAGTAAACCACCTCATCTTACTTTACCTCTAACACAGTGCTGTGCAAATAATAAAATCTGGTGTAGAAGCGAATTAGAACTTCAATTACATAGTATGAATCTGATAGACTATTCTTCATATACATCCAAATGAGGCAAAGTTGTACTGCTTTTATTGACAGATGTAGTGATCCGCACCGCTAGTTCCTGAAAGAAATCGAACTAGAAAGAAGACGACGCCAGAAAAAGGAACGGGTTAACAATTCGATGCAGTCATGTTGTGTACATGAAAACTCTACATTGCCGCAGTCGAGGTCAGGAGACCGAAAATGATCAAGACTTCAACCGTCGTCAAAAGCGACCACTTACCTTAGGCTTGCAAGGCCAGAAATAGGTGGAGCTGCAGGAAGTCACTTCAGCTCCGAACCTTTTGGAGACGACCGCCATTGTTGCCGTAGCTACTGTGGATGACCTCGTTGCTTAAGGTAGCATGTCTGTCAACACGACTCTTGAAGATTTAGCGTCTCGAGTAGTAAATACTCCCTCGGCACGCACATTGCCGACACCAGCAAATCCCGCTGATATTAGCAGATAAAGTGCAAATAACCCTATACTTGAAGTGCAAAAGACATGTAGTAAACGAAATCTTTTAGAACTTGTGTCAGTTGTAAGTGTAAGAGACAATAAAGAAGTTTCTGCTGGACCAGACATGATTAACTGGAGTTCAAGCGTTTATGCATGGCTCCATTTATTCCAATTTTCATGCACAAGACACCAGCGGATGAGCGATGAAGATGGCATGCGTAATATGCGGCATTTTCTGTCGGAACGTGCGCAAACAGTTTTATTAACGAATAAATTCACGCGCAAACGCTTCTTGGGCCTCACAGAGAAAAAGCTTTGCAAGTACCCATTCGTACCATTCGTTAGCAAAACTAAATGCAGTTTCTCCTCACAAATTTCCCTATGCTGCTAGCGCCTCTTGCGGGCAGACCGCTACATTAGCGCACATGCTCTGGGAGTGCAGGTCGCTTGGACCGACTTATAGCAAACCCGAGTGGGACGCCATTCTGCACAGCTCAGATCTTCAGGAATAAATCCTGGCCGTTCAGTGTACCGGCGAAAGGGCCATGAGGCTAGACCTGCCGGTCCACACGTGGGAGTAGCCGGGTGACACATGGCAACCTCAGCGTCTGCACTGGACCATATTAAAGTTGTTCTTGCTCACTCACTCACTTCCTCACTCACTCACTTTTGATGCAACACTGTAGAGTTTTGAGATAATGCCATAAGTTAAAGAAAGAGGTGCACAAATGCCAGTGAGTACGCTTTAGAAAAGTGGGGCATACTTTATACTCCTGACCACTCATTGACAGACTCCTCTCTCGTCGCTCTGGTCATACGTGACATAACAGTGTACTATCTAAGACAGTTGTCAGTGAAATCACTCGCCTCTACGAACGAAATACTCTGAGTACTAAATTATGTCCTGGCACCTGAATACAAGACACCTGATGAGGAGGTTAAAGTCGGCAGAGATAATTACTGTGGCAAGAACACCCACATTTGTAGGCATACCAGAGGCTAACACTGAATCTAGACTACACACCCCCATAATATTGAGAGCACAGTGTAAGGACATAATTAAAGAAAGTCACTTTTGAAGAAACAGGCTTTCTCATGAACGCAGAAATTCTGGGTGTCCAGGTGCTTGCGAATGGTCGCAAACTGTTAGTTTTAATTAACTGGCACCAGTGCATATATAAGTTGAATTAGGGACAATGTAGTAAATGCTAGAGATATTGTACTTGAGAAACCCATTGGTGTCAGCTATGATCGTTGTTGTCGAGAGTATTACAGATGGCTGGAAGTCTGTCTGGAGTATGATGGCAAGAAGTTCAAAGTTGAAGCGCTAGTATAGCCCAAAGTAAATTTTGACTTCATCTTATTTATTCAAAATGACACGAAGGAAGATTAGCATACTTTGGAATGATGAAGTTACAACCATAAAAGAGTGTGCTGAAGCAAATATCGCACACAAGGCTTGCCGTAGGCCGGCTGCCAGAGAAGATGTACAATGGATGTTTCCCGAGCTTATGTGTAATGGTGCATACACAGAAGCCACCAGAGCTATAGAGCTACCTTCTCTATTTAGAGACAACATCACTTTAAAGAAAAAAAACCGTATGAGCTCAGTGATGTCCACACAGTCTGGTTAACGATGAAGCTCCAAGGAATACTACAGGCGGGAATTCTGAGACCTTCCACTTCATCTTTTGCTTCACCCATTACAATCGTTCTAAAAAAAAGATAGTTAATTTCGCCTGTGTACAGAATATAGGCTCATAAATAAACAGATTGATCTTTCCCTATACCTCATTCCAGGAATGGATGAGATAATTGAAGAAACTGAAGAACGTCAGTGTTTTTTCTCTTTGACACAGGTAATGGATACTGGCAAGTACCGCTAAAAAAGATTCAAAAACGTACCGGATTCGTCACCCATTTCGATTTCTACGAATACAACAGACTAAACTTTTGATTGAAGAACTTTGGATCAAGTTTCAAAAGATGATGAATGACGTACCTAAATACTTTATCAGAATATTCTGTAATGTATGCGTGGATGACATTATCATATACTGGAAAACGCAGGAGGATCACGAAGAGCACCTAGAAAAGGTCCTCGAAGCACTTGGCGTCACTAGACGTAAAAAAGAGTGAGTCCTTCTGCAGAAAAACAGTCTTTCTGGGAAGATTTCTTGCTTGGCGAACCAAGGGCACTAAAAAGGAGAGCGTGCAGCGTAATAAGAAGCTTACAAAACCTTACATGCTTTACCTTACACTCTTTACACTTTTTAAGAGTGTTTCTTGAACTCGTAGGCTATTTTCTTATATGCATAAAATAATATACTATAAAAACGAAAAGTTTGGCCGCATTGACTAAGAAAGGGTTTCCGTTCGTCTGGTCCAACGATTGTGCCATGAACTACCTGGAACGTGTACGAGGTATTTTATCGTAACCTGTACTCAATACCCGACTTTTATATTGCATCTCACTATGCTGCAAATGCCATTTTGTATCAACGTGATGAAAATGAGCAACCCGAAAGAGAGATTAAGGTCCTCAAATACTATTCATGCACGTTCACGAAGACGCAAGAAAAAAAAAACATGACAACAGACATGGAAGCTCCAGCTGTCGTAATTGCTCTCTGCTTCTTTAGAAGTTGCCTTGAAGGCAAACATTTCAACCTGTTATTTGATAACCAGGAATTGACCTATTCATTGAAAGTTGCAAATACAAAAGGTAGAATAGCTTGATGGTTGAGCGTGTATCCAACAATTCAGTTTAAAGATGTTGCATAGACCAGGCCAGAAGCTTCAAGACGCTGATGCCTTGTCCCGTATTCACGTGCCACAAGAAATTTCGGATAAAAGAATCAACTTGCTTAAACTATGCAGGACATGCAAGACATGGAACCGCGCAATGGGAAGATGTGTGTCCCTGAAACAAAAATACTTGAAGTGCTGAAAATATATCGCAGCCGTGCACATTTGAGAGCCTATCTAGAGGTCATACCACTACTTTTTTCAGAGATACGTATGATGAATTATGAAAGCAGATGTTGCCCATTATGTGAATACCCACATGAGTGCGAAATGGCGAAATCAAAATACAAAACTTGAAGAAATAGAATTGCAATTCCAGAATATTTGACGGTACCATTCGAAGAAATTCACCTTGATTTCGTACAAGTTAAAAAAAGTGTGAGGGTGGGGAAAGAACTCAAGCTTTGCTCGTCGTGGTGAATGAGTTCACGTGCTTCGCGGCCGCCAAAGCTCGAAAAGAAGACGCGAATAGCGTAATAGCACTGTTGCAGAGAGAAATATCAAACACACCAAGTTTATTGTTACGGACATTGGGCCAGAGTTTATGAGCCAAAAGCTGCGCAACTGAGCCCGAGAAAGGAATATCGTGCGTCGATAACAAGTGCCTTACCGTTTGTAGGCTACTTCTCTTGCTGAACGCATAATTATAGTCACACATATATATATATATATATATAAATAGCAAGTTATACATGAAATTCAAGGGAGGCTGAAGAGTGCTTTGGAGGCCGCCGTACATCATCGCAACAAGTCCTACACCGTCAGCGAAGGGTGCAGCCCGCCATTCGCTGCGTTCGGTTTTGTTACTTGGTTGCCAGCAGGCGAAGATCTCAACTTTGCTGGCACACGGAAGGAAGGCCACAAGGCCCAAACCCAACGGCAAAAATACAGAAGCCCGAAAAAGATGCAGTTTGATCGTCGGCACAGCACGAAGATGCCAGAGATCCACCCTCATTCCACGATACTGGTTTGAGAAGGAATGAACCAGTGCCCATGGCCTCCGAGGTTGTGGGTGCGCGGCGGGTTTTTCTTCAGCCGCCCCAATCGCACGCATAGGGCGTGATCCCAGTGGAGGGCTTGAGCCCCTCTTTTCTCAGCACCGCGGCGCTTTTTCCTTCGGCAGAAAAGGCTGCCGCGCTGTGGGCGATGCTTGTAATTGGCAAGAAAAAATAAGTCTTGCACATTTATATAACTTTGTTTTCGTTTGAAAACTTCTAGTCAAAGTGTACGAGAGGCAAAGTCAACGCTGTGGCATTTCGTTTTCAAATTGGGTTTTTGTTTCGCTCTAGATTTGGCGCCGCCCATATTACATCTCCAGCAGTTGAAATTGCGATGCCTCTGCGAGAAATTCGCTTGTGCTCAAAATTATAGCCGAAGTTTGCAGGCTGTATAGTAGGGAGGTGGGAACAACTGGTAAAACAGAACAAGAATGGCAGCCCGAACCGCAAACGAGGTCCAAAGAGTGACGCGTTCTACGTCGATGGATTACTTTATACACTCGATTTATTGTATTCTTCTTGCTGTCATCGAACTAGCACCGTTTTTCCTTCTAACGCTGTTTTGAGAATTCTCGCATACCCCCTAATGATATACCAGCTGTGTTGCGACGTGGTTTTATTGCTTCTTAGAAGCGTTCTTCACGCTATGCGTCGCAGTTGTGAACACGTGAGCGCGTCTGCAATAATTCTCAAAACAGCGCTACAATTTTTTAGGAGTAAATCCACGAAAAGAACAAGAAAGTGAGCCATTTATTTGCGTTTACTCTGTGAACGCAGATTGTGGCATTCTGATTTATCTTGTAGATTGGACTGTCAGTTTTAAAAAAAAATGTGGAGCTTTTATAGCTGCGCCTATTCGCGAACTCAGCGTAGGTGGTGCCGTTGACACCACCACTGCACATGCTGGCGTCTCGTGTCCAAGGGTTTTTTTTTTCTATCTGACATTCGGAAGGGCACGCAGCAGTATGACAGATTCGTTAAACTATATGAAAGAAACAAGATCTGGCGCCATATTCTAGAAGAGGAAAAAACTACAGCATCGACACAGCAGCAATTGTATAAATCATAACCAGTCGGCAACTTAAGGAATAAATCACTACCATTGAATGGTATATTCGTTTTTACCTCCACTCCAACATTTTTTTCTTCAATATGCACAGTGCCAGCGACGCATGCACGCAAGGTAACAACGCGAACGCGGCAGCATGAGCACGTTAGGAAGAAGAAACACCCGCTAGAGAGAAACGGTTCCTTAGCCGACCAATCTTAGTGCTCAGCATCAGCCACTGTCTTGATCTATTATCGCAATAAGCCGACACAATCAAGTCTGGCACGAAAGCAGCGCTTTCAAAGCGTACAACGCTTCGCACGTGCCCGTGAGGCTTCCGCACTTTCTTTTTCCAACTACCCCCCGTCGTGCTCAGAAACAGGAGACAGTGAAAAAGTCTATACTGAACCTCACTTGCTCAGTGACGACCACGCGGTGGTTGCAGGTGCGCTTTGGTCATTTAGAGTCACCTATTCACACTGTGAGATCTACGGTATATGTTGGGGAATGTAAGAACGAATATCAATATCTTTTGCTTGTTGAAGGAGAACACCGCACGCGTTCAGAGTTCTGTGTATCTGGTATGAAACACTGTGCATTAGAGAGCAGTGACTATTCACACTTTGAAATGCGAAGCATTTATTAGACAACTCGGCGACTTTGAGCGTATCTATCTATCTATCTATCTATCTATCTATCTATCTATCTATCTATCTATCTATCTATCTATCTATCTATCTATCTATCTATCTATCTATCTATCTATCTATCTATCTATCTATCTATCTATCTATTATCAATCAATCAATCAATCAATCAATCAATCAATCTATCTATCTATCTATCTATCTATCTATCTAACCAACCGCCTACGACTTTTAGCTCTCCTGGCCTTTCCGATAATGTTATCAATACCAAACTTAGTATGGAATAACATGACTGTATGAACAACACATTTGACTTTTCATAACATGAAAACCATGAGTAGTATGTCTTGAATGTCATGATTTACATTTCATGGTCCTGCAGCTCTTGCGATGGTTCTGTTCACTTGGCAGGTTGCAAAACTGGTATGGTATGGCTTGATTGCATGGCGAACACAAACGAAAGACTCAAACATGAAAATCATGACATGCGTGTCATGTAATAACATAACTGCATGCCACGCTCATGATGCGCTCGTGGCCATTTCGCTAGCCTTACTTATACCAAATTTGGCATTACGGGACATGAGTGAATGACAAAGGTATGATACTGGTGCAAACATGATAAACATGCGATGCGTGTCATGCAACAACATGACTACATGCTATGCTCAAGATGCGCTCGCCCCGTTTCGCTAGCTTCTTTTGTGCCAAACTCAGTATGTGACGCGAACAGATGACATAGGTGAATGACTCATGCAAACATGATAATCAAGACATGTGTGTCATGTAACAGCATGACTACATGCCACATTGATGATGCACTTGCGGCTGTTTTGCTAGCTTCACGTACACCCAATATGGTATTACTTGAATCCAATGGATGACGAACGCATGTGACTGGTGCAAACACGATAATCATGAGATTGCTGTCATGTGGGAACATGAACATGCGATGCTCATAGCGTACTCGTGGCCGTTTTATTAGCTCCACATATACTAAGTATGGTATCACGTAACGTGAATACATTACGAAGGTCATGGACACGTCTAAACATGATAACCATGACACGAAAGTCATGTACGGCATTATTTACCTCCACCTCGTAACGTTGTGCTCAATTTAAAGTGACATAGGAACCTTTCTCTATCGTGCTTCGCATACCATCAATTCTCACTGTACGTGGGATCTGCCAAATTTCATTCTCCAGTCCTCTACCTCGACGAATACTTTGTTTTCAGGAACACGTCATTAGGCCACACTTGTGACCCTTTGATTTGGAGGCAGTAGAGATAGCTGCAAATGCATATTATACTGATGTTATCATTGTGCTAAAAAGTACAATCAAAATGCAGATGACGAAAAAATGAGACGATGATAACTTAAGCACTTTCACTGAGAAGGACGTAGGGAGTGAATGTAGGTCAGGTAATTGTGGCCTTTCACAACATCCCGGCAAAATTACTTATCACAATAATAGGTGGCACGATCAGCGCACTTAATTATCTAGAGTGTTAGTGGCATCCAGTTGACTACCCGATAAATATCGGTACGCGATAAAATAGTGAAACGATCTGTAACAATAAGATGGCAATATTGCCACGTTCTTGTTCTCAAGTAATGTTATCGCCCCAATACACTACGTAAATCTCAGTGCAAGCCGCTCCTGCAATATTCGAGAAGCTTCAGGACTGTAGTAGATCATTTCGATAAGATCACGCCCACTTCGCGAACTGTACAGATTATTCTGGAACCTACGTCAACGCTAGCGATAACGTTTGAACATTCGACGGCAAGTGTATAAATGCCGACGCACTTCGCCGTTTGTCAGTCGATCGACAACTGACGATGCGTTCTCTGCTACCAGGGCATGTCTACTACTGTGATGCGACTTTCCGTTTATCGGGCACAATTTCACCCAGATAAACAGTTTAACCTTCATCCCACCATCTGCTTTTTTTTGTCGACGTCAAGACCCTGTGACATCTGGTGGAGGTGCTGCTTCTTTGATGTTCCGGATGCCCCCTTCGCAAAAAAAACACGGACGCCAACCCTCAACAGCGCACAAGCCGCAGGCAGAGAAACTACAACCAGAGTACGGGCCCATTCCTGAAGCAGCCAGACAGAACCGGATCCCGACCTCAACTACAGCAACAACGACCGCCCCAGTGCAGCCTGCCCCAGTCATTCTCTGACAGCCCAAGGAACCCCCAACGTTCCATGGATAGTCAGGCGAGGACCCGGAAAGCTTGATCGAAATATACGACTGAGTCACCGTCTTGAACAGCTGGGACCCTGAGAAAAATTTAAGCTGCGTCTATTTCTACTTAGAAGACGCAGCGAAGACGTGGTATGAAAACCACGAATCCACACTACGAACCTGGGAACTCTTTCAGACGACGTTCCTGCGCACGTTCACGAGCATCGTCCGCAAGAAAATGGCTGCTACATTGCTGGAGACAAGGGTCCAACTTCCTAATGAAAGCGTAACCCTGTTCGTCGAAGAGATGATCCGGCTCTATCGACACGCCGACTCCAACATGGCAAGCAGGAACTCTTTGAGGGACTTGTCCGGAACCCGCCCAAGACTGTCAGTAATTTCTTGCCGAGGCCACAACTATAGAAAAGGCGCTTGAGATGCACAAAACGCAATAAAACCGCCGCACCTCGTTGAACTGCGCTGATGCCTTCGGTACTGACGACTTGCGCGTAACGAATCAAGCAATCGTACGGGAAGAGCTGCGGAAGTTGTTGCCTTCAATGCAACCTCAAGTCAACTCGATCACTGACATTGTCCGCGAAGAAGTTTGGCGGTCGCTTGGAATCGTAGAAGCACCGCAGCCTGAACCGGAAGCAATGAGCTGCGCCACTGCACTGCGCCGCAACCATCCTCCACGCCCTCGTCAGGACACAGTCGCGCCGCAGTTCTTCCGCCAGGCACTGCCGTCACCACCACTGACGCTATACCGCCCACCGGCCGGCCAGCGCTATGCTTCAAGAAGGACTGACGTCTGGCGCGCCCCTGACCACCGCCCACTGTACTACCACTGCGGCAAGGCCGGGCATACTTACCACCGTTGTCAGTACCGACAGATGGGACTGCGTAGCTTCCCCATCAATGCACCACGTCCGCAGCTAGGGGAACGGCCACTTGACATCACCGACTACTGATAGGAACTCCGTGGATACCCCGAAATCTTTCCCGTTCGCTGTCACCCAGCCGCCCCATGTCACCGCATCACCGGCAGTACTCTCGCCCAACGCAGGGCCGGTCTCCTAGCCCGTATCCGGGAAACTAAGGGCAGCAACCGATGGAGGTGCGGTTGCTGTGCGACGAACTAGCAAAGATCCTCCGACGACGACGATGCCGCGACGGAGCTTTCCGAACACGACGCCAACCAGGCAAAGTGGTGACGGCAAAACCTCATTTACGGAAAATGACCTGACGACGCAACATTGAAGCAGCGGAACAAGCCGACGCAGCCGTGACCCGACGCAATGCCCTAATTGTAACGCGAGACGGTGAACTAGTGACCTCGACGTTCTTATTGATGGCCACAGTGTGACCGCTCTCGTCGATACTGGAGCCGGCTATTCCGTCATCAGTGGGCTGTTCGCCACGAATTTGAAGAAAGTTAGGACAGCTTGGGAAGGCCCCGAAATCCGCACAGCCGGAGGTCATCTCGTAATGCCTGCAGGAATCTGCACAGTGAGAGTCATCATTAACGGCCATATTTATCCGGCAGACTTCGTAGACCTACAGCGTTGCTCGATAGTTGTCATCCTTGGCATGGACTTCTTATGCCTCCATGGTGCTGTCATCAACCTAAGAACAAAGTCGATAACACTATCCACAGAAGGAGCTCTGCCGCTGCGAACGACGTCAAGAAACCATGTCTTGAATGTGCTGAAAAACATGTCACCATTCCGCCTCACTCCAGCGTCATTATTTCAGTCAGCGCTCCTAAGTCACCTGACTTGGAGGGCGTCGTTGAACACAGTCAGCATCTGTTGGTCACCCGCAATATTTGCGTCGCAAGAAGAATTGTGGAGCTTCAAGAAGGCAAAGCAACGGCTATGCTCACAAATTTCAGCAATGAATACAAACACGTAAACAAGGAAACGACGGTCGCATACATCGAAGAAACCGTGGAAGCCACCAGCGCTTTCGCCCTCGCCGATTCTGCGGAACTTGTTAAAAGAAACCAAGGCCCTTTCTCAGCTTTCATCAATCCCAGCCCTCCGAACCATAAGCAAGGACAGCTCAAGACCCTGCTCCTGTAATAGGAAGATCGCTTTTCGTCGTCGTCAAAAGTAAGGCAGACGCCCATCACGAAACATCGCATCAAACCGAGGAATATTCCAGACCAATCCGTCAGTGTCCGTACAGAGTTTCGAAGCGAGAACGCGAAGCCGTAAAGACACAAGTTGATGAAATGCTACGGGATGACATCATCCAGCCGTCCAAGAGTCCATGGGTGCCCCCATGGTGTTAGTGAGGTAAATGGATGGAACCCTACGTTTCTTCGTCGATTATCGCCGCCTGAGCAAAATTACAAAAAAGGACGTGTATCTTCGCCAACGAATAGACGACGCACTGGATCCGCTCCATAACACCAAGTACTTTTCGTCAATGGATCTGAAGACTGGCCATATGCCGATCGAAGTTGACGAAAGAGATCGAGAGAAGACGGCGTTTATAACACCGGGCGGCCTCTTCGAGTTTAAGGAGATGCCCATCGGTCTTTGCTCAGCGCCTGCAACTTTTCTACGCGTTATGAATACAGTACTGGCAGGATTGAAGTGACAGACTTTCCTTGTGTACTTGGACGACGTCATCAAGTTTTCCTCGAATTTACATGAGCATCTTCGGTGCCTTGAAACTGTAGTTCAAGCTATCAGGACGTCCGGACTCACACTGAAGCCAGAAAAGTGCAGATTTGGGTACGAGGAGCTCTCGTGCATGGGGCACGTGATTATCAAGTATGGAGTTCCTCCCGATCCACGGAAAACAGCCGCCGTCGCCGACTTCCCGCCGCCCCCTGACAAGAAGGTGGAGCGCCGATTTCTGGGCCTGTGCGCCTATTATAGTCGGTTCATGAAAAACTTCGCCCGCATTGCCTATCTTCTCACTAACCTTACCAAGGCCGACGTGGAGTTGAAGTGGGAAACGCCGCAGGAACACACTTTTCTGGATCTTGAACATCACCTTCAGACGCCTACGTTATTTGTCTATTTCGACGAATTCGCCGAGGCAGAAATACACACTGACGCAAGCAGCGTAGGTCTCGGCGCCATTCTTGTGCGGAGGGCTGACAAAACTGAAAAGGTCATTAGCTACGCCACCCGATCGCTATCCAAAGCAGAAACCAATTATTCCACAACAGAAAATTAGTGCCTCGCCATCACCTGGGCTACGTCGAAATTCCGCCCCTACTTCCACGGCAGGCCCTTCAAAGTTGTGAGCAACCATCACGCCTTGTGTTGACTAGCTACCATGAAGGACCCTTCAGATCGCCTCACACGATGGAGCCTGAGACTTCAAGATTATGACATTACTGTCGCGCACAAGTCCGCAAAGAAACACTCCAACGCCGATTGTCTCTCGTGCGTATGTCGACAAACCACGGCCCGACGACGCGGACGATGACTACTTCTTGGGAACGATAACAGCCGACGACTTCGCTGAATGAAAGCGGGGCCGACCCAGAACTTAAGGCGCTAATAGAATATCTCGAAGGCTGGTCCGCGGAAGTCCCGAAAATATTTAGGCACGCACTTGCGTCGTTCTTCCCACGAAACGGTCTTCTCCAGAAGAAAAACTTTTCACCGCTTCGTGCCTTGTACCTTCTTGTGAGGCCTCCAGCTCTGCGACCAGAACTCCTGCAGACCCTGCACGACAATCCAACGGCAGGGCACCTCGGTGTTTCCCGCACGCTCGCGAGGATACAAAAAATGTACTACTGGCCCCGTCTTAGCACCGACGTCATTCATTATGTGAGGACATGCCGGGACTATCAGCGACGCAAGACACCACCGACAAGGCCAGCGGGACTTCTGCAGCCAATAAAACCACCTTGCCGACCATTCCAGCAGACTGGTATGGACCTACTGGAGACGTTCTCCACGTCGGCTTTCGGAAAGAAGGGGATCGTAGTAGCTACAGACTACCTCACCCGCTACGCCGAGACAAAAGCCCTGCCCAAAGGCAGTGCATCCGAGGTAGGTAGGTTCTTCGTCAAAAATATCGTCCTACGTCAAATATATCGCCCCGGAGTTCCTCCTCACCGACAGAGGAACGGCATTTACGGCTGACCAAACTCAAGCGATCATACAGCAAAACAAACCACCACCGGACGACAGCGTACATCCCACAGACCAATGCCCTCACCGAGCGGCTAAACGAGACGATCGCCGACATGCTGGCAATGTACGTCGATGTCGAACACAAGACGTGAAGCGCCATTCTTCCGTACGCGGCCTTTGCACACAACACGGTGGGGCAGAAGACGACGCAGATATCTCCATACAAATTGGTCTACGGAAGGAGCCCGGCAACGACGCTCGATGCCATGTTACCCAACGTCACCGACGAAGAAAACCTCGATGTGAGTGAATACCTTCAACGTGCCGAAGAAGCCCGAAAACTCGCACGTCTCCCTATCAAGAATCAACAGACGACCGACAGCCACCGTTACAATCTTCGACGACACTTAGTGGAATACGAGCCCGGTGAACGTGTTTGGGCGTGGACGCTGATAAGCCGGCGTGGACTCAGTGAAAAGCTTCTGCGACGGTACTTCGGACCATACAGGGTGGTTCCACGTCTCGGCCCACTTGATTACGAGGTTGTCCCTGATGGCATCACGAACTCTCAACGACGCCAATCGCAACCTGAAGTCGTTCATGTCGTGCGCCTCAAGCCGTTCCACTCGCGTTAACAAACTGAAACAGTGTTTTTTGTAATATTGCCGTATCGTAATTTATTCATTGTACTTTCTTGCGTTAATGTTGTACTTTCATTTTCCGTTAATGCATCGGGACAATGCCTTTTTCAGAGGAGGTAAAGCCATGTTCTTGTTTTCAAGTTTTGTTATCACCCCAATCTACTACGTATTTCTCGCCGCAAACCACGCTTGCACTCTTCGAGAAGCATCAGGACCGTCTTGAAAGAGACGAATCATCTTAAGTATCCCGGCTGCGGCGGCTGCATTTCCGATGGAGGTGGAAATATTGTAGGCCCGTATGCTCAGATTTGCGTGCACGGTAAAGAACCCCAGGTGGTCTACATTTCTGGAGCCCTCCACTACGGCGTCTCTCATAATCATATAGTGGTTTTGGGACGTTGAACCCCACAAATCATCATCATTCTGGAGCCTATTTCAACGCTAGCGATAACGCTAGAACTTTCAACGTAAAGTGTACAAATGCCGGTGCGCTTCGCCGCTTGTCAGCTGATCGACGACTGACATTTCGTTCGCCGCTATCAGTGCAGGTCTGCTACTTTGATCCAACTTTCCGTTTACCGGGCGCAACTTTGCCCAAACAAACAGTTCAACCTTCATCTTACCATCTGTTTCTTTGTAGACGTCACGACCCTGTGACAATGATTCAATGACAATAACAAGCACAGTTTTCATCCACATACGCGTCCTCAGAAAGGGGTTATGATAAGTGTCTTTGTCACATACGAAATAATACCTGCTTGCAATGTTTCGTATGAGAAAAATTGAGCAGTTGTTATGTTGTTATTCGCCCCGTGGATGAACTTAAAAGCAGTAACAGAAAAAGCTTGCTTTCATAGTAGCCATATTTTCGGTGATTTTGCTCGCACGCGAGAAAAACAAAACAACGCACACGCTGAAATCCCGCACGATATGCTTTCTGCTACAGTCTCGGCTGCTCGAGGAACCCACACTAAACGCGTCCCCTCGTGGTAGCCGGGCGCGTGAGGCGATACTCGCTGGTTTTACTGGGGAGCTCGGCAATAAGGAAGACCGAGAGAACCAGGCCGCGCACCTGCAATCTCGGAGGCTATGCAGTGCCTTCCCTACTTTTTTCATTGCAAGGGTGACCGCTCTCTTCAGGCCGTCGAGCGCGCGCTCCTTCTCCGCTCACCACTGCCGCAAGGTGGTGCTGCGCGAGTACACAACGGGCTAGGTGGTTTGAGCCGCCACCCGATCTGAAGGGCACAGCCAGACTCGTCCGTCAGTCCGTCCGTCCGTCCGTTCGTCCATCCATCCATCCATCCATCCATCCATCCATCCATCCATCCATCCATCCATCCATCCATCCATCCATCCATCCATCCATCCATCCATCCATCCATCGATCCGTCCATCCATCCATCCATCCATCCATCCATCCATCCATCCATCCATCCATCCATCCATCCATCCATCCATCCATCCATCCATCCATCCATCCATCCATCCCTCCATCCATCCATCTGATGCTGGTGCTTAACGACTGCGCTTATTAGGAAGCTCGAAAATGCGTGTTTTCAAGCGAGTTAACTTACAGTCGTGCTTCTTGACGGCTTCACGGATGCAGGGAGGATGAAAAGCAACACATAGTGGCGTGCCGTTCTCACCGGGCTCTTTCGGGCCATGCTACCGGTTTGATGTATGCGTTCAAGTTTTAGAGCCGTCACGTTTTATTTTCTTATTCAAGCTATTGAAATCCCATTATTCGCATGCTTCAGTATATAATGTTTCGGTGTACCCCTCTGCATATTTGACGAAAAAAACAGATAGATTTTTTTTCTTATTAGTCGCAAAACACTGGCCTTTCCTCGACTTCTTCGTTTGTTTGTTTTTTTTATTTGATAGTTTGTTTGTAGCCTGGAATCCATAGCACATACCAACTCTTGAGGATCGGCGGAGAAATCTTAAGGTATCCTACAGGTGGTGGCTGCCCTATTGCTGATAAAAACAAGAAAAGATGTAGAAGGAAGACATAGTAAAAAACAAAAAGTAAGTCAGCGAGAAAAAAAATATTCACTACTTTACTACCTAAGCCTGATTTCGGAAGCCGACCAGACAACTCATTGTGGCAAACCCGTTTAGTGTAGGATGTATGTATCATATTTAGTGGCATTAGAAAAAATACTTCCCGACACTTCTTCTTTTGAGTATTTGTTAAAGGGAGCCCTATGTTGAAATCTCTTTACTGTCGGAAAGAAATTGGAAACCGCATCAAATACATCTCTTTGGCTATTTCCCAAAACGAAGGCACCAAATTTAAGAACAGTTTCTGTGGCTAAACACAAACCTAGCTTCGCAAACAGAATAGCTAAAGTCTTTTTCTAATTACGGCGTAGTTACGACATGATCAAATAATGTTGAATAGTTTCCGATTCTTCGCAGAACGGACAAAAAGATTAGAGTGTCGGACCTGCTCTGTGTAAATAAAAAATTAATGGGGGAACACGGTCTTGCAATCTGCAGATAATAACTTCAAGTTTTTTGAAAGACTCCACTATGATTTCCATAGAATTTTGAGACGACTGAAAGGTAAAAACTATCGTAGTTTTCTTCCGATTCAATGCACTAATTTTTTTCTTACTTCCCTCCAGGATACCTCTGCGCCCAAAATGGTTTTCTTACCTCCTCAAGGGTCGGAGACAAGGCTAGCTTTCTGAACTTCAGCTGGTTATGCACTCCTCTCAATATTGGCCCATTTCAACCAGAAAAATGTAATAGCATGACATCCAGTTATGTGACCTTCCGATAAGTAACAAACATTTAGGATATGTGACGTCATACAATGACGTTTTCACGTAATGATGATTTTTCGCATCACTCGTGTTCATGCTGCTGACGCGAGAAGACGGCGGACGCCACCGGCGATCGGTTTTCGCTTTTGATGAGACATATAAAGCTATCACCCTAATGCACTGTTCAGCTGTAGCCCCGTGAAATTACAGCTGCCACTGGTGTTTGGGGGAGCATGCTTGAGAAATCAGGCTGAAAAATTGGTCTCATAAAAATGTCCGTACTACACTTTAATATGTACCCGTAATATACAACCCGAGTATTTTATACATTATGAGTAGTGGTGGCTGAAGACTACCCGTCACGTTTGGCACCATGGCAATGGGAATCACTAAACAGGAGTGCGCTGCATCCGAACAGTCAACAAATGAGTCTCTCACTAAGAACGATGCCTCGCAATCACTGCCACGTGCAACGCTAACATTACGCCCCGAAGCTGAATGGTAACCCATGGGCACCACACAGCCATTGAACTTTTACTCTGCTCGCTACCGAATTAAGATGCCAGAAGGAAGCTGGTAGAAACAGAGTTGAGCATCCAAATATCCAGGCTACCACAATTCGTCCAAGAATATAAAGACAAGATAAAAAACTGACCAAAGGGTGCATTTTTCATGCCTGTCACCTTGTCTCAAGTTGAGATTCCGCAGTAGACATAAGACTTCATCAGCACCTGTTCAAAAAACAGCCAACGATCGCAGAAATCATGCCGCATATGCCGATGTTCTTGTCTATTTCACAATGACTTTATTGTTTAAGCTCTCAAATAGTGAAATCACTGGCCATAGTTGCTTTTTTTCTTACACTTGCCCTCTCTCGGTGGCATCACATGACAGGCTTTGCGAAGGGAACGGATGATGGCCTATATCCCTGGAAGCACTCTAGTGCCATTTGGTGCTATTTATTACATGAACTCTTGGCTGGTGCATAATGTGCTACGCCACTAAAGAGTAGCAAGCATCGGAGATCACTAGGCACCCAAGTTTTTAATATTAGCTCTTAGCAAAGGCTTCTCTAAAAATCAACTTTCAGTTAATAAACGAAACTCTTAGTCTAGCTAATACCACGGTGACAAAGTGATTTTCAGCGGATTACTCTGATGAGCTATCTGGTTTCGTACTAGCTAGAAGACTACGCGCGAGCGCCTCGATCAAGTAGTCGCGAACGACTCAAGCCTTCTAAATGAGCTGAGTGCCTAGAACAACAAGTGCTTCATGACTCTTATTTTTATGTGACTAGCACTGGCGGCCACTTCCCATTGAAATCCGCTCCTTCGCCCGGGCACTAAAAAACAGAGAGAGAAGAGGCGCTGAATAGACTGAAAAGCCTCATTCACCAATGCATATGATGTTGATTGAACGACAAAGCAGCAAGGACTTCTACAGACGTTGTAGTATGCTGGACCAAGTGGAAGAACAGAGGCGTCTATCGGAGATATGGTACCATATTACCAGTGTGATGGGAATGAAAGCCAGTCAAGAGAGCGTAGCAATTTCAATCGCTAGCGCCAGCAAGAGGTCAAAAAAGCGAAACGACGACGTCAAAAAAAAGGAATGGATCACTAAATCAATTCAGTCGTATAGGTTGAATAAAATATTTACAATAGACACCGAGTTTAACGTAATAAAACCATTATAAGTATATAGGAGACGCCGTAGTACAGTGCTCCGGAAATTTTTACCTCCTAGGTTTCTTTAACGTGCACCTAGATCTGAGCACATGAGCCAACAGTCTTTTTGCCTCCATCAAAAATGCAGCCACTGCAGCCGGGATTACATCCGCTAATCTTTGGGTCAGCAGATGAATACCTTCGTCACTAGACCACCGCAGCGCGAAAGTTGCAGTGCGATACATTATCAAAAAGCCAATTATATTGCACAAATGTAGTACTCAAAAGTATCTGATGCCATAAATTGTAACAACACAGCACACTTTCACAGAATGAGTGCATGATATTCAAATCACTGACTGCTGCCGAGGAACAAGCGCAGGCCAAGCGGAAAGGAAAGGAAGATGCCAACGCTAATGTTTGAAAGAAGGTAGCATAATGTAAAAAATTAAGGGCAAAATGGCTACCATAGTGAATTAGGAAAGTTCACAGGTAAACACAAACAACAATGCCAGCCATATCAAAACATACGCTGCATTGAAATGCAAAAATCATCACCCAGAAACCTGAGCATGTGTGCAACTTTTTGGGTAACGAAATCAGAGACACATCGCAATTCCTGCTTCCCCCCATCTTTTCTTCAATGGGCGACTTCAAAAAATACAACATTTGCAGTGGACTTCAAAATGCAACGGAACCTGTCACGTGCTTCCTACGCGTCTGTCTTTGGTGTCCGGCATCCGGAGAGTGTCTAACAGTAGTAAGCAGAGCTTGTCTTGTAGAAAATAAGAATGTAGTTAAGGATGCTGTAGGTTGCTGGCTGATGTAGCCTTGCAAAATTCAGGCAGTTGCCTTCCCAGTTTTTCTTTTCTGAAGCTATCGAAGTTTCCTTTTTAAAGCAAATTGCATCCATGGGCTTAGAAAGTCGCATTAAACTCTGCGCAACACGACATAGGCCGGTGGCCTGTGAGCTACTGCGCATGCAGTGTTGTACTGAAACCCTATTTTCCCACACCGCACCCCACCATAATTGCCACTCATCACCAGTCCTATAGGAAGTCTGCAGTGGTCCAACATTTCAAGAGAAACTATGCATCTAGTTACTGAATGTTTAGTGACTATGAAAACAGTATATTACAATGTCACGTTGCCAGCTTAGACGTTACGTATGTTCTTAAGCTCTTAAGAGTTATACAAATAATGTTCTATATCAACACAGGTCTTGCAAGCTGGCTACAACGACGTTGTGACAGCCTGATTTTGTGGAGACGTGCTGGTGTACGCATTCACCCCGGCGGAATGTTATGTAACTAAAAGGCCTCTTCTCTTGTTCGCCCTGTTGTTCCACATGACTGGTGACGTATCAACTATAAAAAATGAATATGCTTGTAGGCACCTTCTTTTGGGAGATGTTGATATTATCTGGGTTCATTCTTTATTGGCGTAAGTTGCAAAGCACTCCCGGCAATCTTTTCAGCCACCTCATTACCCTTATACGCACATGCGATGAACTCCATTTAAACTTTATTCAGGCCACCGCTGTGCAGGTATTTAAAAATTAGCAGTGATATTCGAGTGGACTGCTTGAAAACAAACCCAGGCTTCAGCCGCTGATAGCAGACTTACTGTCCAAAAGCAGCAAGACTTGTGGCTCCCTACCAAAATTCAGTTTCTAAGGGATGCCTGAAATGTCACTGTTTCAGATGCTGTCGATGAAACAGTGCACTGGAGTCGCGTTGTCCAGGGTACATTTAGAAACGGGATCACAAACACTGCAGCACTTGCTCCACGCCCTATGTACTGATCTATCGGTGAAAATTTTGAAATGATCGGCATGCTTTTCTTCAATGAATTGAGACACCGTGGTATCGTTCACTGGCAGTCAACATTCTTGTGTGACCAAGGCGTGACTTGTCGAAGCAAGAAGCAAGGGTAGTAGCAGGGTTAGAAGTGGCCCTCATACATCATTTTCAATGAAAACATGCTTGGGCTTAACCTTTAATTGTGAAGAAAGATAAGTCAGTCTTGGTTAAAGTCTGCGGCAAGCTTGGCAGTTAAGGTATGGGGTCAACTTTAGCACCTCGCCTGATGATTAGAAGGGGTGCACCCTCCTGCACTCTTTGCACCTTGTGCGCATGCCTATGTCGATGAACACAGGAACACAGGAACACAGGAATTCGCAGCTACTTTGATTCACCGGTTGCAATTCGTGAAACTTGGTCAGTTTTTGGGGTGGTGCTACAAAAGTTCCTCAAGTTCATGTTTCGGAACTAAGAAACAATATAGGAAGTGACATGTTTTGAAGAAGCAGTAGAAAGACTGCATGGCCGTTACATCTGAGTAGGAAACCGAAAACAAGTTATACAGATTAGCAATAGGTGACGGTCAGGTTGACAGACGAAGCAAAACAGCAAAATTGCAAAACAGCGGCAGAGAGCATTTTGTATGGAGTTCACACACCACATTTGAGTGCTCGACTACAGAATATCTGCGTGCCAAATGTTCTTGTAGAAGCATGAAAGGTGATGCGTTCCATTGATTATCAAAGCTCATTTCAAGGGGAAGACTTCTTTGCACATCGACGATGTCTACGTCGCATCATCTTTACTCACCCGAATTCTTTTATATTGAGTAGCACTAATGAATGAAAGAGATTTTTGCAGCACTTCTGCAAGGAAATAGTTGCACTGCCCAAAGCATGAAAGTATTCGGTCGTCGATGACAAGGTTCCTGAATTTCTTAAGCAACTGTGTGTATTCTGAGCTTGTCGCTTAACGTTGCTTCAATCTGCATGCGATCATGCCGAATACACAGGTTGCACATTACGGCCAGAAAAACTAGATTACTGAAGCAAAGGAACATGCCGAAGAATAAATTTGGCCTTCCGTGAATGTGCATCGTTCTTTTTTTTGATGTTTAGCTCAGGAACATGCCATACTTGTAATATATTTTAACGTCACTTTGAGCAGCAGATCTACTTTCAAAGGCGAAAATATGTGTGTGCGTTACGTTAAGGTAAATGCAATATTACTAGAAAATGCACTCGCTAGTTTCAATTGGCACTCTTCTTTTCTCTGTGCACTCATTTAGCTACCATTTTTAAAGTATCTGCAGGAGTCATTGCTGCTCGTTAGCATTTAAGAGATAAAAATTTCCTTAAGAAATAGAAGCTATCAATGTCATTTGAAAGTGGTCTTATAACCTTGCGTAAATAGAAACACATTCATTTTCGGGGAACTTTGAATGGTCCGAGAAGTGAGATCGCCGTGCTTATATAAATGAATAAAAAAGGTATCAGAGAACTTTTCAAAATATTGAATATTTGTGGGCCCCAGCTTCAAAACAGTTGTTACCAAAAACTATTTTACTGTACGCAATGTATATGTGATATTCTCTGTACTTATGGCTATAAATACGCAAAAAACACTGTAGTTCCGTTGAATGGTCCAGAAATTGCTCTGAACCGTAGAGAGCAACGTGTCTTTATTCTGAAAAAAATTGATAAACCTAATACACCAATATTGGAATACATAAACCCCTGGTCTTACTGCTTCTGCTTGAGGTAAATGAGATGGAACATTTGCATCCGGGTGAGCATCCCACGGTCGATCCGCCAATGCCAACTGTGCAAGGCTACAAGAAAGCGAAAAGGCTGGTCAATTTATGCAAAGTTTATGAAGCATTAGTCTATCAAAGATAGAAGACTGGACATGATGGCAAAAAATATCTTTGATGGTACAGCGTCTATAGTTGACGGGGAAAGGAAGCACACACATATAAAGAGAGCGCTCTGGTATGTGTGTATTTTTGTGCCCTGTCAAACGGTTGTGCCATACAATTCACGTTGTCATTCCATTTTTGAATGAAGGATTAGAACGAAACGATTTGCAGGTAACCGGTTGTCTTCAGGTTAGGTATGAAGCCAAATAAAACAACCAACTTTTTGTTTAGAAAAATTATATTAAATTTTTGTTGTATGACGCGCAATTTGTAACTGTCGTTTTGTTCAATACTCTTCTCTCTACGCAGTTTCTGTCAGAAGATACAAACAATAAAGTTACACTACACATAAGTTATGAAGCGAAGACTCAAAGTGAACATTTTGTGTATATCTTAAAATTAGCTTATTGGCTATTTGAACTTTGTTGGTCATTCAAAAATTACATCAAATAAAAACATTTATTACTGGTTTAACACGCTTGTCAACACAATTTTCACAAGTGAGAAACTTTTCAATAGGTGGTCGCACAACGCCATGCATGCTTTTTTTCGTGTCAATCATCAAACTGTTCTGTTGTGTCTTTCAATTCAGAAAAGGCAACAAAAGCGCGTTTCCTACTTTGAAGCAAGTTGACCTTGACAATATTCCTTGTCCTCAATATTCCAAAAGCTTGCCTCATAATATGACTAGTATTGCATCACGAAAGCATACCGTCACGGGACCGATGATTCAAAGAAAGCTAGAAAAAAATGGAGAGGTGCGCCTTGAAAAAAAAAGCCAACAAAAAATAACACTACGATAGTACTGGCTACCAATATAGAGAGTTTTCACGCTGCTGTTCTTCCACACTTGTTTTAAATGTTCCACATGCGAAGGATTCCTTAGCGAACTGCAGGCATTTTCACCATTTCTATTGAAGTGGAGCAGATGCACCAATGTGAAGGAGCCTTGGAAAGAAGATCAGAAAATAGCAACGGTGTGACAGCGTGAGAGCCTGTGCCATCTATCGGTAAATTGATGATTTTCTTGATCACTTACAATGCGATGAGTAGTTTACCTCTTTCAATATGCCCTCTGGATATTGATAGCTACTGATGGCGGAGTGTGATCGCCGCAAAACAGTTTTTGTAACGCCCGATCACCTATATGAATTTCACGTCATGCAATTTTACAACCTGCGATGCGCATCCAACATTTCAGCGGATGATTGATACCATTCTTCGAGATCACAAGTGGCAGATCTGCTTGTATTACCTGAATGACACATTGTAACAGGGATTATTTATATTTAACGGTGGATTGGCTAACACAGCACACAGTGTGCAAGGATGCAGGATAACAGTGCAGTACAGACACATCACCACAACGACATCGTAGTCTTCATTCCTTCTGCGTCATTTCTGCACCCGTGCATGAGGTACCTTTCCATACCCATGACATTACCCCGGGCGGAAAAGCACCGTCCCGGTGCCTGCTGATATTAGATAGACGAGTCACTGTGATAGGGCTTCAGGCGAGAAACATGCACAATGACACTTCTGGATGGAACACTGAGGTTTATAGTAGGAGAAATTTCATTGGTGACATGTGTGACTTAACGCAGAACTCGGTAAGGTTCAACGTATTGCGATAAATGTTTCTCGAACAGGCCGACATGACGGGATGGGAGCCATGAGACAGCCCGGAGAAAAATCGACATCCCATGTCGGCTGTCGTACAGCGACTTTTGTGCTCCTTGGAAGGATTAGAACCTGGTGCGGGCTGCTGGTACATGCGAGCAGAGCATGGGAGATGGCATCTTGTGCGTACGAAGTGGTGGACGGAAGGTCACGTGGAAGCAGTGCATCGATAGTAGTAAGGGATGACGGCCAAAGCGAAGATAAAATGGGTAGTAGCCGGCAAGTTCATGACGCGACGAGTTGTAGGCGAAAGTTACAAACGGAAGGGTAGTATCCCTATCGATGTGGTTGTCAGAAAGATATATACCAAGCATGTGCTCAGTGTGTGATTGAGGCGTTCAGTAAGTTCGTTAGTTTGAGGATTGTAAGAAGTCGTAAACTTGTGCCACATGGCACAGAATCTTATGAGGTCGTCAACCATACGAGACAGGAAGCAAGGGGCACGGTCCACGCGTAGATGAGGAGAAGAGCCACGCTAAAGGATGTTGTCATAGAGTAGAAAATCTGCTACGTCTGTCGTGCAGCTGGTCGGTAGCGCTCGAGTAATTGCATACCGAGTGGCATAATCCGTAGCTGCTGCTATCAATTTGTTTCTAGTTGCCGATGTTGGGAAGAGACCTAACCAATTCTAACCCACCTGATGAAATGGATCGGTTGGGACTTCAATAAGTTGAAGGTGACCGCCAGGGAAAGACATAGGCTTGTTCTGACGCTAGCACAGGTCACACGCTGCAACCTAGCGGCGAACGGAAAGAGAAAGGCCCTTCCAGAATACTCGTCGGTGGACGCGGTCATAAGATCTAGAGACTCCTAAATGCCCGGAAGTTGGGATGTATTAAGATTTTGCAAGATGTCCTTGCGCAGATGACGTGGGATGACGGAAAAAAGTTCCACGCCATAGGGCTGTGGGTTTCAAAGGTACAAACGTTCTCTTGAAGAAAAAAAACACACACTAAGTGAAGGGTTTTTATGGCCGGATTGAAGACGGTCAATCATTGATAGCAGCGATGGATCTCGGCGTTGTTCGCCGGCTATGTGCAGAAAATCTGTTATGGCCAGGATGTTGGCATCAGCTCCCATCTCAGAGAAGTTGGGTGGATCAACAGGGTGTCAAGAGAAGCAGTCGGCATCGCTGTGAAGCTTGACAGACTTGTACACTACAGAGAACGTGTACTCCTGCAATCGCAATGCTCATCGTTCAAGTCTTCCTGCAGGATCCTTAAGGGTTCACAGCCAGCAGAGCGCATGGTGGCCTGTGATGACTGCGAACGTGCGTCCATATTGGTACGGACGAAGTTTTTGATAGCCCAGATGAAAGCCAGGCACTGTCGCTCAGTAATCTAATAGTAGCTTTCCGACTGAGAAAGTAGGCGGCTTGCGTGCGCTATGCCACGGTTTGTGCCGCTCTGCATTTGTGCGAGTATTGCCCTTATGTCATGGCCACTTGCGTCGGTGCGAAGCTCCGTTCGAGCAGCTGGGTCAAAAGGAGCAATCACAGGTGGTAATGTGAGAGCCGAAATCAACGACGCAAAGGAATGTTCTTGGTCTTCACGCCAAGAAAAAAGCCACGTTATATTTGAGTAGATCCACGAGGGACCGAGCGATTTCCGTGAGGTTGCTGACAAAACGGTGGAAATATGAACAAAGTTATAAAAACTGCGGACTTCTTGTGTGGAACGTGGGACCGGGAACTCGCACACAGTGCAGACTTACTCAGAGTCGGGTTGTGCACCAGTAGCGTCAACAAGGTGGCCAAGTAGCGTTATCTGACGGCGTCTGAAGATGCACTTAGACGCGTTAAGCTGGAGGCTAGCACAGCGAAAAACGTCAACAATGGCCGACAGACGTGGAAGATGGCTTTCAAAGGTTGGCGAGAAAACGATAACGTTGTTTAGATAGCGCAACAGGATTCTCGAAGGAAGAAGTGGAAGCCGTGTTCGGGATTCGAGAAAAGTGTTGAGTGATTTCTTGCTTTTGGCTTGCTCGAATCACCGACATTCACTGACAATTGAGTCAGTGGTGGTATGGTTCTTGCAGATAAGAATATTGAAGGCATCATCAGCTATGTCCTTCGACCGATTGCTGACCTTGTCTAGTTCGGTCATGTCTTTGTCGGGCTTCCAACACAAAGCGAGCACGTCTTGAATATAGGTGACGCACGATTCGATGGAAGATTGAACTTGTGACGCGAGCTCCTGCCTGGCTGCCATTTTTCGACCAACTGGCCGGCCGAACAAGTCATGGAGCTTCTGCTTGCACACGTCCCAACTCCTCATGTCTTCCTTCTGCGTAGCGTATCAGGCGCGTGCACTACTTCGCAGGTAAAAGATGATGTTGGCCAGCATAAGCGTCTCATCCCACATGTATTGCTTGCTGATGCACTCGTATAGGGCAAGCCACTCGTCAACGTCAGTTGTGTCGGTGACGCAAAATGTATCTGAATCAAGCCGATGGGAATGGATCACAGGTGACGGCGCAGACGTAGACTGAACGGATGGCGCACTGCCTTCAGGCATTATGGCTGGACGAAGCTGACGTCTGCTATGAAGATCCAGAGTCGAAGTGTTACCCAGCACTTCCACTGAAATATATAACGGGGAGTATTTCATAAGTTAAGGGTGGTTGGGTGAACATTGCACACATTGTGCAAGAACGCAAGACAACAGGGCAGTCGAGACACAGCCCCACAACCACATCGTCGCCTTCATTCCTTCTGCGTCGTTTATGCAACCATGCCTGAGGTACTTTTCTGTACTCGTGATAGCATAATTTTTTAATCAGGTTACCAGGCATACCTTCATCATATGCACAACATTCTCCCATGCCTAACTTCTGCTGCACTACTCAATGCCACTTTATCGCGTAAGAGCTAACAATTTTAGGACGTGCTATCTCAAAAAACCGCATTCTTAAGAATCCCAATAAGCTTAGATCTGTCGCAGATTACGCAAAGCCCACACCTATCAAAGCCTCCAGATGTTTTATCGTCCTCCTGCTCATATTTTTGTCGCTTAGTGCGTGACTTCACATCCCCCATCATATTTTTGACGAGTCTGCTTTCATACGACGTGCGAAGTTATATCTGCATGCTGACATGCATGTGATTTGGCCATTCACTGGTTGTGACGTTTATTGTTAAAGCCATCACGTATTCGCGCTTTATGTTGGCTTTACACCAAAAAAAAAAAATACTCGTAGGGACTCTGTGGTCGATCGACACTTCACTTGTAAAGATTATGATATAAGTGTGATAGCAAGTTGACAGATGCTGTTACACACTCCAGCTCGTATAAATAGCGCATGTTGCGTCTCTGTCACCTCTCCCTACCATCGTTCACCACACAGCACCACTGCCATGCTTTCAAATAAGCGTAAGGATCCAAACATTTATTGTTTCTTGCGTACCTTACCAATCCATGTACTGTGTTTTCGACAAGAGCGCTACGCCACCTAGCCCTCCATTGTTTCGGGCGACACAACATTCTGTAGCACCACTACTGAATGCAAGGTGGTCGTAAATAGCCCCTTACACTTCCTCGTCATATGCGCGCTAACATATGTGAGAGTTTCCAGGCGCATTTTCTAGGTACACATACCGGCGTCCTGAAAACCTTCGCAACATTGCATAGGTGATTTCACTGGCGAAGAATGTACCGCATTGTTAAGACATGCGCTCAGTTTTGAGATGCATGCAAACAAGACAAGGCACCTCCGCGACACCTTACTGGAACTTTGAAGCCAATTCCAGACGCATCTCTTCCATGTAAACGCATTCAAATTGATGTTACGGTCCCCTCCGGCATAGTGGTTGTGGAAACCGTTGAAATATTGTCCACGTCTATTAACTTACACGTTATGCTGAGACTGCAGCTCTACCGGCAGTGACTGCCCACGAAGTTGCAATTTTCATTCTCTGCAGCTTCGTCCTACACCGTAGTGCAACGCGGGATCTACTCAGTGATAGGTTGTGCGTGCTTTCTGTTGGCTGTAGTCTAAGCCCTTCTCGCTGAATGCAGCATCAGTCACTGGAAATGGGCCACCTGCCATCTACAAACAAGTGGCCTAACGAAGTGGCTCAACCGAGCACTCGGTGACATGCTGAGAGTGTATACCTCCTCCGACCACATAAACTGAAACACCGTACTGCTTATTGTTACCTTCAAATACGACACCCGCGATCCAAGCGACTATAGGCTTTTTCTATTAGATGCGGAAGCATCTTATACTCGCGCCTTGTAGTGCGCCGTCCGTGCCGTCCGCGCCGTCCGCACCGCCTTAGTTGAGCTAATTCATTACGTCTGATACAATAATCACTCGTTCTCTGCTACTGCAATATTCACGCGTTCATCAAGTATAAGGTTATTTGTTGCACTTCAAAATCATACATGTGTCAGAGTTAGAACGGTCAAAGTTTCACATTAAATGCACCAGGAAGGTAAAGTATTGGTACGGAAACCAGTAACACAAACATGAGCTTGTACGGTAAAGTTAGCTATTTAAAACCTACGCGAGCGTCGGTGCACACTGAACCATGCCTGTGTATTCAGGCATGTGTCTAACTCTGTTACCAGCCACTAAACTGTTTTAGCGGGACGGCTCAGTGCTCTCCCATAGTTGAGTACGAAGTACTCAAAATCGTTCAACATATTAGATGCGGAAGCATCTTATACTCGCGCCGTGTAGTGCACCGTCCGCGCCGTCCGCACCGCATCTCGAACATTCGACAGCTGACGCGCGCGCATGCGCCGTCGCGCCGTCGCCCACCATCTGTGCCGCGCGCGCTTCTCCTTCGAGGACATTCGACAGCTGACAGCGCATGCGCCGTCGCGCCGTCGCCATCTGTGCCGCGCGCGCGCTTCTCCTTCGAGAACATTCGACAGCTGACAGCGCATGCGCCGTCGCGCTGTATATATACTCAAGGTCGGCGCTCGCTCGCTCAGTTGCCGCTCGTCCGTTGGTTCGTCGCAATAAATAAAACACCGCCCTTTCGCATACGTGCCGTACGTGTTCACTCATTTAACACCCCATTTCACAACCACGTTAACCAATTTAGCCATCGACCCAAGTAAGTCGCAATTTAACACCCGTTAACCAATTACATGCTTCCGCGTCCTCCTCAGTGTTCCCCCGAGGGAAGCTGCGGGCAATTTTTTTCTTTCTTTTCTAAGGCCACAAGTTTTCTCGCCCACTGGACACCAGCCCTCCTAACATTGCACCTTCTCCCTCTGTCGTCACGATGGCTACAATTTAGCCCGAAGACATTGTGGAGCAGACGCACCAACGGGTAAGGCCTGTGTAGTTCTTGCCATCCTTGCACTGCTTTACCGTAGTTTGTAATTGATGGTAGCGCACACTAAGGACATGTAAAAATGCAGACACATTGAAGACAGCTACGACTGTGAGGTCTTGAATGTGCCTGATTTTTTTCGTGTCCTTAGTCTGCATTACTACAATTATTTCGTGACCATACCAACAAGCCCAGATTGCCACCTTAATTTACCATACCCTCCCCTTCATCATGACCTCATAGGCGGAGAACATAATCACTCTATCTATCTATCTATCTATCTATCTATCTATCTATCTATCTATCTATCTATCTATCTATCTATCTATCTATCTATCTATCTATCTATCTATCTATCTATCTATCTATCTATCTATCTATCTGTCTGTCTGTCTGTCTGTCTGTCTGTCTGTCTGTCTGTCTGTCTGTCTGTCTGTCTGTCTGTCTGTCTGTCTGCCTGCCTGCCTGCCTGCCTGCCTGTCTGTCTGTCTGTGTGTCTGTGTGTCTGTCTGTATGTCTGTCTGTGTGTCTGTCTGTCTGTCCGTGTGTCTGTCTGTCTGTCTGTCTGTCCTATCTATCTATCTATCTATCTATCTATCTATCTATCTATCTATCTATCTATCTATCTATCTATCTATCTATCTATCTATCTATCTATCTATCTATCTATCTATCTATCTATCTATCTATCTATCTATCTATCTATCTATCTATCTATCTATCTATCTCTCTATCTATCTATCTATCTATCTAGGTAGTCGCTTACGTCTGGAAGCTGTCTTTGTGGCTTTCTCTCCTTAACACGCACGAAAATTTGCATAAAAGTTCGTAAGTGTACAATGAACGCGATAAACAAGTGACTACTTAGATAGCGTGATATACTCGTCATTTAAAGCCTTTAACTTTTTCCTGCAGCCACGTGCGGCACTTACCCCCATACCTAGGCCTAAGAAATAAGGATATGAGCCACTGTTAACAGGTGATACTTTGTTTCACCCGGGAATAGTAATAACAAACATTCAAAAAGCTCAAAGCGAGTGCGTTATGTTGCTTGCATCCAAGGTGCGGCAAGCGATGGCAGCATTGTCCGTTTCGACAAAGCTGAGGAAAGGAAAGAGGTGAAAGCCACTTCATCCTAGGTGTCTTGCGTGGTAGTCAAGTATTCTACTACAGAGGTACGTCAAAGCTTCAAGTAGAAATGAAAAAGACCCAATAATACCTTATATTGCGGCAAGGTTAACTATGACTGCAGTGTTCACTATCGGCTTTTAGTAATAATGCCCTGAACTATACATGTTAAGTTTTATATATAAATATTGCTCAGCCTAGAGAGCTACGACGGCAACCATTTGTTAATACACATACATTTGTGTAAAACTTATTTATGTGCTTTAACGTGAGCATTGACGTTACGTTATACCATAGGCTTCTTGGGGCGTCACTGAAGTAGGTGTGCCTGGTGAGACCGCGATCACTTACTTATTGAGGGGCGGTGGAGGGTGAACGTCCCGTGAGCTTCTTCCGCCTTTTAGTTGATGGCTTCTCAAACAGGCACATTTTTAAATTAGCTAAGTGGCTGCTACGGCACAAAAAAATCCCGTTACAGACCTACAAGAAAAACTAGCTGATGAAAAAAGCAAGAGCTATAGCTTTACGGCCAGACTTGAAGCTCGATTCGACGTTCTGTAGATAAATGCGTCTGAATACAAAAGAAGGACAGCCTACAGAGTGGTAGTGGTTTGCGAGAGTGGAGATCTGGCCTGGTGCTCCACCATTATAATCCATCCGCAACTTAGGCGGAAGAACTTGGGATTGTTCGGGCAATAACTCAAAAAGCTTGAGAGATCCCGTACTTCGGGAAGCGACGTTATGCGAAGCATGCGCATGGAAGGTAACTGTGTGAATATTTTATGATAGAGCGACGCGTTACAAAATGACGTTCTATATATATACATACAAGTTGTACGTGCGGAAAAATCTTGAACATTCGCATATGGTATATGTAACGAGTTCTTTACATTTGCACGAGAATGAAAACAGCAACTTATTACAAAGACGAGAAGTGGTAAGCTGATACGGTATGTTTGTGCTCGTGTGGATGGTAGTGCTTCATAAATCAATTTTAGTGGATGGAACCTTGACGAATGGATGTTAAACCAAACTACAATGAACGTTAACACGATGAGTCGACTGTATTCTACCAGTACATATGTAATGCTTACAAAATCGTATAGCCAGCATTGCAACCACTATTGACTTTTCACCAACATTACACCGGAATTGTTTATGTTTCCGAAGTAGTTTTGAGATCTCGCGTGGCTATGTGGTAGAGAACGTGACTGTCACGCAGCAAGGGTGGGTTATATTCCTGCTGAAACCAGAACATTTCTTCTTGCATTCCTCAGGTCAGCGCTGTTTATGGCAATTCTTTATAGCGCTCTTGGATGTAAATACCAATGTCTGTTCTCACCATTTCTAGGTGGATATGAACTTTCAAACTCCTGTGGCGCATACGGTATTACCCACGGCACCTACTCGCCCGTGGTGATGTCGTACACGTTTGGCGGAAATGATAAGACAACCTATGCGACGGGATTGTCACAATCTTGACGTCATGACCGGAGCGTGATATTCGTCAAACCATTCAACCCTCCCTTATTATTTCGGTATCCTTGTGTTATGGGGGTGACAACAAGACAACTCTTACGGGGGCGGCTAGATAAATAAATACATAGATAGATAGATATATAAATAGATAGATAGATAGAAAGATAGATAGATAGATGGATAGATAGATAGATGGATAGATAGATAGATACATAAATAGATAGACAGATAGGTAGACAGATAGATAGATAGATAGATGTAAAAAGGGCCTAAAATTCGCAGACTGGCTCTGATTTTGAAATTTCAGAGGGTTCTTAGCTTTTTCATTAGGAGTTGAACGCGATAGAGAGAGCCTGTCGCTATTGCGTGCTTCAAACCCATAGTACATACTTTTTATTACATATATTACTCAATGAGTCTGAATTGTGGATTACTACAGTGAAATACGTGAAGTTTAAAGTGGCTTTTGTCAATAAAGTTTTCGCAACTATGCTGATTTCTGTGTGATGTGTAGCATGCTTGAAACCATATGCCCTTATGTGCCCCGCCGCGGTGGTCTAGTGGCTAAGGTACTCGGCTGCTGACCCGCAGGTCGCGGGTTCGAATCCCAGCTGCGGCGGCTGTATTTCCGATGGAGGCGGAAATGTTGTAGGCCCGTGTGCTCAGATTTGGGTGCACGTTAAAGAACCCCAGGTGGTCTAAATTTCCGGAGCCCTCCACTACGGCGTCTCTCATAATCATATGGTGGTTTTGGGACGTTAAACCCCACAAATCATATGCCCTTATGTGCATGAAATTTTGTCAAAGCTGCTATCAACTTACTATGAGGCCCTAAGAGAATAAGACTGTAATGTGTGTTGCATTTGTAGTGGGTGGCCTGCTCAAAACAATGAAGTCATTATAATAATAACATTTTTTCACTCCCGGTGGCGATGTACGTTTGCAGTACACATTATCACTGTGACATTACCGTTTATAGTCTGAAACATGCTTACAGAAGCCGTGTATTTGTAAGGCATGAAAGTTACTTTCGCCGGATTCTCAAGTACACGCGTGGCTGTATGTTAAAAGACCTGCTTGCCACGCAGCCGACTTCAATTTTCACACAGGCTTGCAGTTTTTTTACCTAATCGATTTGAATCTTTCTCAATTTTTTAGTGCGCCAAAAGATAATTTTTATTCACAACCAACCATGGCAGTATTGAGGGTGGAATTTTCGGGAAACGAGCTTTTTAACGGGTCGTGTTGAAAGGTACAAAAGCGGATGATAGCGACGCTGAGTCAGCCTTTAGGAATGATAATATGAGCAGAATCTCAGCTGCAGCTACCAAAGTTATGAAACAAATATCAGTATCCGTGAAGCAACTCACACTGATATGGTCCTCGGACCACCATACCTTGAAACGGGAGCGACAATGCTCACGCGATCGCCTCAAAGCACAATTGCTGATTTATCACTTCTTCCTCACCACCTACACTTCAACCCTTCTTCATGAGAGACAAAGAACATTCAACGAAATAACATCAATAAATAACAGCGGGCTATTTCCATCCCACTCGAGCATCGACTCGATGCTCATAAAAAAGTGGACAGAAAAAAATGGACCGTCACTTATAGTCTAAAGGGCATACGCACGTGAAAAAAATGTAGTCCGTGGTCGTCTCTAAAAATTAACACAGTTCACAGTACTTTGGGGAACCAACGGACAACATGAAAGAAAACAAATGTTTTGCTGCACGGGCACAATAGGGGAAGTGTCATCGAGTAAATTAAAGTTTTAGGCAAACCACATGTGCAATCTCTGTGCGTGGTGCCAGGCGCTGGGTCAATGTGGACATCCGTCTGGGACAACTTTACCGTTGACCTCATTCAACCACTGTAATACTTTGTAGGGTTCAAAGAACTTGCTCAGAAGTTTCTCGCTGAGACCTCGCCGGAGTTCAATTCCTAACTTGGTCGCGAGGTTGTTAGGTAACTGGTTGCTGGTGGGTATAGGACCTTCGGGCATCTGCACATTGCTGAGATTTGATCAGTACGCGAACTAGTTGACGCGCTTCCTCTGCACGCTGATTGTAATCCTCGACGTCAGGAGTTAGCTGCTCGTGCTGTTCGATGTCACAAGGATCATGACGTCTAGCATGGTATGCATGTCTCTACCGTAAATGAGGCGGAAGGGTGCGAACCTTGTCGTTTCTTGGATTGCGGCGTTGTACACAAACGTTACGTACAGCATGATCTGGCCCCATGTTCTATGTTGCACTTAAAAATCATGTTCGCCAGCGTTTCGTCGAGCCTTTCTGTCAAGCAGTTACTCTGCGGCCGGTATAAGGCTGTCTTACGGTGGTTCGTGTAACTGGCCTTGAAGATGTTGTCGAACAGTATTGCTGTAACTTCGGTCAGTGGTGATGCATGGCGGGGTGCAGTGACGCAGCACAATGCGGTATATAAAGAACTTGGTTACTTGAGGTGGTGTACCGTGTGGCAGTGGCTTCTTCTTAGCGGAACGCGCCAAGTCATGAGTTGCAACGATGGTCTTTTTGTTTGTGTAGTAATACAAAAAATACGGTGCAAGGAGATTCATCCCAACCTGATAAAACGGCGTACGCGGAGGGTCGATTGGCGGTGGGAGGCCTGCATGCTTGATTGATGATATGTGGGGCTTAACGCCCCAAAACAACTATATGACTACGAGAGACGCCATAGTGGAGGGCTCCGGAAATTTTGACCACCTGGGTTTCTTTAACGTGCACCAAAATCTGTGCACACGAGCCTACAACATGTCCACCTCAATCGGAAATGCAGCCGCCACAGCTGGGATTTGATCCTGCCACCTGCGGGTCAGCAGCCGAGTACCTTAGCCACTAGACCACCGCGGCGGGGCGGCCTGCAGGCTTTACAGGAACAGGTAGTGACTTGCGGCGCTGATATTTGCTGATATTTTCTTTCACGTAGCGCTTGACGCAAGCTCCAAGTTTAGGCCAGAATATAGCGGTCGTACCCAGTTAAACGTCCGTGAATAGCCTAGATGAACAGATGTCAGCTCGTCGTAGCAGGCTAAGGAGATGTAATCGCAAAGGTTTCAAGAAACGACTAGAAGATAGGATCTGCTGCCGAAACTGGTGTTTTTCTTGTATCTTATGCCGTCTCGTAAGCAAAACGATGGCAACGTACGCGAAAGCGTACGAGGAACTGATGCATAGCTGCCTTCTAAATGATCAGTGATGGGCCTTATCTCTGGGTCTGTTCGTTGTAATCTAATGAGGTTTGCTCCACTGAGGATTCCCACGAAGGCCATGTCATCGACAGCTGACGGTCAGACTCCAGAGGTGTTCGTGATAGCGTGTCGGCGTCTTCATGCTCTCTACCCGACTTGTATACGATGGTGGCATCGAACCCCTGAGGTCTCAGACTCCATTGCGCTAATCACCCGGAGAGGAATCGCAGATTAGCCAGCCAACATAAAACGTAGTGATCAGTCAGAACTTTAAATTGACACCCGTTGAAATAAGGCTTGAGCTTTGCAATTGACATATCACCACGAGGCACTCCTTCACTAGCGTTGAATAGATGGTCTTGGTGCGTGACAGATCGTGGCTCGCTAAACAATAACTTGTTCGTTGCCACCTTGCGTTTGCACCAAGATAGCTCGTAGACCGATTTGGCTTGTGTCAGGGTGCACCTTTGTGTCAGCGTCGTCATCTAAATGGCCTAGTACAGGAGGAGAAGACGATGTTATAGTTTCGCAAGGGGCAGTCGCTTGTTCGTCAGTCCATAGAAATGGGGTGTCGTCACGCGTAAGTCTGATGAGCGGCTCCGCAATTCAGATAAGTTTTCAATAAAGTGGCGATAGTATGCGCTGAGCCCCAGCGTTCGTAGAAGATTTTTCTTGTCTTTTGGAGCTTGAAAATCAGTCACAATGGCAGTGTTCTGGTGATCGGGCCGAACGCCTACAACGCTCACAACGTGACCAAGAAACTAGTTTTTTGTAGCCGCAATAGCATATCTCAGGCTTGATTGTCTCGTCAGCGGCTTGCATTGCTTCACGAACACCCCAAAGTCTACGAATGTGCTCATCAAACGTTTCCGGAAACACAACAACATCATCAAGATAGAAGAGGCAACTTTTCCACTTGAGGTCTACGGGAATGGTATCTATCATTCATTGGAATGTTGCTGGAGCGGAAAAGAGGCCAAATGAGAAGCCTCAGTACTAATACTGACCGTTAAGAGTTATAAAAGCCGCTTTTTGAGGTCCCGTTAATCGACATCAATTTTTCAGGAACCACCTCTGAGGTCGACTGATCAAAAAAATTTTGCTCGCTTCAGCCTCTCCTGAACATCATAAATTCGAGGCAATGGGTACACGTCTTTCTTTGTGTCATTATTCACCTTCCTATAAATGACACTCAATTGAAGTGTACCATTTTTCTTATTTACAAGGAGGACTGGCGATGACCACGACTTGCTTGCGGGCCGTATTACACCGCCTTGAAGCATTTCCTTCGTTAGCGTTTGAATTGCGCATTGTTCGGTTGGTGAAACGTGGTAAGGCTCTTCTTGTATAGGGTGTGCGTCGTGGCAGGTGACGATAAGGTGTTTGGTAATTGATGTCTGACATATTTTTGACAGAAGTCCAAAGCAGGCATGGAACTCTAGCCGCAGACCGTGCAGCCTTCGTTTGCTTTTGTCAGGAAGCGTTGGATTTATGTCGACGTCACAGAGAGGTGCTTTGGCATTGCCGATTGCCTCGTAAGCAAAACACTCAGTAATATTGGTTACTGGGTAGGCGTAGGGGATGAAAGTACTACGGAAAATGAGTCGGTGCTCGTAGCTCAAGTTTGTAACAGGAATCTCGCAGTGGCCAACTTGAAGGTCTACCAGGCTTCGTGCTACGCAGACACCTTGGGGAAAAATAGGAATCGATTGCTCTCAGCTACCACTCTACCGTGTGCTAATCCGTTACGCACCACCTAAAAATAACACTTGCACGCGGTGGTATCATCACGGCAACGTCAATTACACGCATTATACTCGATCGTGTCTAGGTTCAAGCGCTGGAGTGGCGCTTTTCGTTGAGAACGTGACGAGGCGTTGTCGAATGTGGATGATAGCACCGTGCTCTCTCAGGATGGCCATGCTAAGGATCAGGTCTCAAGAATACTTACAGAGATCGCTCAAGCTGACAACAAAGGTAGCACCGCGAATCTGTATTCGTGTCGCACGAACGCCAACGGGCGTGACGATGTGCCTGCCAGCAGTATAAATTGGCCTGAGGTCGAAGGCATCGTTTCTTTCTTCAAGAGGGCGGTCTATTTTTTACTTATATAGCAAAATCCGCACCCGTGTCCACAAGAGCACTGACTTTGCAACACTCGAGCAGCAGTGGAATGTCTTTCGAAATGATTGCGGAACCATCTGGTGTCGTCGTTGACAGGGAATCGTCGGTTTGCGAAAGCGTCAATGGGAGGCCTCGAGCTCATCCAGTTGGAGCGGGCTCGCCCCCGAACGTCATTGTGGTTAGTTTTCCCGGCGTGGGCTTGGTGACCAACCCGATGCCACGCTCGGCTTAGAATAAGTACGGCGATTAAGAGGAGTCATCCTTGCACCAGTCACGCTCCCCATCACTGCTCCCCGCGGTGATGGGGAGTGTGATTGGTGCAAGGTCACGGTGATGGGTTGTGTGACTCGTGCGAGGATGACGAAGGTCTGCGCTCCTGAGCCACATAATCATCAATTTCAGGCAGCCACTGACCGAGCCTGGGTGGCACTGAGTTCGCAGGAAATCCGCGTAGTCCAAGCTGTCGGTAAGAGCCCTGTCAGTACACATTACCAGCTTCACCACAGTGGAAACTGAGAGGACGTTGAATTGGCGCACGCTAGACGTCTAAACTCCTGAGGCCAGACGAGGTGAGTTGTAGTATGGGGCCGCTTAGGGCGTCTGCAGCATGGCTTGGGCCTTGGTAGGATGCAGAATTGCAGATGCAACTACTTGCCGCAAAGTTTCCGCATAAAGCTTGCGGGGAAAGTAACTTGGCGGTGGATAATTCCGCAAAAAAGGTGGTTCTCTTATGGATTGATGGACTTCGAATGGTGGGCTTTCAAGAATTTCATGGTTTTTGATAAAGCCTAGCTGCTTGGCAAACGCAAAAATTTCAAAACGGTTTAGTAGCACGACGAAACAAAACCTACTTAGTAGCTCAAGCGCTGTTTTTAAAATGCGCAAACAAATATCGACTTTCCATTCTTTTTTATTATAGTGCGCCTTTTGGCAAAATCAAACGAACGTCAAGAGGGCCCCATGGTCGTGCCAAACCCTTACGGGCAAAAATGTTTGACCACAATACTTCATTAGTGCAAATTGTGTCAGCAGAACCTGCGATGCTCGAGGGCCACGTCTGGGACACTTTGCATGGAGTGTCATATGTATATATATATATATATATATATATATATATATATATATATATATATATATATATATTAAGTCAAGGGGACAAAAAACGTCGCATTAAGGGCTTCATACGGCAGACATGGACGACCTCCTTAGTTCGATAACGGTGATCTGCTGGGGCTACAAGTGGCGTTACGCGATAATTCACTGGTGAAGTCTCTTCAAGAACTGTGTACGGCGCGATAAACTGAGGCAGAAATTTGTCACACAAACCAGGTGTGCGAACAGGTGTCAAAAGAAGCACTTCGTCTCCAGGTTGGAAGGATACAGCACGATTCGATTCATCATAAACTAGCTTTTTCTATTGCTGTCAGGCTTCAGTGTTTATACGAGCACGTTGGCGGCACTCTGCGAGTCGTAAAACGTATTCCTCTGAAGAAGAGGGAGATGAATTCGCTTAGCAGGTAAAGAAAGAGACATCCAGGAAAGAAGTAGGGGAGCGTCCATAAAGTAGGTAAAATGGCGAGTAGCCGGTTGTCCGCTGGATGGCCGTATCGTAGGCGACATTGACGAATGGTAGAGCTACGTCCTAGTTTTTGTGGTCTGGTTGAATAAAGGCGGCGATCATGTCAGCAAGAGTGCGGTGGAATCGCTCAGTGAGGCCGTTAGTCTGGGGATGACAACTAGAGGCAGTCTTGTGAGTTGTGTCGGAGGCGTGTAGAAGTTCGTTCACTAGTTGTGAAAGAAAGGCCCTTCCACGGTCACCGAGCAACACACGTGGAGCACCATGACGCAGCATAATGGCTCGGAGGATGAAATCAGCAATTTCAGAAGCTGAACCAATAGTAACGAATGCCATCTCGGCGTAGCGCGTCAAATGGTCAACGGCTGTTACTATCCACCGGTTTCCAGCAGCACTGACTGGGAGGGGGCCATAAAGATCGACGCCTACAACTTCAAATGGTGTGGCTGGGCACGGAAGAGGCTGTAGTGTACCAGAGGGAGCAGATGTTGGTAGTTTTCTATATTGGCAGGTAGTGCAGGACGCGACGTACCAAGCTACACTAGTGGTAATGCCTGGCCAATTAAACCCACTTCGAAGACGATCGTAGGTTTTATGGTAACCAAGATGACCAGCAGTCGGATGGTCATGAAGCGCTCTGAGGACTTCAGACCGAAGCAATCCGGGTAGAACAGGAACCCAGCACTGACCGTCAGGATGGTAAATTTTGCGGTACAGCACCGTGTTGTCCCGCTTAAATTGCGAGAGTTGGCAACGAAGCCTTGCATTTGGTGGACGGGAACTGCCAGTGAGGTAGCCTATAATACGTCGACAGTATAGGTCAGCCAATGGTCGAGAAGAAAAATCATGGGGGTCGTCCGAAGGCAGCTGGCCAATAGAGGCGAGAGAGGACACCGCCGTAGACGTAGACTCCAAAGGCGTGTTGTGCAAAGTGATTGCGGAAACCCCCAGTAGAGTCGCTGGTAGCGGGCAGCGAGAAAGAGCGTCGTCGTCACTATGCTTCCTGCCACACTTCTATGCACTCTCAAAATTATATTCTTGGAGGCGTAGAATCCAGCGTCCGAGGCGTCCAGACAAGTTCTTGAGTGTCGAAAGCCAACATAAAGCGTGGTGGTCGGTCACAATGGTGAAATGGCGGCCATGCAGATATCGACAAAATTTCTGTACTGATCAAACAATGGCGTGGCACTCCTGCTCGGTGATCGTGTAGTTCCTCTCGGCTGCGGAAAGGACGCGGCTAGCGTATGCAACGACTCGCTCTCGCGAAGAATTGTCGCGTTGCAGGAGCACGGCTTCTAAACCACGGACGCTAGCGTCTGTGGGCAGGAAGGTCGGTGCATCATCGTGAAAATGAAAAAGTACAGGGTGGTCGTGAGGGAACTCTTCAATCTGTCGAAAGCCGATTCACATTCCCGAGACCACTGAAAGGGCATACCGGAAGCAAGTAACTTATGAAGTGGTGCTGCTATAGAGGCCAAGTTTTGTATGAATTGCCGAAATAAGAGGCGAGACCACGGAAACTTCGCAAATGTTTGGATTTGTCAGGGCGAGGGAAGCGAAGCACTGCAGCAGTTTTGTCAGGGTCTGTACAAATTCCGCCCTTGCTCACAACGTGACCGAGTACCTTGATAGATCTGCCGGCGAAATTACCCTTTTTGGTGTTAATTTGAAGACCAGCGCCCGCAAGACAATTCAGGACCTCGTCCAAGCGTTTCAGATGTTGAGGAAACGTCGATGAAAAGACAACAATGTCATCGAGGTAACAAACGCAAGTCTTCCATTTCAGGCCACGCAGGACGGTGTCAATCATGCGCTCAAAAGTTGCGCGCACATTGAATAGACCGAACGGCATAAGATCAAATTCGTATGGGCCGTCCGGCGTTGCAAACGCAGTTTTTTTCTTTATCATCTTCGTGCATGGGGATTTGCCAATAGCCGGAACGCAAGTCGAGGCTCGAAAAATATTCAGCACGCTGTAAGGAATCTAGGGTGTCGTCAATGCGTGGCATAGGGTATACGTCGTTCCTAGTGATCTTATTGAGTGCTCGGTAATGGACACAAAATTTTACGGAACCGTCTTTTTCACGCACGAGAACGATGTGCGACGACCAAGGACTGGTTGAGGGTTGAATTATCTCCCGTTGGAGCATATAGTCTACGTTTTCTTCAATGAATTTTCGTTCGGCTAGAGAGACGCGGCACGGACGGCGGTGCACAATGAATGTTACGTCGGTCTGAATATGATGTGCTGTAGCGGTTCTCTGGCATAGGTTGATGAATGAACTTCAAAGGAGTTTGCATGCTTTTCCAACAACTCAAGCAGCTGCTGCTTCTGTAAGTCTGTCAGTTCTTTGTTGATGGCTGCTGTAAAGGCCGAGAAAGCAGCATGATCTGCATGATGGGCTTTAGAAGAGACCGGAGTACAAGGCAAAACGCACACAGGCTCCAGATCGGCAACGCAGGCGACAGTAGTGCCCCGTGGTAGTAAAATTTTATCTTGTGTGGTGTTAGTAGCAGCGAGGACAGCTAATCCATTGTTGAAGCGAGCCATACCTAATGCGAGCGCTATGCCTTTATTAATGCAACGGGGCAATGCATTGACCAAAGTATCCCCGGAGTTGACGTCGTTGGACAAAGCTGAGACTGATTGATCTTCATGTGGTGGCACCAGGATGTCTACAGCAGCGATAAGTCGAAGTGGCCTGTAGCTTTCGTCGCTGAGCAAGTGGTTTGTGTCAGTAAGATGGACGACACGTTGTACACAAATAGCCGCGGAAGCAGAGGAAAGAAAGTTCTAGCCTAAAATCAGTTTGTGGGAGCACGGGGATAGCACAGCAAATTCTATATGGTGAAGAATATCGTCGATTAGCACACGGGCAGTACAGCGAGCGGAAGGGCGAATCAATGTTTCTTGGGCTGTAACCGGTGCTGGTCAGTCATAAGGCGTCATGACTTCGAAGATCAAATCAGCACGACACAATCACACGAATAATAGATAATGCAGCCCCAGTGTCCACCAAATCATCAAATTCCACTCCCTCAACTGTGGCTGAAAACAAATCGCAAGGGCGCGCTGGAGCACTTGAAGTCCTGTGTTGGAATGCAGTTTGTCTTCTAAAAACTGCATCGCTTAGTTTTCCTGACGACGTTCAGAAGCACGGGAAGCAGGATGCAGCGGAGAGGAGGAGCGACGGTAGGGCAACGGTGAATGGCGTCGGGTTCACCGATGACTACTGCGCAGTTCACCTGATGCTGGCGGATATCGATACCCACGTGGCGGTGACGAATAATGGCGGCCCTGGTACAAGGCTCTTGCGGTACAGTCCCGTTCACGTATGTCGTATTCTCGACGATCGTGTTGCTGGTACTTGCGGCAAATGCGTGAAATGTGACCAGGATATCCGCACTAATGCCACGTAGAGCAAGTGGATCAATAAGGAGAGTCGTAGCTTGCATTAACTACACCGGGAGAGAGAGCAGTGAGAGGGACTGGTGACGGCTCAGGCGGTGGTGATAGAAAGCACCTGTGAAAGCTTGTGGTAAGCGTGGCAGCAACCTACGCGTACGTTCGTGGCGGCGACGTGGAGCTGACGGTGCCTGATGGCGCAGCGGCGGCTGCGAGATCGATGAGAGAGTACGAGCAACAGTGGGCTGCAGGTGGGCCATGTGGGTCATGGACGTGAGCTCCTTCCTGATGACATCCCTCAATGACATTGAAAAAGACTGAATAGGACACGCTGAAAGTACTGCGAATCACATTATCGCTTAATCGCCCTTATCGTGTCTCGTAGGTTTGGATCCGCCGTAGTACGAGCCACGTCACAGTCCGGTTGTAGGCGCATAGACTCTTTGAGGCGCTGACAGGTTGTCGCAACGTCATAATTGGTAGCCGTATTCTGGATTGCAAGGGCATTGATTGCGACGGGTGCAATCTCCCTTAAGAAGCTGGCGTACATTGTCTGACTCTGTCATTGCCGTGTCAACCCAGCAGCAAAGTGAAAGAACATCCTCGATGTAGGATGTATACAACTACCCGATATGCAGTTTCCGAGCCGCGAGAACTTTCTTTGCGAAAGACGGACGAACAGCTAGTGTGCCAAAGACATGGAGAAGCTGATATTTAAGGCTGAGCAGCCGGGGCTGTACATGAAGCGGTTGAAGAACCACGTGAGAAGGCGCGGCACGCGGTGGCGATGTGGGAACAGCTGACATCGACCTCATCTTGGTGCCACATACTTCCGGACACCTGGCCCAAGCGGCGACCTGAACGTAGCTCCAGGGAGTAGAAAGGACGACGGGGGATCTAAGAGCACCCTACACCTTGTATGAGGTCTAGGCTTGGAACACCTTTATAAGGCCCGAGGAACCAGCAGATGACAGCTTCGACTGACGAACGAACCGAGATGATGCTGCTACATGACACCAATGAGGATGCTTGAGCAACACATGATAATGATGAAAATGTACATATGAAGAGGATGAATATACTAAAGGCCCACAATATATATATATATATATATATATATATATATATATATATATATATATATATCCTTGTCCCCTCATGAAGGCACTCATCCCCTGATGAAGGGAGGACCCCTCCCGAAACTGTTGGGAAATATATATATTTATCCTTGTTGACAACGCTCCCGTTGTGCCATATCCCATACCTTCACGAAGACTAACTGGCCCATTGAATTATTACTTCCACTATATATATATATATATATATATATATATATATATATATATATATATATATATATATATATATATATATATATATATATATATATATATATATAGTCAGAGAGCAATAAGAGACAACGCCTGTTTGTTCAGTAGGTCCGATGTTTTTATTTTCTGCCTTAATCTTCCTCTCCTTCACAGTCTAGTCTCTCCAGCGCGCACCCGCGCCACAGCGGCACTCTCAGCCTTACACCCGGCCATGACTGTGACGAAATGTACGGTGTGTGAGCGCTGACTGCGTATAGTCGGTGACAATCTAAGAATCAAAAGTAAAGTGTACCGCTGTTCATTTGTATTACGCGTGCCCAACTGCTGCCAATTATTACTATGACGCAAAAGTCACGATCAGCTAATCACAAATTCAGTATGGCGCCGTTCATGTCGAGAGGCGATGTGCCTCTCGGCGTGAGAGGCACCTCTCCACCTAGACCGTCATACGTCCATTCGGTTTTCTGTGGTGTTTTTTCGTGAGTAAGAAGCTATTTCATCCACTCGTCCTCAGCATCATCGTCGTCGGCCGTCATTCAATGCTGGCGTTTATAATTTTGCAGCGTTTCAAGTGCAGCAAAGCGACAGAGCTTTACCACGTTTCGTTGGTTCGGCAGTGTGAAACAGCAACACGGCGTCTATTCACTGCGTCGCTAGGATGGACACATTTGACGATTGTCGTCATGACCATTCGTATTGATTACAAGGTGAAGGTGAAGTCTGAATGTGCGCGTGTGTGTTCTGTGGAATGTGCGCGTAGGTGACTTACAGCCCGCAAAAAGTGTGGCATGAGTGTTGCCGCATGTTCGCTTGTGAGTGTGTTACTTCGGTGTCGCAGTGAAAGAATGTTGGTGATCGTTCGTGATATGCGCTGTGTTGTGCACCTATATGAACGTTGTAAGTTCGGGCAAGATGTAAGAGGACCTGCTAACGTCATACAGTACGACAGTACATAAACCAGGTAGGGAGAATACGCATATTGGTTTATGCATTAAACAGCGAATTGTAGTCATGGTGTGTGTACGTAAGTATTTTGACGTGTAGCAATCGATACAGCTGCGTCATATAAACGAAATATATCGCCACTGGCTCAAGATTATGCCACAGATGGAAGTGTATCTTGCGTGAGAGCTTATCTCACGTCCTAAGTACGAGCGCCTTGCATGAAAAACACCATGCGAATTCATTAAAACCAGGAAATGACGCGAGCTATGTAATATCGCTGCATCCATCCTTATAGACGGAGTGATCACTATCAATCACGATCAGTTGCGTCGATCGTGATTGTCACTAAGCGACATCGCTAATACAATATTTCAGCAAAAAACATTTTGTTTTTAAGACATTGGGTTATACTTATTGATAAAATAATAATAGGTGTTACTTTTTGCGTAATTCTTTGTCATTGTGCCTGTATTGCGTCTTGTATTACGCATAGAGATAAGTTGTTTATAATAAAGTAGAGTCCTATGAAAGAAAAGATGGATGCATTGCACTTCCCTGTGAAAGCAGTCTGGCACGCAGTTTCCCGGATAGGGAAAATTCCTTTTCTTGCACAGACACATCTTGAACAGAAACATTCATTGAAGGTAGTGGCCCCTGTTGCAGCAAAACTGGGCCCCGCTTTAAAAAAAGTTCAATCTTCGAAGACTGATGGAGAGATGGCAACACCATGAAATGTAAGTTGTCGAAGGAAGAAAAAAAAGTTCACCTGCAGCTTTTAGTCGCCGCCACTGTAGCCGCGTACATCACCTTGGCCATTAACCTGACGACAACCTATGCCTCGATCCCCCCTGTTTAGCACAATGTGAGTTATGCGCTTTTATTTTGATGAAAGAAGACATCAAAGGAAACGTTGGCGTTTGCCTCAAACATGATGAGAAGCATGGCGGCACAAGAATCACAATTCGCGAAGTAAATGATATATCGCTTTTCCATTCTTCGCTTGAGTCACAGTTGCCATAGTTACAGAAAGCAGCGAACAAAGGTGGCAACGAAAGTTTCATAAAAAATACAAACAACCTAATGAAATGGGATTCTTGCTTCTGTTCAAATTTGTAAAACCGCGAAGAACAATTTGATAATTTCAAACACTACGTTCTATGTGGTATTGTTTGTTTAGAACAGCATTAGGTACCACGCAGAAACATTGCGTTAGAGAGATGTGCATTACTTCTTCGTGCACTCCGAGATGAGCGCAGTGGGGGTGCGATAAATATTAAGCTGATGTGAAAGTCTGCGCCTTCTCAAGTTTTCTATAGAGCTTCGAAATCTGCAGTTCGATACCAATCATGTATTGTACACTAATGGTTGTATGCGTGAAAATTCTGACCACTGTTCGGGAACTACTGCTTTTGTGGCGAGAGGCATGAAAAAATAAGGGTGGTGAGGCCTCGTGGGTGGAGCCTATATGTATTTTTAGTGTGTCGCCTACTATAGTTCATATTCTTCGCCCGCGCACACAAATCATCGTGATTATCAACACCGTAGTCTCTGGCCGCGTGTTCGCTTGCTGGCTTGCGCGTCTGCGTCGAAAATACAACGGTCGCTTCTTCGTTCCTGACCTCGTCTCACAAGTGGTGGGGCGTGCTGTGAGTCCAACGTCCTCGTGCTCAACTGGTGACCTCTGAAGCTCCGGTCTGGCTGACGGCTGTGCTTGCCAACAGTCATGGCGCAAAACAACTCACCACTCCCAGGCACCTTCGTCGCACCCGCTCAACCTGCTGGGCCTCACCACACCGTGAGTACTTCGTAGCGAGACCCTCTAGTCTGTTCTGGCCTTCGCGGTGAGGGCGTAGAAGGATGGCTGGACTACTACGACTTCACCAACGCTAGCAATTACTGGGATGAGGCACTCAAGTTACGCTATGTTCCCTTTTATCTCAACGAGGTCGCTAAGACATGGTATTATACCCACTAAAGCGACTTTCTTGATTGGTCAGCATTCACGGCAAAGCTGCGTCAAATATTCGCCACTTCTACAGCACGTTCCCAAGTAGCAAAACTGAAGCTTGCCACCTGAATTCAGGGGCCCGATGAGTCGTACATATTGTGCATTGAAGACGCTCTGGCCCTCTGTCACCACACCCAAAAGTCACATTTCGGAGTCCGATTGTATTCGTCAAGTACAAAGGCATCAACTCTGTCGCCTTCAAGGCTGTTGTCATGCAGAGCCCGACAACAGTTCAGGATAACTTACTGGTGAGCATGAGCGTCATACTCTAATTCGCACCATAATGACAGAGGAACTTCACAGCCTTGTTCCTGCCAGCGCACCTACCTACTTTTTTCTGTCCACTCGCCCCCTCCTAACCTGCGGCATATTCTCAAGGATTAATTGGCGTCAATGACTGGCGTCACACATACCCCGCCTCCTGCGCCCTTACATGTGCCCACGCAGTAACTGATGAAGGTATTGCACTTTCGCCCGTGTGGACATCAGCGCTGCTGTTTCTGTTATTGCCAATAATCTCTCCCGTTTATTACGCAAAGTCACGATGCCACTTTCGTGACTGTCGCTTCCCACCGCAAGCGCACGGAAAGTAACGCTTCTCCCAGGCTGCACTGCAAGAGTGTTCATCAAAGGCATTCTTTACATCGTGGAGTTTATTGTTCTCGCTGTCTGTTCGCATGACGTCATCCTCGGGTGGGACTTTCTATCCATCCGTAATGCCGTCATCGACTGCGCACGTGCCAAAGTTGAGTTTTCACCCTTGTGAGATGTTCTATTACTTGAAGCTCTTTATCATCCGCTGAAGTTGCTCGTTCATGAATATACCGATATCCCACCTGGAAATTTCGCACTTGTTCCCCTTCCATGCAACGCCTACACTGACGCTACGGTCCCTTTTATGCCTTCCGATATCTTCAAGAGTCGTCGAGCTCTGCCGCTGCCTTTCGCAACAATTGACTTTGCCGCCGGAAGAAGCAATATGTTCGTAAGCAATCCGCTTTCCACACCTGTAACTTTCCTTGTAGGGAAATGTCTCGGCCGGGTGCAGAATCTCGACCCTTCGTCTTTGTTTGATGTCCCAGATGACTACTGCGACCACCCAAAAGCACTGTCGGAGCTCGGGGAGTCGTCCAATGATACGTTTTCAAGCTCCATTGCTGACACCCTCACTCCCACCGAACATGCCGATCAGCTTAATCTTCTGCGTAAGTTCAGGAAATCTTTCAATGTGTCGCAACCTCAAATGGGCCGCACGTCGCAAGTTAAACATCATGTTGACACCGGCCTACCCCAGCCATTGCGCGAAAGACCATACCGTGTCTACGCTGAAGAGTGCCGCGTCATCAACAATCAAGTCAAAGATATGCTTCGTAGAGACGTCAATCGCCCATCTCACAGTCTCTGGGCGTCTCCTGTCGTACTGGTGCGTAAGAAAGACGAATCTATTCGTTTTTGCGTAGACTATCGCCGTTGAATAAGATAACCCACTAGGACGTCTATCTTTTGCCTCTCATTGACGACGCCTATGACACCCTTCACGGAGCGGAATATTTCTTATCGCTAGATTTGTAGTCTGGCTACTGGCAAGTCTCAGTGGCTGAATCCAATCACCAAAAACTGCTTTTATTACACCAGGCGGACTTTACGAGTTGAACGTCATGCCCTTCGGGTTTTATAACGCGCCTGCCACGTTTGAACGTCTTATGGATAATAGGCTATGTGGCCTCAAGCGGAATATGTGCCTCTGTTACCTCGACGATGTCGTGGTTTTATCCCATGACTTTCCCACGCACCTCCTTCGCTGCAGGCACATCTTCTTCACAATCTGGTGTGCAGTTTAACCTGAATAAATGCCGCTTGGCTGCACGCGAGCCACATCGTGCCCTAGGACGGCGTATCACCTGACTCGCAAAACTCCGAGCAGTCGCAGAATTTCCCAAGCGGACGACCATGAAAGAACGTCGCAGTTTTGTAGACCTATGCTCATATTTTCAGCGCTTTGTTTGCAATTTCGCATCTATCATGTCACCATTAACCTAGCTCCTTCGTGGTGACGTGAACCTCTTCTCCTGGTCCCATGCATCAGACGTTGCCTTCAGTACTCTGCACCGTCTGCTCACCTCCCCACCTATTCTTCGTTGCTTAGACCCGACGGCTCCTACCGAAGTGCACACCGACGCGAGCGGTGTCGGGCTAGGCGCTGTCCTCGCTCAACGAAAGCTCGGCCATTCAGAATACGTTGCAGCCTACGCTAGCCGCACTCTGACAGAGACGAAACTAATTACAGCTTGACAGAAAAAGAGTGTTTGGATCTCGTGTGGGCGCTTGGAAAATTCCGACCGTACTCACACGGTCGCCGGTTCGACCTAGTAACTGATCACCACGCGCATTGCTGACTCTCCACATTGAAAGACCCTTCTGGCCGCCTTGCGTGATGGGCACTTTGGATCCAGGGGTACGACATTCGCGTCGTATACCGCTGTGGATGCAAACACTGGCGCTGATGCCGTGTCCCGCTCACCTTTACCACCATATCTGACGTGCGAAAACACTTGCCTCCAGACCTTGTCATCGCTAAATATCGACTCGATTGCCACCGAACAACGTCGTGACCCGTGGATCGCATCTCTTCTCGAATATCTATCTGGCACGCCCAACCTCCAGTATCTCGATCCCTCCGACTTCAATCTTTTCATTTCGCCATCCGCGATCAACTTCTCTATTGACACAACTACGCTCCCGATGGGCACCGGTGGCTACTGGTCATTCCGCACACTTTACGATCGCAAGTATGTGCCTCTCTTCACGACAATCCGTAATGTGGCCATGCAGGGGTGTTCAAAACATATGAACGCCTTCGCCATCGCTATTATTAGCGTGGCATGTACAATTTTGTACGCAAAGTTGTGCAGTGTTGTCCTGACAGCCAGCAACGCAAATCAACACCACCACGTGCGGCTGGCGCATAGGAGCCACTTCCATGCCCTGCCAAGCCATTTGATAACGTGGTCGTTGACATCTACGGCCCCCTTCCACTGACACCAGATGGTAATCGGTCGATTATTGTGGCGGTTGAACACCTTACACGCTATGCCGAAACAGCCGTTTGCCGAGCGCTACAGCTCAGGATGTCGCCTCTTTCATTTTACGTGGCTTTATCCTTCGGCATGGCGCACCTCGAGAGCTCTTTAGTGACATAAATCGCGCTTCTCTCTCCGAGGTCGTAGAAACTTTGCTTTCGGAATGCCACGTCATTCATCGGAAAATGACAGAATATCATCCGCAGGCTTATGGGCTAACGGAACGGTTTAACCGGACGCTGGGTGATATGCTCTAAATGTACGTGGCATCTGATCATAGCAACTGGGACCGTCTTGTCTCATACGTCACATTCGCATATAACACGGCAATACAAACCACCACGAGATTTTCACCTTTCTTTCTGCTTTGAGGACGCGAGCCTTCCTATACAATTGATACCCTACTTCCTTACCTTCTTGATGCTCCCGAGTGTCCACCTATCTCCGATGCTGCTCGACAAGCCGAAGACTGCCGCCAGCTTGCCCGTACGTTCACTTTGGAAGAGCAGCAACGCCAGAAAGAACACCGTTGCGCCACCCTTTCAGGTCCCAGCTATGCCCCAGGATCTCTTGTGTAGATCGCCATTCCATACCAAACTCCGCGACTCTCCTCAAAGCTTCTCCCCAGGTAGGAGAGACCTTACACCGTTTTGGAGAAAACTTCTCCGGTTAATTTCCTTATTGAGCTAGTTTCCCGATCGGACGACATGTGCCGGCATGCACGTTACATCGTTCATGTTTCCCGACTGAAACCGTACTATGAGCCTGTGCATGAAACTTCTTAAGTCTGCAAGATGGCTCCTTTTTCAGAAGGGTGATTGGGAAGAAGAAGACGTGCCTGCAGCGAGCAGCATCGCCATCGCTCGGCTATCTCGGCTCATGCTTCGGTTCGCTGCTGTGCCGATCTGTGCTGGACGGTTCTTCACGCTGTCTTGCCGTTGTCGTTAGCAACTGATAAACCACTTCACACACACACACACACACACACACACACACACACACACACACACACACACACACACACACACACACACACACACACACACACAACTGGTTTAAGAGGCGTCAGTCAATGTCACGAGCTCAGCTCATCGTAGTCGTCTTCTACCTGCTCCAACTAGATACTGTCTCTCTCCCTCTTCCCCACAACGTTTGCATTGGTGGTAAAGAGGAGCCATCCTGGCGACTCACGGCAAAGAAAGCACAAGGGGATTATATTAAGGTTTTACCCAGCTGACGTGGACTGTCTCACGACTATGGCATCGTCTGTCATCGGCAGGTGTCACTGATGACGTATTTGACCGGTGATGTGCATTGAACGATGCGGTACGGACCTTTATATTTGGGTGCAAACTTTCGGGAAAGGCCGGGGGACTGCAATAGAACCGAAAGCAATACGAATGAGCCTACGGGGAAGCTGTGAGCAGGCTTGTCTTGGTCAAGTCATTCGTTTTGGAGACCTTGTGTGACGGACGTAAACGAACGCGCTAATTGGCGGCATTCTTCGGCACACTCAACAAGTTCGGAGACTGGATGGTATTCTGAAGCATCTGGGCGGTAAGTATCGTGTCAAGCGTAGAAGAGGGCCCCCGTCCGCACAGTAGAAAAAAGGTGAAAAGCCAGTAGTTGCTTGCGTAGCCGTATTGTACGCATACGTCACGAAAGAAAGCACCAAGTCCCAATTAGAATAGTTGGATGATATGTACATGGAGAGCATATCACCGAGCATGCGGTTAAAGCGCTCCGTTAACTAAACCGTTTGTCTTTGGGTGATAGCCTCTAGCGGTACGATGAATAACATTCCACTCACTGAGAAGCTCCTGGACGACTTGCTATAGAAAAGCATGCCCACTGTCGCTAAGCAGCTCACGTGGCGCGCCATGGCGAAGGTCAAAGCTACGCAAAATAAACAAGGCGACATCACAAGAAGCAGCGGCTGCTAAAGTGGCGGTTTCAGCGTAAGGTTTAAGACGGTCAATGGCTCAATAATTTCGTGATTTCCAGCACGAACACAAGGTAGTGGGCCGTAGAGGTCCATGCCGATTCTATCACACTGCCCAGCTGAACACGGCAATGGTTGTAATTTGCCAGAGGCATGAGCAGTTGTTTTCCGTCACTGACACTCAGTGCAGGAGTGTATGTACTTGCGAACGTACGAGTACATTCCACGCCAGCATATCGCTGGCGAAGCCGGTCGTAGGTTTTCGAACTGCCAGCGTGGGAATTTTGTGGGTCTGCGCGGAAGCACGCGCATTGTTGGAGCGCATATGGCCAGGTATAACAAAAGGCCATTTCCTACTATCCGGCTGAGAGTTGTGACGGTACAACATGCCATCCCGTAACGCATAATGGGGAATTCGCCGACGTAGTGCACGAGGTAGACGCTGGCATGGTGCCACCGAAGATGAGAAGAGAACGTCGATGAGTGAGGCTATCCAAGGGTCCATGAGTTGTTTCGAAGGCATGTCAGTGGTATCAATGCTGTCGATGGTAGCTTCGGCGAAGGAAACAATTGCAACAGCTGAAGGAAGGGGCGAACCAGAAAGAGCGTCTGCGTCGGTTTGTTTGTGGCCTGAGCGGTAAATAACGCGAATATCAAATTTCTTTAAACGTAGCACCAGACGTCTAAGCCGTACCAAAAGGTTCTTCAATGAAGCGAGCCAACAGAGTGAATGATGATCTATAACGCCATCAAATGGGCATCCGTGTTATTAAAGACAAAATTTTTGTAATGCCCAAACAATTACTAAACATTTCTTTTCGGAAACCGAGTATTTGTGTTCTGCCTTGGTCAGGGTGTGACTGCCATCCGCAACTAGCTACTACGAGAAGCCAGACTTGTGTTGAGCAAGAACAGTGCCTAGTCCTATGCCACTGGCGTCTGTGTGCACCTCGGTTGCAGCAGTAGGATCGAAGTGGCGTAAAATAGGTCGTGAAGTAACGATATGGCGTAATGTTGCAAAACCATCATCGCATGCTTGCGACAAATCAGAGATTTGTGTCCATCGCCAGTGATTAGCTGTGTCAGCGGTGCATTATTGAAGCAAAGTTCTTCATAAAGCGGCAAAGGTATGAGCAGAGTCTGACGAAGCTGCGAAGTGCTTTCACGGTCGTAGGCTTTGGGAACTCAGCGACAGCACAAAGGTTCTCTGGGTCTGAAAAGACGCCATGTTTTTAGACAACGTTGCCAAGTATTGTGAGCTTCCAAGCTCCAAAGAGGCACGTCTTGATGTTTAGTTGAAGGCCTGCGCTCGCGAGGCGGCTCAAAACTTCACTGAGAAGAAGGAGGTTGCTGTCTAAGTCAGGGAGGAAACCACCGACATCATCCAAGTAACATTGGCATGTCTTCCATTTTAGCCCACGCGAGACGCTATCCATCATCCTTTCAAATGTTGCTGGCACGTTACAAAGGCCCAAGGGCATTGCATTGAATTCATATAGCTCATCGGGCGTCAAAACAGCAGTTTTCGGGCGATCTGATGGTGCGATTGGGCAAGCCAATAACCGTACCGTAAATTTGGTGATGAGATGAACTCAGCACCTTGCAAGCAGTCCAGGACACGGACTGCTTGCAAGGCACGGCAAAGGGTATTTGTATTTAAACATAACTTGGTTTAAACAGCGGTAATTGAGGCGTAAGTAAATCAAGCTGTCTTTTTTAGCGGCGGAGCTCCTTAAAGCGGCACTCGTTCGTCCCTCGCAATCGTTGTAGTGTGTAACAAGTATAACAATTTGACCACCAAGGTGGTGCTGGTGAGAGATTTCTTCTTTGCGTTGTTGAAGAATAAAAAATAGTGCTCAATGTACCTTTCAATGGCTGCTAATGGGTAATGAGAGACAGGAGCATTCGGCTTTATTTAGAACGCACGCTGCGATCCCCATTAGCAGCCATTGGCATGTACATTGAGCACTATCTGACAAGGGAAGGTCGCTAGGCTATACTCGCTGTGTGTAACCTTCTTAGTTTTAGAAATATTTCGCGAGCGTTGATCCGCAGTGCCATCATTACAATGAACTAGTATACGCCGGGAACTCGTGGTGGTTAAATGTGGGAAGTAGATACGAAGCGCATGCCGTAAGAAAGTAAAAGCCGAATTCTCCTCTATCTCATTTCCCATTAGCAGCCATTGGCATGTACATTGAGCACTAACTGACAGGAAAAGGTTGCTACGTTATACTCGCTGGGCGTAACCTCCTTTGTTTTATTAAGGTTTAGCGAGCGTTGGGCCGCAGTGCCACGAATACAGTAAACTAGTATATACGATGAACTCGAGGTGGTTAAAGGCGGGAAGTAGACCCGAAGCGAAAGACGTAAGAAAGTGTGCGTGTGCCACCTCTCGTTTAGTCCATGAATTGTCCGCTGGATAGCGGTGCTTCTATATGGGGAATATATGATGAAAAGACGCGAGATGGTGATATTTGGAGTGTTGAATAGATGGACGAACGTACAAACAGACAGATGCATGGATGGACGCATGAATGGACGCAGGAGCGAATGTATGGACGAACGCACTGACGGACGCACGAACAGACGCACCCACGGACGGGCGGATTGACGCATGGACGGTCACACCGACAGACGCATGGATGGACGGAAGCAAAAACAAGAGGACGGACGATTGCTTCACCCCACTCTCCATCATTCACTCTTTGGATATGCTGCCAATTTTTTTTCTTCAGAAGTACCAAAGCTGAACACCAGGGACTGCTTGATGGCCGATTGATGCCACGTTGAAGCATATCGGTCACTTTCTCAGTGATCACGCGACACTCAACAGGAGATACCCGGTAGGGATGCTGTCGCAAGGGTGCTTGGGAGCCGGTGGTAATGTGATGAACAACGGTGTGCATTTGGCCTAATGACGTCTGCTGGCATTGAAACGAGCCACGAAACTGGTTCTAGAGTTCTAGAAGTTTTTCGCGGTGTGGTTCTTCAAGTTCGCCATCAACTCAGGGGTCGAAAAAATTAATGTTTTTGTGAAGAGGTGAACGGACAGATGACGGCAGTGCATTAAGCTGCAAATCACTTTCACCTTCAAATCCGGAGATGTAGAAAACGTCCAAGTCTTGGAATGTTACAATACATTCTCCACGGCTAACGTTGTGGGAGGCGGCAATGAATTCGTGACAAGCAAATTGGTAGCGGCCGCCGAAATATCTAGGAGAGCGAAGGGCAACGCGAGGCTCTTGCGACTTTGGAATGTTTGGGAAGGCGTAAACAACACTGCAGGCTTAGACACATTGGCACAAGACATGGGACCAAAGGCTGTGCTAGTCGGTGGTATGTCGATGTCATCGGTGACAAAAAGTTTGTTCAACGCAAGTTCCGCAGACGAGGCACACAACGCAGAGAAGGCCACTTCTGCACGAGCACAGTCGATAAACGCATGATTAAGAGACAGAAAATCCCAGCCGAGGACCACCTCACGAGAACACACCTGTAGCACAAGAAATTCAACGGCATACAAAATATCTTGGATCAGAACGCTGGCGGTACAGGCAGCTGACGGTCGAATATGGTGTGCGCGGGCAGCACGGAGGCGCAATCCCTGTGGTGTCATGGTAAACTTCCGAAATAGGCAGCAAACTTCTAAATAAATTACTGAAACGGCAGCGCCTGTCTCCACACGCGCAAGAGTACGGTAACCATCCACAAAAAGTTGATGAGGTTTGTCGGAGGAATGCGAGGACTTCATTCTTTCGATGGCGACCCAGTTCGTGCCTCCGAAACTGCGCCATCTAGTTTTCTGCGTCTGAAGGGCAAAGTCGACGGCGCATAGGTGACAGGGAGCAACGTCGGGGAGATGGGGATCGGTGACTTGACTTAGGGGAGGTGGTCGGGTGAACAGAATCCTTGTTGTCGTTCTGTATCGTTAAAGCGCCGAGAGTCGTGCGACGATCCTTGCATGGTGTCGCTGTGAACGAGAGGGCGGTGGCGGCACAAGCGAGCCACATTTACTGCATAGCCGCATGATTAACAAATGGGTCGGTTGTTTGCGGTGCGCCATGGATTCAGAAACGCCGCGGTTTGCCGGCTGAATGGAGCCGGTGATGACCAAACAGAGACCAGTGAGGTTGCATAAATGGCCTGGCGAGGTGCTTTCGCTGCTACTACTTGCGCATACGTCAAGGGTGCGGCCTCCAGAGGTGGTGAACAAAGAAAAGGCAAGGGGTCAGCTACCTCGCCTTGTATGACGTGCCTTATGGCTGGGGCCAGATGATTTGGGGCCAGAAGAGTCGTTTGGGCCAGTTCAGGCGTGCTCGATAAAATGGAGAGCTGCCGTGCGACCTCTCCACCCACGAAGTGCTTTATGCAAGCCAACATGTCAATCTGGTTTCCGAAGTCAATGCCGCGATCGAGTCACGTTGTTCCAGAGAGCACAGTGCTTGGGTGCGTTTCTCGCGCAATTTGTCAAAACTCTGGCACAAGCTGACGAGATCGGCTATGATTTGTGGGTTCTGGGCTAAAAACATTTGAAATGCGTCATTGCATATGCCCTTGAGAATTTGATTTTGCCGGCTTCGAGCATCGCTGGATTCAGCCGCTTGCGCAAATCAGGAACGTCTTCAATGTAGCTGGTAAATGTCTCTTCTAGCTGTGTAGCGCGCTCACGAAGTCGTTGCTCTGCGTGAAGTTTTCGCACAGCAGGGCGGTCAAAGATTTGCGAAAAAGAGGTCTTGAACTAATCCCAGCTGGTAAGGTCGGCTTCGCGATTGTGCAACCAGAGACTAGCGTCGCCGGACAAGTAAAAGCTTACTAAGGTCAGCTTAGCCGCATCGTCCCACTTGTTCGCTGCGCTCTCCTTGTGGTAAGTGCCCAGCCAGCTCTCAACGTCTTGGCCGTCAGTTCCGCTGAACATCGGTGGGCGACGTAGTGGCCACACGCCGCAAAATGTAGAGGCGGGAACTTAGGAGGCACCTTGGTTGGAGGGTTCATCCAATATCGCTGGCACTGAAGTTAAGGTGTGACTTCATAGTTACAGCTTCGAAGGCTACCCAGCACTTCCACCAAATTATAAGGGGGTTTATCGACTAAAACCAACTGCCTGGTTTAAGGCCAGTGAGTCACTGCTGTCACGAGCTCAGGTCTTCATCGTAGTCGTCTGCTAGGTGCATATATATATATATATATATATATATATATATATATATATATATATATATATATATATATTGTCGCAGTACAACGCGAACAAAGCACAAGTACGCCTTGAGGCAGCAAAAGCAGCGTGTTCTCAACAGCTGAGCCACAAGATCTTCTTCGTTCTCGCGTCAAGCCAGAGGCCCACTACCTGGTGTCCACTAAATCCCCCCATCATCATTTTTGTCCACATGTAGACACGGGTCATTCGCCTCCCTCTCAAAGAGCATCAACCCGATGCGAAGTCAATAATGCAGTTTTTGTTAAAATATAAGTCTCACGCAATCACTCGCTCACGTAAGGCTTCATGCGCACTACGTGAACGAGTTCAGGATGGTGCTGGCGATGATTGGTACTACACGAATTGTCGTGAACAACTTCGTAAGTTACGTCACTCAGTTGTCGCAGCACTCGGTATGGCCCAAAGTATCTTCTTAAGAGCTTTTCAGATAGTCCTCGTTTCCGTACGGGTGTCCAAATCCATAGTTTGTCGCCAGTTTGATAGACAACTGCTCTGCGGTGAGCATTGTAGCGGCTTGCATCGTACTCTTGCTGCTGGCGGATTCGTAGACGTGCCAGTTGTCTAGCTGCTTCCGCGCGTTCCGTAAACGTGTTGGCGTCTGGGTCGATGTCGTCACTTTCGTGCAGCAGCATCGCATCTAACATAGTTCGTACTTCTCGTCCATGAACGAGGCTGAACGGGGTCATGCGGGTCGTTTCTTGCTTGGCCGTGTTGTACGCAAATGTTATGTATGGTAAGATTTCATCCCAATTTTTGTGTTCTATGTCTACGTACATCGAAAGCATGTCTTCAATGGTTTTGTTCAGACGCTCCGTCAGCCCGTTTGTTTGTGGGTGGCAGGCAGTGGTCTTACGATGCGTTGTTCCACTCAGCATCAGGACGTGATCCAAAAGAGCTGCCGTAAATGCGGTTCCTCTGTCTGTGATCACGACGGTTCGTGCACCATGCCTCAGTACAATATTTTCGATGAAAAACCTGGCCACCTCCGCTGCTGTACCTCTCTGAATAGCTTTTGTCTCGGCATAACGGGTCAGATAATCCGTCGCGACGATAACCCAGCGGTTTCCTGCAGTGGACATAGGAAGTGGGCCCAAAATGTCCATGCCTATCTGGTAGAATGGAGCTGTTGGGACCTGCACGGGTTGCAGTAGGCCAGCTAATTTAGTCGGTGGTGACTTGCGCCGCTGGCAGTCGAGACAGGTACGAACGTGGTGCTTCACGGCTGTGGTTAGTCTCGGCCAGTAATACCTTTGCTGTACTCTGGCCAAGGTTCTCATGTAACCCAAATGGCCAGAGGTCACCTCGTTGTGGCATGCTTTGAGTATTTCGGTACGAAGGGCTGCTGGTATGACGAGCAGATAGGCGTATCCTGTCGACGAAAAGTTTCTTTTGTAAAGTACTCCGCCCCGTAAACAAAACGATGACAATACTCTTGCGAAAACTCTTGGCGCCTTCTGAGATCTGCCTTCCAAGTAGTTAATTAAGCCAAGCAATTCAGTGTCGTCACGTTGTTGCTGCGAAATGGCGGTCGTGTCGAGGACACCGAGAAATGCCGTTTCCTCCTCCTCGGGTAGGGTTGCCGACTCAATGGGTGAACGGGACAGACAGTCAGCGTCCATATGTCGCTTGCCTGACTTGTGCACGACCGTCATGTCAAAGTCTTGCAGTTTTAGGCTCCAACGCGCTAATCGGCCGGTGGGATCTTTTAGATTAGTTAACCAGCAAAGGGAGTGATGGTCACTAATAACTTTGAAGTGTCGGCCATACAAGTACGCGCGAAATTTCATTACTGCCCATACTACGGCGAGCCATTCTTTCTCTGTTGTTGAATAGTTAGCCTCTGCACGTGTTAGCGTTCGGCTTGCGTAGGCGATCACTCTTTCTGTGTCCTCTTGCCGTTGTGAAATCACAGCCCCAAGACCTACATTGCTAGCGTCTGTGTGAAGCATCGTCGGGGCTTCTTCGTCGAAGTGGGTGAGCACAGGGGGTGTTTGGAGACGTTGATGCAGGTCATTAAAGGCAGCCTCCTGTTCTTCTTTCCACTCAAAGGCAACATCATCTCTTGTGAGGCGAGTTAGTGGCGACGCGATGCGGGCGAAGTCTGCGATAAACCGGCGATAAAAGGCACAAAGGCCTAGGAAGCGTCTGACAGCCTTCTTATTGGAGGGTACTGGGAACTGTGCGACGGCGGCAATTTTTCCAGGAACGGGCTGGACGCCTGCGTTGCTGACGACGTGACCGAGAAACTGAAGTTCGTGAAAACAGAAATGGCACTTTTCTGGTTTCAATGTTAGGCCCGCGAACCGTATGACACTAAAACAACTTCTAGCCTTTTGAGATGCTCGTCAAAAGTGGTCAAAAACACTATAACGTCGTCCAGATAGACTAGGCACGTCTTCCACTTCAATCCCGAAGTACCGTGTCCATAAGCCTTTTAAAAGTTGCGGGCGCGAAGCACAAACCGAAAGGCAAGACTTTAAATTCGTATAAACCATCTGGGGTCACAAAAGCGGTTTTCTCTCGGTCTCTTGGGTCTACCTCGATCTGCCAGTAACCACTCCTCAAGTCCATGGAAGAAAAGTAGCGAGCGTGCCGAAGTCTGTCAAGGGAGTCATCAATACGTGGGAGTGGGTACACATCTTTCTTGGTCACCCGATTCAACTTCCTGTAGTCCACGCAAAAACGCAGGGTGCCGTCCTTTTTCTTTACTAGCACTACAGGCGATGCCCAGGGGCTCTGTGACGGTTGAATGACGTCATCTGCAAGCATTTTCGCGACTTGTTGTTGTATGGCTTCGCGTTCCTTTGAAGGTACACTATAAGGGTTCTGGTGGATAGGTCTCACCGTGTCCTCGGTGATTATTCGGTGCTTTGTCAAAGGTGTTCGACCAACTCGTGATGTCATTGAAAAGCAGTCGCGGAATTCGGCTAAGCTGAAGAAGTCTCTGTCGCTCGTCCTTTGACAGAGTGGTGCCAACATCGTGAATGGGGTCTGGTTCTGGATTAGGCTCTTCGTCCAATACCGACAAACACAAACTGCCTCGCATTTCTACAATATTGTCGTACGAAGCGATAGCTGTGCCCTTCGGAAGGGGCCGGCGCTTAGCACTAAAGTTCGTCAGAAGTAAATTTGTGCGTCCACGAGTTAGACGGACGTTACCTCGTGCGACCAAAATGCCATGACTTAATAGCAGCGAGCCAATTTGGTCAGCAATGCCTTCGCCATCAAACGCTTCGTCGCCTTCTACTGAAAAAAGAATGCATGACCGGGGCGGGACGACCACATCATCATCAATTATACGTAAAGTGTTGCGTATTGCGTCTGAACAGTCAACTAAATCAGAGCTGTTGCGGAATGTAATTGAACGGTCCGGGATGTTGATGACGGCACCATATTCTCTTAAGAAGTCCATCCCTATGATCAAGTCCTTGCAACACGAGGTGAGGATGACGAACGTCGCCACGAAAGCAGAGCCACCGATGTCAAGTCTTGCTGTACACCTTCCGACAGGCATCAACAGCTGGCCGCCTGCTGTCTTCAGGTGAGGTCCCGTCCACGTAGTCTTCACTTGCAAGGTTTTCACTTATGATAGAAAAGTCGGCGCCGGTGTCAACTAAGGCTGTTACTTGCTGTCCGTCTACCGAAACGGTAAGATCTGTTGTCACAGTTTCGTCGGTGTTACAACTTCTCGGCTTTACGGCGTCCTGTGGTACAAGTAACGGGGGCTTTTTTTTGTCGCCTTGACGGCCTGCAACCTCACCCCCGGAGGTCGCCGCCTTCAGTTTCCCCGGCGTGGACTTGGTGACCTCCTTTTACTGACGTCGGCTGTAGTTCGGTGGCGCGACAAAGCCGAATAAGCCGGAGACAGAGAGCGTGGTCGACGTCCCAAACCTGGCTGGTAATCAGGCACACTGTCGTCATTATTGACACGGCGGTTGTCAAAATGAGACTGAGACAAGGGGAGTCCTTGAGAATGAGTGTCCCGGCGTGGTGCGTAGCCGTCGTTGGCGCGTCGATCGTCAGACCATTGCCGAAGAGGTCGAAACATATCTACGCGGTGCCAGCAATGGCGGGAAATGTGGCCCACACCTCCGCAGGTAAAACAAAGCGGGCGCCTATCTACAGTGCGCCAGGCGTCTGTTTTACGAAGCTGTGGATGCCGCAACGGCTCGTAATGTGGCAAATGCCATGTCCCGTTGGGAGACGGCTCTTGGTACGGCGGCATTTCGTACGGCGGTACGACGGCAGGTCGTCGCGGTGTCTGTTCTTGTGGCGACCAAGGAACAGCTGCCGATGGCTGGCGGTACGACGGCGCAACGGGCGGCGAAGCGCGGCTGCGTAGCTCACAGGTCGCTGATCGTCAGTAGGATCAGCTGTTGAAAACGCTTGGCGTATTTCTTCGCGGACGACTTCAGCGACAGACGCCGTGGGTGGTTCCGTGACCAGATTCCGGAACTTCAGCAGCTCTTCGCGAACAATCTCTCTTATCAAGTCGCGCAACGAGCTTTGATTTTCAGATGCCGTAGCGGTGACTTGCATGTGGGCGCTGCTGGACAAGCGATCGTATCGTCGGCATCGTAGGTGAAGCGCCCGTTCGATAGCCGTAGCTTCTTTGATGAAGTCTGTCATGGTGGTTGGCGGGTTCCGCAAAAGTCCGGCGAACAATTGCTCTTTAACGCCGCGCATGAGATAGCGCAACTTTTTGTCGTCGGTCATGTGCGGGTCAGCTTTACGGAAGAGACGGGTCATGTCCTCAGCGAACATTGCGACCATTTCATTGGGTTTCTGAACCCGTAGCTCGAGTAAATGCTGCGCACGTTTGCGCTGGTCGGCATCGGCAAATGTGTCAATCATTCCTCTTTTAAAGTCGCTCCATGATGACGAACTGCCTTCTGTGTTCTCGTACCAAGTTTTAGCGCTGTCGTCGAGATAAAAATAGGCGCGCGAAAGCCTTTGTTCAAGGGACCACTGGTTGGTGTTAGCGACACGTTCATAGTGATCAAGCCATTATTCAACGTCTTCGTGTGCTCCACCACCAAAGCGATCAGGCACCAGCGGTGAAAAAAAGGTTACCTGAGATGGGGTTGGCAAACTACTGTCTCGTAGTAACTGTTGTGGATTGGCGGTGGCCATTGGTAGATCTGAGCGGTGCTTTGTAGAGTGTTCCTGTGAGAGAGTGAACTCTGGAAGGAGGCCTCGCAAGCGACGACTGAAGCGATGCACGTGAGTGTCGACAAGTGCTTCTGAGCTGGATGAACGAATCCCCGTGGGAGTGTGGAGCATCAGGCGGGGTCGCGGGCCAGCTCCTCCACCAGTGTCGCAGTACAACGCGAACAAAGCACAAGTACGCCTTGAGCCAGCAAAAGCAGCGTGTTCTCAACAGCTGATTGTTTGTTTGTTTGTTTGTTTGTATCCTTTAATCCATGGCTCGTACCCACTCTGGGGGATTGGCCAAGAGAACAAATAGTCTCATATGAACGATAACTCCATTATTGCTTAAAAAGGAAAAAAAGGGGGGGAGTTGTATAGTTAAGACAGTATGTTGGAAAAAAAGAAATAAACTAAAGATTTAGATAGTGAGAGAAAAATCAATAACAAAGTAGACACTAATAGCTACAACTTGATTTTGGGAGCCGACCATACAGCTGGTTTTGCCAAACCCGATTAATTTGGTATGTCACGGATTTATCCAGAATAGAAAATTACTTTCCGACCCGTGTTTTTTAGTATTTGTTAACGAGGGCTTTATTTTGAAAAACGTTTAGAGTCTTGAATAAAATTACACACCGCATCGAATGCATCTCTGTGGCAATTTCCCAAAACAGAGGCACCAAAACTTAGAACATTTTCTGCGGTTAAATTTAAACCTAGCTTCGCAAATGGAATATCTAAAAGTCGTTTCCTAATTAATGCATAGTTACGACATGAGCCAAAAAAACAGCTGAGCCACAAGATCTTCTTCGTTCTCGCGTCAAGCCAGAGGCCCACTACCTGGTGTCCGCTAAATCCCCCCATCATCGTTTCTGTGAACATGTAGACACGGGTCAATATATATATATATATATATATATATATATATATATATATATATATATATATATATATATATATATATATTATGAGGATAAGAGCGACACTTGGGCACGCCCGCATGCTAGGCTAGACTACTAGACTGGGAAGACGAGAAAGACGATGCACAATAAGAACAGCTGGCCTGCAGCAAGAGTGCTCTTGTTTGTCTTTTTTCTTGTTTGTTTCTTGTTTGTCTTTCGCACAACAATGGCGAAGTCGCCGAAAACGGATACTTGAGGCTACCACCACCCGTGCTCGTGCGTCCTGAGCGTTGCGGAGCCGCCACACAAGCAAAGGCGTCCACGCTTCCTCGGCCTTAGAACGCGTCTGCCGACCACACGAAGCATTCGGGAACAGTGATTGTGCCTCCCCGTCGCCTCACAACCTCCCGTTGCTGCGAACGCTGTCCGGAAACGGCGTCCAGGCATCCTCGACAGCTCAACTTTCATTCATTGGCGCTGCAATATCTCTTAGTGCAGAGGCACCATTCGGGTTTTTATTGTCCGGGAACGTGCTTAATGCTCCCATCAGCGTGCATTCAGTGACTTTGACTTTGCCATCATATCAGACGCCAACGGATGCCATCCACACCGGCGTGGCTATGGGTTGTGATGCAATGTGTACCAGAGTTGCTGTATCTTTAGCAGATGCCAACCCCGTCTCTTCAACTGGATTGTCCGACAGCAACGCGGAGCTGCGGCACACCACTGCGCAACTCCCCGTCAAGATTAACGCCCAAATAGCATCCAACTCCAAACTCTCACGTGTCACCTTGGCCAAATCGTGCGCCATAGATGCTAGGTTGAGTGAAGCCACCTTACGCGACTTTCAGGCCAGCTCACCCGAAAACCGCCATGAGCTCCACCGTTTTCTCATGGAGCTCTCCGACCCACTGGGCTACTTGGCATCGGCAAACTTAAAGTTCAAGCCTAGCTTTTTACCCTCGACACTTGTTCCAGTTTTCGGCAGTACCGGGGTTCCATGGCATCCAAGGCGACGTCTACGGATAGATTGAAGCCGTCAACTCGCTAACCACCCTCTACGACTGGCCGGACAACTAAAAATGAATAATTGCCATCGATCTCCTTGGTGCTGTGGCCGAAACATGACACCAGTACGAAGGTGTGCAACTACAATCCTGGCGTCAGAAGTGTGCAAGGTTAATTACTGATTTTGTGTCCTTTTCCGACACTTGCGACCGTCTTCCTGCCGGTCCTACCTCTACTGCGGAGGATCGAAGATGTACGGCTCCGAACCCCGACATTGGATCTCAGCCGTTGCCCACTCCATCCTCTCTCATAGGGCGTGATACAAAACAGCACAGAGTAGCTGGGCCTTTTGCCAAAGTGCCCACTACCATATATTGCGACCAGGTGGGGCGCCAGCTCGATGTCTCACCGTAGTCCTCCAGCCCGACAACATGCCAAACCACCCTCGAGCCTCAAAAATTGGAACTGCTGCCTCCAAACTCAACACCACCTGGGCATGTGGAGTCATTGGCCCCTTCTCTGCCGGACGGGTCACGACATGACACACGATACTGGTCTACATTACCAACAGTGCCCAGTGATACCAGGAACGTACATGTTTGATCCGCGGTAGGGATTGGTCAACTGCCAGCTCGTAATAAGTTCACACGTTACACGATGCCAAACAGGCTCATAAAGAGTGTGCCACACTCGCTGCCATGGCTACTGGTGGGGCTGACTGACACTGCCACGTTTAAATTGACATATAAACCCAATATAGTGGCCTGGGGATAGCCGCCGTGGCAGCTCAGGGGTGGAGCATCGAAAGTGTTATTCGAAGATTGACATTTGCTTCCTGCTCACGGCAAGTTATCTTTTCACCCGCTTTTCTGTCTTCACATTTAGATTGTAATTGGCTCTAATAGCTTCCCCTATACATTCCTTGGCATTAATGTCTGTTACATGTTATTATTATTGTGACAAAAACACGAAAAAACAGCCTTAAGTATGCTAGATTTTGCCAGCTGGCCACGCTGACGAACAAGTGATCCTCGTGCTTCGTGATGCGCGAACCACAAGGAATTTGAGAACGGCCTACATCTTTGCCTGGCTGGACGCTGCTGCTGTGACTCAGCCCACGTCCACGTTCAAAATAGAGCTGAGGCCACGACACGGGCTCATCGCCGCCGTCTCGCCTCTCGTTCCTCAACAAGTGGTGACCATAGATCAATGGACATGCGACCGGCACAGCGCCGCTGCCACTGAGCTTCGCGGCTATGTTCCAGCCAGCTCAAGCCTTGCAGCCACACTTCGACCCGTTTATACCTCCATTATGGACCTCCTACATTGATTCATGGTTCGAACAGTTGGAGGTAGCCTTGGAGCTCAACGGCATTTGGTTCTAAGGATTTATGTTTGAGGTACTGGATTACCGTCTTCCGTGGGACCTCCAGCGTTACCTCACGTGCTTCGCGTTGAGCTCCCTCTTATATGACCGACTACGGGATGTCATCCTACAGTTTTACGGTGCTGAGCATTACCTCCGACAAGATACGGACCGAACACAAGGCGCTTCTCCACCAACCGCAATCCAGCCTTCTTCGCAGTTCAAAGTTTCCCGAAGCGACACCACGGCGTTGACTACGCCTCTCGTACCGTGACCAGTACAGACTATCACCCTGCCAGCAACCACCGGCCACACAGGGGCCGGAGATCACCCAGCCACTTCAAGCAGCCCGTCGACCGAAAGGCCCACCACACTGGTGTCTCCGCTTCCTGTCTCCGAGGTGGTGGTTATGCCACAAGGACCACTTCCACCTCTCTTCTTGGCAGATTAGGCACCGGTTGCGGCTTCGCACAACGTCAAATTTGTAAAACAATTTTGTCTTGGTGAACTGAATCCCGTTTCGCCATGACAGATGAGCCAGCTGATCCACCTGGTAACTGCGCGGGCACAACGGCCGAGCCTTCCACTTAGATGTTCACGACAGCGTACAATGCACTGGGCCAGCTGGGGGCTTGGAACCGCCCACGCATGCTCAAACAGACATGACAGCGTTCAATAAACATGTTCTTCTGACCGCGTGCTGCTCGTCGCCGGACACTCAAGGGAATACCATGACAACGGCTTCAAAGTCCAGTCTTACCGCGGGGTCTTCATCTCACCCACAGGACATCCTACTGAATGAGACCCGGATATGCTAGTGGTCAAGTACGGGAACTGCACGCGCCTCGGCTCCCGTAAATATATATATAAATATATATATTTATATATGTATATATATATATATATGTATGTACAGTGCATCAGTGACGTGACCAAGCGGGGCACTTTGCGGATATGAAATGAAGACGCCTGAAGCGCTTGTGTGAAAAGCAGCTCAGCCATCTTGTTTTCGCAGCCGATTATTTCTGTACGCTACGCCGTAAACCTACATCTCGCCCCGTCCGATGTGGTGGACATGCGGGCCAACCACCTCGCAATAAAACTTTTCAGCAGGCATCATTCGAGGGGTCACTCTGCAACAATGACGGAAAATACGGTGTCTGCATCTGCACCCGGTGTTTTTGTGGCTGGCGATGATGCGGCGACTACGTATGCTCCTGCTACTACAACCTTCGGGCTCAAACCCCCGCGGAATTCTGGCACGTTTAGCGGTTCCGGGTGATTTAGATGAAGTAGAAGTTGAGGAATGGCTTGCATAGTATGACCGTGTGAGTACTCGATACCAATGGTACCTAACTCTTATGCTGGCCAACCTGTTGTTCTGCCTTAAGAGAACCGCCAAACTGTGGTGTGAAAACCATGCAGCAGAACTTGGGAGTTAAGCAAGGTGCAGGGAGAAATTGTTGGACTTGTTCGGGAAGCCTTTCAAAGGCTTCCCGAAGAAGATGGCCACGAACAAAATGCTCGCGTCTTGGGCGCAGACTTCGACAGAGTCGTACGGTTCGTATATAGAATGAGGTTATCATTGTGTCGCAGTCAATTCCGAGATGCCGGAGGCTGACAAAGTTAGACATATTCATAGGAGAATCGCGGAAGATGCATTCAACCTTGTCATCTGCAAAAATTATTCTACAGTGGATGCCAATATAAAGAAATGACGGTGGTTTCAGGAAGAGCTGGTGGGTGCACAGCGTGTTTGCTGGCCTTTTGAATACGGCTGCAACTTTAGGTTTTGAAGACTGTGCAAGAACACAGCCACCACCTCCATAGAAGTGTGGCAGCTTGGGATAGTTATTATGGCATGACGATAGTTATAGCGCGAGAACAAAACGACGACACAGAGACAAGAAGGACACGAAAGACACGAGCGCTCGTGTCTTTCGTGTCCTTCTTGTCTCTGTGTCATCGTTTTGTTCTCGCGCTATAACTATCGTCACACCACCTCCTGTTTCAGCCGATCAGATGATGACCCGAATCGTACGGCTCACCACAGACTCGCAGGTCGCTGTCCCCATTCAACCCCGCTCCGGCCTACCCAGAAAACTAAACGGTGCTGCGCCCAGAGGTGACACTGAATTGTCGACTTCCTCCATAAACCATCTCTTGACGCTTCAGACGAGACCGCAAAACCAAACGGTGCAGTGCCCGGAGGTGACGCTGCCTTTTCGTCTTTTTCCACAAACCTTCTCTTGACGCTTCCGATGCTACAAAGTTTGTTGGACGTTGACGTTGTTGATTTGACTCCTTCTGCCCTTATCGACGCCGGAGTGCACTTTATGTAATGAGAGCGGACCTTTGCCGACGCCTACAGAAAGTACTCACGCCTGCCATTTCGAACTGACTACGAGTCGTTCCCGAGAGAACCCATGCCGTTCAAGGGATGTGCACGGCGCGTGTGTCCATCGCCGGTGCTCTCACATTAGTTTACTTTGTCGCCATTGAAATGTGTCCTCACGATCTAAACCTTGGCTTGAACTAGCTGTCACGTCATTTTGCGCTGATAGATTGTTTCACGGGTGCTCTTTAGCTTGAGCTGCCGCAGCTTGCGTATGTTCCAGCTCGCCATTCTCCACGTTCATGCGCTCGTCACCACGTTCGCTTGCCTCCGCAAGCTACTAAACCCATCACTCTGTGACCGTCACGTGATGTGCCTGATGGTGACAACCTCGTCACTAGAATAGTCAACGTACTGATGGCCCGACACGTCGCCCTTGCTCACACTCTTGTCTCCGTCGCTGATAATACGGTGTTAATACCTTTACTAAGTGTCAGTCTCTTGATTGAAGTTATTCCGCAAGACATGTATTTCAACAGTCTGTCTATGCTTGACAGCTGCAATGTTACTGGTTTGAACACTGATGCAACATCCCCCTGTCCAAGCCGCAATTACAGTTTGCCTCCCAATGACATTGGAGAGTTTTAGTGCTGAGTACGCAAGCTCTTGGGGCGTTACGAGCTTGGGGGCGCGCGGAGTCACGTACCCAACCCATGCCCAATTGGAATGCCTTATAACAGAGCGCACGCAAACGCGGGCCGCACAAATGTCACATGCGCTTGCAGCGCTATATCGTCTTGTCGCGTAAGTATTGCTTTATTATTTTTACGATTTCAATTGTTAAATAAACATAATAGTGACATGAAGCAAACTACTTTCAATAAAGCATTTTTAATTAATATGTGAGTTATCCACCCAAAACCAAAAAATTTTTTTAGGAGCGAAGCTCCTTATGGCGGTGCTTGGGCGTCCCTCGTATGTAACCACCAGTGGCACATACCCGAAATAGGTATAACACTTGACCTCCAAGGTGGTGCCAGTGAGAGATTTCTTCTGTGCGTTGTTTAACAAGAAAAATAGTGCTCAATGTACATGCCAATGGCTGCTAATGGGGAGTGAGAGACATGAGCATTCGGCTTTTAGTCAACGCGCACGCTGCGATCCACATTAGCAGCCATTGGCATGTACATTGAGCACTATCGGACAAGAAAGGGATGCTACATTATACTCGCTGGGTGTAACCTCCTTAGCTTTAGAAAGGTTTAGCGAGCGTTGAGCCGCAGTGCCATGAATACAATGAACTTGTATATACCATGAATGAACTCAAGGTGGTTAAAAATGAGAAGTAGATACGAAGCGCAAGCCGTAAGAAAGTAAAAGCCGAATTCTCCTGTCTCTCATTTCTCATTAGCAGCCATTGGCATGTAAATTGAGCCCTATCTGACAGGGAAAGGTTGCTACGTTATACTCGCTGGGCGTAACCTCCTTGGTTTTCGAAAGGTTTAGCGAGCGTTTGGTCGCAGTGCCATGAATACAGTGAACTAGAATATACCATGAACTCGAGGTGGTTAAAGGTGGGAAGTGGACCCAAAGCGCAGGCCGTAAGAAAGTGTGCGTGTGCCACTTCTCGTTTAGTCCTTGGAATGTCCGCTGGATGGCGGTGCTTCTATATGGGGAATATATGTTAAAAAGATGCGAGATGGTGGGACTTGGAGTGTTGAATAGATGAACGAACGGACACACAAACAGATGCATGGATGGACGCATGAACGAACGCAGGGGCGGATGCACGAAAGAACGCAGGGACGGGCGCACAAACAGACGCAAGGACGGTCACACAGACGGACGCATGGACGGACGAATGCTTCGCCCCACTCTCCATCATTCACTCCGTGGATATGCTGCCATTTTTTGTATTTGCCGCAGTTGCGACTGAAGGCGGCACCGTCGATGCCAAGCAATCCAGACGGCCGGTTGTAGTCCAACAAGCGCGACAGCAGAACAACGATGTAGCGTGTAACTCTGTGTAACTTTTAGCTTGTACGCATACTTCATTATTTTAACGTGTTATCGGATACTAGATCGCGTTTACCGTCTCACCGAAATGCATGTCTTGCAAGGTTTTGAGCTCCTCATACGTAGAAGTTTACGTACGTACGTAAACGTGTATGCCTTTACGTTTTCGCGAACCATAAATGGTGATGCTAACTGCATTTAACTTATATGTCTTTGAATTGCCGTTGCGGCAAAATCACGAGACTTTCTTTATACTGTACAGTATCCTGGTATAGGCAAAAAAGTGAAAAATACAAGGTTACTGTAACGAAGGTGTCGACATCTTGTGACACTTCGTTCAAGCACAGTCATGAACACGTTGGCTTACGCGTAATGTTTTCGATGTGAAAGTAATAAAACGGTAACTCATTTGTAATAACGCCAGTGCATGGTTTTTGCATGGGACGTACAATGCACAATGTTTCTGCAATAACAGTTTTGTGATTGCCTGGATCAATATGGCCCCGCTAGATGGCGCCACCTATTAAGCTGGTCGGGGGCTCGCACGTTTTAGGCTTCTATGTTCCAGGCCATTCTAGCTTTGGTAATCTGGCTGCAACAATTTAATTACTATAACCACCGCCAGTATAGGTGAGTGACATCGCGGGTAGCATGATGCGGCAGCATGTGCGCCAGGCAGCTATCTACACTAGGAGACCAGTGATGGCAGCCTCGTTTATGGCCGCGTGGCGGCGTGGCCCCAGCACCCAAGCGATCTTGCGACGTATCTGTTTGTGGTTTCGCGCGTGCGCGATGCCGCCGCTCCAACGTATTGGGTACGCAAGCCGCTTGGGTACCCAGCACTAAAACTCCGTATTAACAAAATCATTGCTTCCGATTTCACCCCAGTGCAAGCTGCTGGCCTACATCGTCTGCTCAAATCATATTGAAACATTTTCGACTTTGACCGCAGTCCTCTCGGCCAAACAGCTGCCGTGACTCACCGGATCCATACTCGTGATGCCAGTCCTATACGGTTGCGTCCATATGCCTTGACACTTTGCCTTGGATTGATGACGCCCTTGATTGCCTCCAAGGTGCACAATAGGTTTCATCTATCGATCTTCGGTCCGGCTATTGGCGAATTTCCGTCGACCCCATAGGCCACAAAAATGCTTTTGTTATGTCCGACGGCCTCTACTAGTTCAAAGTCATGCCGTTCGGACTATGTAATGCGCCGTCAACTTTCGAGCGTGGGATGGACTCCCTTCTCCGAGGATATAGATGGTCCATCTGTTATGTTACTTAGAAGATGCCATCTTGTTTTCGCCTACCTTTGACAGCCATCTAACACGTCTGTCAGCAATCCTTAAAGTTTTAGGGGTGAAGCTCTGTAAGGCGTAAGCCGATCATTCTCTGTAGTAGCCACCTTTGTCGGGTACGTGCTACAAGGGAGTTTACTTCTTGGAAAGTACGCTAGACGGCGGTACCTGTTCATAATTAGTATATGCTTACATACAATGTTCACTAGATGGACGGGCATACAGACAGACAGACGAACATATGCATGCACAGACAAATTGATCCATGGTTGGACGGACGAATGGATGCACAAACGAACGGACGACGGACGGACGCTTCACCCACTCATCATCATTCAGTTCGTGGATATGCTGTGATTTTTCGAAGAGCCACTCTCCAGCTCAATTCTGCGAAATGCCATTTCGGACGTTTCCAAATCACCATACTCGGCCACCTCGTCAGTGCCGCTGTTGTTCAACCAGATCCCGACCAAGTGCGAACACTACTAGAAAGAATTTTCTGTCATCATGGTCAACCAAGGACGTCAAAGGTTTTTGAGGGCTATGTTCTTGTTTTCATTAATTTGCCTGCAACTCCGCCGGCATCGTTCGACCGCTTAATGATATTTTAAAGAAGAATGTTCTCTTCGCATGAGGCGTAAAGCAAGTGGACTTTTTTGCTCTTATCTAACGGCTGACTACGCCACCAATACTGGCCCATTTCGACACTGCATCACCTACAGAGCTTTGAACCGATGCCAGTGGTCATGAAATAGGGACGGTCCTTGGTCAATGGCAGCCTGGTAAGGACCGCGTTATTGCTTACGCATTTTGTCTTGTTTCACCTGTGGAACGGAAGTTCTGCATCACTGATCGTGAATGCTGGGCTTTAGTGTGGGCCGTGATAGAATTCAGGCCTTACCTGTAGGGCCGAACTTTTTCCCGTTGTTAATAAACATCATGCTCTCTGTTCGCTCTTATTGATAAAGAACCCATCCGGACATCTCGGTCGCTGGGCGCTGCGTCTGCAAGCATACTCGTTCTTCTCCCACTACTGTCGGGACGCTTGCACACAGACGCAGAATGCCACTCCATCCGGTTGAGAAGCCCGACTTGGCAGACCTTGATTTGTACCTCTGAGTGCTCTTCACCCATGCTTTGGGTGATATCTTCACCGAACAACAACGTGACCTGTCGTTACTCTCCATCACTGAGCATTTGACCTCAGCTTGAACAGACACTTCCATTCGCCTGTTCGAACTGCGCGAGAACATTGTGTACCATCGCAGCTTCAACGCCGATGGCCCATAATTACTACTCGTGCTTCCCCATAATCTGTATACCAGCGCTCTCGAACAACTCCACGACGTACTTACAGCCGGTCACTTAGGCGTCTCTCGTACCTACGACCGCGTGCGGCGTCACTATTTCTGGCCGCCCTGTATCGTGCTGTGGATCGGTACGTCACTGTTTGTGACCAATGTGAAGATCGGCTGCGCCCCTCTATGCTACCGTCTGGCCTCCTACAGCCCATCGACATACCGACAGAACCATTCTTCCGTGTATGCCTTGACTTGTTGGGCCCGTTTCCTACATCCACCTCCGGGAATAAATGGGTTGCAGTGGCCACAGATTACGCCACACGCTTTGCCATCACTCAAGCACTGCCGACAAGCTCTTCCACTGACGTCGCTTACATTCTCTTGTATGGCGTCATTTTTTATTACGGAATTTCGCAGCGGCTGCTTACTGCTTGACGGAGGCACTTCCTTTCACGTGCTGTAGATGACATCCTCTGTGCCTGCTCCACTGAGCACAAGCTTACCGCGGCTTGTTATTCGTAGACGAATGAATTGACCAAGCGTGTGAACCGAACACTGAAGCAAATGCTGTCAATGTACGTTTTACCTGATCACAATCATTGGTACAAAGCACTCCCCTTTGTCACACTTGTATACAACTTTTCAAGGCACGGCACTGCGTTTCATTGTTTTTTTTTTGCTATTTGGCCGACATCCAGCGTTACAATTTGAGACCTTCCTTCCTTTGGCTGCGACGTTGTCCACTGAGTACGCCAGCGACGTCGTTTCTCGAGCCCATGCAGCCCGTAAGCTTGCCAATGTCGAGCTACACTTGTCGGAAGAGCACCAAAATACCGGTATGGCAGCCGAGACTAAAGCATGCGCTTTCTGCCAGAGTCTCTTACCCTTCTCTGGATACCAAACCACCAAGTCGGCTAATCACAGAAGCTACTACTACGCTACGGCCCCCACAAAAATTTACGATAACTCAGTGATGTAAATTACGAGATCACACCCCTAAACGATACCCCTCGGACCCCCTCACTGCAGAGTAACGTTTTCCACGTTTCCAGACTCAAACCATATCCCCCTGCTAGTTCGTTACCGCCATACCAAGGGCAGTGATGGCGCTTCCGCAGAGGGGAAGTGATGCTACGGTGCATCATGAACATGTGAGAGCATGGCACTTCACGAAGATGACGAAGATGCTTGTGCGTTATGTGCTTGCGCGATAGGCAACGCAGCCATTTTGCTTTGGCGGCCGATTCACTGTGGACGCTATACTATAAACCTATATTTCGCCCCGTCAGAATATATATACATGTATTGTATGAATGAGAGCGCTGCTGAGGCATGGGTGCATGCTATAGAGGCTGTACTGCGAAGCAAATTAAGACGAAGGCAGTGGACTCCAGACATTACAGTTACATGTCGGAGACAAAAAAATAGGAAAACCCTCTTTAGGTTCTTACGGTGCAGAAAGATTGTTTCCACAACATTAAATCTATAGTCAATTTGTTTATCACCTGCAGAATTGTCGCAGTCATTTCAAGCAATCAAGAAAGGCTTACAAGATCGCTTTGCATGGGCGCTACACCATCGTTTGAAAGACACAGAAAAATCTGATGAATACAAGGCAACAACACTAGAAGAGATATCAGAGGTAGTACAATCACTACCGGCTTCATCGCCAGATCCTGATAACATAACTACAGCGATGATAAAAATAATGTTCAATTTGTCTCCCAGCGATCTCGTTAACTTAATAAATTTTTCTATAAAAGTATCTGGGTGGCCTGACTGGCAAGTTGCTGAAGTAACACCACTTGTTAAAAAATCAGGAAACTTGTTACGCTATAAACAACATTATGCCGATTTCTCTCACCTCTAATAGTGTGAAGCTAATAGAACGCGTCCTATTGTGGCATCTTGAAAAATGGATAGAGCAAAATATTGTATTGAGTGAATCTCAAAATGGATTTAGAACTGGCTGCTCAATATGATGTGCGCATGTTGACCTGGAAGCCAGAATTAAAACTTGTTCGGCACAGAAAGCAATATGCCACTCTTGTGACCTTGGCTATTGCTAAGGCATACGACAGTGAGGAGCACACCATATTGATCAGTACACTTCGAAGGGTTAACGTTCCCGGACATGTAATTGCATGGATTAAATATTTTTGAAATGAACGTACATTTTATTGTTTGCGGAATGGGCTATCTTCACAAAAATACAAACAAACAAGAAAATTCACTCAGGGAGCCGGTATTTACCTATTTTATTCATAATACTATTAGGCTCTATTCCTACTCACCATAAAGTGGAAATATACTTATACGCAGACGATATAGCCTTCTTTTCAGCGTCTAATGACATACCCTCGTTGTACAATATTCTACAATTATATTTAAATGCTATTAAAGTATGGCTTAGTGACATTCACATGTTCCATATTGTTAAGAAAAGTGCCCTTTTTGCATTTTATTGAGTTCTCCTGTGAGAATATTATTGACGTACGGACATGACTTCATTCCACAGGTAGACCTAATGAAGTATTTAGAAATAATATACACTGCAAATACTAATTGGAGTTCACATATTCAGTCTATGGCATCTAAAGAATTACTTGTGATTGTGTTGCTCAAGTGCATCAGCAATGGTCAAATGGGCATGAGTAGAAGAGCTTTGTAATAAGATATTGCATGTATGTCCACCCAGTATTAGAATTTAAAAGTGTGTTGTTCTGTGGGGGACCCGTTTATAAATTACGTGCTCCTATTTTTATAGAGCTTGAGGCATTGCGCATATGTTTAGGCCTCTCTCAGTTTGTCTCCATTGTAGTTATTTATCATGAAGCATATCCGCCCTTTCTACAAACCATGATTCGCCTACTGACTGTTCAAACAATTCTGAACATATATGCCTCCCCACAGAGACGTCCCAATATGTAATTTTAAGCGAGCCTTCCAAATTTTTGATCGCGAGTTATCTTCACTAAGTCGACCTCAGATAGGCTTTGTGCAAAAACTGTTAGGGCAATTAGAGGTTAAAATTCGTGACGCGAGTTTCTCACAGGTACGAAATTCAACGGTAGGAATAGACTTGGACAGTATATTTCCTAAAAATGCTAAACATTAACCAATAAAATATTTGAGTTGGTTCTTCAAAGACCATCCTAATAGCCTACATACAAGTTCAGTTATAGCCACAGATGCTTCCGTTAATGCCGAGAAAGCAGGAGTGGGCATCTACTCAACAGCATTAGATTTGTCTTAATCACTGCGACTGCTCAATTTTACGCTGATATCCCAGGCAAACTTAATGGCGGTGATTATGGCCATGCACAAGCTCCCAACATATATCTCTTCGGTTTTTATAGTGACCGATTCTTTCTCAGTTTGCACTGCTCCGACAGCACCAAAGACGTCACCTTGTTTATCGGAATTTCATAGGTATATACCCATTCATGTTCATGTTATACAATTGACTTAGGTGCAAGGTCACACTGGAATAGTACTACACGAAGCGGTGGACACACTGGTGGCAGAATCAATTCAGGGCCACGTCCTGATTATTTTAAATCTGCTATTTATATAAATTCACGCGATTTCAAAATTTCTGTATACGGAAGGAACACACCAACTGTTCTGCTCTAAATGGCACAAATTTTCAGCACCGTAAGTTGCAAAGGTGCCGCATCTGATGTGCAACGAAATAATTCGAAGTAACGTTTACTAAATTGTCGTGCAGGATTCTACAAATAAACTTCTATTTATAGAGGCTTGGTTTTGTTTCTTCCCATCATTGTCACTATTGTGCACAAACAAAAACTATAGAGCACTTTTTCACAGAATGCCCCAGGTATCAGAACTTCAAGAAAAATTTATAATACTAGCTTTTCAAAAACACGGGCTTGAGCTGTCTGAAACAGTACTACTTTCCCTGGGAGCATCGGTACTAGGTGATTGGAACAAAAACATATATAAAGCGATATATCAGTATATAAAAGAATCAAAATGGCTATTTTTAATCTCACAACAACATACTCATGACCTATTTTTGTCATTAGTCTATATTAAATATTATTTACTCTACTTTATTTTTATTTTTGTTTTTATTTGATTTATTTTAAAACTATTTTTAACTGCCAGCACTATAATGTAAGTGCAAGGTCAAAAGCGGTATCAGCGTCGGTACAGAAGCAGCAAGAGCTGGCCGGGTGTACGGGCAGCTTCGCAGCAGCAACCAGGCAGTCTTAGCTCGTGCCTAGTGCCAACGTGTTGATGTCGCTGCAGTAGTGGGCATTCCTCTTCACTACGCTTCGTCCCCTGTCGGAAAAGAAGCCAACCTGGCGACTCACGGTGAACAGAGTACGAGTGGATTGTAATAAGGTTTCAACCACTGTACGTGAACGGTTTAACGAGCCCGAAACCAATGGTCTGTAGATGACGTAGCGGGTTTGACTATGTAGTTAACAGGTGAAGCCTGCGAGACAATGCGGTAGGGTCCCTGGTATTTCGAAACAAGCTTCGAGGAAAGGCCCGTAGGCGCAGCGGGAACTCAAAGCCACGCAAGGGTGTCCGGAACAAAGTTAAGGTACGGCTGGTTATCGACACGTCGAGATTTTCGTCTCCATTGGTCGACATTTGTAAATGACTTCGCGAGCTTATGGCATTCGTTGGCACGGCGGGCAGCTTCAGAAATAGGCGTAGACACGGAGGAATCTGGGTGGTAAAGTAGAAAGGTATCTAGTGTGTTGTAAGGGTCTCGGCCATATAACAGGAAAAATGGCGAAAAACCCGTAGTTGCCTGTGGAGCAGTGTTATAAGCGTACGTCACAAAAGACAGATAGAGGTCCCAATCGGAGAGTTTTGAGGCAACATACTTTGATATCATGTCCCCTAGGGTACGGTTGAACCTTTCCGTCAATCCATTCGTTTGCGGACGGTAGGTGGTGGTAGTCCGGTGAATGTTACGGCATTCGGCTAGGAGTGCGTTGACGACTTCAGAGAGTAATACACGTCCTCTGTCGCTGAGAAGTTCACGCGGTGCGCCTTGACGGAGAATGAAGTTCCGCAGGAGAAAAGAAGATACGTCACGTGCTGCGGCAGCAGGCAACGCGGCTGTTTCTGCGTATCGCGTCAAATAGTCGACAGCGACAACAATGCAACGGTTTCTGGAAGCCGTGAATGGAATAGGCCCACACAGATCGATCCCAATGCGGTCAAAAGGCCTGGCTGGGAAAGAAATTGGCTGAATCAGACCAGAGCTATGATGTGGCAGAGATTTTAGTCGTTGGAACGGCGGGCATGACTGAATGTACTTGCGTAAAAAGGTGTACACGCCTCGCCAATAAAACCGGGAGGGGAGCCGAGCGTATGTTTTGAAGATGCCCGCATGTGCGCACTGAGGGTTAGCGTGGAAAGCTGAACGTATTGCAGCACTAAGATGGCGAGGTATGACCAGTAACCACTTTCTGCCGTCAGACTTGTAATTCCTGCGATAAATGAGGTCATCGCAGACCTCAAAGTGGCCGCTTGACGGCGCAACGTACGAGAACATGGAGAAGTCGACGGATCTGAAAGGAATCGCAGAAGAATGCTGATTCAGTCACCTTTGTGTTGCTCAGACGCCATGTCACAGTTTTCTGGGAACGCAATCATTTCGTCCATGGCAGATAAACATGCAGAGCTTTCGGGGGACAAAGATGAGCGTGAAAGAGCGTCGGCATCAGTGTGACGTCGGCCAGACCTGTAGACAACACGCACGTCGAACTCTTGCAACCGCAATGCCCAGCGAGCTGAACGGCCGGAGGGGTCCTTCAATGTGGATAACCAACAAAGCTCATGGTGATCGGTGACTACATTGAAGGGGCGACCATATAGGTACGATCTAAATTTACCTAGAGCCCATATAATTGCCAGACACTTCTTTTTTGTCACAGAATAGTTCTTCTCCGCTTTGGTGAGGGTACAGCTTGTGTATGCGACTACGTACTCCTGGAATCCCGATTTGCTCTGCGCGAGCACGGCGCCGAGTCCAACACCGCTGGCATGAGTGTGTACCTCAGTCGGAGCAGTCGGGTTGAAGTGACGCAAGATTGGCGGCAAGGTTAACAGGTGGCGCAACTTTTCAAAAGCATCGTCACAGGCGGGTGACCATACGTACTTTTCGAGTCACTGCGTAGATATTCTGTGAAGGAGGCGGTGATCATTGCAAAATTCTGAATAAAGCGGCGGAAATACGAGCAGAGGCCAAAAAAGCTGCGCAGATCCTTTAGAGACGCAGGTTTAGGGAAGTCTGCAACTGCCCGAAGCTTGGTGGTGTCAGGAAGAATACTCTCTTTAGATACAACATCACCGAGGATGGCGAGCTTACTTGCGCCGAAGCGGCATTTCTTCAGATTGAGCTGTCGGCCCGCGTCAGTTAGGCACTGCAGCACTTCATCTAGCCTGCGGAGATGCGTTCGAAAATCCTGTGAAAATGTAACCCTGTCATCCTAGTAGCACAGGCATGTTTTCCACTTCAGGCCACGCAAAAGATTGTCCATCATCTGCTCGAATGTTGCGGGTGCGTTGCAAAGACCAAAAAGCATGACAAAGAATTCGTAAAGGCCATCAGGTGTGACAAAGGCCGTTTTAGGCTGATCTTCCCGTGCCAGAGGGACTTGCCAGTAGCCACTCTGTAAGTCAATAGAAGAGAAGAACTCCGCATCTTGGAGGCAGTCAAGGGCATAGTCGATTCCCGGTAAGGGGTAAAGGTCATTTTGCATTATTTTGTTAAGACGACGGTAGTCAACACAGAAGCGAATTGACCCGTCCTTCGTTTTAACGAGAACGACTGGAAATGCCCAGGGGCTATTCGAGGGCTTGATGACGCCACGCTTGAGTATGTCGGCTACTTGGTCATCCATAACGTTGAACTCGGCTGCGGACACGCGATAGGGTCTTTGACGCAATTGCGCTTTGGTACCCGTGTTGATGCGGTGACACACAGCTGATGTGCAGCCGAGGGGAGTACGCTGGCAGTCGAAAGAAGAATGGAACTTTTTTAGCAGCACAAATAAGTTTTTTGTTGGTATAAAAATATTTAGGCATCCTCCTTCTTTTTTTTCGTTCCTCCGAAACCCCACTGCCGTGCGATTCATGGCCGATCCCACATTGGTGGGTTGAGCCATTCTTCTTGGGTCCAACCAACCAACCAACCTACCAAACAGACGTCTCTTATTTCTTTCTGACAATGGCGTGCAGCAGTCGTAAGCGCGGCGAGAGGACTACGTTAAGGCCTTCATGGCGCCTGCTCATCTGCCACCGCTGCCACCACCATTCGAGAACGGCGTTTAGGCCCCCTCGGCGGCTCCTAACTATACCTGTTTACGCCAAGGGACTTTCACGCGTCCTCGCCAATGAATTCCTCCACCGTTAGCTCCGGGACCACTGCCTACTCCACTTTCACGATCGAGAACGTCGCCGCCGCACTGACTACAGCAATGATTAAATATTCCGCGGCCATCGCCAAGAGCTCCCCGGTAGGCATACCCCGTGATGCAGAGTGGATCATCCGCACCGCCACGCTCTTCGTGCAACAACTGGGCAGCTTGGCGTTTCCTTCCTGCTCACCCGGTGACACCCCTATGAGTACCGAGGCCACCGCGGGTACCTTTGGCCACACCGCCTGGGGCCTATTGAGAGCCTCAGCTGATAACGACCCGGAGCATTTGTGTGTACTCCGGCAACTATCAAAGAAGCCTGACATTTGGGCATTGTTAACTTCGTATACTCCCTGCTGCTGTCACCCTTGGCTATTTGGGCGACACCACAGTTTCACGGCTTTCAGCATGACGTCTTCAGCTGGGTCGAAACCATCAACGTACTCGGCACTCTTCATTGGTGGACAGACCATCAGAAACAGCTGGTAGCCATTGATAACCTTCGCGATGCCGCAAAGACATAGCATGCTTACGAAAGCGTCCAGCAGCAATCTTGGTCGGAATGATGTGCTTAGCTGATTCAATTCTTCCGCCCACTTTTTGACTCCTATGACCTCGTGCGAGCTAGAGTGTCTCTGCCATACATGGGAGCTATGATGCACATCACTTCGACAGTGTGGCTGAGGCGTCGGTCCACAAGCCCTTCAGTGGGACAGCCGCAGATAATCATCTCGACAGTGCTGCATTGCCCTTCACCAACGTGCCCACTTTTGGACACCAAGCTATAGTGGAGCAACGGCTCGTAGGATCCTTCGATCTTTCAGCTCCGCGACAGAAAGCTTCACCGCCTGTGCTACAACTGACGTTCCACGCAGGTACGGCACTCCGCAGTTGCTCTTAGCACTCGCGCCGGTACCCAACACGATTATGTCTGTGAAATAGGCTGACATCATTCCTCGTACAGAGCAATTGGAGGAGCCAGCCTTACAATCATCTCTACTGAGGCAAGTGGATACGCAAGCATCACGTATGCTTGGCACGCACAGTGATGGGGTTGATAGAGCCCATGTCAACCGTCTCATGCACCAAAATTATGAGGGGTAAGTCGGCGCTGAAGATGCACACATCCGCCACTATTACGAAAGCTTCACAGAATGTGCCGCCGCGCTAACAAAGACCGGCCGTGAATTATGTTCTGCGCCACACATCACAGAAAGTGCGTGCCCACTCTCGACACCAGCAAAGGCACCTATAACACATTTTGACGTGCTGATTCGGCAACCCTTATCCAGCGTTATACGCCTGCTGATGATCCAGCGGCCCGTCCGCAGCCCCCACTTTTCAGAGTTTGTTCAGCAGCTGCCCACAAAGAGTATCTGCATCGCCGAGATTGACCACAGCGATGCAACCAGTCTCGACCTCCTGATACACTTGTGGCTGACAACGGCACCCAGCTTCAGCATGGCCAAAGCCAATGTCCAATATGAAGCCAGTACCGATATCCATATAACGACCTTTTGGCAGATACCCTGACCAAATCGCAGCATGGCCGAGAGCAGCGGCAGCAACTGCGTAGCAAGCATTGGCCACCAGAGTCCTCCGCACTTTCGCAACAAACACCGTGGCGTGTGAAACAGCGACCTCCAAGGCAAAGCCAGTACCACTCACCAGACACGTTTCGTCACAGTCATGGCCGGGTGTAAGGCTGAGAGTGCCGCTGTGGCGTGGGTGCGCGCTGGAGAGACTAGACTGTGAAGGAGAGGAAGATTAAGGCAGAAAATAAAAACATCGGACCTACTGAACAAACAGGCGTTGTCTCTTATTGCTCTCTGAATATATATATATATATATATATATATATATATATATATATATATATGGTGATGTCTAGACAGAGAACAAGAGACAACACGCGATCCTGGGGCAGCTGTTCTTATCCTGACTTCGTTCTTCTCTGCCTTCTGTAGTCGCGTATGCGTGTGTGCCTGAGCACTGCACATGTCGTCATTACACTCGGCCACGCTGCGAGCATGTAGTCCTGCTAAGCTTGCCCTTCACTGGCACAGGTTCTTTTCTTGGAAGGTCGAAACAATCAGAGGGCCTAGGCTATGAACCACTATAAGTAGAACTAATGCCTCTGGTGGGTGGCATTGGCTGCCTCGCATAGGCCGGTCATAGCCACGGTGCGTCTTGCGTTGAAAGTAAGGCGATGGTGTCTCTGGTGGACGCCATTCACATTGTCGTGCCGGTTTTTGTGTCTTGCTTTGAAAGTAGGGCGGCGACGGCTTTAGTAAACGCCATTGAGTGTTTCGCGATGATCGTCTTGGGCCCGCAGGCCCGGAACACTGAGTTGCCAATACCGTCACTGGCGGGCGGTATTGGCTGTGTCTCTGTGTGGTCTCTGTCGTGGATGCCATGACTTGCCTTGCGGGGCTGTCGAACACTCTGGTGGGCGACCTTGGCTGTCAATTCAGTTGGTGCAGTTTGGGGCACTGGTCTTCATTCCCGTCGGCGTTCTGGACAGGCTGCCATTCCGGGCCTTCATGCTTTGACGCAGGAGCCTCTGCGCTGTCATCTCTGGCTCCTCTTGTTATGCGGCCACAAGGAATCAAGATGCTCTTTGGTTGTTTCGTACCGCGGCGTCAATACGAACTAACATCACCATAGCTACACATCATGCTGCAGACACCAGGGGCGTACGAAGGCCTCACCTCGCTTCTCTGTGCGATCTGGTCACCGGCTGGCCGGTATATTCTGGTTTCTCCTCAACGCACACTGCCTCCTGGTGATCTGCACTACATTCAGATGGTCTCGAAGTCATATTGCATTGCCCGTGATCCCAAGTAGGGCTTTACGCCGGGAGGCCGGAAGTGCTGATGTTGAGTTCGTCTGCTTGCGGCGCATCACTAGTGTCGGCTTATGCGTGGTGGGCAGATACGGATAAAACAGGCATATAGTCTAATAATATGTCTTTGGCAGACAGGGGATGATTGAGTGAAGCACTCTCACACTCGGCCAATGGCTGCCACATAGTAGACAAATCCCCCACCACCTGAACGCTGAGTCTGCTCTCTTCGCTGGTATCACTGGGAACTGTTGGTATCGTAGACAGAGGCCGATCACGAAAAAGAGCTTTCATCGTGCCCGACGGGCTTTATGAATGCACAGTCATGCCTTTCGGCCTCTGCAACGTGCCAGCTACTTTCGAACGAATGACAGACTCTATTCTTCTAGGTCTCAAATGTAACGTTTGCTTTTGTTGTTTAGATGACATTGTCGTATTTTCAACTAATTTCGCAACCCATTTAACCGACCTCGAGAAAATCCTTGCTTGTATCTCTGCCGCGGGGCTGCAACTGAATCTTAAGAAGTGCCATTTCACCGCTCGAAAGCTAACGATCCTTGGCAACGTGGTTTCGAAGGACGGCATTATTCCTCACCCTTCTAATTTTACAGCCGTTTCAGCGTTTCCCAAACCGACCACCATGAAACAGCTCCGAAGCTTCATAGGCTTTTGCTCCTACTTCCAGCGCTTCGTCCACAATTTTGTGACGATAATGGCTCCTTTGACCAAGCTCCTTGCCGGCTCTAGAGACCGTTCGGCCTGGTCTGCCACCTGTAACAATTCTTTGAATGAACTGCGCTGCCTCCTCACCTCACCGCACATTCTGCGACACCACGACCCTGCGGCACCCACAGATATCCACACCGACGCTAGTGGTGTCGGGCTAGGTGCTATTCCTGCGCAGCAGAAAGACGGCTTTCAAGAGTACGTGGTTACCTACGCAAGCCGAACTCTTAGAAAAGCCGAAATCAACTATTCAGTCACAGAAAAAAAATGCCTCGCTATTATTTGGGCGATAGAGAAATTTCGACCTAACATGTACGTGCGCCCTTTTGACGTCGTGATTGACCACCACGCCCTCTTCTGGTTGTCGTCACTGAAGGGTCCAAGTGGTCGCCTAGCGCGATGGGCGTTACGCCTTCAAGAATAAGATATTCGCTTCTTCTATCGCTCCTACCGGAAACATTTGGACGCAGACGCCCTCTCCCGTTCGCCCTTAAACCCTGACTCGGCCTGATGCGAAAGTCTCATCAGTGATGCCACTGCCGTCCCCATTGCCGACATGCCATCTCAGCAACGCAAAGACGCTTGGGTTGCTTCAATCTAGACATCCTGGCTGGGCAGACGGCTTCTCTCCCTACTCGCACGTTGCGTTCACAACTCGAGCACTTCACTACTTGCGACGACGTGCTGTACCGACGCAACTACGCACCCGGTTGACATCAGTGGCTACTCGTGATTCCACGTCATCTGCGATCCGAAATTTGTTGCACGTTGCTTGACGACCACTAATGTGGCAACGCAGGTTTCCCGAAGACTTATTTTCGCATACGGCTTTGATATTACTGGCGTGGCGTGTACTGTTTTATACGGCAGTACGTTCGGGCTTGCTAGACGTGCCAGAGATGAAAGACTCCCCCTCATCACACCAGTGGTACCTTATTACCCCTACCATGCCCATCCCGACCATTCGACCGTGTCGGCATTGATATCTATAATGCCCTTTCCAACACTGCAGATGGTGACCGCTGGATGATATTTGCTGCCTACCAACTCACGCGGTATGCCGAACATTCATCCTTTCCCTCTTCTACAGCAAAAAACTTTGTGACTTTCGTTCTTCACAACGTCGTATTACGTCATGGAGCACCTCGAAAGTTACTGAGTGATCGTGGTCGCGCATTCTTGTCAGACGTCATCACAGCTTTGCTGCGTGAGTGCCACGTCGTTCACTGCACTACAAGCGCCTATCATCCCCAGACCAATGGAATGACAAAGCACTTCAACCGCATCCTTGGTGACATGCTGTCTATGTACATCTCGTCAGAGCACTCAAATTGGGATCGAGTGCTCCCGTTTATCACGTTCGCCTATAATACCGCTATTCAAAGCACCTACTGGGTTCTCTCCTTTTTTCCTCCTTTATGCACGCGAACCTTCTTGCACTATGGATACCACTCTTTCATACAGACCTGCCTCCTCAGAGTCCACGACTCTGTCTCAAGCCGCTGCATACGCTGAAAAGTGCCGCCAACTGGCAAGATCACTCAAATTCCAAAATCAAGGGCACCAAAAGCACCACCATGACGCATCAGTTAAGACTACTTTCTACAATCCAGGTGCATTCGTATGGCTGCATGACCGTTCTGCTACACCTGGCCTCTCTACCAAGTTGCTCCACAGGTATCACGGCCCATATCGTGTACTACAGAAAACGTCACTGGTGAATTACCTCATTGAACCACTGGAACCATCTTCTGACGAACGTCGTCGTGGCCAGCAAATTGTCCAGTTGTCGAGACTTATGCCCTGCTACGAGCCTCTTGTGTATACTTGTTCTTGAGTCGCTAGAATGGCTCCTTATTTCGCAGGGAGTACTTATAATGAATATAAATAACGGACGCTCTGCTCCTACTGAAAAAGACGATGATGATCGGTTGCAGTAGTAGTAGCTCGCGCACACCGCTCGCCGCTGACCATACCTGCCTCTTAAACCACCTTTCGCCAAGCTGCGTATGCAGCTTTCTCGAGACGTACAACACCTCTATTATATATATATATATATATATATATATATATATATATATATATATATATATATACTAGGCGATAGCGTGGTGTAATTTTGGTGCTCTGTCCGTTGAAAATCCAGACACAATAAATCAGGTTTGAGCCGAACATTTCTGTTTCCTGTGTATCTTCTGGCGATCGCTTGGTGTCTAGTCGATTGAGCGTTGCAATAACTAGCCCAGCAATAGGTTCAGCTCAGTTTTACTGGAATCATGATTGTGCACCGTTACAATCATGGAGTTCTGAATTTTATATATTGCGTACTTTCCAGCAGTCGCTCCAGCTACAATGACTAATTTACACTACCTCTCAAAGGCAATTATGAAGCAATAATCTATTGAAATCTTTGCATTGTCATTCACCCAGACCCAGACATAATAATGACAGACACGCACCGAATGTGGCATCAGTAATAGTGCCAGATTCCAGGTGCCACTAACGCACTCAGCAGTTCTTGCACGCAGCACACATTCAGTATTCAGAGACTGTAGTGCCGTTGCTACTGTAAGCTTGGAAGGCATTGGGCAGCGAGGCGTGATCACACCACTTAAAAGATCTACTACACTCTAGCTACAGTTCAGCACTTGGTAAGCGCACTACACCATGATTACACATAAAGGTAGAGATTAATTGAATATATATGATCCAAGGCCTATGACTTACCCGACGGGTCGAACACTTCGAATTTATTCCTTGTGTTCGCTGACGAGGTGTCACAGGTGTCACTCGTGCACCCATGTTTCTGGAAGAAAAAGAAATGACTATCGCAACCACGGTTGTAGTAGTAGTATGACTAGTGGGAAACAACTTTATTGAGGTTCTCAGAAGCTAGGGAGGGGGCCCTACTGGATAGGTCCCTATACAGTCAATGGCTACTCCGCTGTCGGCACTGTGAGGCCGAGACTATCCACTCGATCGGGGTATTCCGGCATTTTTACAGAGAAAGCTGTTATGAGATAACAACTCTGGTCTCGCTCAGCACCATAGTTGTCCGTCGCTTCCACCGCTGCAGCCGGTGTCCGGAACCACATCACCCGAACTTAGAAAAAGAAAACCTAGCACCAATGACACAGTGGGGCTTGGTCCTAGGTCCGCTGGATGCTAGCCCAGTATTATACCACTAAGCTATGCCGGTGCTCGGGACTTCTTGGCAAACTTGCCTCAGGGAGGCTTTATGACGACATAGCGATTGCGTTAATACGACTTATAAAACGTTTCAAAACATCGAAAGAACAATCAGCCATCGCACAATGCGAATAACGTAACGCGTGGGTCTTTCAATGCACAAACTTATTACAAAAGCTTGTTTTTGTCGAGCTATTAACTCTGGCACATACCCACTTCAGTCATAATTCCTGATCTTCATCAGCCATTGCATGAACAATCAGCACCAGTTTTGCCGCAATAGTTTAGCGCCTGCCACTCTTCTCAGAAGATTGACAAAAAGTAGCATAACGAATGCCGGGCTACTGTCCTAATTTTTTATTATTAATGCCGTAGTGGGCATCATGCAAGTGTTCTTGCAGCCGCTACTCATTGAGTGTTTAGACAAGGCTCGGAAAGACCAATCTTTTATCTTTCGCTGTGAATGAGCGGCGCCTTCCACGCAGGCCTGCGTCTTCTTAACGGCGGAGCTGTTTAGGCTTGGCGAACCTACGTGCCGCACCGACAAAACTGCTAGTGCCATCAGGACCGCTTCTCATACTTTAAAAGCGCAGTTGCAACCAGCGCGCGTAACGCAATGAATATGCTAATAACTGCTCTCTTCGTCCTATTGTTTGTAATCCGTTTCCCTCCTTCCCCCAAGACATGCGCCCCACGTGCATTTTTCCGATTCACCTATCGGTCCGACATGGAATGCAATCACTTCGACGGGAAAAAGTACGGGAAGAAAGAAAACAAAGAAGTAAAGAAACAAAGGCACCGATTGAGAGAAAAAAGGCAGACACATTTGGAATGTCCCACGATAGAGGCAAAATATTAAAAGTACTCATCATTAAAGAATAGACAGGGGGAGAATTATATGAACAGGCCTTCGAAGGCAGAGAGAGAGCGAGACAGGCAAAAAGAAAAAGATACACAAAGAAAAGAGTGCAAAAATACATAATGCTGTCTAAAGATGGCGGAGAATAAAAGTGAAGGTTAAGAAAGTGAAGTGAAGCTAATGAGGAAAAAAAGAAGAGAAGAGAGGGTAATGCTTGACATAGCCTTTGTTATAGCGTATTTTTGCAAGGCGGTGAAAAAAAATATGAGAGAGCAGGACTATTTTTAAATAGACGGATATGTGGGGTTAAACGTCCGAAAATCATCATATGATTATTAAAGACGCTGTAGTGAAGGGCACCGGAAATTTAGACCACCTGGGGTTCTTTAGCATGCACCTAAGTCTCAGCACACGGGCCTACAGCATTGCCGCATCCATCAAAAAGGCAGCCACCACAAGGACGAGTGGGTAGTTAAGGAGGAGCTGGAAGGGTACCGCACAGAACAACCTTTTGCAGTGTTCCAATGAGTGAGAAAGAAAAGCAAGGGTGAGCAACCTAATTTGAGAGTAAACAGTAGAGAAAGCAGCAAGGAGGGTAAAGTAAAAAAATAAAGACCAAAGATAAAAAGATAAAAAGAAGAAAAGATCAAAAATAAAAGAAGAAATTTGGAAAATAAGTTCAATCCGCGTCTGCATTTGCCAGGGGTGGGACTTGTTTTCTATCTCCACGGTTTCTAGAAAGTCAAATGCACTTTAACTGAGTCTAATAAAGGCAGGCTTATTTGCTACTGGCAATTGTGAGATCTGTTGCAACATTCTCTCGCCAGTGTGTCCCAGTGCCCGAAATCCCTCGAATATATACTGCGGCTGAAATCTACATAGCCCACCATCTTTGGTATTTAGACGTGAAATTTGTATAGGGCTCCTATAAGGCAAAAATTGATTTCGCACTTAAATAAGCTGGTAAAGTAGGTGTAAAGTAATTTTGGTTTTATGGTTTGCCAATTTTTACCATAAAACTGAAATCAACCGAGTGCCTCCTTTGAGCCTAATGACGATGAGAACACTTGAACAGCAAGTGATTTATCTTGGCAAACTGTGCGCTATTCTTAACTGTCAGCAGTCTTTTTCTTCCTCTGGGCGTCTAATAAAGGCCTAGAAAAGAGCTCGCTTGCTTGATCCTTTCTTTTGCAGCTCCTGTTCTCCTGAAATCACTTCTTCTTCTTCTTCTTCTTCTTCTTCTTCTTCTTCTTCTTCTTCTTCTTCTTCTTCTTCTTCTTCTTCTGACTCTCACCTAATGCAGCTGACTGAACAAGCGTTTGGTGAATTTTTTTGTGTTTCTTCGCAATAGTTCTCATATATGCTAGGAATTGGTAACAAAATAAATTTATATACTGAATATTAGTATTTAAATGTTTGAAAGGATAAACATTTTAACTCAATATTCTCCTAGTCTGACTGATAATTTCTCTATGGCATAGTGAATATTCCCAACTGTGGCTCAGAGTAGAGGCGCCAAATGATAGAACAAATGGTTCGAATACTTCCAGACCCAAGTTTCGAAGAGGTAATGCTATGAATCTTTCCCTCAATGCCGTGTACTGGCGACAAGATATAAATTAATGACTGATTGTTTCCTCCTCTTTACAGAAAGCAAACAGAGAAGATAGTTCTGTACAGGTAAAAGTTAAGAAAGCTAACCCGGCAGCGAAGTTTCTTTAAAGCCACTTCCATTATTTCCGACCACGATAACTCACTGTTGCAGGGAAATAATAGGTGTTTATATTCTGGAAAAGCGGTCAAGACAATGAGTGTCAACAATAATTGTCTTGACAGCTTTGCATAGATTGGGTAACTGCTGCAGAACACTTGCTTGATACCCACTTTGATATTATTATTAAAAAAAATTGAGTAGTACGCCGGTATTAGCAATGCTGTTTTCCGTCAGTCTTGTGAGAAGCGTAGTATGCGCTAACAACAAGCAAACAATTTTGGGCCAATATTTCATCTAGTAGCTGACGACGATTAAGAATTATGTTTGAAGTGATTATCCGCTGTGTTTGATTACATCAACGCAACTAAAAGATTACCGTGCTAGTGAACCCCAACCTTTTTTGATCTTTAGTTTTGTAATTCGTAGTTATGTCTACCAAAAACAAGCGATGGTTTGACTGCTTGCTCAGCAAACATTTTTGTTTTTTTGGTAGTAATATTTTTAAACTACTTTTTTAGATTGGCTTCATATTCATTTTAGTTTCATTTAGGTATCCTGCCGCCCGGTTCTTGACCAATCCCCCTCTGTGGGTGAGCGCCATCCATAAGAGATCATCATCATCAACAAGATGTGCGTGACATATCCGAAGTTTAAGATCAGAAAGCAAATCTCTTTTTAAAGAAAAATCAAATTGTCGTATTTCTATATCACTACCACACTGCAGTGAGGAAAGATAATGCGTCACACCAACAGTATATTAAAAAAACAGCTAAAACTCAGGCTGAACGTAGGCAAAGTAGCTATGCTGCTCAATTTTAGTACCAAGTTTGTAGCCAAATAGAAAGAAACCTTTACAGTCTGTATAGAACAGTTAGTATGCAACAGGAAGTAATGATTTTGAAAAGGCAAAAACAGAAAAACGACCACAATGTTTCCTCCTTGCGTGGTTTTCAAACAACTGGTTTATTGCAGAAGAAGTATTTATTGACTTTACTTTGAGTGCTCCTGCATACTGTTTGTCAACGTAACATGAGTTCTTGCAAAATTTATTTTGTACCGCCCACTCAGCAGAAATAATAAACACTGACGCAGTTTTTTCTTGATGTTTTTGACCAAAATTAATACAATGCTACAGTGATACCAGCCTGGCTTGAAGTAGCGAAGTGTGATTGAGCTAAAGAACACTCCGAAGCGCTCGAGTGGAGGCGCGTGAGTGCGAATTTATTTCATATTACGCATGTATTGCACCCTTATGTTCAAAAAAACTACCACGCTGCTTTCAGCCAAAAAGTATTGCTTAACACTGGGTCCACTTAAGGTGAGGAGCAAGGTATAGTCAAGACTTTACTGATTTGAACAATAATAAAAAGTTGGTGAGTCGGAGTAAATAAACTCATTATCACTAAGTCATGAAAAAAAAGACAGGTGGGTCTTGCCAAACGCCAAACGGCCCAGCCACTTGGGCGATCATATCAAATATATGTGAAAAGAAAGCTGTGCTCATTGACTTCATTAAAAACAGTGAAACGTAACATATTTCTGGGAGAAAAATTTTTTTGCTCATGTGGCTGCCTTCTGAACTTCCCGGGCGTGACGGGTAAAGCGCCCAAAAGGGAGAAATCACTGCGCCGAAGGAGGGACGGAGCTTGTTTCTTCATTATCGCTCCCCTTTCTTTAGAGTGTATTGCAAAAACAGCGTGATACCAGTACGTTTTTTGGCACTGGTACACGCTGAAGACACTGGTACATGTTTGTAATTACTGGTAGCGCTGGAATTTTAACTGGCAAGCGCTGGTGAATACTGAAGCACGCACTGTTTCTACCAGCGCAGCGTGCACGTTATTTTATCGTGTACCGTGGTATGTTTAGGTGTCACTGAATATAAAACGCTTGATTCGACAGCATGGAGAGATCTACCCTAACAGATACCGAGCATACGTCAATTCTGCAGCGCACGTACGTATCGCAATAACTATAATGCATCATTTTTGCATATGCCACCGCGTAAACCGGCCATTTTCGCATCATCCGTGTATTGCTGTACCGATTTCAAGTTGCAGTGTTTGTGAGCCTGAAGCGGCACGCCACGCCTCACAGAAACAGTAAATTGTTTTTGCCACAAAGTTGACGAAACGTAAATGAGATCTCTCAATTGCTTCGCAAGGTTTTCCAGCGGAGGTGACAAAAAAAGCTGTCATTTGATTCCGCCACACCACATAAATGTATGTCTGGTGATGCTTATTCTTCTACTTACTTCAAGTAAGAGTTGGAAATGTTCCGAAGCTCAAATGCCAAATCTTCAACTATCCCAACTCACCGCGTCGAGAGCGGTGTTACCCAGTGCCAGGCCCAGCGAGCATTAAACATGTCGTGCCGGCCACGTTACTATATATGTTACCGGCACTTCTTGCTTCATGTACACACAACTTTAAAGTGGTAGAATAACTGTGAAGTGCAGTTTAGACGTCCATGAACCTAAATCAACTACTTTGTCTTGTGTTGATGTTCGCACAAGGAGCGCTGACGATCGAACGTCGCTCTTTCAGCTACGCAGGCTGTCACCGAAAGCTGCCGGCCGCACTTAGCCAGTACTTCTCTGACTAATATGTAAGAACACGCAATTTACAGTTGGTAATTTGGTACGCCTTCCTGACCTGACTCCCTTGCATACGTTTTCAGCGGGTTGTATTAGTATTTCTATGAGTGTTTTTTAATGTTTGTTTGATATAACTGTATATATCTGTACACAGGCACGCCCGCTGTATACTGCCAGCGGAGGCCAGAAAAAACGGCTGTCGCTCGTCATCGCCACTACGTAAATGCATTTCTGGCATTTATTGACCTTCCACTTACTTCACGCACAATTTCGGTAACAGTTAGATATGTCGCAAAGCTCTAATGCAGAAACTTCAAGCATTGCAACTAAGCTGCTTCGAGAGCAGCCTTACCAAGTGCCCCGTCTCAGCGAGGCTTATCGTGCCAGTTACGTCGGTGTACATGCTGCCGGCGCTTTTTACTTTAAGTACTCGCAATTCTAAAGTCTAAGAATCACTTCAAAGTAGAGTTTAGACATCGCTGAGCCTGAATCAACTATTTATTTGCGTGTGCGGTACCTGCAGAAGGAGTGGCAACGATCGATGTGTCAGGCTTTCAGCAACGAAAGCTCTCACCAAAAGCTTCCTTCTGAGCGCACGAGCCGGTACTTCTCTGACTCGTATGTAAGAACACGCATTTTTGAGTTGATACTTTTGTACGTGTTAGTGAACTAACCTACTGGCCTACTCTTTCAGTTGATTGCAGTAGTCATTTCTTCGGCGGTTTCTTAGTTGCAGGTATCGATATAACTGCAAATATATAATCTGGCACGCCGAATGTATATTGCTACATTGTCGCTTGCGCGAAAAAAAACTCAATATTCACTCGAATGCGCGGATATCTACGGAACAAGACATTCAAATCATCCGTACATGTTGTTCAGTAGCAAGTGCGAGAACTAACTATCAAAGGAAAAAAAACTATCGGCAGCAACATCTGACATTCTGTGGCTGCTCCTCCGGTCAACTTGAGATTTTTCAGAGTTGAGGTGTGGATGCCTCAAAAACTTCGCGCTCTGTCTAATATCCGCACGTCATTCGGTGCGCGGAAGCCGTTCGTCACTGTCGAATCAAGACGCGATTATCATTTGAAAAGGAATATCGTGTCAGTCTTGACTGTGGGACTTGTAAACATGAAGTTGAACGGCGCGTTCTTCGGATAAATGCTTATTTTACAACCCCATATGCATGTTCTGGTATAGCGTAGTAGATAGCGTACTCAATTGAAGATCTGGACGTGGCGAGGTCAAATACTGTCTGGAGATGTTTTACGTTTTTAAATTTTTATTTTTTTATTTTCATTGTGAAAGTGCGACATTTTACTTATATATTTATTTATTTATGGCGAACGGGCACCCCCGTTTTAACCCTGTGAAGCCATTTTGCGCACAGTACTGGGGCGCTGCCGCTCCAGTTTCTCAGTACCTTCACTGGCAGGCCCTGGTACCAACTCCATACTGGGCCCATAATGAGGCATTGCGCGGACGCTGGTACCCAGTGGCGCTGGTTTTGCAATAGGGCTAGGTGTTGTTTGTGGACAATTTTCACAAACAAACCACTAATATACAACAACAAAGACCTTCCTCGAGCTCACTGTTCTTTCTTACATCGTGGTCCTGGTTAGCTACGACAACCTGTATATATGAGCAGATGCAAAATTTCAATTCCGAAGGCAGGATCGACCAAATAAACCTGGTCGCATTGGCCCCACAAGTGATGTGCACCTTTTAGCGTATTCGCAAAACGGCGCTACGAGGCAAGACAAAATCATGTAGAATAATCACGTGCGTTTCTAGTGATTTTGTCTTACTTCGTAGCACCGGTTCCTAATTATGAATTGCTTCAAGCTATCCCCACTTTCAGTCCTTTTAAAAATCTTCCACATTTACCTCGCGGCTATAGTGTGTACGTGCGTGCGTGTGTGTGTGACTTACCTAAATGCAATAGAAGCTTCCTGTGCCACCCTGTCCAACATTTGAACCTCCACAGCAACGTTGCTTGCTGCACTGCTTTCGAAAAATTAGACGACCCTGAAGCTTCGCCTTCAAGAGTTGAATACATTAGCGACATTGTATCTCTAGCGCGCACTACAAAAAAGTCACAGCTTCGCCGCAAAGGCGAAGCAATGAACGGAATTAGCAACAACTCGGAAGGTCACGCAAAGAATGGCAAGCAGATCGAAACGTGCCCCAAGTTTCTCACGCACAAACGACATTGGCGCTCAATCTGTACTAACCGTACAGATTGAGCACCAATGAACGTCTCAGTTGATGCTTCGCTGTGTCTGGAAAGCGCGCCTTTTTCGGAAACGAAGACTATGCAACGAGTGCTGTGACCTTTGTGTGCTCGCTATGACAGAATCGTTCCAGTGGAAGCCCAAGCTGTATGATGGCCATCACCACGAGAGAAGCGAACGTACGCGTGAGCGTCCTCTCTTCGCAGGTAAAAGTACTGTTGGAGATGAGAGCGTGTGACACTGCGTCGTGACGATCTGGCGACGCGCGCTCATTGCCCCATCTCGCTGTTAATGGTAAAAGCAGGAAAGTTCCCCCGCCAGCAATAAGTGACAGATATAAATGGCTTGCGGTTAGAATGTCCAAGGAGGTGCTGCTTTGTGGCTCAATAGCTAACGCCTCGCACTCACAATTCAGAGGTCGGAGGTTCGATTCTGAGCCCCAGAGTCTTCTTCCTGGTTTATTTTTCTTTTTGTGTGTTTTCATTTATAAAAGTACGTATACATATGTGCTGAATGACGGTGACTGCGACGCCGTCACTAGCGGCAAAATCCAGCTCAGTGTGTCCATATAATGGCTGTAGAAATAAAACGTAGGGCACAAAACTTTTTGAACTTGCTCTGCATCCACTACGTGACCCTAACGGAGCCCTCAGACACTTTTTGAGCGTGGTCATAAAACACAGCCGATCGGTAGTAGGGGCTCCCGACAACACGTGAGCAAAACAGTATAGCGCAACACGTGGCCGTAGCAGCTGGAAAGCCGCCTCGGCTGCTCCCTCTCAAGGGATTACAAAGACGAGACAATGGTTTCCTTTTCTGTCTCCACACTAAAGACAACTACACCACCGAGCGATAACATTGGCACTCCAGGTGTGGCAGTCCGTACTGTGTAGACTGCGGCGACCTGGAGACCCTGGACTACAATTTGCTTCATGGCCCGGCTGGCGACCTCAGCAGACAAGTGATGCTCGCAACGTACGAAGCTGTCGGCCTGTCTCGGATAACAACTGATCACCTCTTGTTTTCGAAGAGTGGCTTTCGACCTCCTTCTTTCTGGTCTAGACGTTATCACAAAATGGAGCTGTGAGGAAAACTTCTTCGGTGGTGCAGTTGTGCCACGCAGCTATTACACCGAGAGCACCGTAGAAGGCCTCGTGGTAGACACTAACACCGGCTACGACAAGGTTTTCGCACCAAACGACCACTTGTAAAAATGACAGACTGGGCTTGTTGGTTTAACATACTTGAAGATTAAATCAAGAATATGACACGGACGTGTGGTATTCGCACTACTTCAAGAAGACGCGTCTTAAACTCGGAAGACATTGGAATACACTATGTCTTTTAAAAGCTTTGATCGAATGATCTGGCCTGCTTTTTTTGTCTCCACAGACCGAGAATTCTCAGCTTATACTCATATCTCACAAGTTCACCATAGATATTGAGGTGTATGTGGGAAGTTCCCAGGCGTTTAGAATATTTGCTTTAAATCTGAATAATACTGTTGTTTCTTATGTGCATCGCATGCCTGCATATTGCAAAATATTTCAACTTTTTTATAGCTTTTGAAGGGTATTTTGTCTTTCAACAAGTTCGTCTTTATAGGCTCGTAAAGTTATATTATTTACGTATATTGCTTCCCTTATACCGGATTAGAGACGCTTAAGTATTGATGATCTCGTTTCTACTCAGCACGTTCTCTAGCACCGGGTGATAAGCGTAAAAGAGCACACCACATCTACTCCTCAAGCCTCTAGCAAAAATGCTATCTGAGCTGCCGACCGACCGACCAACCGACCGACCGACCGACCGACCGACCGACCGACCGACCGACCGACCGACCGACCGACCGACCGACCGACCGACCGACCGACCGACCGACCGACCGACCGACCGACCGACCGACCGACCGACCGACCGACCGACCAACCAAAGAGCCTACCTACTGCATGTAATATTGCATGAATGAAGCGTTGAATCACACCAGGCGTTAAAATGTGTGAATTGTGCAATGGGTCAGTGGTTCAAAATATTATGAAGTAGGAAACACAAACGCAAAATTATGATTGTTGTAGAGGAGCATATGCACCAGTGCGTTTGCGCCTTAGAGGAGGACGAAAAGCCCGCGCTATAATTACGCGAGAGCGTGTGCTGACTTTGACAGCGTTGTCCTACGGCCCTTTTTCGTTAAGACCTCTGTGCAACTTTTCCGGTTAAATTAAACTCATCACGATTGGTGGAGGTTGCTGAGATCCCCAAGCAGACCTGGAGCTCCACTCTCTCAAGTTGGCCGAGTGACCAACGCACAACATGACTGACGCAGTTGCCTACCAGCCTACCCCAGCACAGCCAGCACCATCGGCTGCCCCATCTCTCTGCTCTGGCGCTACCCGCCAACGGGACCCACCCATCTTTAGCGGCAGCGATAAGCAAGCCGTTGAAGACTGGCTCTTCTTTTACAAATACGCAAGCGCCAGCAACGAGTGGGACGACGACGCTAAGCTCAGCTACATTATATTTTACTTGGTTGACGTCTCGAATCTTTGGTTTACCAACCACGAAACCGCCATCGCCAAGTGGTCTACCTTCAAGACCTTCGTGACCAATGCGTTCGGCTGACAAGAGGTCCGTAAGCTGTGCGCTGACCAGAGTCTACTCCACCGAGCGCTACAGCCTGGTGAGACATTTTCTAGTTATATTGGGGATGTCCTCTACCTCTGCAGGCGTGTTAACCTATTTACACCTGAAGACGAAAAAAATCGACACATCAAGGGTATCGAGGATGGCTCATTCCAGAAGATGCTGGGGAAAAGCACCACCACTGTGGCAGTCCTCGTAAGCTTGTGCTAGAAAGCTTACATGACCAAAATGGTCATGCAGGCTCCCTAGCATGTGCCAGAGCCTTGACGAATTGCACCATCAGCGTTCCATCGCTTGGCAGAGTGTCCCACCAACAGATTCAATCTCGGCCATTGCACTCGCCATTGGCAACGTTCACCAAGAAACTCTGTCCAGCCAGATCAAGGACTTCATTAGGCGCTAACGCTCTCCCTGCTGCTGCATAGCGGCGCACTCACCGCAAGCCGGCCTTCGACACTGCTGCAGGCCATATGGATCAAAATTTGTGATGTCATTCCTGCCGTTCCGGCCCCTTAACTGTGCACTACCGTGCCATCTCATCTCTGGAGGCACCACTTGCACCAATCTCATCTTCCAGCTACGCAGCAGTGGTCACGTGGCCCCCGTTGATTCCACTATTTTTATCGGCACGACCTCCTTCCGCCTCGCCTCCAGTGTACAGGCCCCCACCTCACATTTATTGCGATAGAAAATGTATAGACACTTTCAGGTGGATTTTTAGACCAGCCCCAGTGTCACTCGCCATATATATATATATATATATATATATATATATATATATATATATATATATATATATATATGGCGAGTGACACTGGGGCCGGTCAAAATATATATATATATATATATATATATATATATATATATAAATATATATATATATATATATATATATACATATATCAAATTGCAAAGAAAAAACCAAGAAAAAGACTCCGGCTCGCAGAATTGAACTTTGGTCCTCTCAATCATACGTGCTAGGCGTTAACGACTGCGCCACCGAGAAGCATGGCGTTAGGAGTTCAAACGATGCTATTTATATCTACCACTTACCGATGCTGCCGGTCATCTCGCAGAGAATTGTGTTTTCAGTATTAATAACAAGGTGGCGCAATAAGGGCGTGTCCCCACATTGCGTGGTGGCGCGTGCTCCAATCTCACACGCGTACTTTGCCCCACTTGGAGGAGGGGAGTGACGCTCTCTCGCCTGCCTTTATCTTAGCGGTGAGAATCGTGGTCTTCGCTGACCTTAGGGTTTACCGGGCACGATTCTGTTGTAGTTATCAGGTGCACAAAGATCGCTGCAATCATAGCAGCCTCCGTTTGCGAAAAGCATGCGCTTTTCAGACACAGCAAAAAAAATTGCCCGCAGCTTCCCTCGGGGGAACACTGAGGAGGATGCGGAGCATATAATTGGTTAACGGGGTGTTAAAGTGCGACTTACTTGGGTCGATGGCTAAATTGGTTAACGTGGTTGTGAAATGGGGTGTTAAATTGCGACTTACTTGGGTCGATGGCTAAATTGGTTAACGTGGTTGTAGGAGGGGTGTTAAATGAGTGAACACGTACACACGTATGCGAAAGGACGGCGCTGGTCGAAGGGACGTCGATCATTGTGTTTGTGGATTCGTTGGAATTCATTTCACCGCGACCTTGGACGTCGACGCGCCGTACAAACCAACCGACGAGCGGCAACTGAGCGAGCAAGCGCCGACCTTGAGTATATATACAGCGCGACGGCGCATGCACTGTCAGCTGTTGAATGTTCTCGAAGGAGAAGCGCGCGCGCGGCACAGATGGCGACGGCGCGACGGCGCATGCGCTGTCAGCTGTCGAATGTTCTCGAAGGAGAAGCGCGCGCGGCACAGATGGTGGGTGACGGCGCGACGACGCATGCGCGCGCGTCAGCTGTCGAATGTTCGAGAAGCGGTGCGGACGGCGCGGACGGCGCACTACAAGGCGCGAGTATAAGATGCTTCCGCATCTAATAACCGAGACGCTTAGTCACGTGCATATGTACCTGTGGGTAGGTTTTGTGTGTCATTTGTGCGTGAGAAACGTGGGGCACGTCTCGGTCTGCTTTTCATTCTGAGCGTGACCATTCACTTTGGTACTATCGCGCTGATTGCTTCGCCTTTGAGGTGAAGCTGCGAGTTTTTGTCCTCTATCTAAATCCCGGCGCACCCATAAAACCACGATATCTGCTTCGCGTGTGGCAACACTGGCCATATTGCACACTACTGCCGCTGTCGTTTCTCAGCTGCGTATGCGTCCTGCGGAACTTTTACCGTCCCGCCGCAGCATGCCACCACGTTCGCATATGAACAGACGCACTCCGACTGGAATCGACGCCCCCCACCGGTTTGTTTCCCATTCTCTCGTCACCGATCATTATCGCCTATGCGTCGTTGACCACCTACTGTAGAAGGAAGGTATTCAGTGCAGTTTTCGAGGCAAGACCTAAAACTTCTGTGCGATTCCCAATGCCCCCATTTTCGGTAGAAAACGTTATTGGTGCGTCGACGTTGAGAGAGTCGCCACAATAGCACTAAATAATACCAGGGGCACCATTTCTGTGCTGAGCGCAATCTTTTGTCGAAAAAACAAGAAAATGACGACACTTGCATGTGGCTGGGGTACAGTATATTGAAGTGGTGGCGTCTGCGAAGTGTGGTGGCACCGTGGTGTTATGTACAACGTCCTTGAAGGCGACGGCAGTGGTGCTTCTCGATTGAGCGGCGAAAAAAACGATGGTCACGTTGGCGCGAAACGTCACGCATGAAACGGCGGCCCGCCAAAATAAAGAGAAAGTCTGTGCGAAAGGTTGCGCTGCCAACGTACGAGAGGGAAGAAGAGAAAGACAAGTCGTGGGCAGAATCAGATCAGAGAATCAGAATCAGAGAAGAAGAGATCGTGGAACGCTCGAACACGCAAGTAGCTGGTCGTGCTTGCTCTTGGGTTTTGGCCTAAGTTTGTGTAGTGGCTGTGGTTTCTTTGTCTTTATTAGGTGTTCCTATAGTGCTTTTACAGCTACGTAAGCGCTTTTAGCGCCAAAAAGTTCACTTAGATGCAGTTTTCTTCACCTGGACCAGGGGCTTGCCTCTGGTCTGCTTCACTTCCGCCACAGGAAATACCAGTGGATCAGTTTCTACGCAACGGCATTCCCGCAGTTCCTGTGGCCCTCGTCCCTAGCAATGACGGCTTCATTAGGATGAAGAATCCGAAAGTGATTCAGGCGGAGCTTAGAGCTGCGACGTCTCACTTCCACAGCATCACAGAGGTCCGCCAGTTCGGCAGAGGTGGTATTCTATGCTTTTCATCTGATCAGCTCTGTGTCCAAGACCTATTGAAGTGCTCGAGTTTCGCGACCAATCCGGTAAGCGCCTTTATTCCCCCGCATCTGGCATGTGTGAAAGGTATTGTTCGCGGTGTCGATGTTAACTTGACTCCGTCTGAGGTATTAGAGATGTTTGCCGTGACTGGTGCTATTTCCGTTTATAGGTGTGCACGACTAGTAGAGAAGCAGAAGACGCCGACTGAGTCGGTAATTGTAACCTTTGCTGGAGCGAATCTCCCAAGCGAAATCAAGGCATGGCCACTAATATACAGAGTGGAACCGCTATCACCGCGACCACTCCAGTGTACGAAGTGCTGGCGATACGGTCACACTATTAAAGGATGCAGGTCAGAACTCAGATGCCGAGTGTGTGGTGACAACCACGAAACAAATTACTGCAAAGCTAAAGAAGAGAAATGTTGTCTCTGCAACGAACAACACTGTGCAGATAATCCTGATTGTTCAGCAAAGGCTCGAGAAATGCAAATTCTTGAAATTATAGGGCGTAGGCGCTGTTCTCGACGAGAAGCCTTAGCGGAAATACAGACTAGAACTCAGGGGTATGCCAGTGTTGCAGCACGACATCTCTCGGAAATGAATGGGTCGATTTCCCTGAATATAGCGGAGGCCATAGAAAAGGCTCTAGAAAAAGCCATGGAACGACTGACTTCTAACCTTTGCGATTCTCTATCTCAAATTTTGGCTAACCAGATGACTCGCATATTTGGTACAACGGGAGAGCCAGGCCTAGTATCCCAACATCTTGAGAGTTCACGACCAATAGCTGACGGTGAATCTGAAACTGCGCCATCGTATTATCCGCCAGCAGGAGCCTCTGCAATAGGCGTCCACAGCCAAAATGAGGAATCTGAAACCGCACCCTCGTATTTTCCGTCTACAGCACCCTCTGCAGTAGATATACAGAGTGTAAGTGAGGACAAAGCTACATATACAATAGATTCCGATGACATGGATTTGGACCCTAGGTCCCTGAAGAGATCTAGATCCCCTGTGTCAAAGAAAACTAACTCACCGAAACAAACTAAGAACAAAAAGTATCTGAAAGAAAAGGAGAGCCTTTCGAAGAGGGATTTCTTGAAGGAAGGCATTCTAGAGAAAGCTATAGCGGAAGCAGCTCTTTCGAAACCATAGGGTCGCTTAAGATTCTCCATTGGAATTGCCGTTCAATCCATTCTGCATCTACGGATTTGGTATACTTGACTTCTAAATTCGCTCCTGATGTTATAGCATTACAAGAGACATGGCTATCTGTACATAATTTGTTTCATTTAAATAACTTCCAATCCTTTCGATTAGACCGTCCATCGAGAGGTGGGGGTCTAGCTTTCTTTATTAATAATAGAATTAGTATGAAAGTCAAATGCTCATACAAACATATTTCGCCAGAATGCGAAATTTTGGCAGTAGACATTACACTGCCCAACTGCACTCCTTTCACTTTAGTTAATATGTATTTTCCGGATGGAGTTCAAGACACACGAAGTTTGGATCTAGCTACAAAATCATGGTGCAAAGACAAAGTTTTAGTTGGAGACTTTAATTCTCACCACACGAGTTGGGGTTTTAGAACTGATCTTAGTGGGAAACGCTTGTGGGAGTGGACAATGGCTAATGACCTGACGTGCCTCAACGTGAGAACCCCCACATTTATTCGTACTCACTACAGGTCGGCCTTAGATTTAAGTTTTGTCAGTTCAGCCATTACTACTTCTTCTTGGAAAGCGCTGGACTGTGGCACCAACAGTGACCACTTACCGATAAGTTTTGAAATTTCTTGTCCGATAATTCCATCTTGTTCAAATGTAAGAGTATTTGTAAATTACACTAAATTTAGGAATGACCTGAAGTCAGCACTGGCTACTCACTCGGAAGAGAGCGATGATAAAAAAGCACAGAAAATAAACGCAGTCATGAAAAGATCCTACAAAAGAGCCGAATTTACTGTTGAATCCACAAAAAGAGTATATAGCCGTTGGTGGAATGATGAATGTACAAGAGAGCACCGACGACGCAAGGCAGCTTGGAAGCAGCTCTTACATAATCAATCCCCACAAAACTGGGCCGATTATAAATTCATTGCTGCGGGCTTTAAAAGAACGGTAGCTCAAGCTAAACAAGATTATGACAAAAGACATTATGAATACCTGTCGAAGCCTAAACATATGAAAGCACTGTTCCGATATATGAGAGCTCGGAAAATCTTGCCATCACCAGTTAATGTAGCTTGTGATAATCTGTCGGCACAAGAAATGACCACTACCTTAGAGGCAATAGGTAAAGGTCTGGAAAGCAGATTCACTTCAGTAGTGCCAAACAACTGGCACAAGTCTACGGCAAGGTCTGACATTGAAGAAGTGACACAGACTGAAGTATCCAACGTGATTAAACATTTACCCTGTGCATCTCCTGGCCCAGATGGGATCACAGTAGCCATGATTAAAATTCTGTTCAATTTATCGCCTCGAGACGTCGCCAATGTTATTAACTACTCCTTAAAAAACTCATGGGTGCCGCAGGATTGGAGAATAGCAAAGGTGATTCCTATACTAAAAAATCCGGGTGGAGGATTAACAGTCGATAATATCAGACCAATCTCTCTAACATCTAACATGGTCAAACTAGTAGAGAGGGTCCTTCATAGCCGAGTAAGTATCTGGATGACAGACAATTTAGTAATAAAACCGAACCAAATCGGCTTTCGTAGTGATTTCTCAATTTGGTGTGCCCATGCTGATTTAGAGAGCCGAATACAGCTCGCGCGTAAAAGAAGGCAATACGCTGCTTTAGTAACGCTTGATATAGCCAAGGCGTATGACAGTGTGGAGCACTTCATATTGTTAAATACGCTAGAGAGATTGAACTTCCCACAATATTTTATTGAGTGGGTGGCAGAATTCTTAAAATCAAGAGAATTCTACTGCGTCAAGGATGGATGTTCATCATCTAGATTTAAACAAACGCGCGGAGTTCCCCAAGGAGCAGTCTTATCTCCAATATTATTTAATGCTTTAATGAGCACAATTCCAACAGATCAAGAAGTTACTGTCTACATTTATGCTGATGACATCGCACTCTTTGCTGCTGACTGTAATATTTACTCACTACAACTTAAATTACAAAGATATATTAACATGTTAGAAATTTGGTTGCAGTCGATTTCGTTATCGTTAAATGTCAACAAAAGCGCGCTCATGGCATTTCCGCTTGCAGAACCAATTTCAATTTCAATTCTATATAAACAGGAACCCATCCAGCAAGTAGACTCTATAAAATATTTGGGAATCATTTATAATGAGAAACTTAACTGGAGTCCACACATAGAGTATATAACTACCAAAGCAAAGCGGGCTTCAGGCTTACTACACAAGCTAAGTAACCGGAAATATGGATTACGGAGGCACACCTTGATAACGTTGTACAAGATGTACATGCGCCCCATCATGGAATTTGGCTGCATATTATTCTCGGGTGGCCCTGCTTATAAAACGAAACCTCTAGTCGTCTTGGAGCGAGAAGCACTGAGAATGTGTCTGGGACTCCCTAGATTTGTGGCTATCAACGTACTGTACCAGGAAGCGCGCCTGCCTACACTACTTTGTCGATTTCGAATTTTGACCGTACAAGCATTTTTAAAATTTTATAGCTTACCGGCAAGAAGATCTCAATATGCTTTTATCGCAAACCCAGACGCCTTCTTTCTTGCTCATTGGCCACGGTTTCACACACCTCAGATAATGTTTGTACAAAAAAATCTACAAAGTATAAATGTGAACATTAGAAATGTAATTGAGACTAATGACTCGAATTGTCATGTTATTATTGAGTATGATGATATATTCCCCCAAAACGCCAAATTACAATCCCTCAAATTTTTAAATAACATATTATTAGATTACTTGGAGCATGCAAAAACTAAAAATATAATAGCCACAGATGCTTCCGTAAATAATCAAAAGGCAGGTGTAGGCATTGCGTCTGATTTGCTTGACTGGTCCTTTTCAGTGAGACTGCCTGATTTTACTCCAGTTTTTGAAGCGGAGCTCTTGGCGATTATTTTAGCTCTTCGAAAACTTCCATCAAATCAAAACAACGCAGTAATAATGACGGATTCTCTTTCAGTTTGTGCAGCTCTGACGGCTTCAGAGAACTCTCGAATCCTAAGCACATTCAAAACATTAGTACCCCCGCAGTTGAGACTCCTGAGATTACTATGGGTTCCGGGACACTGTGGATTAAGATTAAATGAATTGGCCGATTCCTTAGCACGAGCCGCACTTGATGGGCCAGTTTTGTCCATACTGCCAGATGTTGAATATATCACGGCAATAAGATATCGAAAATCAGCAATCTCCACGGATACGATAGAAAAAGTAATTACACGGACAGACTATAACCACCTCATGTTTCCATGGCAACACCACTGGAGTCAGTCCAGAAAGCTCGAAGTCTTAATTACTAAATTTCGATGTCGTGTCCCCCCTCTAAACCTGTATCTACACAGAGCTGGTCAGACAACATCACCCCTCTGCGCATTCTGCGGAGAAATGGAATCACTAGATCATTATTTTTTGTATTGTCGCCGCTACGAGATACTTAGAAAAAGGTTACTAGTTATGCAATTTCGGAAAATAGGCCTTAGATTAACGGTGGAAACGGCGCTAAGCTTTGGCGCCTCAGCTTTGGGACATTGCCACAGGGATGTTTTCAATGCCGTTTGCAATTATATTCAGGCAACCAAGCGTATACCATTGTGATCTTCAATCAAAAAAAATTATTTATTACTCCCCAGGGCAGAGTGAAGTGAACGCAGCTGAGTGCTAATCATAACACCTCAAATCTCAAAATTGCTCAAATTGATTCTTTTTTTTTCGTTTGCTCTTTTTATGTTGTTTTTATTTTTACATTAATCTCATTATAATACCAATTCATTAAACATTGTTAAAATGATTACAGAAAAACTGCACTACACTTTCTTGGCCAATCCCCCTGAGTGGGTATGAGCCAGCCTCCCAGGGAAACAAAACAAAACAAAAGAATCAGATCAAGCTGGCTGGAGTGCAGATCCTGGGTGTCGCGCGACTGCGGTGTCCAGTTCCGGACTCGAACGCGTGAAGTCAGGCAAGGCCAGAACGCTCCAGCTGCCAACGGTGTACTCAGAAGTACGCAGCCTTCCAGAGTTCCGGCCGCGTCATTTCAAGGTCACGTCCTAGGTATCCGGGCTTCAACTCTGGTCCCGAACCACATGTGGAGGGTGGAACTTTACGGGTGGTGACCATATCCTCAAAACGAGCCAGCATCGGTTAGCGGCTGCAATTCTTGCTAAGGCAAGGGATTTCTCGTCTCCCAGCAAACGTCGCCGTGCTGGTCAGTGCGTGACTCCAGCTGCTGAGACATCGCCAGTGTCCGCCACCTCAACCCACGAAGCCATTGCCACCATCAATGCCACTGGTGACTGTTGATTTTTGTAAATATTATAGCTGGACAAACAATGGGGCATGTTTTAGTTTTTTTAGTTTGTTAGCTCAGACTTGGTGTCTGTAAATTGCAACTTCGTCTCTTTTCATCTCTTAATTATATTTAAATTTTTTACTTTTCTTACTTCAAACGGCTTCGTCTTTTCTTAGCTCCAAAGATTTCTCTCCGAGGAACAAGTTACTCAACCGTAAACCTGCATCACAAATTGGCGTCCGGTGACAGGACAAAGTCATTTGTTTTTCGTCTTGATTGTCGGAGGTGGTGCGAACCATGACAAGCACGTGAGAGATATTAGAATTGGCTGAACGCACGGGTCTGAAGTGAATGCAGTTCAGAGTGTGGTATAAAGAGCAGATGAGAGAGAGCGTGAGCAACGTGCTGCCGAGCGAAAGGTGGTGAAAAAAAAGCTCGAATTAGAGACGCTAGAACTCGACCGTTGACTCGAGCTTGCAATGGCAAAAAGGGGGCAGCTCGGGATACTGAGGAGTGAACCAGTGCCTGAGGTGTGCTCTGACAGCAGTTACATCACGAGCAATACGAATTCATGTCAGGCTGACCCTATACCTTGTCATGACCACTCGCTAGAGAATGAAACTCGGGAAGAATAAGACTGAGAGGTGTGTAGCCAAGAATCTAGGAGACTCGATTAGCTTATTGAAGCACGGAAATGCTTCGTGAGCATGAAACAAGAACGTTTCATTCAAAGTAAAGGGTGTGCTAAATCCTGCGAGAAGTCAAGCACACTTCATGCAGAGGTAGAATTGTCTCTAAAAAGCTACACTGAAAAAGCAGTAAAAGGTCTCTTAGCTAACACCGGCGAATGCTGTAATGAAAGCTCCAATCTATTTTCTGCCTATTGTTTTGGGCCACTGGATTTAGCAACGAACACTACGTACACAGCTTTTCATTATGAATATAACTCGCCAATACAAAGAGAAGGCTGGAATTCTCGAGAAATATTAGATGATTCTTTCACGAGAAAACTGGAACCAAGTGCAAAAACGCGTGTTGAAGAACAGATAGTAGAGATGCAATGTAGGTCAGCTTGATGTGGTAATGAGGGTAGTCACAATGGCCCAGGCCAAAGAGCTGAAAGTTTTGATGAACAAGCAAGACAAAAATCTGAAGTGGTGGAAAGTGAACCCCAAGGCAGTAATGGTTCAGCAGGTCATTGTACGAGGAAGAACGCTAACTGGTGCTCTCTGACATCTTCGGTTAAAGAGGTCGCTTCTCTAAAGGTGTTTGAACGATTGTTGGCTTAAGAGCTCAAGCAAGGCGTTCCTGGGAAGGATGAAGTCATTCAGACGTGGTTGTACTGGCGCGCCTGGAGGCAACGCTTTCTACTGGCATAGAGCTATTCCTGCGTGTATGCTTTTAATTTAGAGGTTGGGCGTCTGGTGATACACAACTTTAGCTTCAGACGTGCTTACGGTTGACGATTCGTCCACCGCCCTCGAATTCCTCACTCTTGTCAATTGGTTAGGGACATTAAACGTCTCGTTTGGAACGCTATAACTTAGCGTCCAGTTCGATTTCTTGGTGGTTTCTTTTGGATCTTGATTGTAGACGACGGAAGGGTGTTTCATGTGAACAGTTGAAGAAGTTACAGGCAATGTAACATTGGCTTGATGTGTAGTTCTTTTTTTGCTTATTAGGGTATATATGAAAAAAAACGTCGTGTACTAAACAGGTTTATTTGGGAATTTTCATTATCCGCTAGATCAGTTCATACATTTTCTTGCTTCGTGTGTATATAGTGGTTAGTGAATGTGGACCTTTGGACGATGTCGTGAACTGTGTGAGTGTGTGTTTTGAGTGACTTCATCTTAGAATTAAGCAGCAATTTTTCGTGCAGAAAAACTTTCCCATAAAGAGCCCATTGTGGTATAGTATAGTGAAGTGGTGGTGTCTGTGAAGTCTGGTGGCACCGTGGTGTTATGTACAACGTGCATTAAGGCGATGGCAGTGGTGCTTCTCAATTGAGCGGCGGAAAGACGATGATGGCGTTGGCGCAAAATGTCATGCATGAGACTGCGGCCCGCCAAAAAAAGAAAGTTTGCGTGAAAGGTTGCGCTGCCAAGGTACGAGAGGGAAGAAGAGAAAGACGAGTCGGCGGCAGAACGAGATCGAGCTGGCTAGAGTGAAGATCCTGGGTATCGCGTGACTGCGATGTCAAGTTTCGGCCCCGAACGCGTGAAGTCAGGCAAGGCCAGGATGCTCCAGCTGCCCATGGTGTACTCGGAGGTACGCAGCCTTCCAGAGTTCCGGCCATGACTATTGAAAGTCACGTCCCAGGTGTCCGGGCTTCGACACCGGTCCCGAACCACCCGTGTAGGGTGGAACCTTCCGGGTGGTGATCATCTCCTCTAAACAAGCCAGCATCGGTAAGTGGCCGCAGTTCTTGCTAAGGCAAGGACTACCTCGTCTTTCGCCAAGCGTCGCCGTGCTGGTCAGCGCGTGACTCCAGCTGCTGAGACATCACCAGCGTCCGCCGCCTCAACCCACCAAGCCACCGCCACCCTCACCGCCTCCGGTGACTGTTGATTTTCATAAACATTATAGCTGGACAAATTACAGACATGTTTTAGTTTGTCAGCTTAGTCTCGGTGTCTGTAAATTGCAACTTCATCTGTTTTTTTCTCCTAATTATGCCTAAAGTTTCTACTTTTTTTCTTACTTTAATTGGCTTTGCATTTCATAGCTCCGAGGCTTTCTCTCCGAGCAACAATTTTCTCAACCGTAAATCTGCATCACAGTAGCATGGTGCTATCCACGGCTAGCGCGCAACACATTCATTCCTCGGCTGTGTGTAGGGCGCGCTTCCTCATTCAAGATGTTTTGTACATTGTCCAATTTTTCGTCCTACCATCTTGCTATCATGACCTCATCCTGTGCTGGAGTTTTCTATCACGCCATGAAGCTATCATCGATTGCTAACGTGCTCAAGTGTCCCTTGTGCCGACACGTACATTTTTATCACCCGACCATTCTCCTCTGCCCTGCAAACTGATCGTTGCTGACGACACCAACTTGCTTTCGTCCCTATCACCTTTTCGTGAGCTGTTCTACCTGACGCCATGGTGGTGTTAACGCCTTCCCCAGTGTTTACTGGAAGCAAGGGCATCTTTCTTCAATTCACCGTTCTAACAATTGCGTCTGGTTCAACCCTATTGCTCGTTACCAACCACTGCAACTAATTTATTGGCTTACTCCGCGGTCAAACTTTTGTGTATATACAACCTGTCAATACCAATGATCTTATCTTTCTGATGAAACCCCCTGCTGTCACATTGCCACAATCACTCATGCTTCTGAGCCGTGAAGTTCGTCAGCCTTTGACAACTCCATTGACACACACCTACCTCCTCTTATCGCCGCCAACTTGTTGCTCTTCTTAACAAGATTCAATCGACTTTTATCAACCTTCGTTAGATCGCACCACGAGTATCACTCATAATATCGACACCTACTCACACTCGCCCCTGCGACAGCATCCTTACTGTGCTTCCCCCGAGGAGCGCCACGTAATTACGGAGCAAGTAGATGACATGCTTAAACATGAAGTCATACAGCCTTCTTAAAACCCTTGGTCATCACCCGTGGTATGGGTTAAAAAGGTGGTATCACTTGATTTTGCGTTGGATATCACTACTTGAACAAGATTGCGAAACAAAGATGTCTACTCGCTATTAAGAATAAACTACGCTCTTGACTGTTTACAAGGCGCCCAGTACTTTATATTCTTGAATCTGCGTTCTGGGTATTGACAGGTGGTAATGGCTGAATGTGATCTCCCTAAAACAGCCTTTGTAACGCCCGATGGCCTATATGAGTTCAAAGTTATGTGCTATGCGCTCTGCAACGCACCTGCGACATTTGAGCGCATGATTGATGCCATCTTGCGAGGCCACAAGCAGAAAACTTGCTTTTGTTACCTGGACGACGTCGTTGTCTTTTCAGCTGATATGCGGACACACCTTGCTCGTCTTCATGAATTCTCACGTATCTAACTTCTGCAGACATACAACTTAACACCAAAAAGTGCCTCTTCGCAGCACGCAAACTAACCATCTTGCGACATGTCATCTCAAACGACAATGTTCTTCCGGACCCCGATAAGCTTCGAAATGTCACGGAATTCCCAAAGCCCACATCACTGAAAGCGGTCAGAAGTTCCTTGGGTCTCTGCTCCTACTATCGTCGCTTCGTGCATAACTTCGCGTCCATCAGGGCACCTTTGACGAGTCTGATTGCCAACAGAAAAGGTATCTCAGTATGGTCAGCTGCACGTGACGACGCACTTCGACAGCTGCGTCGCTTGTTGACCTCACCACCTATTCTTCGTCACTACGAACCCACTGCTCTCACACAAATTTTCACCGATGCAAGTAGCGTCGGTTTTAGTGCAGTTTTGCGCAACGGAAAGGTACCCAAGCTGAAAACGTAGTCACCTATACAATTCGTGCTTTCAAGAAGACAGAACCAACTACTTTGTCACAGAGAAGGAGTGTTTGGCGATAATCTGGTCATCTACAAAGTTTTGCCCATACCTTTATGGCTGTCTTTTCGACGTGGTCACAGAACCCCACGTTCATTGTTGGCTTTTTACCTTTAGAGACCCGTCGGATCGCCTACGTCGTTGGGCACTTCGTTTGCAGGAATACGATATCCGTGTCGTTATTGTTCCTGTCGCAAGCTTGCGGGTGCCAATGAACTTTCGCGCTCAGCAATAAAACCCCATGTGACTCCTCTGTCACCCTTTTTTACCACCTTGTCACTACTCGGCGCCACTGACATCCTTTCAGAGCAGCCTAAAAACCTATAACTTGCCTGGTTACTCGACTACCAGATATGGCTTCTTGCTGTCTCGAGTCATATGCGCTCTGACATCTGCGCGAATTTTCATGTAGATCACCGAAGTACTCGCGCCGGTGTCCTAAAAACTTACAAAAGGCTGCGTCAGCGATGTTACTGGTGCGGAATGCGTCGCTTTGTGCAAATATGTTCAGTCTTGCACTACATGCCAACAAAAAAATTCCGCCATATCCACGAAGTGAATGATGATGAGTGGGCGAAGCTCCGGAGGTAAACCTGGTAAACCATGAATCCTCTGTACATTTTGCCCACTCGATTTTATTACATCGCTCCCCCTAGCGTACGTCGCCGCACTAAATCGAACGATTGCCTTCAACCAATGACACGCGCCATATGTGACATCATTCCTATTTTATAAGATCTCACGTCTTTAATCAACTACAAGTACCGCTTTCTAGTTTATAACATCTTGCATCTTTTCATCATCAGCTACAAGTACCACCGTCTAGTAAACACTACAAGAACTAAACGAGAGGTGGCTACATACAGGAGACGGTACCGCCATCTAGTGAACACTGCAAGAACTAAACTAGAGGTGGCTAGATACAGGGGACGGTACCACCATCTAGTGAACACTGCAAGAACTAAACTAGAGGTGGCTACATACAGGCTACAGGGGACGCACAGTCCACGCCCTAAGGAGCTTCGCCCCTAAAAAAGACACCTCTGCGGCACCTACTGGCATGTTAAAGCCACCCCTGTGCCCGGCTCGCCTATTTTATTGCGTGTGCATTAACCTCTATGACCCCAACTCATATAGTGGCTCTGGAAACCAGTGAATTATTGTCGGTGTCGATCATCTAACGCGCTACACTGACACTGTAGCGCTAGGGGCAGCGGCCACCCACCAATTCGCACGCTTCATCACCCGAAGCTTAATTGTACAATATGGGGCTCCATGGGAACTACTCAGTGATAGGGGTCGCGTGTTCTTGCCCGAGGTCATCCAAGCTATCCTCGCTGAATGCAACACAATCCATCGGAAATCTACCGCATATGAATCGCAGACGAATGGTCTCACCGAGCAGGTCAACCGCACACTTGGCGACAAGCTGAGGATGCACACTGACACCGACCACACTAACTGGGACACAGTACTACTTTTTCTTACCTTTGCTTACAACACCACGATGAAAGCGACTACCGGCTTTATTCCGTTCTTTTTGTTATACGACCGCGCGCCTTCCAACTCATTGGACACCATACTCCCATACCGTCTTGATGAATCTGAGTGCTCTACACTTTCTGAAGTCACCATATACGCTAAAGACTACCGTCGGTTGACTTGTTTTCTAAAAATTGAGGCTCAAGCTCGACAGAAGACTCGACATGGCGACGTTCATCGCCCAGCTCCTACGTTACGTGTTATCTGCCTTGTCTGGCTTAGGGTGCCCCGCGTGTCCCTGGCCTTTCTTCTAATTTTCTGGCGTGTAGCACAGTCTGTAACGTGTCATTGATGTGACCTCACTGGTGAATTACATCGTCAAACTCTTAGCACAATCACCAGATTTGCGCTGTCGAGGATGCGACACCATACACGTTGATCGCCTCAATTCCTACACAGACCCCTCATCGGGCCTACTCACTGAGTCACCAGGATGGCTACTCTTCACCCCGGGGGCATTGCAGTGAAGCATATACACCCACGCGTATGTGCCTTCGGAGGAGGACGAAAGGCCCGCGCTGTGATTACGCGAGAGCATGTGCCGCCTTTGTCAGCCTTGTTGTATGGCTCTTTTTCGTTGCGACCGCTTCGCGACTTCTCTGGAGAAATAAACCGCATCACATGGTTTTTAACAAATGCCAGATCACGTGTGCAGCTGCCCAGGTATGTGTGCCACTTTACAAGACTGTAATGGGTACCTCGTTAATTCCAAAAAGAACATAATTAGGTCACAGTGCACATTCGTTTATTTATTGGTTCTGCTACAGTCACAGTACCAAGAAAGTGCTGGCAACACTCTTTGTGGGAGTAGAGGCTTGTCCCATATTTCACTGTCTTTTCAGGAGTGCTGGGAACTCTGTTCCACACAGAATAAGCACACTCTCTCCACGAAGTGCTGACTCTCTGGCTGAACGAGAGAAAACAAGCTCCCTCGCCAGAGTACAGTCAAACTTCTGAAACAGAGTTCATACACTCTCTGTGGGAGTTGCGCTTCTGTCTCACAGAGTTCTACAATCTGTTGCGTTAACTCCCTCTAACAGCAGAAGCACTGCTGCTGCACTAGGACTAACGTAAAAAATGTGTAGAGTGTTTTGTAAAAGCAGTTAACTGCGTAGATTACTTCGACCTTACGACACAGACGCAGGAGACGTTATAATAGTACGCAACACAGCAAACAACACTGATAATATACCTCTCACACTTCTTTTCTTTATTGCCTGTCATATCAAGACAGTTCACATTTTACTTATATACATATTGATCACCATACTAGTGGGTCACAAAATACACCCACAGAATTCATTGAGGTACTGTCAGCTCTCAGATGACTTTTGATCAATACTTGGGCATTTGTAACAATCGCTCAATGCGCCCGATTCAGTCATACATCATCTTTGCCCTTCACCACTTCAAGAAGATGACACACGGACTCGCAAAAATGTTAGCGCACAGATAGCCTTTCAACATCCACGTTTTCGAAGGCACATCGCGTTTTCCATATACTGTGCAGGCCCAGAAGCATGATTAGATCATAAGGTACAGCTGCTTCGTTTTTAACCGAAAGAAAACAGATGCAGTGTGCTCTTCACAGTAATTCTTTTTTCGGGGTTCCTTGCAATATGTCCCAGAAAAAGACCACGCTCCAGCAATCTATAAACACACGTGTTCAATGGTTTCCGGTTTGTTACACAAGTGACGATTTGTGCTCCATGGCATTAATATTCCTTTATCCTGCGACCACGTTTTAACTGGTGAGGTATGTAATGTAAAGAAAAAAGTTTTGACTCCTGGTGCTAAAAGCATTCTTTTAACACGTTTCAGAACATCCTTTTCTGGGCCTGCACAATATAGTACGGCATCATGGTACAGGCAGTAAAACATCGACAAGGTCTTTATAGAATTTTTTACGTGATACTTTAGCCAGATACTCAAACGAAAATCTCACTGACAAAAAGTGAAATGACGAAAAAACTTCCTTTATATAACCTTGTATTGGTCCTTGAGTATTTGATGACAATACGAAAAATATCTGCAGCACTCTGGATAACCTTAGTTATATAACAGTTTTCAAAAAGAGATCATCTACATTACGCAGAAAAAGAAAACAATTGACAAGTTGTCCTATGAACAAATTAACTAATCCAAGCCCGCCGTCTCTAACTTTTCTAAAAAGGGTTTGTGCGGCTTGATGTTTCCTATACAGAGCTCCAAATGAAAATTGCAAATACTCTGTGTATTTACTGTACACTTATTCTACAGCAGTGCAAAACTTGCATTACGTTTCACAGCTTGCTCACCAGAAATAAATTGCGCATTGTGGCCCGTGCGAATATCGAAATACCCCAGCCTTTCTATTTTTAGACATCATTGCGCAATGCCTGTGTTTCTTTTTCTGAACACGGTTCACTGTCGTGATAGAACTCCAGCGGCACACCTAAATACTTCGTTGGTGTTTCCTGCCATTTATTGTTTAGAAATAATATTCTTTGCGTGGCGTCCCATTCCCCATGCCAGAAGCCAAGGCACTTATCCCAGTTCACGGCACTACCATTCGCCTAGCACAAAGTTTTCACTGCGTTTACAGCATGCAATAAACTCTCATAATTTGTACAGAAAGCTGCAATGTCGTCTGCGTATGAAAGCAGGCTAACCTCCGCTTCATGCAATTTAAAGCCGCTTATTGCAGTATTATTGATTACACTTAAACAGAAAGGTTCAATAAAAATGGCAAAATGCAGGGGCGATAGTGGGCACACCTGTCTCACTGACTGCAGCACAGGTATACGCTCACCCGTAGTTTTATTTATTACCAATGTTGTCGTACATCCAGTGTAAACCATGCGCACTCCGTCACTAATGAAACTCCCTACGTTAATGTGCTCAAGAAACGAAAAGAGCAAGGCGTGTGGAACGCGATCAAATGCCTTTTTGAGGTTAATTTGAAGCATGGCAACATTGAGAGGCGTAGCGTCACAACTTTCTAGGATTGATTGTGATATGTTTCTGTTGGTCATTATTTTCTTCCCTTTATGCCACAAGTTTAGTGGGACTCAACCAGTTTTGTCATAACTGTCTCAAGTCTTCTGGCCCATATTTTCATCAATGTTTTATTGTCAACGATTTTTTAAATTGTAACTTTCACATGTAACAAAAAACTTCGCAAACACTTGTTTGGTCCCATAGGCTAACTGGCTAGAAGAGGGACCAATTGTGTGACATACCTACATACTTGTGCAAGCGGTTACACAGCGACAAAGGACATCAAACTGAATACAATGTATAAAAATTGAAAGAAAAAAACGAAAAAAACGCATGATTGAATTTGTATATACAAAGAAACATAGCGCAGAACATAGCTACTTATAGCACAGAATAACAATAGCACTAGAATAATAATAATCATAATAATATTAATAACACTAAATGAATATACAGTCGTATTACTTAGAAAGTTCGCATGAAGTGCATGCTTCATGGCCAATGAAAAATTGCTGGCTTCTTTCACATCAGTCGGTATTGCATTCCATATGAGAGCGCCGTGAAATTCTATGAGCCTTCGACCATGGGCATTTCCGGCTACTGGTAAATTAAAACAGTGATTCGCTGCAGCCCTTGTACAGCGCACGGGTAACGTAAAGGTGCTTATAGGGAATGGGTCATCACGTCTTATTATTCCATGCACTATATCAGCATCACTTGACACGTGAACAGAGTCCAGTGAAAGTACACGCATAATTTGAAACAGTTGTTTTGCAGTATCCCTCCTGTTTGAGCATGTGATAATCCGGACTGCCCTTTTTTTGCAGGCGGCTAATACATTTCAAATGAGTTTTATATCTACTGTTCCACCATGCTATACAGTAGCTCAAGTGACTGTGCACGAAGGCAATATATTGGATGCATAAAATTGATGTGCCAAAACATTCACGGGCTTTTAGTAGCGTGTGACACTCATATGCTAGCTTGGAGCATGTCTTTTATATATGCGATTTCCGCTTAATTTCCGAGTCAAACATGACCCCTATGTACTTAAACGAGGCTACTGGCTGTAGCAGTGCCCTATCTAAAACCAAGTTGAAACCTTCAAAGTCGAGTTATTTTTTCATATTTAGGTAGTTTCGTTTAAACCATACTTGTACTCTCTGTAACTCTTCATTAATTTTACCTTCAATGTCTCTTAAGCTGTCACCAACAAAGATTAGTGCCGTATCGTGTGCCTACATTAAAGCTTCTGAATATAGTAGGATGGAGAGAAAATTGTTAACGTACAGGAAAAAAAGAGTGGGTCCAATAACTTAGCCTTGTGGTACCCCAGAGACTATTGATTGAGTAGAGGACTCGACACCATTCATCATTACTCGTTGTTGTTGATCGAATAGGTATGATTTAAGAAGCTGGTGAATTTCGCCTCGAAAAGCGAAGTCATGAAGCTTACTTAACATGATGTTGTGGTTGACGGAATCGAAAGCTTTTCTTACGTCTAAGAAACCTACAACGGCTATCTTATTGTTGTTCAAGGCTTTGTTAACTTGTTGGGTTAATACCAAAACTGCAGTAAATGTAGATCTGTGTGCTCGAAAACCTTGTTGGTTTGAGCAAATTATATTACGTTTGAATGCAAGTGATGTCTGCCCTGATAGAGTTTTTTCAAACATTGTATTAATTACTCTTAACACAGATATCGGTCTGTAATTTCAGGCACTTGATCGGTCTCCATCTTTGCATACAGGGACGACTTTGCCCAACTTAAGCTCATTTTGGGTATATACCACAGTCCTGCAAGTGTTGAAACATGTGCAGCAAATGGTCTGTAGAATGTCTATGTTATTTTTTTATTATTTACCTGTAATAGCATCGAGCCCAGCCGCTTTATTTGCGTTTAGTTTTTTTTACTATTGACATAATATGGGACAGTTCTATTTCATATATGGCAAAACTATCAGAAACTGGTCTCATGGGACGCGTGTGATCTGTAGTGTCAGGAAACTGAGCAGCATTAGTGAGGCTAAGTGATCTATATGCAGTAACACTTCTTAACTTCGCGGAGTCTTCTGTTTTAGGTATTAAGACCATGTGGGCTGACAAGAACGATGGTGGAAGTTGTTTACATTTAAAAGCTTCAATAAATACCTCCCTCAAATTAGGTGAAATTACGTGTTTGAATTCCTTGTATACTGCAGCACTCAGGCCATCAAGACCTGGAGACTTACCAATGTTTAACTTATCAATTGCTTTTTCAACTTCTCTCTCTGTTATAGGCAATTTTAAAATTTCATTCCTTTCCTCAGCAAGTCTTGGCATCATTGAAATGAAATCGCTATTAAAACGATCTGCGTGTACACTAGTTGGTGTAAAAACTCTTCGTAATATTCGAAAAACGCATTGGCTATTGCTTCTTTCGAATAGTACCTTGTTCCTATATAATATAATTCTCTTATTTCACTTTTACAGGCATGTCTCTTCACAGCCCCAAAAGTTCGTTTTGTTGGCATTTCTCCCGCTACCAAGTTTTCTGCTCGAGCTCGAACCATTGCTCCGCGATAACATTCTTGGTCTATCAACTCAAGCTTGTGTTTTGTTCTGTTTATCTTTTCTGAAAATGTTCCGGCCTGAGTACATTCTTTTGCTAATAACTGTTGCAAGTTTTCACGCAAGCCCACTTCAAGTTCTTTTTCAGCATGTCTCAGGATGCTGGCTATCTCAAGTCCTTTCACTTTAATGGTCTGTTCAAATAGTTCACAGTTATGTCCACAGGATTCGAGTGTTCTATTTGCTAAGTCTTCTAGGCCCTCTAGAAAAATGCGATTAAACTTTTCGAAATTTATTGTTTTAACATTAAATTTCCAGAGGTCCCATTAGAAATGTTTGTTGTGCCTTTTATATTTACCCACTGAGAATGAAACCAAACAATGATCACTAAACATAACAGGTGTAACTCTGTAATCATGGCACAATGCAATGATTTTATAAGACACGTATACTCTGTCAAGCCTAGCATGGCTTGAACGCTGAAAGTGGGTAAACGTAACCCCCTTTTCACTGCAAAGACCTTCATTCATGTCCTTTAGCTGAGCCTTCACCACCATATTGATTAGAACGGCAGTGCTTGGATCTCTGTATGGCCTGAAATTCGATTTATCTATACTCGAACAAACGCAGTTGAAATCCCAGGGCAAAATTAGTTTACGTTCGCATTTCAAATACACTTCAAGTTTAAAAAAAAGCTCCTTTCGATCTTGAATCACAGTGGGTGAGTACACATAGATCACTCTCCATTTTTCTTTTGGTAAGGATAAATCACATATATTAAAACGACCCGGCTTGCAGGTAGTTACGAACTCCACTTTTGCATAATTGCTCTACCGAATTAACAAGAGGCAACCTGCAGATGTACCCACCGCATGACGAACGCACACATAGAATATTCTCGTGAAAGGCAGCATCATTCGCTCTCTGTGCTCTTCACTCTCTACTTTAGTTTACTATACAGCGAAAATGTCTAGATCTTGTTCTATAATCAAGTGGTAAAGCTGGTTTTGCCGCTGTTTGGCAGAAAGCCAACGTACATTTAGCGTCGCCAATCTATTTGTCGCCATTGTGATGAGAAAAAAATGGCAGCACATCCACGGAGTGAATGATGGAGAGTGGGGCGAAGCATTCGTCCGTCCATGCGTCTGTCTGTGTGACCGTCCATGCGTCTGTTCGTGCGCTCGTCCCTGCGTTCGTTCATGCATCCGCCCCTGCGTCCTTTAATGCGTCCATCCATGCATCTGTCTGTGTGTCCGTTCGTCCATCTATTCAACACTCCAAGTCCCACCATATCGCATCTTTTTATCATATATTCCCCATGTAGAAGCAACGCCATTCAGTGGACATTCCAAGGACTAAACGAGAGGTGGCAAACGCACACTTTCTTACGGCTTGCGTTTCGGGTCTACTTACCACCTTCAGCCACCTTGAGTTCATGGTATATACTATTTCAACTTATTCATGGCACTGCGGCCCAATGCTCGCTAAACCTTTCTAAAACCAAGGAGGTTACGCCCAGCGAGTATAACGTAGCAGCCTTTTCCTGTCAGATAGTGCTCAATGTACATTCCATGGAGTGGCTGCTAATGTGAAATGAGAGACAGGAGGATTCAGCTTTTATTTCTGATGGCTTGCACTTCGTATCTGCTTCCGCCCTTTAACCACCTCGAATTCATTCACGGTATATACTAGTTCACTGTAATCATGGCCCTGCGGCTCAACGCTTCCTAAACCTTTCTAAAACTAAGGAGGTTACACCCAGCGAGTATAATGTAGAAACACTTTCTTGTCCGATAGTGCTCACTGTACATGCCAATGGCTGCTAATGGGGATCGCAGCGTGCGCGTCCACTAAAAGCCGAATGCTCCTGTCTCTCATTCCCCATTAGCAGCCATTGGCATGTACATTGAGCACTTTTTTATTGTTAAACAACGCACAGAAGAAATCTCTCACTGGCACCACCTTGGAGGTCAAATGTTATACCTATTTCGGGTATGTGCCACTGGTGGTTCCGTTTTACGAGGGACGCACAAGCCACGCCATAAGGAGCTTCGCCCCTAAAAGCCGAGCGCACGACGCTTCCCTTACCAACACCTAACCCACTGTCCGGCCGACGCTCAATGCGTTGTCCCATCGTCGCCGCGTGAAAGTGATGACGAATGCAGGTGGCCAGCACCCCGAGACTTTTCGGATCCAGCCACTCGCCACTGCCCTTGATCTTTGTGGGTCGGACGCTGCTGGGACGCCACGTCTCCCTCATTCAGGCGTCGCTTTATTGTTGTAGTTTCGACAGTATCCATGTCCAAAGTAGCGACAAGGCCGCTGACTGGTTCAGGCTTGTGCAGGGTTCCCACCCGAGTCGAACGCCGTTGCGTTGGAGTGCCCATAACCGTATTTTCATGTGTGTCTTGCTTAGGTGTCTCCTTCTTCCTCTCGTTGGTAGGCACTGCAAGAGACGCTTCCGCGCCTGCCTCCAACGCCGCAGCCCTCTCTGCTTCCTCTTCATCCATCAACAATTCAGTGTGATCAGCATTTGTTGCTCGACTTGCTGCACTGGCGTAAGAGCAAGTACAGTCCGCCTGCTTATCCCCAAAAGCGCGACAACCAGCGCACCTGGGCACCTCGCAGTCGCGATGAATGTGTCCAGTGTTCCGGCAACGCAGGCACAGCGACTCTCTTCCTGGCACGACCACCAGTGCCGTGCCGCTCCCGAGACGCATCTGGTGGAGTATGCGATCCGTGGTAACAAGGCCTTCCTTAAGTAATAGCCGAAGGAATCCTGTGGTTGACTCAACTCTTTCGAAGTCTTCGTTTCTCCACTTGTCGCTGATGACTTCGTTCACTTCACCATACTCCCGGAAAGCACGCCATACAGTCTCTGCGTTGACGTCAAAGGCTACCCAATGCAAATTAAGACGCAGATGTTACCCGTCTGGGTCGACGGCTACGCAGGGCCGGTTTTTCACAGAGAGTAGGCCAGCGTCCAGGAGCATTTTTAGGGGCGAAGCTTCTTATAGCAGCACCCGTTCGTCCCTCGTAACCGTTGTAGTGTGTAACAACTATAACATTTTGGCCACAAAGAAGGTGCCGGTGAGAGATTTCTTCTGTGCATTGTTGAACAATAAAATTTCGTGCTCAATGTACATGCCAACGGCTGCTAATGAAGAATGAGATACAGGAGCATTCGGCTTTTAGTTGATGCGCACGTTGCGATCCCCATTAGGAGCCATTGTCATGTCATCAACATCATCAGCCTGACTACGTACAATGCAGGACAAAGGCCTCTTCCATGTTCCGCCAGTTAACCCGGTCCTGTGCTTGCTGCTGCCAATTTATACCCACAAACTTCTTAATCTCATCTGCCCACCTAACCTTCTGTCTCCCTCTAGCCCGCTTTCCTTCTCTGGGAATCCAGTTAGTTACCCTTAACGACCAGCGGTTATCCTGCCTACGCGCTACATGCCCGGCCCATGTCCATTTCTTCTTCTTGATTTCGGCTATGATATCCTTAACCCCCGTTTGTTCACTAATCCACTCTGCTCTTTTCTTGTCTCTTAAGGTTACACCTACCATTTTTCGTTACATTGCTCGCTGCGTCGTCCTCAATTTAAGCTGAACCCTCTTAGTAAGTCTCCAGGTCTCTGCTCCGTAGCTAAGTACCGGCAAAATGCAGCTGTTATATACCTTTCTCTTAAGGGATAGTGGAAATCTACCTGTCAAAATTTGAGAGTGCTTGCCAAATGTGCTCCACCCCATTCTTGTTCTTCGAGTTACTTCAATCTCGTGTATTGGCTCCGTGGTTATTACCTGCCCTAGGTAGACATAGTCTTTTACAACTTGAAGTGCACTGTTACCTATCTCGAAGCGCTGCTCTTTTCCGAGGTTGTTGCACATTACTTTCGTTTTATGCAGATTCATTTTAAGACCTACCTTTCTGCTCTCCTTGCCTAACTACGTAGTCATGAGTTGCAATTCGTCCCCTGAGTTACTCAGCAATGCAATGTCATCGGCGAAGCACAGGTTACTAAGGTACTCTCCATTAACTCTTATCCCTAACTGTTCCCATTCTAGGCTTCTGAAAACCTGCTGTAAGCACGCGGTAAATAGCATTGGGGAGATTGTGTTCCCCTGCCTTACACCCTTCTTGATTGGTATTCTGTTGCTTTCTTTATGAAGCACTATGGTAGCAGCTGATCCCCTGTAGATTTCTTCCAGGATGTTTATATATACTTCATCGACGCCCTGATTTCGCAGTGTCTGCATGACGGCTGATTTTTGTACTGAATATCATTGGCATGTACATTCAGCATTATTTGACAAGAAAGGGTTGCTACGTTATATTCTCTGGGTGTAACCTCCTTAGTTTTAGTAAAATTTAGCGAGCGTTAAGCTGCAGTGCCATGAATACAGAGAACTAGTACATACCACGAACTCGAGGTGGTTAAAGGTGGGAAGCAGATACGAAGCGCAAGCTGTAAGAAAGTGTGCGTGTGCCACCTTTCGTCTAGTCTTGGAATGTCCGCTGAACGGCGGTGCTTCTATATGGGCAATATATGGTGAAAAGATGCGAGATGGTGGTAATTGGAGTGTTGAATAGATGGACGAACGTACTATGTCACACACGGACGCATGGACGGATGGAAGCAAGAACGAATGGACGGACAAATGCTTCGCCCCACTCCATATTTTACTCTTTGGATATGCTGCCAATTTTGTTTGGCCTCATCTGTCTTTATGTTAAGAAACCAGACTAGCGACATCTAATACGATACTATGCCGCTCACCTCTTGAATGATGCCTAGTTTCTTGAGCAGCTTTCGGAAGTCATTACTCCCATACGGACGTGCTGCGATGTCGCAGTGCAGAACCATCGTGCGTCTGATTACTTATCCTGAGGGCAGTGTGACAGATTTAAATGGTAGTCCTTGGGAAGTGATGTGCACGAGAAAGCACGGCCAGCGTCGGCCGCTGTGACAGTTGTTGACCAACCTGCCATCCTGCGTCCACACGCGTCGGTGTCCAGAAGCAGAATGATTATCTCTCACACTACCGACAACCATGCACACAGCAACCGGTATTTATACTCATGATGGCTTGCCCCATTCCAGTGCAGGTGGCGCTACATTTCTACTACGTGTTCTGAAGAGCAAATATACATCCGGAATTTGTAACTATCTTGTGATCGTCAGGCACTCTGTGGGCACGTGAATTTTTGTAATAAAACTACATGTCATACAAGGCCATTTTCAACACTAAATTCCCATTATAAACTAGTAACGTGTCAAATCGGCTCACAGCGGTGAAGGCACTTGTGCCCGAGCCTGAGCGTTGTACTTAGGCACTTGAAAACACAGTTGGCACGATCTGTCAGCAGTGCTGGAAGAAAGTAATCTACAAACGTAACAATCTGCCATGCGATCCGACTTGCGATGCCACGGTGTGTACTGGTATGCCAGAAAAACAACAGTAGTCGGCAAAACAGCAACTCAAACGCATCTATGATAATCCCTATAGTTTTGTTTACCTTAAGTACACTTTCATACAACAATAAGAGGCTTGTGGATTCCGAACGACAACCTTCTAGAGCCACCTGCCCCGAGATCGCTTCGAGTAAATGTGACCTGTACAACTCCCAGTTCATGTAGGCCTAGCTTACTGACCAAGTCCAGCAATCATGCCATCGGCGCTTCTGGGTTTAATAATGTGCTATGCCGAGGAGAAAGAAAGACTGTAGAGTATACCCTTGCTATCGCTTAACCTAAACGATTGATTTTTTTTTCATACGCTGTGTGCACAAGGAGTGATGAGCATCAATGCGACGTGCTTTCAGCCTGCGGCGCAGCGCGCACGGGCAACCGCCGACAGCCGCCGGGTGCACTCGTCGGCACTTCGCTGACTCATACGTGGAAAGACAGGCTTGTCGTTCAGTAAACGTTAATAAAGTAAGACGATGAGACACTTTCGTGCACATGCGATTTGACTTTTAGCTGTCGGCTATGTAGTTCCTGATATCGGTTTACAGATGCAAATCGGTACACTCTAACACGGCCGGTGCACATATTATCACTTGCGCACGAAACTACTCCTTATTCATTCAACTACGCGTACTTATCGAGTATTACAGTCTACATAGAACTTCGGCGCATGAACCCGCAGAAAGAGCTACTAACGGCTATTGCACTCGGCAGTAAATTATCTGCCCCAGGTTCTGGGTAAATTTTTATAGTTTCTTTTCCTTGTTGTGAATTCTGAAAGCAACTTGCCGTCTTGGCGTTAGTGGCATGTAATGCGTGGACGCCAGTAGTTTCCATATCTTGAAGACGCAAGCTTTGGTTAAAAAAACTAAAATCCCCTATGTGCTCAAATTACGACCCCTAAAGCGGAATGTTGTGTTTTCTTTAAAACAGTGTTTTTACCCAGCAGTGTCGATGGCGGTACGTGGCGCAGTGGTATAGTGCCCGCCTTGTCATTCGTAGGTGGTGATTGCGAGCTCCATTTCAACTTTTTTTTACAATATGCACGGCCCTTTTACCTTACTCACTTTTATAGCAATTTTTTTTGTACCGTAAACTAACTTTTTGCGGCGCTTTAGCTGTTGCCACTGTTTCTTGCTTCGAAGGTGTTGTTGTTGGCGCTTCAGGAACTAAACGTTCATGATCACACAAGCATGTTTCTGTTATCACTGAAATTCATGCTATTACTTGACGCATCAAATTTACATCTGGGGCGTCTACGCTATGAGGCGTATATATGATTACGAGACAGTTATATTGCTTTGTGGTGTCGGAGGTGACACGCAAATTTGATCTGGTGTTCTCTAATGCACAGTGGCATTAAACATTACATGATCCTCCACCAGTTAACCTCCATCAAATTGCGACCGCAGCAACCGGGATCAAACCCATGACCTTCAGATCAGCAGCCTAAAACGACTGCGGTGAACAGTTACCGTGAAAAGAAATATTTAAATATTCTGCATTCAATTATTTTTTTCATTTTGACAAAGAAGAAACTCATAGACTCATAATCATAAAAACTTAGCCAGCACTGCTCAAGGAGTTGAGATTACTTACGTCGTAATTAAAGTGAGCGTGAATATGAGAATTGTGAAAACCATAAAACTAGGCATCCTGAGGTTGCAGGTCACCACGATGTCGCAGCAGTAGTGAGAAAGCTAGCGGTTATTGTGGAGTATTTAGTTGAACCTGCAATGAAGACAACGTCTTTCAGCGGTGCGGGCAGCTCGATAATGTTGATGCCACTTTGCGTATTGCCAATTTAAACCTAGTAGCACTTTTACCCAATTTCGACGATGAATCGAAAACTGTTCCCTTCCTCACAATAGTAGTTTCGAAGAAGCACAATGGAAACATAGAAGCGCCTTTTTTGTAGTTTTTCAGAGCCCAAAAACGAAAGTGTCATTGCAGGGGGAGCGATTGTCATGGAATACACAAGTTCCTCTCAAATTTTATTTCTACGTGAATTTTCACAGTCCAGCATTGTTCCAGGCTTTCTCAATTCACAACTCGCCAATCTGCTGCATGTACTGGCAAACCTGCTAAAAATATTGGAGGGCGCTTGAGAACCCGTTCAAGAGTAGGCTGCGATAGCGTAATCGCGCCCCGTGCGTTACTTTCTAAACTACTACCTTGCTTCGCTTACCAGCGCATGCCTCAACCGTGTCGTAAAGAAACAGATGACTTTGCGCTTAGCTTTGCCCACTATAAGCTATCACTGAATGCTTACTGCAAGAACAGTGATTATTTGCCCACTTCGCCTTTAATTAAGCCTTTTTAAATCAGCAAAGACCCCACAATGCGTCCGTAGCGTAACACGCTAACCTACGCAACTGTTCACTTTGTTGATGGTTCTACTATACCGATGATGATTAAATTTGTATTGCCACTTTTAAGTGAATAGGCCTTTAAACCTTGCACTCTTTGCCGAATTAACAACTTTTCACGCATGGCTTGATTCCACTCCTCTGGCACGCACTATATGCTGCTTTAGGGAGAAGACTTCCACTACTTGACATTTATATAGTGTTCTTATTCTAAAGTCATTTGAACAAATTGCATGGCTGTCAAGTAAAACACCTGCTTGCAACTCAGACTGCCTGGGATTGACCTTCACTAGACACTGGAAATATTTGGGCCGAGGCTTGTTCGAGGTCCACATTTTACAGCTACATTATATGGAGTGTAATGATGAATGTAGTGGGCCGTGCAACGCTCGGCAAACATATTGTCAGTGCTAAGCACGAGACGCTCGGCCCGGACGTTGTCGCGGATTTCGCTGGCTAGGCATACGCTCATACGTGGTCTCGAATAACAGTTCTGACTGTCTCAGTTCTTTATTATAAATGGTGGAGTTTCCTGGGTCGCCTTGCCAACCTGGAGTTGCGAAGCCGGACTCGACCTGCCATCATAACCACTGCATCTGCCACAAGCCCTCCACCTATGGCTCCCCAGACAATCGTGTGCTCCGGCGCAGTCCGTCAGTGGGATCCTCCAATATTCAGTGGCACTGACGATCACGACGTCGACGAATGGCTGGCTACTTAAGAACTCGTGAGTGTCTTGAGCAAATGGGACGAAGCCACGAGACTAGCTACTGCCGGCATTTACTTCAGTGGCATTGCCCACTTGTGGCTTCGGAACCATAAGACCGACGTTTCCACCTGGACAGCATTCAAGACAAAGTTCATCGAAGTCTTCGGTCGTCCTGCTGTCCCCAAACTTCGTGCGGAGCAGCGCCTTCAGTCGAGATCTCAACTCAGCCTGGTGAGAATTTCACAAGTTACATAGAAGTCATGGACTTGTGCAAGCGTGTCGATGCGAACGTGACAGAGGGGGACCGCATCAAGCATATTTTAAGGGTATCGACGAGGACGCCTTCCAGATGGTCATTTCAAAAAGCCCTGCTAATATCGCCCGAGTTATCGAGCTGTGCCAAAGCTATGATGAGCTCTGTCGGCAACGTCTCGTCACCCACCATGCTGTCCCACATCAGGAATCGATGTCCAGCTTAACTCCCTCACAAGACCCCGTCCTCTTGTTGCAGATTAAAGATTTCATTCGCGAAGAAGTTGCCCGCCAACTCTCGCTCATCTCCGCCCTGCCGCAGCACAGTGCGCCACTTAGCCCTACACTACGGCCTATTAAACAAAATCAAGTGTCTGAGGTCCTTCCTCCGCAGCTGGTGCCACCAGTCAATTCACCATTGACGTACGCCGAAGCAGCAGCACGACCACGACCACAGACGTCCCAAGCGCCACCTCCACTGCTTGCACCTGTTTATGCCGCCCAGCCGCCACGACCTCCAGTCCGCTGAGTCCCTAATTCATGGCGCACTGCCGACAACCGACCGATCTGTATTTCGTGTGGTCTACCTGGACACGTCACACGTCTGTGCCACCACCGCCCACTCAACTCACGGGAAAACCCACGGCCATATGAGAACGATTACAAGTACACTCATTTCACTCCAGACCCCGAATTGTACGCTCCTTGACTAAGCCACCGACCAGCTCCTCATCACCGATCTCCTTTTCCACGTCGACGCTCATCCTCCCCGATGCGCCGACGCCCCCCTACAATCGACGCGGAAAACTAAATGACGCAGTTCCCAAGGCAAGAACTGCGACCTCGTCAGAAAGCGCAAGCTCTCTTCATTCGCCACCGAATGTAACAATGCCTTTCTTGAAGGTGTACCCATACTTGCGCTTATTGATACTGGTGCCACAATTTCTGTCATCACCGAAAAAGTTTGCCGTTCAATTTGAAAAGTGACAACACCTTACTTAGATTTATGTGTTCATACTGCCACTGCACAGCCTGTGCAGCCTGTGGCCGCGTGTACTGCCAGGCTTGTAATTCAAGGAGTGCCCTACACAGTGCAGTTTGTAGTGCCCCCGCACTGCTCTCATGACATCATTTAGGTTGGGAATTTCTCTCCCATCACCAAGCCGTCATTGATTACACCCGTGCCGAAGTCGTCTTTTGTCCCCTTGGTGATGCGCTACCAGCGCACGATCGCCCTTCCTACACGAAGTTCGTTATTAGTGACTACACCCAGATCCCTCCCCGCGCTACTGTCTTCGCATCTGTGTCGTGTACCGCAGTCGTCGACGCTACCGCATTCTTCACGCCTTCCGCTGCTTTCGTTCATCGCCACTTATTCCCACACCAACCGCTCTCCTAACTCTTCAAGGTGGTGCGACCGACATGCCTGTGGAGAATACGTTCCCATTCACGACTACGCTTCTTGAGGCGAATGTATTGGTTCGATATATTCATTCGAAACCATCGCTACACTTGACGATCCTGATGGATCATAGGAAGTCTGCGCCCTATCCTGTAGTTCCGTGAATGACCCTACCACTACCGACATTTTCAATCGTGTCATCGACCAAGGCCTAAACCCACAACAGAGGTGTGACCTTTTGAGCCTCCTTGACAAGTTTCAGCCATCTTTTGACAGTCACAGCGCTACTTTAGGTCTAACATCTACCGTATGCCCGCAGGTTGACACAGGTAATCACCCACCACTACGGCAGCGACCATGCCGTGTTTCGCCGACTGAACGCCGTGTCATATATGAACAAGTAGGTGACATGCTAAAGCGAGGCGTAGTTCAACTACCAAACAGTCCTTGGGCGTCGCCGGTTGTTATAGTTAAAAAGAAGGATGGCAAGATACGCTTTTGCGTAGATTATCGTCGCCTAAGCAAAATACCACGAAAGGACGTTTATCCTTTGTCTCGAATCGATGATGCCCTCGACTCTTCACAAGGCGCAGAGTTCTTTTCCTCCCTTGATCTACGCTCTGGGTACTGGCAAGTGCCCATGAATCCGTATGATAGGCCAAAAACTGCCTTTGTTACACCAGACCGCTTATACGAATTTAACGTGATGCCATTTGGCCTATGCAATGTGCCGGCAAAATTTGAGCGCATGATGGACACTTTCCTACGAGGCCTCAAATGAAACACGTGCTTGTGCTACTTAGACGATGAAGTGGTATTTTCGCCCGAATCTCCCGCGCACCTTCGTCACTTGGAACAGGTTCTACGCTGCCTCTCTGCAGCAGGCCTTCAATTCAACTTGAAGAAGTGTCACTTTGGAGCACGCAAGCTGACCATTCTTGGAGACGTCGTGTCGAAAGATGGTGTTCTTCCTGATCCCGCTAAGCTACGTTGTGTTCGCGAGTTCGCGAGGCCCGCGTCTCTCAAGCAGCTGCGTAGTTTTATTGGGTTTTGCTCATACTTCCGCCGCTCCGTCCGGGATTTCGCCTCGATCATGGCACCTCTGATAGACCTACTTCAGGGAGACTACAATCTATCTGCGTAGTCTCCAGCCTGCGACAGTGCCTTTGCGAAGCTTCGCGAACTGCTTACAACACCACCCACACTGTGACATTTTGATTCAAGCGCTCCCACAGAAATCCTCACGGATGCTAGTGGTGTCGGTCTTAGCGCTGTACTCGCCCAACGAAAGCCTGGTTACCAAGAATATGTTGTCGATTACGCGAGCCACACTTTTACAGTAACAGAAGCAAATTATTCGGTAACTTAGGAAGAATGCCTAGCGATCATTCGGGCTATTACGAAATTTCGCCCTTATCTGTACAGCCTCCTTTTCAATGTCGTTATCGATCACCACACGCTCTGCTGGTTATCCTCCATCAAGGATCTCTCAGGAAGCTTGGCACAATAAGCTGTCCGTGTCAATTATCGCTCAGGCCAGAAGCACGCTGATGCCGACGCTCTTTCGTGTTTACCTGTTTCAACTGATATTGCGATGTCTTTATCCAAGACAACTTCCTTCTACAATCAGGACCAATCAACATGGCTGCGGAGCAGCGCAAAGATTGGTGGATTGCGTCTTTTATGGATTACCTATCTGAAACACTCGCCCACCCGCCATCTCGAGCGCTACACCGACAAGCCTCTTACTTGGGCATCCGTGATGGAATAATTTATCGCCGCAACTACCACCCTGACGGCTGCAAATGGCTACTCGTCATACCCAGGCATCTCCGTGCCATTATATGGGCTGATTTCGATGCCGATCCGCAGTGTGCACACGCCGGTTTGTTTTAAACCTACGCCAGTCTGCGTTTTCGGTTTTACTGGCGTGGCATGTACACATACGTTTAAAAGTAAATTCAATCTTGCACAGAGTGCCTACATCGCAAGCACGATCCTAGCCGTCCTACTGCACCAATGCCACAGTTACCGTGCCCAGTGCAACCATTCAACCAAGTTGGAATAGCACTATACGGTCCTCTACCATATAAATCAGCTGGGAATCGCTGGAGTATTGTAGCGATCGACCATCTCACGAGATACGCAGAAACGGCCGTTCTACCAGCCGTAACGGCACGTGACATTGAGTCTTTCCTGCTGCAACGCTTTGTTCTGCGCCACGGTGCTTCACGTGAACTTTTCAGTGACAGAGGCCCCGTATTTCTTCCGGATATTATTCAAGAACTTCTTCCTGAATGACATGTGATTCATCGCTGTAATTCCGCATATCGCCCACAAGCAAATGGCTTGACCGAGCATTTCAACCATACTCTTGGCAACATGCTTTCTATGTTTGTCGCCTACTACTACACCAACTGGAATCTTATCCTTCCCCACGTAACGTATGCTTACAACACGGCACCTCAAATGACTACAGGCTTTTCTTCCTTCTTTTTACTTTATGGTCTAAAACCATCATCTCCAATTGACATCATTCTCCCCTAGTGACACGACTCATCCGAAGGCACACCAGTTTCCGAAGCCGCTCTCTATGCGGAAGAATGTCGGCAATTAGCTCGCACCCTTGCAACACAAGAAAAAGAGCGACAGAAATTTCGTTACGACGATAGAAGGTCCAACTAGCAGTTTTCGCCCAACTCTCTTGTTTGGCTGTGGGTGCCCCCCAGTGCTGCTCCTGGTACCTCTACAAAGTTTGTCAGCAGGTACCATAGACCTCTCGCGTCACAGAACAAACTTCCGCTGTTAACTACCTCAACGAACCCCTCATGACCACTGTAGACCTGCGTCGCTGAGGCCGCCAAATCGTACATGTCGATCCCCTCAAACCATATCACGAACCACTTGTCCTCACGACGCCTTAGAACACTTACTTGTCACCATCTTCAGCGAGAGAGAAATATGTAATGATAAATGTAGTAGGTCATGCAAAGCACGGCAAACACATTGTCAGTGCCATGCACAAGACGCTCAGCCCGGACGTTATTGCTGATTTCGCTGGCTAGGCCTACGCTCCTAAGTGGTCTCGAACAGCAGTTCTGACTGTCTGAGTTCTTTATTATAAGAGCAACACTCCTTTACCTTCCGGCAATGTGAGTCACAAAAAAAGCTAAGCAATAAACTCCTAGCACACATAATTGTGACGGACCAGTACAAAATGCCTACAAGTGCACATCCTTTATTATAGCTAGTGAGTTCAACGTAGCAGGCTAGAGCGAACTAGCTCAGGCCGACCTCTCTGCCTTCTAATAAATTCTCACTCACTCACTTGACCTAATGGACCCTAGGAACTAGCTTTGTTGTCAAGTCTTGCCGTCAATTGACTTCAGTCTGTGTTCCCTTAACTCCTTATTTCGGCCAACGCTCGGGTAACATACGCGAGGTAGAAAAAAGTTTAACAATGAACTAATCTCAATAATCCGCGTGATAGTACAATCAACACTGTGGAGGTCCCTCATACCTTGGCAATCCATATTATTCGAGGCATGCGGATGCAAGGATAATGTGTTTCAATTTTTTATTGAGCGAGACGTTGTGAAGTGGTGCTCAGTATTTGTATATATCGACGCAAGCACATAAACTAAACAATTTATTTCAAATTCAGCTCAATTCGGCTCATTTTTTTACGTACCGAAAAACACTAGGCTTGCGTGGAAAGCACAGCACAGTCACAGCAAAAGCTAGAAAGCTAGAAGAGCGGCCTTTCAGAGCCTATTCTAAGTACTCTTTGGGTATCTGCTGCAAGCATACTTGCTTGATGCTCACCACGACATTAATAAAAACGTAAGGGTAGTATTCCGGCATTTCCTATGCTAATTTTTGTCATTCTTCTGAGAAGCGCGGCATCCGCTAAACTATGGCGAGGAAGTTTGTGCCAATCGTTCAGGCAGTGGTTGACGACAATAAGGAGTTATGCCTGAAGTGGGTATGCGTCGCAGTTAATAGCTGAACAGAAACAGGCTCCTGTAATGGGTTCGGGCATTGGACGATCCTCTCGTTACGCTCTTAGCATTGTGCGACGACTGCTTGTTCTTTGGCTGTTTTAACGTGATAGCGTTAGAGTGCTCGGGTCGCAGAAATTTCGCCGTCGGCGTCATTACTGTTGGTTGTGAGTGAAAATCGAGAAAGTAGCAAAAAAGATACAGAATGAAATTTTTAGTCCCATTGATGATTTAACCCGGGCCGTTCGCGTGGCAAGCAGGTGTCCTACTAAAAAGTCACAATGTTACTTGCAGCTGCTTCGCAAAAGAACAATACATAAATTCTATGCAGTGGCAGACGTCTCCTTAACAAATTATATTGGACAGGTGTCACGACAAAAACAAGCCCAACTGGCGATTTGTAGACGCATTTGGGAGGCCATCAAACTACGTCGAAAAAGGCCGGGATGATGCAGCCTTCGTCGCTAAAGACAAACAAACTTTCAAACAGCTCGAAAAAGGAACAACTATGTCCATCTAGTGGAACACACACGCCTTTCCAGAGCCATCGATCAAGCAGTAGTAGTAGTAGTTCAAAACTTTATTATATTGCCCCATGGTTTGCTTGGGTCAGATCGAAGAGTGAAAGAGGACAAAGACGATCTCTCTGAGCCGCTGCTTGGCTAGTCGACTCAACGAGCCCATTGTATCAAGTTTGTCGTGAGTAATGTGACAAGACTGGTGGAGGTGCTGGGCACAACGTCTCACGATCCACCCGATGTCCAAGGCCCCGCCCAGCAGCCGGAACACAAGCCCTGCACCCGTGGACACTCCTGTTCATAGAGTAAGCCGCCGCCAACGAGGCCTACCGCCTGAGCCACCAACCACTGACGCAGTGACTATGACTTGGACACAAGATCCCGTGCAAGCTTCGACACCTTCCATGCCAATCTACTGCATCGTCCAGAACCCACTTATGCCTAGACAATTTCACGGAGAGAAGCATGAAGATGTTGGCGACTGGCTGAGTGAGTTCGAACGTGTCGCAGCGATCAATTACTGGGATGATGACGCGACGCTCCGGAACGTGTACACTTGCCTAAAAGACGGTGCCAAGACGTGGTTTTTAAACAGGGATGATGTTCTGACATCTTGGCGCGAGTTCCAGCGTCGCATCCTGGAGACCTGCAAAAGTCCCGACCGGCGTGAACGGGGGAGCGTGCACTTCAATCACGCATCCAGATGCCCAACGAGACCGTCTTGATGTACGTCGAGGACATGACACGGCTTTTCAAGTGAGCGGATCCTGCTATGGCAGAAGAAAAAAAGTTGCGCCACCTCATGCGTGGTGTGAAGGAACAACGTTTTGCTGGTTTGGTGCGTAGTCCCCCTGAGAGTGTTGCAGAGTTCCTTACTGAAGCGGCAACAATGGAGCAAGTACTGCACCAACAGTCCGCCCTGTTTGACCGTCATGTGAATGCTGCCTCAACCCCCAAAATTTTCGCCAACCATGGGAGCAAGAGCCCCGAATAGATTCGCGAGATCATCCAATCTGTCGTCCGGGAAGAAATGGAAAAGATGTACGGGACAAGGCAAACCGATGTCGGTTCTATCACGAGTTTCATCCGTGACGATGTCCAGTAGGTGCTGCACGCCCATCGTTTTCCGCCCATGTCGGTTGATCCGGAAACGGCTCCTGTGTCTACTGACAGTCGCCGTCGTACGTACGCGGAAGCCTCGCGATCTGCCACTCCTCTTTCTGGTCAAGGAGTCCCGACCCAAACAGTGCCGCACGTCTAGATCCAGACAGTGCCGCACGTCCCAATCCAGACAATGACATACGTCCCGATCCAGACAATAATGCCGTCAGTCGCGATTCAGTCAATGCACGCTGATTTGGACATCGATAGTCGCCGTGCACCGACGCGCAAGTATGATCTCTGGCGTACGCCAGACAGACGACCCCTCCGCTATCATTGCGGTGAGGCTGGTCACATTTACCGCGAATGCCCATACCAGCAACTTTGACTGCGCGGATTTTCCGTCTATTCCCTTTGTCCCCGAATTGGTCAAAGGCGAAGGGATATCGAAGAGTATCTCGCGCAACAGCGTGCAACCTTTACACGACGGCAATCACGGTCACCATCTCCGAGGAGGCCCGCAGCCACTGTGCCACGTTTCGGGGTGACGTTAAGGGAACGCTCCCCGAGCCCTCTTCGGGAAAACTGAAGGCAGCGGCCTTTGGGGGCAAGGTCGCTGGGACTCAAAGTGAGGAAGACCTCCCATCGACGCTTGCACGCAACGCCGAAGGCATTTCGTCAGAGAATAATCGCAGTACCGAAGAAACGCCGACATCCACATCTGAACCTAGTGAGCGCGTGTCACTCGAAATACCTGTGTTGGTTGACGGTCTTCAGGTGAGTGCATTGGTAGACACTGGTGCAGACTATTCGATCATCAGCGGGAGGCTAGCGAAAGATCTCAGGAAAGTGATCACGCCGTGGGATGGAACGTGAATTCGAATAGCTGGAGGACACTTTGTAACACCGCTGGGTTGTTGTACCGCAAGAGTAAAAATTCGTGCGTCAACGTTTGTGCTCAGCTGCCTCGTTCTTCGCGACTGTTCGCGTCAGCTGATTATTGGCATGGACTTCCTTCGGGAATACGGTGCCATCATAAATCTCCGTGAGCGCATCGTGACCTTCTCGACTCAAGGCGCAACAGATCGAGACGCTGATAACTGCCGTAGGCGTGCGCTGCGTGTTGCTGACGACAGTGTGACGCTGCCACCTCGAGAAACTGTTCCCACCGAAGTCACTTGCGAAGACTTCCAAGACGGCGACGTGGTGGCTGAAAGCAACCTATCACTTCTGGTGCTCCAAGGTGTATGCGCCACCCGAAGCGTTGTGCGCGTCCGTGACGGACAGTCAACGATACTAGTTACGAACTTCAAATACGAGCACCAGCATCTTTTCCGCGGAACCACCCTAGCTTACGGAGACCCTGTTGGCGACGTCATGGAGTGCTTCACGTCCGAGGAAACGCATGAGGATGAGAAATGTTTAGACCGCAACGACATTAATTCGAGGCTGTCAGACGAGAGAAAGGCTGCACTTCATGATCTTTTAAGGGAGTTTCGATCTTGCTTCACCTCTTCTTCTAAAGTCCGCCAAACACACCTCTCGAATCATCCAATTATTACCGACGATGACGTCCGCACAATCCGGCAGCAGCCTTATCGCGTTTCTGCCAAAGAACGCGAGGCTATTCAGACACAAGTAAAAGAGATGCTCGATGACGGGATTATTCAACCATCCAGCAGCGCTTGGTCCTCACCAGTCGTTCTAGTGAAGAAAAAAGACGGAACGCTGCGATTCTCTAATGACTACAGAAAGCTTAATTGCGTCACAAAAAAGACGTCTACCCGCTTCCACGGGTCGACGACTCCCTCGACAGGTTACGACGCGCGAAGTATTTTTCGTCTATCGATCTCAAGAGTGGCTATTGGCAAATAGAAGTGGATTAATGAGACCGAGAAAAAACCGCATTTGTGACTCCAGACGGACTTTACGAATTCCGAGTTCTTCCCTTTGGCCTCTGTTCTGCACCAGCCACTTTTCAGAGGATGATGGACGCAGTTCTCGCTGGCTTGAAGTGGCAAAGCTGCCTTGTCTACCTCGATAATGTGGTCATCTTTTCCGAGAGCTTCGAAGAACATCTGAGGCGTCTGAGAAAGGTTCTGGAAGCCATTCGCACAGCTGAACTCACGCTGAAACCTAAAAAATGCCATTTTGGCTATGAAGAGCTGAAATTTCTGGGACATGTCATTAGTGCGGATGGAGTGCGACCTGGTCCAGACAAAACTGCTGCTGTCGCCGCCTTCACTGTTCCATCAGATAAAAGAGCAGTACGCCGTTTCCTCTGCTTGTGCGTGTATTATCGCCGATTTATCGCCAACTTCTTGAAGATAGCTGAACCTCTTACGCGACTCAACCGAGACGACGTGCCCTTTACTTGGTGCGCAGAACAAGATACAGCGTTCACAGAGTTACAACAGAAAATGCAAACACCCCCCGTTCTTGCCCATTGTGATGAGGATGCTGCTACAGAAATTCATACAGATGCCAGCAACGTCGGACTTGGCGTTGTCCTTGTACAACAACATGGCGGCGTTGAGCGTGTGTTAGCTTACGCCAGTCGTACTCTTTTTCGAGCCTAGACCAACTATTCGACGTCAGAAAAAGAATGCCTCGCAGTCGTGTGGGCGACGACCAAATTTCGGCCTTACCTCTACGGTCGTCCCTTCAAAATGGTGACTGACCACTACTCGCTCTGCTGGCTGGCAAATCTCAGAGATCCATCCAGCCGTCTCGCACAGTGGAGTTTGCGTTTGCAGGAGTTCGATATTACGATTGTGTACAGGTCAGGGCGCACACACGAAGACGCCGACGCGCTTTCACGAGCGCCTGTGGGGAACGCTGTCAGTGACTCCGAAGATGAAGATGCCTTTCTCGGAGCAGTTAGTGACTCCGAATTTATGTCAAAGCAGCGGACAGACAACGGATTATGCCCAGTCATTGATTCCCTGGAAGGCCGCAACTCTCAGGTCCCTCAACACATTGCTCGCGAACTCTCCTCTTTTTGTCTAAGAAGAGGAATTCTTTACAAGAAAAATGCCCGTGGTACTGACAAAGCCTTCTTACTTGTTGTTCCTACCGATATGCATGATAAGATCCTCCTTGCGTTCCACGACGAGCCCACGTCAGGACATTTGGGCTATTCGCGAACTCTCGCCAGAGTACGCCAACAGTACTACTGGCCGCGACTATCAACTAGTGTACATCAATATGTGAAAGGCTGCCGTGAGTGCCAGTGCTGCAAGACTCCGCCTGTGAGACCCGCGGGCCTGCTCCAACCGATCGCACCACCACGTACATCGTTTGACCTCGTGGGAATGGACCTTCTCGGACTCTTCCCTATGTCGTCCTCTGGGAACAAATGGATTATAGTTGCGACGGATTATCTTACTCGTTATGCTGAAACAAAAGCGTTACCCCGTTGCACGGCCTCTGAAGTCGCGCAGTTCTTCGTGCCCCAAATTGTTCTATGGCATGGTGCCCGTCACGCGTGACTACGGACAGAGGGACGTCGTTTACAGCACGAATGATGGAGGACATGTTTAAACTGAGCTGCACAAGTTATCGAAAAAGAACGGCTTATCACCCGCAATCCAATGGACTGACAGAGTGGCTTAACAAGACCATGGCAGACATGCTGTCAATGTACGTGGACGTACAACACAAAACCTGGGACGAGATTCTTCCATACATCATGTTTGCTTACAATACGGCAACGCAAAAAACAACGCGATTTCCGCCTTTCTGACTTGTTTACGAACGCAACGTGTGAACCATGCTTGATGCTATGCTTCCGTGCGACCAGAGCAATGAACTTGCTCAAGACGCTGAGCAATACACTCGATACGCCGAAGAAGCTCGTCAGCTAGCTCGCCTAAACACCAGTCACCAACAAGATACAGAAGCACGACGTTACAACCTCCGCCATTGAAATGTCACCTACCACCCTGGAGACGCTTCTCAGCTTATTGACGCTTCTCAGTACCATCACGAATCTCTACAATCTTGCCCAGGTATCTGTTCTTCTAAACAAGGTGTGTGTTTTACGCCGCGACGCTGTTCGCAAAAGCGCTACTCTGTCAACATGCAGTACATCGATTCTTGGTTCGCTCGAATGTCGTCTGCTTTTGCATTCCGCGTCAATGACGATGATGAGATTGCTTATTTTTATTGAAAAACGTTTCTGCGTCATTATATAATAAAGTTTAGTAACAGAAACATCTTGGACGTTTATATTAGTAAATACTCGTAATAAAACACGTAAATAAACAAAATATCTAGTCTGCACCTAGTGCCATCTCTCGCCGCTATAGCAACTCGCCAAATAAACAATATGGCCACTGCGCACGTAAGCGTATTATGGCTAGCGTGGTGAGCTTTCCTAGTTCTGTCTTGAGTTTCTGCGCTTTGCACAATCGCGGCCCTGCTTATCACACCAAAGGTAATAGATTGTAAAAAGGCGGACAGGAAAAATGGCATTTGGAAGCCGATGTGCTTGTGGACTAGCCACTTCACAGGTACGTCAGTACTAGCTACGCCCGACTTGCTATCTACCGCCTGATGTTATGCCTGATGAAATAATCATAGAATCGAAATAGTGAACGCTATATTTCTTCGTGCGTGGCCGGAAGGTACCTCTTGTCACTGATGGAGTAGATCAAAAAGTTGAAGAGGCACGCGATGAGATTCGTTTCGGCAGCCTGTGTGTTGCTCGGGCTGCGGTCGGTCCTCGGAATAGCGTCCGTGACCGAACTCGACAGCTGCTTGTCCGCATGCCAAGGACGTTAGTGTATACAACTGTAAATTTTAGATTTTGAATGTAGTAAACGCTATTGAAAAGTTACATTTTGCGTTTATATGCGCACATGCAAGCGTGTGCATGAACATGCATAAAACAATTGGATCCCCGCGCAAAAAAAAAGATTTCTGTGTAAGCCTAACAAGTGTATACACGGGTGAACAGCCTCACGGCGAACACGGTAATAGCGCAGCACTGTTCTATTCAGCTGTACTAAATCAATATTTAAACTGAGATGTCGTACAAGAATGCTACTTGCGTTGTGACATTTCCTTGTACGTTGCAAGGTCAACCATGTTCCAATTGCACGGCTGCACAAGAAAGGCTTTGCCGCTTACCACGGTTTGTGATTTGCTCACTTTAGTACAGTCAGTAGTATGAAAGAAGAAATTTTCAGAAAGTGTTGTCCTAAATATTTATACTTTTCAGAGACATCGTATGACGCTAAATATTATTCTTCAGTTATCCCGAATAAGGAAACCCGACTGAGAAGTCAATAAAAGTTGTTCCAGAGAAAATGGTTGTTTTGCATATGAGAAATGCCAATGATCCAAAAATGGAACATGCGAAAAAACATGCTTAGTCATTGTGAATGTGGCTGTATTTTTGATCATAGTTAATTTAGAAGGCCAATGCAAATTATCAACATAAATTTTAGTTTTTTTTCCTACTGCTTCATAGTGCGGAATTTCAAAAGTTAATAAAATAAAAAGTACAGACCAAATGTGCAGCCGTAAATTTACCACTTGGGATTTTTAAATTGTATTATTGGCGCTCCTTATTTACTGGTGTGGTCTAGCACTTTTACGAGGCTATTACCAGTGTTGCTGTCTTTACTGAAATCATTTTACTGAAATGTTGATTCTGGCCTGTCTGAACAGCCTTACCTGCAAAATATGCTGCTAGAAAAAAACTGAATATCTCGAAGTCTCTGTGATCATTCTTACAGAAACAGCATAGTTCTCAGTGCCTTAAGGTACACGTTTATGTAGTGTCGTGCAAGGGCAGCAAGTCTTATTGTTTAGCGACTTCTTACTAATTGTCGAATCCTTTAATCTATATTCAGAATTCAAGGAGAAATGGACAGCTACCAAGGTTCACGGCCTGTGCGTCACACAAAAAAACAAAAAAGGCCCACAAAGTTCAACCAAAGAGGTAAAAAAAAATTTGTTTGTTTTTAATTAAAGTGTAATAAGTACATACTGTTTCCTCTTTGCTGCTGGTTACAGCCATTCAAATGAATACAGATTGTGCTAATCTGACTTGTAGCGAAAGTCTTTACTGGGCTAGTCATAGGTATTATGTGCAGAATACTTTAGAGGCTCAGCTTGTCGTGAGTCATCGTACACTAAGTTATTGAATTAGAAAGTAGGCACACCATAAAACAGTCCTTGGAGTCTTGGCATATTCACATGAAACCTGGAAACATAAACCCTGCCAAGTGTGTATGTCCTTGACAATCGAGGCCAACGAAATAGACAACAGTTTCACAAAAGTGGCTGGAGGAACAACAGTGGAATGGGAGACAATGAGTAAAGCAAAAGTGCTAGCTTTGGAGCCAGCTGGCCAGACAGTCTTCTCTAGAAGAGACGGAATAGGTCTCAAAACATAAGGACAGCTTTTAGAACTGAAAACCAAACTTGGCTACACAGTTTTCTAATGACTTCGTCCAGCCAGATTTCTGCTGAATGTTAACCTTTAAATGTTTATTACATGCTCGAATGTAAAACTCTAGGCAGTTTCTATTTCAGAGCATTTGGAGAGGGGGAAGGGAACCGGGGTGTGCTGAGCCTGTTCGTGGAAAATTAATGTTAAGTAAATGCGAATACGCGCTGAATTGCTGTTTTATCTGCTTTGTTGAGTGCTACGAGTTGCTTGTTTCTGTGATTGTGAGACTAAGCTGGTTATCTTGTATGGTAATTTGTAATGGAGCCTGTAGTACTGTAAAAGTGGTTCGGAAAGCTCAGTTCAATTTGTGAATCTCTCCAATTGCTGTGACTTTGTTCCTCTCAGCATCTAACTCAAGTAATGATCCTTGTGAGGCTTGGAGCAGCTGCAGTGTTGGCTGTGCTGAAACAATTTTGCTTGGCGAATAATTTGTAAGGTGGCAGGCTCCTAAGTAACAAACAGAACAGTGACATCACAACATTGGCGCTTTGCATCTGTGTGTATATGCAACATGCAAGTTGCATTATGTTCGGTTTACTGATTTGTGTCTAGATTAGTGAACAGTATGTTCTGAATGCATACGAATTCCATGTTTGCATGCTGGAGCACTGAGACAGTTATTTGTCCACTACGCAGTACGGTCTTGGTACTAGAGCTTTTAGTTGGTCTGTTTACCATAATACCTGTGAAATACTGAGGTGTAAATATTTTTCTTTTGTCAGCTGCATCACTGTTCTTCCCAAAAAGTGGCAGAAAGCAAGAGCAAATGCAGAGTGGTTAATTTAGTAGTGTTTACTGTCGGGCTAGTTTGCGCATGTTTACAAGTTGCATTGGTCACATCAACGTTTGTTCGCATAACCTGTTCACCCCTGCTCGAGCACTTGCAAGATATATTCTACTTCAGGGTTTAACCTTAACGCGATTAGAGTCTGGCTTTAGAACACTGACGATAGTTAAGGCGCGAGAACAAAACGTCGACACAGAGAAAAGAAGGACGCGAAAGACACGAGCGCTAACTTCCAACTGAGTTTATTGCGCAGAGCGCGAAAATATATAGAGGAAACAGTAACCATGTGGCAAAAACAATATGGCACAAAAACCAGAACATGTGTAGGAGAAAAACAAAAACAAAAACAAAAGCACAAAAATGGACAAAGAAACGTACTTTAGGAAACGAAACAGAAAACTAAAGATAATATAACTAGTTGCGCGCACCGAAACCTTCGAGGAACCTTAGTTCCTTCTCGGACAGAGCAACGGAGGGCTTGCTAATGCAAGGCACCTGTTCGCATGCCATCTGCGCGACATCGACAATGACTCGGGTGCACTCATCTTTGTGCTTGCACAGCGTCGCTGTGTCCTTGAAAAGGGGCACACAATTGCACCCAGTGCAGTGCTGAGCAAGAAAACCATCTTTCCCGTTTCTAACATTGTTAGCGTGTTCTCTCAGCCGATCGTTCAGACACCTTCCAGTCGTTCCGACATAACAAGCACCGCATGAAAGGGGGGTCTTATAGACAACTTCCCGGGAGCATGCCGCATACATATTTTTATGTTGAACACTGCATTCCGTTGATGACTGCGTTCTTAGGGGGTTTGTCGATTTGGTGAGGCTGATAATTATGAATGGTGCCTAGAACAGGACACGAACTCCAACTCGTTTTTTGATTTTCTTGAGCCAGTGTGATACCTTGTGTTTGTGTGGAGTCACGGCTATCTTTTCACGTTCTGTATCTGTGTGGCTCGGATTATGTCGCTGCCTCTGCTCTGCCTTATTAGTCCGCAGGATAGTCTCAGCAAGGGAAGCAGTAAACGCCTCGGGGAAACCCGAAGCCTTAAGCCGGGAAACTTGAGCTTTGAAGCTCGCAGAGATATTGGGGGCGCACGACTTATTTAAGTCATTCTGAAGACAGGTTTGTGCTATGCCTCACTTAGCCAACTTGCTGTGAGCGGAAGAAAATGGAAGTAGAGGTTTCTGCGCACGTGCTTCATAACGCCAACAGATGTGCTGATAGCTAAAAACCAAACTTAAATCCAGAAATCGTAACTTGTCAATCTCGGGCATTTCGTGTGTCAGCACAAGAGGCTTTAAATAATCTTCAAACACACCTATCGTTTGAGTCGCAAGCGAGTGGAACATAGAAGAGTTACAATTTATAAGAACCAAGAAATGATCCACGTATCTGAATACTTTGACGACATGAGTATTATTGAATGTATTATTTGTAATAATACACAGTACTAAGCTGGGGTGTCAGCCATCTTCTTTATTTCTAACCTCTTCTTTCTCCTCGTCTCCCTCCAACCCTGCCTCACGTCCACGTACACTCCCCCTCTTTGAAGACTCATCCCTCCTGGGATGATACTTGAAAACGTTTCCAATGGTCGCAAACTCCAGCACACAATCATCGTTGGTGTAACCGACCCTTTTGAGAACGCCATGTTGCACTGCGATCTGCACCACGCGATAAGGTCCCATGTACATATGCTTTGTGCCGGGAAGGCCTTTTTTGACAAGCACGAGATTGTTCAGTTGTATCTGAGGTATCCGCGTGTTGTGGCGACGGTCAAAAATCCTCTTCATACTTTCCCGGTATCGCTGGTAGGCTTCCGAAGGTTTTCGTTTTTCGCACAACTGCAGGCGGTCTGCAATGCAAAGTTCTTGATCAGCAGGAAGCACTGGTACCTTTCCGAAAGCGGCAAAATATGGACTACAGCCGATGCTCGCAGTGTGCGACCGATTGTGATGAGCGACAGCTGCCTCCAAGCAGCACTTCCATCCACCCTGAAAACCTGGATACATTGCAATGAACTGCTTCAAATGCCGAATGATTCTTTCAACCCTGCCATTTCCTGCAGGATGGTACGGAGCGCAGCGTCGCAATATAACTCCTCTTTCCTTCGCCCAATCTTGCAAACGCTGACTGAGAAACGCTGGCCCATTTTCTGATATTACTATTTTCGTATTTTTGAACATCTCCTGACTCAAAAGAGCGATCACACTATTTGCGTCTTCCCTTCCCGGCCGTGCAGCCACTATTCTTGTGCACTGGTCTATTGCCACTAGGAAAGACTGCGTTCTTCTTACTCCTGCAGCCTTCTTCTTGAGCTCTGCGAAATTCAGATGAATGACTTCAAATGGTACGTCGGAATGTTGAGGCAAAACCATCTCGTCTGTTCTCTGAAGGTACTTGGCTTTGTGAACTCGACATTGATGACAAGACTGAGCATACCGTTGAACGTCCTCTTTCATGTGTTTCCACTGGAAACGCTGACGAATCTTGTAATATGTCCTCCAAAAGCCATCATGTCCACCTGAGTGCGGGGAGTCGTGATAGAGCTCCAAAATTCGGGGCACCATTGTTTCTGGGACTGTGAACTTTCCGTTATGGAACTTAAGTTCTTCAGTTCCCTCCCACAACAATGTTGCATTGACAAAGGATATGGGTGTTGCAGTAGGTCTCCAGCTTGCAAGCGGGCGTCGTTCCTCAGCTGGTGTGGCCCCGGTATTTCTTCCAGCAGGTGTCATGAATTGACGCTGGGTTCCTGAATTGACGCTGGAAGTGTGGAGAGTGTGGTAGAGGTCGGACGTGTTTTTGGAGAGCTCCGGAATGACAGCTACAGATAAGTGTTTTTGCATGTTTCCAGCTTGCCTCTGTCTGTAGCGTTATGAGAACGTAAGGCGCTAGCGTAAAACTTGATTAGGTCTATTACGGTGTACGTTTTTTTAGTATTTTGTACTGTGTCTTTTTTTTTCTCCAGCCACCACGTGGCTGAGGTCTGCGCGTAGACCGACCACGTGCATGCGCAGGTGCTGTGAAGTGTAGCGTATTTATTTATTATTGTGGTTCTTTTTGGCTTAGACCAGTGTATTTTAGTACAGTTTTCTAACACGTGGGCATCGGTAAACTGAGCTAGCCATGGTCAAAAAGACCGTAAAGTGTTCAGAGTGCGGGGTAGGTTGGAAGGTAGAAGTTAGTGCGGAGGAGAAAGCAGAAGATGACGCCAAGTGTAGACAGTGCGAGTTCGAGGAGAAAATGAAAAATATGATGGCGGTCCAGAGTGGGCTCATGGAGAAAATCGCAGAGCTGGAGAATGCATTGGCGAAGGAGCGAGAGAAAACGTCAGCCATGGAAGAAAGGCTCCGGTCAGCCGAGAAGGGCCTATCGAAGGTCGTTAAAGGGAACAAAGACGCAGGTGACGGCGGAAGCATTATGGCGACGACCCCCCGTGCGGGAGAGATGAAGGAAACAGGCATGACAAAGGCAGATACATTGGCCACAGGGCCCAGCTACCGGGACGTAGTTTTGAGGGAGGGAGGGAGCAAACCAGCAGCCGTGACTCACGCTAGTCACCTAGTCAGCAGCCAGGTGCAGGTTTCAGAAGGAATGTCTGAACAGGTCATCATCGCCGGTGACTCAAATTTAGTCCGATGCGCAGCGGCAAAGAAAGGGTGAAAGGCGACAAGAGAGTTGCGATAGGGACGTTCCCAGGACAAACGCTGGGGACAGTAATGAGTCAAGCGGGTGAACAACTCGCAGCTAAAGCTAACAATCGTAACCTCGTTGTAATTGCGGGAGGGCTAAATGACGTCCTGAAAAAAGAATCGTCAGGACTAGCGACGACCTTGGCGAAAGGGGTGGATGACATGCGCGCCGTGTCCCCCCAGGTGCAAATTGTAGTATGCACAGTACCGGAAGTACCAGTACGCAACGTCAACCTGCAAAGAGCGGTTGTCGACGCAAACAAAGAGATATGGCGAATTAGTCGAGAGAAGGGTTTCGAGGTAGTGGATTTAAACAGGGAAGTGCACAGGTGGGGTGGATTCCAAAGAGACAAGATTCATTTCGATAAGAGGCTTGGACACGAGGTGGGCTGGCGACTGGCAGGACGCGCAGTAGCTTTTTTGGGGGGCTCACGGGCCCTTCGGAGTCCGGGGTAGCTCGTAACAGGGAAAACAACCAGGAGGACGCTTTGACAGGTAGAATTGCGAAAAACCAGAAAAAAGGTAAAAGAAAAAGGAAAAAGGTGCGTGTTGCAATTAGTTACATAAACATGCAGGGTGGCAGAAAGAAGGCAAAATGGTTAGAGATTGAGGAGCAGTTAAACAAAGAACAGAGGGGCGTGTATGCGGTTACAGAAACACACCTTAGAGACTTGGAAGAGCCACCACATATTGAAAATTATGTTTGGGAAGGGTGTAACAGGACCATATCGGAAAGGAAAGGTGGGGGTGTAGGAATGCTAATTCATCGCGGAGCCAAATGGGTTAGAGTGAAACAGACGTGTTCAGAGCACCTCTGGGTTCTGGGCACAGTAGGTGGAAAGGAAACGTGGCTAGGGGTAGCCTACTTGTGGACGGGGAATAACTGCAGAGAAAAGAATCAGGAGATAGTGGATTGCATGAGTGCGGATATGAAGGAATTTGGTAATGGGGCCGAAATCATCCTTCTAGGGGACATGAATGCCCACATACATGACCTTGACGGATATTCAGACACCAATGGGAAGTTATTACTAGATCTTTGCGAGCAACATAGTCTGGAGATAGTTAACACGGGGCCTAAATGTGACGGCCAGATCACATGGGAAGTCGGAAACAAGCAATCAAGTATTGATTATTGTCTCATGACTGAAGGAATTTACCACAAACTGACAAAAATGAGGATAGACGAGGAAGGCATTAACAGCTTGGGTAATAATCATAAACGAATAACATTACAAATGGGATACGAAACTGAAAATATGAGCATGAAATCAAAGTCTGGCAGCTCGTATTTAAATGACAAACAAATAATAAATATAGCCGCAAGAGTCGAGGAAGAAGTAGGCGAAATACCAGGCAAGGACTGGGAGTATAGTGAGCTGTTACATCTAATGACGAAGGAGATAGGGAAAGAGAAGAAAACAGTTTGCTGGAAAGGAAAAAGGAAGCCAAAAAGTTGGTGGAACAAGGAAATCCGGGAGGCGATCGAGGAGCGACGCGAAGCATCACGGGAGCATAGAAAGGCAAAAAAGGAGAAGCGGCCGCAGGACGAAGTTAAAAAATATGGGAAATATATTTAGAGAAAAAATCCCTTGTACAGAAATTGGTAGAGGCAAAAATTAAAGGTGAAAGTGAACGCTGGATGACAGAGATACACGAAAAAAAGGAGGCCGCGCCTAGGATTTTTTGGAGCCACATAAAGGCGCTAGGTAGGAAGTCTGTCACAACGCAACAACATATTCTAGATGAAGGAGGAAATCAATTGGAAGGGTACGAAGCGCTAGGTTACATCCAAAAGGTAACAGCCGATTCGTTTCAAAAGAGCGTCCAGGGGATCTCCCCGGTGAGCAAAAGTGTGGCGGAGAAAGCAACAGAGGAAGAGCTAGTACTTGATAATTTCAACTGGAAAAAGGCCGAAGGAAAAATTCCAAAGCGCACTGCCGCGGGTTTAGATGGGATTCCCATTAGCCTCATTAACGAACTAGGACATAACACTAAAGAAGCATTGTTAAAAGCAGTAGAAAAAAGCTTAAAGGACGGACAAATACCGGACAGTTGGCGACAAAGTAGAATGAACTTAATCTATAAAAGCAAGGAAGAAAAGGACAAGATTCGCTCGTATAGACCACTAACCATTACATCGGTACTATACAGGTTGGCGATGCAAGCAGTAAAAATGAAAATAAATCATGGGCCGAACATAACGATGTTTTGGGAGAACTTCAGAACGGATTTCGAGTCGACAGGCGGTTAGACGATAACCTGTTTGTTCTCACTCAGTGTATAGAAATATCTAAAATAGAGAATAGGCCCTTGTACGTGGCTTTTCTAGACATCACTGGGGCATACGACAACGTTACTCAGGAAATTTTGTGGGATATATTGACAGGAATGGGCATGGGTGACGACTGCATACAGCTTTTGAGGGAGATATACCGAGAAAATACAGTTTGCATAGAGTGGGAAGGAATGCGTAGCAAAGAGAACGTTGAGGTTAGCAAGGGTCTGAGACAGGGATGTCCTTTGTCCCCGCTGTTATTCATGCTGTACATGGTGAGTATGGAAAAAGCGCTAGAAGGTAGCAACATCGGTTTTAATCTGTCACACAAACAGGGCGGCATGATGATTGAGCAGAAGCTTCCAGGTTTATTTTATGCGGACGATATCGTCTTATTTGCGGACAGTCGAGATGATATACAGCAGCTGGCGAATATATGCGGAAGGGAAGGTGAAGCTCTTGGACTAGGATTCAGTGTAACGAAGTGTGGATTGATGGCATTCAATGATCCCTGTGATCAGACGGTGCCCATACAAGGCCAAGAAATACCGAAGGGAAGTGAATACAAGTACCTTGGAGTATGGGTAAATGAGAGTGATAGATACATGGAGGTACAGAAAAAAGCCTCGGCAGCAAAAGGAAAGAGCAATGCGGCAATAATGAAGCACAGAGCGTTGTGGGGATACAATAGGTATGAGGTGCTTCGAGGTCTGTGGAAGGGTGTAATGGTTCCAGGGCTTACTTTTGGGAACTCAGTGGTGTGCATGAGGGCAGAGGTGCAATCGGGAATGGATGTAAATCAAAGGACTGTGGGACGCCTCGCGTTGGGTGCTCACGGGAAGACGACAAACGAGGCTGTAAAGGGCGATATGGGGTGGGCAGGTTTTGAGGCGAGGGAAGCGCAGAGCAAAATAAGGTTCGAAGAAAGGCTAAGAAATATGAAGGAGAGTAGATGGGCAGAGAAGGTGTTCCGTTATTTGTATAGGAAGAGCGTGGACACACAGTGGAGAAAAAGAACTAGAAGACTCACTAGTAAATATACGGCTGGTATTGTAAGCCATATGTCAACAAAGAGCGTTAAGGGAAAAGTCAGGGAGGCGGAGAGGATTTACTGGATGGCAGCTATGGAGAAAAAACCGGCTTTGAGTAACTACCGAAAGGGCAAAAATGAAATAAGGAGGGAGGCATTTTACGATAATTCAAGAGGAAGCGCTTTACTGTTTGAAGCGAGATCGGGTTGCCTTAGAACGCGTAGTTATAAAGCAAGATTCAGTAAAGAAGAAGAACAATGCACATGCTGCGGGAAAGATAAGGAAACGGCGGAGCATGTTCTGATTGAATGTGGAGATATCCACCCAGGTGTACGTTTGGGCACGAGCCTACAGGAAGCCTTGGGTTTTATGGACAACAATGGAAAGCTGAACACACCCGCGATTGAAATAAGTAAGAGACGGTTAGAGTATTGGTGGCAGAAAATTAGAGAGAAAGGACAAAAATAAATATTGGAAAAATAAAATATGGACAGTGTGCCGTAAATGGCAGAGAACTTAAGCTGAAACTTTACCTTTTTTTCCATTAAGATAGAATTTATCGAAGTAGAGGCATTAGGCCAACATCAAAAAAAAAAGGTTTTTTTTTTGTCGAGCCTGGTGGCATACTTGTCACCACCCCGTTATAAAGGGGACGCTCATAGCATCCATTCCTAGGTCTTGGAGGTAGAGGTTTCGCATTCCCTGCAGAAGTTCTTCGACCGTCTTGGGTCCACGCATTTGTATTTGCTTCTGAAGGTCCGGACTTAAACCATGAATGATAAGCGGAACCACAGACGTCTCAGGCAAAGATGAGTCCGCCAGCTGTAGCAAGCGCCTTTTCTCATAAAAATAGCTGAGTGCAGATCCAGACCTGTATTTGAACGTGATTGCTTTGTCCCATAGCAACACCTTGTTCTCGCTGAAGGAGCTAAGAAAGCTTGCTTTCCACTCTGTCCATGGTTTATTGCTGTGAGCGTTGAGACGCCATTCGTACCAACTCTTTGCTATGCCCGATAGGAATAGCCGCATGTTTTGCACTTTATCTTCGTCGCTGTGCCAGTAGTTTTTATTGCATGCATACTCGTAAAACGTGAGCCAGGACTCGGGACTACTAGACTCTCCGTCAAACATGTCTGGCTTCACTTGTTCGTGACTCGGTCTGCTTCATCTTTCCGTCGCGTTTACAAGCAAGCGCAATAAATCATTTTGCTGCCTATTCTGTTCTTGGTGCAGTTCAAGAAACTTGTTGATCAGCTCGACGGAACTGTCGGGCGAAGCAGTGGTAGCAGGCTTCACATCGTTTCTAACTGGAGTCAGCACGAAATTCTCATAATCTTGAAGTCTCATGTTGATCCTCACCGTTCTTTTAGCAAGTAAATGGTCTGGAGGGAGCTTCATTTTAGTGCTTATATAGGAAACAAATGCGTCAGTGCTTGCTGCTTCCGGAAGAGCTAGTTCCTCTTCATCTTGAGGCGTTGCGGTCAAGATCCGGATGCCACCGCGTTGATTTGCTCCTATGCTGAAGTCCACCCACATCTTGAATGTCCGCACAGAAAGTATACGCGGCTGCGGCAATTTGTAATAATACACAGTACTAGGCTGGGGTGTCAGCCATCTTCTTTATTTCTAACCTCTTCTTCCTCCTCGTCTCCCTCCAACCCTGCCTCACGTCCACGTACATCCTTCATCCTTCTTTCTTTCCCCTTTCCCTTATCCCCTGTGTAGAGTAGCAGGATAGAGCGAACTAGCTCAGGCCGACCTCTCTGCCTTCTAATAAATTCTCACTCACTCACTTGACGACATGAGAGCCTTTTATCTTTTCTTGCAGTTTTTTGCCCATTTTTGCCAATAGAAGATCACTGTGTAGAGGTGCTATGCATGAGCCGATTGAAACACCTTTTTACTGCCGATAAATGCAATCAATTCATTGAACGAAAGTAGAGTTAAGGTACAGCAAAAGCAGGTCAAGAAAATTTCGCGTACTGACGCCAGTTTTTAATTGGAAGTTCAATTAAAAGCATGACACAAAGTTCATTGTCTCTGAGAAACTTGGTCACAGCTTGACCAAGTTTCTTAGAGATAATGAACTTTTTGTCGTGCCGTCAGATAAGGAGGGTGGTTTTGCCATTCTTTCCAATTGCTTGTACCTGGAAAAGGCCGTCACAGCTATCGACTCTGTTTTCAACTGTTGTGCCGACATTCTTCAAGATAGAGTAAAGACGCGGGCCAAGGAAATGTGTCGTAAACTACAATTAAAACAGTTAGCGCAGCATATTAGCAAAAGTGACAAAAATGGGCTCAGAATGTTTTTTTCTGCCAAAAACACATAAAGTTGACATGCCCTTCGGTGTGATTGTGACAGAAAGTAGTACGTGGCAAAACCAACTCGGCTTGTTTATTCAGACCCATCTAAAGTGTATAAAGAATGATGACCCATTTTTGATCAAAAATCGCAGGCTCTGATGTAATTTTCAAACAGTCATGTCAATCTAATCTTTTCGTGTTTTCAATTGGCATAAAGGACCTATACTACCTTTTGCCTTACGACGAAGTATTGGAATGTGTAAGGGATAACACAAAAATTTTCGGGGAATTGAACTTCCAATGAAAAACAGGCATCAGTGCGTGAGATTTTCTTGACCTGGTTTTGCTGTACTTTACCTCTAGTTTCGTTCAGTGGAATGATTGCATTTATCTGCACAAAAAAGGTGTTTAAACCGGCTCATGCATAGCACCTCTACTCAGTGATCTTCTATTGGCAAAAATAGGCAAAAAACTGCAAGAAAAGTTAGAAGGCTCGCATGTCGTCAAAGTATTCAAATACGTGGACGATTTCTTGGTTCTTCTAAATTGTAATTCTTCTATGTTCCACTCGTTTGCGACTCAAACGATAAGTGTGTTCGAAGATTATTTAAAGCCCCTTGTGTTGACACATGACATGCCCGAGAATGACAAGTTACGCTCTGTGGATTTAAGACTGGTTTTTAGATGTCAGCACATCTGTTGGTGTTACGAAGCACATGCGCAAAAACCTCTACTTCCTTTTTCTTCTGCTCACAGCAAGTTAGTTAAGCGAGGCATAGCACAAACCTGTCTTCAGAATGCCTTAAACCGGTCGTGCACCCACAAAAACTCTGCGAGCTTCAAAGCTCAAGTTTCCCGGCTTAAGGCTTCGGGTTTCCCCGAGGCGTTTATCGCTTCCGTTGCTGAGACTATCCTGCAGACTAATAAGGCAGAGCAGAGGCAGCGACAGAATCCGAGCAACACGTATACAGAATGTGAAAGGATAGGCGTGGTTCCATAGAAACACCAGATATCACAGAGTCTCAAGAAAATCGGAAAACGAGTTGGAGTTCGTGTCCTGTTCTCGGCACCGTTCAAATTAATCAGCCTCACCAAATCTACCAACCACCTGAAAACACAGTCATCAACGAAATGCAGAGTTCAACGTAGAAACAGGTATGTGGTATGCTCCCGGGAAGTGGTCTATAAGACCTTCCTTTCATGCGGTGCTTTTTATGTCAGTACGACCTGAAGGTGTCTGCATGATCGGCTGAGAGAACACGCTAACATTGTTAGAAACGAAAAAGGTGGTTTTCTTGCTCAGCACTGCACTGAATGCAAGTGTGTGCCCTTTTGCAAGGACACAGCGACGCTGTACAAGCACAAAGATGAGCGCACCAGAGTCATTGTCGAGGGCGCGCAGGTGGCACGCGAACAGGTGCCTCGCATTAGCAAGCTCTCCGTGGCTCTGTCCGAAAAGGAACTAAAGTTCCTCGAAGGTTTCGGTGCGCGCGAGTTGTTATATTATCTTTACTTTTCTGTTTCGTTTCCTTAAAGATGTTTCTTTGCCCTTTTTCTGTGCTTTTATTTTTGTTTTTGTTTTGTGTTTTTGATGTTCAGCTGTTTGTGTCATATGGTTTTTGTCACATTTTTACTGTCTCCTCTATATATTTTTGCGCTCTGCGCAATAAACTCAGTTGGAAGTCAGCGCTCGTGTCTTTCGTGTCCTTCTTGTCTCTGTGTCGTCGTTTTGTTTTCGCGCTGTAACTATCATCATGCCATACCAACTACCCCAAGCTGCCACACTTCTTAGAACACTGTCATGTTTACTGCCAGTGCTGTACACAGCTGACAGGCAGGTAGGTCTTCATAATCAGCAATGAGGCAAGTCTCGAATTATCGAAAACTGAACTTGTTGGGGGTTGGAGAATCATGTTAAAAATACAGGGCATACAAACATTGACACAAGGGACGTCAAGAAACACTCAATGTTTACTAACAACTGATAAACACTTGGTTCCTGAAAGGAGGCCTGGAAACCTATTTGTGCATACTTCATGCCTGTGTAGTTAGCAAACGTTGTGGTGCGTTATGGTAGCTGCTTAGACACTTGATTTCTTTTTTAATGCAGGTTAATCGGTGGTTTGCTCAGGCATGCTCTCAGAATATTATTAATATGCCAGGCCTCAAACATTAGGCGCGTTCCTTCACTCTGGTCATGGTACAAAATCACGTGTTCATCAAAATTGGGTATGCGCTTACAATCGCTACAATGTGAATTCTAACAAGAATGAGGAAAGCCGTTAAATGGTTTAGGCCTGGGGAATATTATTAACAGTGGTAATACACACGTGAGGCAACCACCGATTCACATGCATAAAGAAGAAACAAGTGTCTAAATATCTCTCCCTCTCGTAGAGCACTATGTGCGCCAGATTGATGGGTGCGCCTATTGTATGTGCACGCGCCGATAGGGTTTTATGGCTTCTCTCTTTTCGGTCACTGTCTGTTTCTTCAGTTCGTCAAATTTTATGGTGTCGTGACATCTCTCGGTTTTGTGCTTGTACACTCTGCATCATAAACAGGTAGGTCTCTGCAATAAGCAAGCAAGTAATGCCCTTGTCACACCTGGCAATGTGCATTTTGTGCCAGTGTGCTTACACTTATGATGCAAGTGGCAATTGGCCGATTTATAGTGCAACAAAGTTTATGGTTGCGCCAGTGTCTTATCATCAGACCAAGTAGCACCAAAGACACACGCAATTGTAAATTAGTAGAGAGCAACTCGCCTACACATGTGCAAGTGTGCCTGGAAATATACAGCGCTACAGGAGCACAGCCATTGCACAGCATGCGCTGTCTCATCCCCCTAGCAGACGTGGCCACAAACTGCCTGAGGGGGAGAGTAGTGAAAGTTTTTTTTTCGTCGTCTTTGGACTTGTTTTAATACATAGCTGTATTCCTTATATCAAAGACAATGGTTTAAAATAGTATGAACACCGCTTTAGGCAACAGCCTAATTCTGTACAATTCACTGAATCCGAGGCTACACACTTTGTCGCAGCTGTCGCATCGACATGAGGTTAGGGAACACATTTGCCGGCAAGTGCGCTTTGCAGTAGGTGACACTAACATATCTGAAGAAAATGTAAAAAATTATTTTTATTTTTAGACATAATAATAATGAAAACTGACAAACATACTAGGAAAGTATAGACCGTTTTCCGCAGGTAGTTTTTCTGCACAAAACTACCGTTTTTTTTCGAATGTAATGCATTTTTTGTTTAGCCATTTTTTCAGATGTTTGCCACACAATATTTACTAACAGGTCGTTATGATCAAATACCGAAACTACTGCGTTTCTTTTTTCTCTTTTGTTTTTTTGCACGCAATGGAGTTACCTTCGGGTTACAATCGTGGTCGTCTTACAATCAAGTAAATACATTAGATTGGGCCAGCACACCGCTGTCATAGCTTTCTCCTCGGATGCGCGACCGCGATGTGGCGTGTGGTGGACGTTGCCCTGCAGCCTACGGCAAAAACGGTGTTCATAGTGATTCCTAAATAAGGAAAAAGGCTTGTAATATTTGTCAGCCAAAAGGCGACAATGCAATGCCTAAGAGAACAAAAACTTGAAAAAAAAAGATACGGGCAGTGCAGCCCGCTTTGCTGGCTTTAAATCTGGGAGCAGCAGCGGCGAATCGGCCGGCTATCAGTGACGGTGAAAAAGTGAAAATAAGGTCATTAGATCATGCGTTAAACGTGGCAGTGCCCATTCGGCGCTGCAGAAAACAGTCTATAGGGAACCAACACTGAATTTCTTCAACTACCCAGGCGCTGAGAGCGCGCACTTCTCAGCTGATTGATGGAAAACTGAGGGTGTCAGTGGGAATTCATGTTAAAGGTTCAGGGCATTCAAGCACGGACCCCGGCAAGTCTCTATAATAAGTAATCACATAAGTCTGTACTGTTGGTAAGCAGGCAAGTCTCTTTGTGGGCCCCTGGTTGGGCTTCGCTTCATTACGTTAGGTTTCATCACCATTTCTCTTTTAGTGTTTGCCATCTCGCACTAATCTGTTGTAACCAGACCAGAACTCATACATCGTTTACGATGTAAGCGCGCATGATGTCCTCATCACTTTTTTCAGTTATGATATAGAACTTCCACATACATAAACATAACTAACGTTTTAGGCTGTATTGTGCAGATGGCATTGAAATGTTTTCATGAGTGCGATGAGTGAAACGTGTTTGAATAATTGTAATGCGACTCCTTGAAATGCAGCGTACCATAACGTTTAGGATTATGTGAGTGGAAGGCCATAAGCATATGTGCTAAGCTTTATACTATGCTGAGTTCGTATTGCACATCAGTATTGCACAGTTAAATAAAATGTGAACCAATGCTTGCACTAATAGTTGGAGAAAGGCCGTTCACTTAATGAGATTTCTGCACGCTGAAGTCGGCATGCAAAACAAACTGCATTGTCTGTTGGCGAGCCACTTAGTATATGAACGGGTGCTGCAGGATTGCAATGTGAATAAGTTCATGCATCTGTGTGTTTTCTTGTGATACTTTCTATTATTTTTTGATCGCATATTTTGTGGTGATATTTCTGTTATATTGAAGGCTAATACTTTAGATTCAATGGTTACTCCAATTTCAGGTCTCGCTAATCATCAGAAGATTAAGGATGGCAGGGAAAAGGGCTGCCACCGCAGACCTGGAGCAGTCCACAGCTGCCGGCAGTTTGAGCAGGAGGTGCAGAGGCTCTAAGCAGAAAATGGCAAGCTCTGCACCCTAAACACGAGGATGCAGAAGCAGCTGCTTGACAGGCTCGCACAAGTAGGTGACGTGAAATTTTATTTTTAATGTCACACTTTGATGCATTTTTGGGCACACATTTAACCACAATGTTGAGAATGCAGTACTTGCCGTAGTTATATGTTTTTGGAAAACTATGGGCATAAAAGATTTGGCAAAATGTTATGCAAGTAACCTTGTCACAGTGCAAAAAAGGTATTGCCAATGACATTGTACATAGGTCCCTCGTGTGAAAGATTTCTTTTTTCACATTTTGTATCAGAATTTCACTGACATGTAGAGAGCTGTTTTCATTACGAGGAGGTGGTTTGCATTGAAAAAGTGTGCTCTTAGGAAGAAACTGCAGCTTGGGGTCATCTGAGATATCTGTGTTAGGAGTGCTTCAACCCCTGCACAAGTTTCGATAATGTTTGTATCATCAACGGATAATATCGTACTGGGTGTGGCACCAAGTCATACTTGCGTATTATGAATCTGGCAAAAAACGACTTGCTATATGTGAAACCAAATCTGTTACGTCCTCCTGCTTTTTTTCTTTTCTATCCTGTTGCATTTGCTTAAGTTGTGGTGACTGTATTTTTTTCACTGAGTATTACTGTATTTTATTTCTCTAGAGGTTCGGCAGGAGAACGCAGCTCTAGGCGGAGCTACAGTTTCTTCTTATATTTAAGTTATAACTCAGTATAGAAAAATTTCCTTTGGAAAATTGGGAAAGGCTGCCAAAATTGGCTGCTTTTCAAATTGTGGTTCTAGCAAACTTGCTTACGAGGGAAGCCACATCTTCACAGGCATGAAGGCTACTCGCTTCCCGCCTCTGGACCTGGTCAGCCAAGATCCGAGGTGCCCACCCTGCTCAAGTCTTCAGGAAGACTCAAGTGCACCAGCGGATCTTGGAGGTTTGTGGAATCAGGTTACATGCGCAAAATGTATGTAGTAAGATGTGAAGAAAATTAGGGGACCCTTAAGCTTCGCCTTTAAGAGTTGAACGCGATAGTGAAATCCATCCCCTAGTGCACCCTTATACCGCTAAGTGCATATTTATTCATATGTTCTGTTACATGCACACGCACGCGAGCAAACACGCACCCAGTAGATTGGACCACCGCGCGCTATTATCCCCGAATGGGCTCGTTTTCGTAGTGACACCTGTCGAACCAAATGCATTGAAGGGGTCCTGAAACACTTTTTCAAGTAACCGTAGCATGAATGGAGAAGAGCTCGCTGCCTTACAAATTCAACACATAAAAACTTTACGAATTCGTCCAGTGCGAGTGGAGTTACAAAGGTTTGTTGCATGCTGCAATTGCATTATCTCTTCTCTCGTCACGACAAAACCGGTGGAAGCTAAGCAGGCAGAGGTGGCAGGGCAAAAAAACTACCGTGTCTCGTGACCTTGAGCACTTCTTTTTTCATCAAAAGGGCGCATTTCTCAGTGTGATTGCACGCGTGCACACGTGGACAAGTAGCAGCCTCCCACGGCTATGTCGCTAACTTGATTTTTTTGTCACAGACGACAGGCGATTTTTCCTCACATCCAACGAGGCCGACTCCAGCGGCGAGTTTTCTGCGACACGAGATATTTAACGTTATCGCGTTAGAACAGCGTTGGACATCAGACAGTGAACTAGCAACCACTGGTTTATCACTTAGGGAATATATAAATGAATAAATAAATAAATAAATAAATTAATAAATAAATTTATATATATATATATATATATATATATATATATATATATATATATATATATATATATATATATATATATATATATATATATATATATATATGAAGTGCCAGGATCAGTCGCAACTTGTCCCTTTAAGGAAGCGACTGCGACTCGGTGACTTCGATAGACCCTGCGGTACTCACAAGCTAACATGGTAAGAGCCCAGAATGTGCCCATGTCAGGCCCAATGATTCGGAAGAAGGCGTGATAGTTTGCTGCAATTTTGAATGTAACAGACTTCGAAGCATCTCCTAATTAGCTTCACCGCTTTTATCGTTGGGGCTGTATGCGTAAAAAATCACAGACTTCTTCAGGTAAACGTGCATTTTTTCGTGTTCAATTGTGCATTTGTTTTTTTTTCTAATGAAAAAAAAGTTCAGGGACCCACCGTTTTAAAGGTAAGTCATTTCGGTTGGTGAAAAAAAGTGTAATCATGGTTAATTTTTGGGCTTTCACTATATCCACTTTTCAAAATAACGAACAAATTTCCGCGGCCCCAGAAGTTTAATATAGCGAGATTTCCCCGTATACAGGTGAAACCTTAGTCCTGCTGTTAAGCAACCATTGGTTATGCACCAGGAACAGGTTCATTTTATCCGGAGGTGCTGCCTGAATTGCCTGCGATGCCAAAAGCTCCTGCTGCACCTGTCTCTGTGGCCACTGCCTTCCCGGACGTGCCTGCCGAAACTGCTGCCACCGCTGTGGCGGACTGTTCATTGTTCAGTGATGGACAGGTGAGATAGTGGGTGCATAAGAATTGTTGTACGCACTGCATAGCCTATTTCTGTGCATAAATTTACCTTGTTTATGCCCGAACCTTATAAATGTCCAGGTGCTGTTTGCCGATTCCTGTGTATAAGAGCATTTCACTGTGGTTGTAAGAATGTTTTGTTCAATTTTGTTGTTTAACTGGGGTAACAATTTATTCGTGTGCATATTTATTATGAAACGTGAAATCAAGTGCTAGTTAGATTAGTCTGTAGGCTCTACTAGAAAGCATATTTTTTATCAAGCTAAGCCAACTAAATTCTTTTTCTTGTTTTTTTCCTCCCCATTCAGTGTTTTCAAAAACACTTCATTTAGTTTTTTCAAGCAACATATTAGGGTACACATTGTATGTTACCATTTGTTTTTGGGAGGCATTTCTGATGAGAAGAATTCCTGATAAGACGAACAAATGATTACGGTCCCTTCGATTTCACTTTAAAGGGAGTGTACTGTATTTATGATCTGAACTTCTTTGCCAGAGCTTGTTGGGAGAAGTGTCCTGTGGCTAAGTTCTGCTGACAAACATGACTAAAGTGACATAGAGTAGTATTGGTGATATTTTCCAGCTTGTACATTGTATATGTCTGTTCATATACAGTTTTTAGTTTCTGAAGCTCTACTGGCAATTATTTTCATTGGTAGGGAATAATTATTGCTGTGTGCTAAAGAAATGTTTTAACATCCACCTGCAGGTTCATCTGGCTCCAAAAGGCCACCTAAGAGCAACTGATGCGAGTCCAAAAGGACTTTCGTTTTGTTAAAAGGGCTGCTGTCGCAATCTGGTCGTCAGAGGTCCTAGCTCAAAGGAGCTTCACCGGGACCCTGTCGAACTGGTTTGTGACGGAAAGCGGCCACGAAGCTCCACAGAAGCTACTGACCCTCCCAAAGTAGATCCACTGACAGGTGAGAGAGGGAGGCTGTGCATTTTGTAAGGATGGGAAAAAATTCGCAGAAAAGCATGTCGAATGTAGTGTGTTCATAAAACCCTCATACCGCATTACGCGGAAAATGCGTGCAGGCACATTTCTTGTTTTGGCCACATGGTTCTTTTAGTGAAGATCGACTGCAACAACATTTTCTTTAATAATCTGAAGTTTGTAGTAAACAGTACTATCGCTGTGTTCTTTTTTACACACAGTGACAGTTTTTACTATGTTTGTCATTTAGCATTTTGTTTTCTAAACTCTTCAGATTTGCTACTAGATTGTAACGTTTCTGAGCTGCAATTCTAATTAATGAAGGCATCTATTGTTACTTTATGTATTTATTTATTTCTTAGTGAACTCCTTCATTGGTTGTAATTACTTTTGTCAACCGCCCAACAAATGTCTTGCCGGTTCTTGTGCTCTTAGGGCATATCAATGAATTAATTTATTAAATGAATGAGTTAGTATCATCGTAGACGTAACTGCAAGCAGCAGTGTTGAATATCGTGAAAACACGGCTAGGACCACATATCATACCAAAATGGAGCCGTATAACAAATAATGACTTTTCGTTATAGTCATTTTTAGGCACTATGGGAGATCCAGAGAAAAAAAAGCAGAGGAAGTAGAGGAAGCTCAAAAAAATGTTAGGCTGTGGCTCTCGCAAAAAGCATCAGAATTGAGGCGAGTGCCTAAAAATAAATACATTTTTTACTTTAAAGAATAATTGTTTCAGCCTAAGTTTTCTTTCCAGCCCCGTTAAAACTAAAACTGCACGTTTTTCATTTAAAGAAATTGTAGCATACGCGTAATACCTTTACTATGTATAGCATCAACCCTGTTTTATTCAACTCTGCATCATTAAATGTGCAAAATACGTAGCTCATTGAAGTTTCATCTAGGCGCAACTTTAAAGAGTAGTGTTGAACTGCATGCAATTACGGCTAAGACTACAATTACACGTACCCATCATGCCGAAACACGCAAGCTAGGTTTCCACACACCAGAAACACACCAGTGCGGGAAACAATGAAAAAGCGGTCGTATACGCCAGACCAGCATTATACGCTAGACCGGCCGTATACGCCAGAACCCGTGTCGGAATTCCCGCTCTGGTGGGAACAGGAAAAACACACCAGACCCGGCTTGGTGTATTTTTCGACTGGGTAATTCATAGTTCTGCAAGAACATTGTATATTAATGGTCAAATCGACGCTCTTTTTTACACTCCAGCAAGGCCCTCGACAGAGTAGGTGACTGTAAACTTATACAAAAACTCGAAGATTACAATCTTCCTAGCATTATAGTATACTGGATAGCAGCTTATCTTTTGGATCGCGCGCAGTTTGTCAACATTGAGGGCAACGACTCGAGCCGTTTTCCAGTGACATCCTGCAATTTTCTCTCTATAGTCGGTGACCACACACACATGTCTCGTTGCATTGGTCTGATAAAGCGCGGCGTCGGTGAATCTGGCCGTGTTCAAAAATCTTGTCATTTTGTCAAAGTAGTCAGCCCTTGCTTTCTTCTTCCAGCCTGCAGAGTAAAATCCATGTTGCTTGGTATTGGCAATGCGGTGTACGACTCTCTAAGCTTGCTTGGTACTTCTTTAGTTTCTTGGTGTGCTTGTAATAAAGTACCGAGCCTTAGTTTTTTAGGAGCGCTCTGCCCGTTGGGGTCTGAAGAAGGCGATTTTCCTGCGCTAGTAACTGGGCCTCGAATAAATATTCAATTGTGTTATGAAGACCAAGCGCCAGTAGCTTGTCGTTTGAAGTATTCCGCGGTAATCTCAGGGCTGTCTTGTAGGCCATTCCAATTATTTAATTTGCTTTTTTCTTCTGTTCCCTGTTCATAATTTCATACGGAAGCGAGTATGTAATACGACTGATGACGAGGCTTTTGACCAATTTTAGGGTATCTTGTTCTCTCAAGCCTTTATGATTGTTTCTTATTCACGAGATCCTGCGTGAGATCTGCTTCACTGATGTTTTGAGTTGATTTAGTGTGTACGGACATCTCTGATTAGTTTGAAGCCAAATTCCTAGTATTCGTACGGTATCTTTCTCCGGAACGACATTTCCGTCGAGCTTGACTTCCAGCTTTAGATTCGGGTCGATCCTCTGTGCTTGTTCTTAGTGAAGCTCTGTCTGAGCTCTGACTTCTCGGCTGAGCACTGAAGACCCCGCATCCTTGCATACTCTTCTATATTGCTAGCTGCCTGTTGTAACCTATCTTCTTTCTCTGCTAGGCTGCCTATGAATGTTCATACCGTAATATCGTCTGCATATATCGCATGTTCTAGACCGGCAATATCTTTGAGTTTTCCTGTAAGGCCTGTGATGGCGACATTGAAAAAAGTCGGTGAAATGACCGCTTCTTGTGGTGTTCCTTTGTACGGAGGTTTAATGATGTCGAATTCGTAATCTCCCAGCTTGATTGTTGCAGACCTGTCACTAAGAAAACATTTGACGTAGTCAAACATTCCTTCTCCACAGTTAGCTTCCTCCAAACCTTCTAGTATTGTCTGTCTTCATAGTAGTACTGTCTTCGTATCACAAGGAAAAAAGCCCGTTAGAATAAACCTACACACTGACCGCCTCACCGATATAAGAAGTTGAAAACTATAAATATCTGGGGCTAACGTTCTCAAACAACTTTTTTGTAGAATTTAAATAATAGTAATATATGTTCCTGAGCTTTCCGTAAAGTTTGTTTCCTGAAACACAAGCTTAGAAATTCACCCGCCCACATAATACTACTGAGATACATTACTTTCATTACACCAAAGTTAGAGTATGCTGGCATTACACAGGATCCCTACACTAAAAACAACATTAAAATAATATAGAAAACCAGAGAAAAGCTGTTTCCTTCATTAGCTCTAAGTTCAAGCACACCACTCCACCCACACAGTTGATGACAGAAATTACATACCCCTTCTCGAAACAAGTAGGCAGATTCTCCGCCTCAATTTTCTACAATCACTCATTAAACGTGAACTATCCATTGACCCCGCATTATATGTAACACCTCTGCCCACAAGGCGTACACGTCAGGATCACACACATGTTTTAACCCCTCATTTCGCTAGGACAGATATTTAAAAACACTCATTTTTTCCCAGGACAGTGTCGGAGTGGAACTCTAGGAATGAAATGATTTATCTTTAAGTTACCACAATACCCGCATTAGGTGTTGTGTTTTGATTTTGTATGTTTTTGTATGTTGTGTTTCGATTTTGTATGATTTGGCATGTCAGAGCGCAATTCCGGGCATATAATGAGTGACACTTCTTAAGTCACCACAATACACGCGTTAGGTGTTGTGTTTACATTTTGTATGTTTTACTTCATTTTATTTACTTTTATTGTAATTACAGTACGGCATTTTTTCATCGTACGCAGTCCGAGTGTTTTTACTAAGTTAAGTGTAAAAATTTGCGCAATCTTTGTACTCGCTGTTCTGATAATTTGGTATTGTATTTCTTTTTTGAGTGTAGTATGAGGGCCCTTCCTGCAAGGAACACACTCTGTTCTGCAGTATGTTATATTATATATATATATATATATATATATATATATATATATATATATATATATAATAATAATATTTATTTGATCTTGACAACTTCAAGAAAGGTACAGGAGCTAAAGGCGAGCAACGCCTGACAGGGGCCCCGGTACCCGTAACATGTTACAACATCATATTACATGGCATAATAGTAGTTCATTGGCAGTAAACAAAAATATAAAAAATCGTTACACATTTGATATACAATGCATTAGGAATACAAAGTCTTTCGCATTCGTACGTCCACATAGTTACTGTGCTATTTTTTTTTTCTTTTTTTTTTAATAGACAGAGGCATAAGATAACAAAAGGAGTATTGATATCAGCACACAATCAAGCTCAATCATACGCATGGAATGCAATAGTATACATAGATACATACACATACACCCATATATATATATATATATATACATACATATATACACACACATATATATACACATACACACACATATACATACACATATACACATACATACACACACATATACACACACATATATACACACATATATACACCTACATACACATATATACACACATATATATACACACATATACATACACACATATACACATACACATATATACACACATACACACACATATACCCACACACACATGTGTTGCAATAGTCATTCTCTCAAAGCCTGTGCAAGTAACAGTTCCTTCACTTTATTTTTGAATGCATTTCTAGTCGTGAAGAATTCAATATGACCTTCTAGCTTATTCAGGATCATTAGTACTTGGTGGCTGGTTGTTTGTGTACCATAGTTAGTCCTGGTTTTTAATGTTCGTCTTCTCTTCAGTCTCATGTCGTATGGGACTTCATTACTGCTGCTGTCGTCTAGATATAGTGCATTGGAATGTATATACTGCAGTAGTTTGAAGTCATAAACTTTGTTTGCTTGAAGCATTTGATATTTTAAAAATAACGGTGACGTGCTTAATTGGTACCATGGCCCCTGATAACTTTCATAAATGCGCAATATCTTTTTTTGTAGACGAATAATCCTATTGTAGTTGGTTTTTGTAGTGGTACCCCAGACCAGTATTCCGTAGCATAGTCTAGAGTAGAACAATGAATTATATAAGTTTTGCTTCAACCAGATAGGTATCAAGGGTGCAATTTTATACAAGCAGCCAACAGCTCGGGAGAGTTCAACAACTAAATTATTAACATGAACGTTCCACGAAAGATGCTCTTGGAACCAGACACCAAGAAACTTTTGCTCTTTAACCCTGGTTAACTCATGCCCTTGGAAAGTTAGAACTATTTCCCGGCTAAGTTGTTTGTTCAGAGCACGAAATATGACATAGTTTGTCTTTGCTATATTAAGCTGCAGTCTATTTTGGCCTAGCCAAGTCGAGAGCAACGCAAGGTACTCGTTGGCCTTAGTTTCCAAATCAGTTAAGTCTGTGGATTTAAAAAAAACATTAGTGTCATCGGCATACATAATAATTTCAGGAGAGTTTGCTATAGTTACAATATCGTTAATATAAACAAGAAATAAAAATGGCCCCAGTATGGACCCCTGAGGAACTCCTTGTGTTAGCTTTAGTTTCGATGATTTTGCGTTTTGTATTTGCACAATTTGAGAACGGTGACTCAGATAGTTTTTAATGAGCTCTAATGCTACTCCCCGCACCCCATACCTAGATAGTTTGTCGTATAAAATATTATATTTTATGGAATCGAAAGCTTTCTTCAAATCTAGAAATAAACCAAGTGTGAAATTTTTGCTATCTATGTTCGTAAGTATACTATCTTTGATGTAGCACAATGCTTTTTCAGTTGATCTGTTTTTCCGAAAACCATATTGGCTATTAGAAAGAATTTTGTGTTTGTCAAAGAAAGAAACCAGTCTTTGGTTAATCACACTTTCAAATATTTTCGACATAATGGGGAGGACCGATATCGGTCGGTAATTTGATAAATTATTTCTAAGGCCACCTTTAAATATAGCTGTCACCCGTGCTACTTTGAGTTTTTGTGGGAAAACACCAGTTGACAACATGAGATTAACAATGTGAGCAACTGCCTCCGAAATAAGGTGGGATACTTGTTTTAATTCTTTCGCACCAATCTCATCAATGCCTGGTGCGACATTACTTTTCAGTAGCCTTATTGACGCCTCCACTTCAGCAGGAGATGTTGGTTGTAAGAATATTGTGTGTTCTATCATAGGTGTATCCGGGATATTAGTATCACGGTAAATGTCATTTGGCTCTTCATAACAACCGGCATTTATGAAATGTGCATTTATTGAGTTAGCCAAATCTTCACCATATATAGTTGTACCGTTTATAGTCATTTCTTTTATATCACTGCACTGTTCCATTCTATTAGTTAGAGCATTTACCATTTGCCATACCTTCTTTGGGTTATCGTAAATGCTCTCAAACTTTGCTGTGTAGTAATTTTTCTTGGCTTTTCTTAAATCAGCATTCAGAGTATTTCGAATTTTTTTTGTATCTACAAAACACTTCAGGGTCCCGACAACTAATGAATTCGTGGTATAATTTATTCTTAGCCTTTATGCGTTGATATAGACCTTTGTTTATCCATGGTTTCCTATATTTTTTATTTCGCTGCACCATGATTTTCTTGAGCGGAAATGCATTGTCAAAACATTTATGGATCATCTCGAAAAACATGTCATAGGCAGTGTTGGCGTCTGTCTGGTCTAATATAATGCTCCAGTCAAGTCCTTGGACTAAGTTTCTAAATACTTCGCGCGAGATGTCATTTAGGTTACGTCGAGAACACATTTGCTCTTGAGGCTTATTTTCATATAAGGTGGCCAGTAAAAATACCGGCAGGTGGTCACTAATATCGGAAGAGAAAACGCCCGTTTTTATGTGGTCTGTGCAAAGGTTTGTAATGCAGACGTCCAGTAACGTGGCACTGTGTGTTGTGATTCTAGTGGGTATATCTACGTAATTTTTACAGGCATACGTGTCCAACATGGTAGTGAATTCCCTAGAGTACGTGTGTGATGATTTCAGATCAATGTTTATGTCACCCATAATAACAAATGAACCCAAAGTGAAAGAATTATCACACAGTAGCGTCTCGAAGAAATGAAGAAAGTTTACTTCCTTTCCAAGAGGTGGCCTATACACAACCACTGCGAGCACCTTGCCAATGCGTAGAGCTAAGCACTCGACGTCATCATTTATGACGGAAAGGTGAGGCAACTTTTCACAAGTAAGCGTGTCTTTGAAGTATATAGCAACGCCCCCTCCCTTCTTAGCGCTGCGGCACAGGTGCTCAGAATGGTACCCAGATATATAGGGCACTTCATTTCCGTGAATCCAAGTTTCTGAGAGCATTATCACGTCAAATGATACGGTACAAGAGTGAAGAAAATTGGTAATCGCGTCAACTTTGTTCTTAAGGCTTCTGCTATTGATATGTAGAAGCGAAAAACGTTTTGCAGGAAGTGAGAATTCAGAATTGAAGGCATCAGTCGTGTAATAGTTTGTACCATGTTCTAGCTCAGGCATGGTGAAATGAGGGCAAAGATGTTAAAATAGATGTTGCGCTAGGAAGTATGTCACTAGGCATTCAAAGCAGTATCAGCGCATATCTGAATAAGATCGGCCTGTGTGGCGATATATGTATATGTATATATATTATTTTCTATATATATAATGACATCGAACAGACAATAACACCAAGGAATGTATAAGGGAAGATAATAGAAGAAATGAAATGTAAATAGGAAGAAAGAAAAGAGGGTGAAAAAATAACCAGTCGTGAGCAGGAATCGAACCCATGACCTTCGTATAACGCGTTATATGATCTAACCACTGAGCTATCACAGCGGCCTTCCCTCCAACCACTTTTTTTGGGTTCATATGTGAATTTAGAAGTGGGAGTGTCAGTCAGCGCCCTCTGTAGCCAAGCGGCGAGTGTAAAACATGCCCTTTTTATGCGCATGTGTGGCGTCACGTAGCACGTGAACCTATACGAGCGGCAGCTGGCCAATAGTCCCTCGTATACAACCTAATGACGCCAAGTCTGCCAGTACGAGACCCTCGTTAATGAATAAGAGAAAGAAGTGTATACCTTAGGGCTCGTTTTTCCGTGTTCTTACACAATATTAATCAGATCTAACCAAAATAATGCCGAAGAATGTATAGGGGAAGTTATTAGAACAAATAGATTGGAAATAAGATGAAAGAAAAGAAGGTGAAAAAATAACCGGCCGTGAGCAGCAATCGAACCTACGACCTTTGAATAACCCATTTGATGCTCTAACCACTGAGATATCACTTTTTTTCTTTATTACCTGTCTTCGGCTCACGTAAACAATACACATATTAACAGATAATTACACAACAAAATCCAAAACATTGTAAAAACCGTGCCTCAAATGATGTGGCCACGCATCTGTTAAAATGTTTTTATCGTCGCTATAAATCGACGCGCGGCAACCACTCTGGGGTGAATTCCTGCAACTTTTGTTCATCCACGAAATTTCTTATATATTGTTTGAAGTATTGAGTGGTCGCTCGTGCATCTACATCAAAGTGCATGGCTGCCATCCTGGATTTCCAAAAGCTATGAAGAGCCATAAGCAATATATGGGGTACCGTCATCACTTTGTATTTGCAAATAGCGGATGCCATGTGCATCAAGGGGGAAATCGTTTTTGATCGTGCGCATGAGCACGTCCCAAAGAAAGACAGCATCCCAGCAGTCAAGGAATACATGCTCAATTGTCTCCTCCTTTCTGCACATTATGCAATGCGTACGCCAAAGAACGTAAAACCCCTTTGCAGCCATCCAGGTTTTGACGGTCAGCGTACCGGTATGTAATTTAAAAAAGAAATTCTTAGCACCTGGCGGTATTTTCATCGCCTTAACCACTGAGCTATCACAGCGGCCTTTCCTCCACCCACTTTTTTGGGTTTATATGTGAATTTAGAAGTGGGAGTGTCAGCACACTCTGTAGCCAAGCGCCGAGTGTGGAACACACCCTTTTTTATGCGCATATGTGGCGTCACGTAGCACGTGAATTTATTACGAGCGGGCAGCTGACGAATAGTCCCTCGTATACTACCTAATGACACCAAGTCTGCCTGTGCAAGACCCTCGTTAATGAATAAGAGAGCATCGAACGCGTTATTCGAAGGTCGTAGGTTCGATTCCTGCTCACGGCTGGTTATTTTTTCACCCTCTTTTCTTTATTCTTATTTACACTCCATTTGTTCAAATAACTTCCCCTATACAATCCTAGCCATTATTGTCTGTTGGATCTCATTATTACTGGCTCAAAACACGGAAAAACGAGCCCTTAGGTATACACTTCTTTTTCTTATTGATTCATGAGGGTCTCGTACTGGCAGACTTGGTGTCTATAAGTTGTATACGAAAGACTATTGGTCAGCTGCCCACTCGTAATAAGCTCACCTGCTACGTGACGCCACACATGCGCATAAAAAGGGTGTGAAACGCCACTTGGCTACAGAGGGCGCTGACTGACACTCGCACTTCTACATTCACTTATACACCCAAAAAAGTGGGTGAAGAGAAGGCCGCTGTGGTAGCTCAGTTGTTAGAGCATCGAACGCGTTATTTGAAGGTCGTAGGTTCGATTCCTGTTCACGGCTGGTTATTTTTTCACCCTCTTTTCTTTCTTCTCATTTACATTCCATTTGTTCAAATAACTTCCCCTATACATTCCTTGGCATTATTGTCTGTTAGATCTCATTACTATTGTGTCAAAACACGCAAACAACGAGCCCTTAGGTATACACTTCTTTCTCATATATATATATATATATATATATATATATATATATATATATATATATATATATGTGACGCATTCACAAGGTGATTCTAGGAAAAGCCGACGAAGAGGAAGTGCGCGTGCATTAGAATAAACGCATGGCATCTGGACCACGACGCGTCTCCATTTTATAGCGTCACACAAGCCGACAGGATCGACCTCATCAACGTGCCATGGCTAAGCCAAAGCCCCCGCTCAACATACAGAAGTTCAAGGGAACACCAGAAGACGTCCCCATCGACAAGTGGCTTCTTCTTTTCGACATGAAGGCAGCCGAGGCATCATGGACTCACCGCGATCGGGTCACTCACTTCAACGAATACATTGAAGGGGAAGCGTTCAAGTGGTACCTGACAGAGATTTTCGGCAACGGCGAGACAACTTGGGGCGATATCAAGCGTGACATGCAAGCCCGCTTTGCTTCGACTGACGGAGATGCCTTCCGTCTCTTCATTCACTACCGCCTGAAAGGAGGGCAGACCATCAAGGACTACTACGACGAGAAAAAGCGACTGGGTTCCTTGGCTGACCTGAAAGAGCGCCACATCATTTCTGGGCTGACTGATGGTGTTCCTCCTGATGTGGAACTGGCGCTCGCTGGACTGTCTTTCAACTCGTCATTAGAGTGGCTCACCGCTGCTCAACGGGTCGAGACATCTTTAAAACGGGTGAGAGGAGTTTCCTTTACTCGTAACGCTAGTATCGCATCAAGAGCTCCACGTCTCTTCAGCAGATCGCAGCAACCGACAATAACTCTTCAACCGCGTGCCCCGCAAAACGAATGTAGATACTGCTCAGCTGCTGGTTTCCCACGACAGTTTCACTGGCACAACGAATGTCCGCGTCGCGGCAATGTGTCCGCTATTGATACTGAACAGGGAAACGAGGAAGGCGACCCAGAGTTTCATTAATACACTTCAGTGCTCTCATCAACGGAAAGCCAGTAAATGCAATTCTCGATACAGGAGCAACAATTACTTGTATCAGCGAGGATGTGTACAAACAGCTAAAGCTTCAGTTGATGAGAGACTCCAGCATCATGGTCCAGCAAGTTGCATCAAGCATTCGAACTTTGGGTCGCGTAAACATTCAGTTACAAATTGGGAACGTGATCAAGAAAGTTTATGCACATGTGCTGCGAGGCATGAGAACGCAATTAATTCTTGGCCTAGACAGCGCTTCATACTTCAATCTTTCTGTAAATCTGGAAAGCAAGTCAGTGACACAAGCACGTGAGAATATGAACCTTCCGCATCACAATGAAAAGAAAACCATTCAAGCCCCGGTGATGCGAACCCTGACTTCAGAAAACTTATCAGAGCATGAGTTTGTGGCGCTCGACTCTCTTTTAAGCAAGTATGACGAGATATTTTCGAAATCTCAAACAGATATTGGGTGCATCACTACTGAGAAACATAGGATCGCACTTACCAATGCTGTCCCTATTCGTCGAGCACCATACCGATGTTCACAGGCAGACAAAGCGGAGATCAACAAACAGGTTAACGCTCTCCTCAAGCAAGGTGTTGTGAGGCCTTCATTATCGCCCTACGCCGCACCTGTCATTTTAGCAGAAAAGAAAGGTGAAGGACGCACTCATCTATGTATTGACTACCGGAAACTCAATGCCATAACGGTACCCGACTTTCAACCAATTCCACGTATAGATGATATTCTTGACCACTTAGGAAAGGCGGAGTTTTTCACTACGTTGGACGTAACGTCGGGATACTGGCATGTGCAAATGCATCCTGACGATGTTCAGAAAACTGCATTTGTCACGCCTGATGGTCATTTTGAGTGGTTGGTAATGCCGTTTGGGTTGAAGAACGCTCCAGCTACATTTGAAAGAGCCATGAAATCAATAATAGCGAAACATCAGCTCACCAATGTTATTAATTACTTTGACGATGTGGTCCTATACTCAGAGACATTTAATGATCATATACGACACCTTGAGGCGCTATTGAAAGCTCTCAAAACTGAGAACGTAAAACTCAAACGAAAAAAGTGCCAATTTGCACGCTGCAGCATTGAATACTTGGGCCACAAAATTTCACAAGGAACAGTGACACCTAAGCAAAGTAACGTGGCTGCCATACTCAAATTTCCTACACCAAAACGAGAAAAAGATCTCCAGCGTTTTCTGGGCACTGTAAACACCTACCGTCAGTACATCCCCCACTTCAGCGATATCGCTCTTCCACTCACAAAACTACTCCACAAAGGCAGCAAGTGGGTGTGGACAGAAGCATGCGAGCAAGCCTTTCGTGAACTGAAGGAGCGGATAACTAAAGAACCGGTGCTTCGCATATACGACCCTTCGAGACTATGTACTGTGTACTGTGACGCATCTGGCGAAGGCATCGGTGCAGTGCTGAAACAACCTGATGACAAAGGCAAAGAACATCCTGTTGCTTACTATTCCCGCAAACTACTTAAGCATGAGGTGAACTATGCTATTACAGAAAGAGAATGTCTTGCCATTGTAGATGCTATTGATAAATGGCATTGCTACCTTCATGGAAAGTCATTCACTGTTGTAACAGATCACTCTGCACTCCAGTGGCTGAAGAATGTTAAAAATCCTCAAGGTCGTCTCTTCCGGTGGTCTTTGAAACTGTCAATGTATGATGTGAACATCAAACATCAAAAGGGCACAAGTAATGTCGAAGCAGATGCGCTCTCTAGAGCCCCAACAGTTAATCTTCTATCACACGACGACCTTCAGCGATGCAACAATGAGCGTCCAAAAGGAACGCACTCATTGGAAAATAACATCATCATCGTTAAAAGAAAAGGACTACGGAAAATATACGTGCCCCATGAACTACGCCCAACCATTCTGAAGATTGCACATCAACATTTTGGGCATGTCGGAGTGAAGAAGACGCTATCACTCCTGTCTCCGCAATATTATTGGCCGCATATGGTAACCGATGTTTCCACTTACATTCGGCATTGTGATACATGCCAGAGATGCAAGAAGACGAAAACAAAAAAGTTTGGGACGCTTGAATCACTGCCTCCAGCTGAAGAGCCCTTCGACCTCTTTGCAATAGACACCATAGGAGGATTTTCTGGATATGGCTCGTCAAAAAGGTTTATACACTTGGTTATTGATCATGCGACTCGCTACGTATGGGCGTTTGCTCATAAAAGTGAAAACAGCGACGCCTACATTTCATGCTTAAAAACAATTTTATCTTCTGGAAAACCACGGAAGCTCCTTTCGGACCGTGGAACAGGATTTACCGCAGGAAGATTCAAGCAGTTTTTAAAACATAATCGTATACACCAACTATTCACCTCATCTCATCATCCACAATGCAACGGCATGAACGAGCGGACAAACCAGACTATCGTAACGAGACTTAAATGTAAGATCAATGACGAACCACAGAAGTCTTGGACTAAGCTGCTTCCGGAGGTAATTGACGAATACAACAGAACACTCCACGAAGTGACCGGCTACGCACCTTCCTTCCTGATGTATGGAATTCCATCTTATCCTACTGTACTGGAACAACGAGAAGAAACCGTCGAAGAAGCGCGAAAAACTGCAGTTACCAATTCTATCGCCTACCATAATAAGAACAAAGTCATTTATGATAGAAAATTTCTTCCGATTGAGTTCCAAGTCGGTGACTTTGTCCTTTACGAGACACCATGGCATCCCAACAACGGCAAACTGAGTTCTGTCATGGAAGGACCCTACAAGATTCTACGCAAGGTCTCAACAGTGAACTATGAAATCAACTGCTCCGTGCTACCCTTACGTAGAAACTCTGACATTGTGCATGTTAGCAAACTGCGGCGTTATTTTGAACCTTCTGAACTGAGACTTTCTCGAGGGGAGGGGGAAGTGTGACGCATTCACAAGGTGATTCTAGGAGAAGCCGACGAAGAGGAAGTGCGCGTGCATTAGAATAAACGCATGGCATCTGGACCACGACGCGTCTCCATTTTATAGCGTCACACACATATATATATATATATATATATATATATATATATATATATATATATATATATATATATATATATATATATATATATATATATATATATATATATATATACATTTCCACCTAGAGTTGTGTGCCGGCAAGCCCTAGCGAGCCGAAAAGCGAAAAGAGAACAAAGAAGTGTGTGTTAGCGCTTCGTTTAAAGATACACGCTCGTGTCTTTCTGCCCCGCTGTTCCTGTCTTGTCTTCACGGCTCTTGGTGCGTGACAAACTGGTGGAAGTGCTGGGTAATCTATGCACTGTACACCTCCACATTGCAAGAATTCAAGCGCCGTACCGGTCGTTACTCCTGTGCACCTCACCAGCAGAAGAATCCGAGGGCAATCCCCTGAGTTTGGACTGCTCGTAAACAACATGGCAGCTCCGACCAGCCCTACTGACACCATTCCAAACGGTACGAACGGCACAACGCCGCTTCATTGCACCTTACTCACACCGCGAACGCCAAATCCCTTTCATGGCACTGCACTTGAGGATGTCGACGATTGGCTCGTTTATTACGAGTTCGTTGCCGTGCACAACCAGTGGGACGACGCAGACAAACTGCGGCACGTCTATTTCAGTCTTTTGGACGGCGCACGTGTATGGTATGAGAACCGGGAAGGTATTCTTACATCGTGGGAAGACTTCAAACGCCGACTTCTTGGGACATATGCCAGCCCTGAGCAACGGGAGAGAGCTGAGCTCAATCTGCAGTCCCGCATACAACTGCGGAATGAAGGGGTTGCGATGTATGTCGAGGACATGACGCGTATTTTCCACCGAGCTGATCGCGGCAGGCTAGAACAAAAGAAGGTACGGTACCTCATGCGCGGAGTGAAAGAACAGCTTTTCGGTGGGCTTGTGCGCAGTCCTCCCAAGACTGTGTCCAAATTTCTCAGAGAAGCCGTCACCATCGAAAGCACTCTTAGGCACCGGGCCCAGTCATACGAACGGCACGTCAAAGCTTCAACTACGGAAGTCACGCCACATCGTCACGCCACTCGGCGTTTGCACACCATGGATACAGATTCGTGGTTCTACCTTTGTTGTCAGCTTGAGCGTTCTCCGTCAGTGTTATCGAGACCTGATCAATGGCATGGACTTTCTGAGGGAGCATGGTGCTATCATCGACATTCGACAACGCCTCGTCACATTTTCAACAAAAAGCGCCACACCAGAGCATAATCCCAGCCACAATCGAGTATGTCTGCGTGTAATTGACGATGATGTGATGATACCACCGCGCTCAAGTGTTATGGTTCGAGTGGCGTGTAATGAATCAGCACACACTGAAATGGTGGCGGAGAGCAATAGATCCCTACTCTTTTCCCAGGGTGTCTGCGTAGCACGAAGCCTGGTAGACCTTCAGGCTGGCCACGGCGAGGTTCTTGTTACAAACTTCAGCTACGAGCGCCAACACCTTTTCACTGATACTGTCATCGCCTATGCCTTCCCAGTAACCAATGTGACTGAGTGTTTTGCTTCCGAGGCGACCGATAATGACGAAGCATCGCTCCAGTGTGTCGACGTAAATACAACGCTTTCTGACAAAAAAAACGAAGGCTTAACGACCTCTTGATAAAATTCCACGCCTGTTTTGCTCGTTCATCAAGAATCTGTCAGACATCGATCATCAAACACCGTATTATCACCTACGGCGACGCGCACCCTATACGGCAACAGCCTTACCGAGTTTCACCAACTGAACGACGCGTGATTCAAAAGCAAGTGAAGGAAATGCTTCAAGACGGTGTAATACAGCCATCAAGCAGCCCTTGGTCATCTCCAGTGGTCCTTGTAAAGAAGAAGGATGGTACACTTCGCGTTTGTGTCGATTATAGGAATCTGAATAACGTCACAAAGAAAGACGTGTACCCGCTGCCTCGAGTGGATGATTCTCTTGACAGGCTGAGGCGAGCAAAGTACTTTTGCTCAATCGACCTGAATAGTGGTTACTGGCAAATAGAAGTTGATGGACGTTACCGCAAAAAAACTGCTTTTGTAACTCCTGACGGTCTGTATGAATTCCGAGTGCTCCCATACGGTCTCTGTTCTGCCCCGGCCACATTCCAACGAATGATGGATACCGTTCTTGCTGAGCTCCCGTGGAAAAGTTGCCTCGTCTACCTAGATGATGTCGTTTTCTTTTCAAAAACGTTTGACGAGCACCTTTTTCGCATTCGGAGTGTTCTTGAAGGTATACGATCCGCTGACCTTACCCTCAAGCCTGAGAAGTGCCAATTCGGCTACAAAGAACTGAAGTGGCTGGGTCATGTTGGGAGCGCTGCAGGCATTCAGCCCAATCCCGAGAAGACTGCCGCTGTGGCGGCTTTTCCAGCTCCGACAGACAAGAAAAGTCTTCGACGATTTCTGGGGCTCTGCGCATACTATCGCCGCTTTATCGTAAACTTCTCTAAGATTGCGGAGCCACTCATCAGACTTACGCGTGACGACACACCATTTCTGTGGACTGACGAACAAGCGACTGCCTTTGCGGAACTTCAACATCGATTGTGTTCCCCTCCTGTGCTTGGTCATTTCGATGAGGACGCTGACACAGAGGTGCGCACTGACGCAAGCAACATTGGTCTCGGAGCTATTACAGTCGTTTTGAATATACAGAAAGTAACTTACGAAAGAAATCTACCAGCACTGTTACGCCTGAACAATAATGTTTCTCGAACCATCTCGCAAAAACTTGATGCATAGTTTCTGCTGCTGCCCAGTGACAAGCAGTTTTTATAAGAAACACAAGAATAAAGCCCTTGACAATGACAGGCTAAAGAAAAGGGCTGCAGGCATCAATATTTCGTACATGTCTGCAATATCACTCTGTTTATTCACATAGCCTGACTCATTCACAACACACTAACAAAGTATGTTAGGACACTTCGGCTGAAAGTTGGCCCAGCGCAAAGAAATTATAGACATATATGAATAATACAAATATAAGCTACTGAGCTCCTTGGTGCGAACAGTGTTTATATTGACAGCTATTGGCGCCATTTCATTTCCCAAAAACACTTCTCAAAAGTAGAATCAACTTTATTTAGCTAAACGTTTCTATTCTTGCCCGTCCTGGTGGTATACTGGTGGAAGTTTCTCTTTAGGTCAAGAAAACAAAGACCAATTATTTTTCCAGTTCGTGAATTCACCCCATGCTAACATTGAGGCAGCTGGTAGGAGTGGTTTTCGAGAGAGGAAACCACCACATTCCCACCATTCGACGAAGAAAACCTTTCAGAAATGCACTTCATCAGGGGAAATAGTCATACGCAACAAACACAATGGGCTCCTATATGTGCCACCAACACTCACCATTATCGTTGTTACCAGTCTCTTGCTTGATGGATATGCTGCGTCCTGCACAGAACACCAAAGGAGCGCTCCATGACTTGGCTTTCATGTGTGCTGGCTGCATCGAACTGCTGCTGAAGTAGGCTAGCCACAGATGATGATGATGATGTTTGATGTTTTATGGCGCAAAGGCCATTTCACGGCCAAAGAGCGCCAGTTCATCTTACAAAAAATATGGACAAGGATTGTGATAAGCGGCTGTAAAAGGGCCATAAAATTCCTCGCAGAAAGGCGGGTATAAACATACAAGTAATAAAATCATGACCATGCCGTGAAAGGTGTGTATGGTGTGAATAGATGACAAAAGTTGGTGAAAATAAAAGACGATGGTGGATATGTATGGCATTAGCACAAGTGCCTCACTCGTTCATACCCTTGCGTCCAAGGGCCGTGAGGCACGTGCTTTCTTGTGTAAGCACCGCAGCAAAAACCTCTCTGGAGAGGTCATGCTACGGGATGCCCGGGTATATGATATAAAAACTATGAATTTCTTTTAAAAACGCTAACAATGATTTGTGACTAAAAAGCGGTTCCCTGCCGACGAACATTGCAGGGTGTAAAGGTATATGTTGTCGGTAGGGTAATGGAAAGTGTTGTTTTCTTACAGTGTCCAATTGTTTGCACTGAATTAAAATGTGAAGGACTGTTAATACTTCACCACATCTGTCACACAATGGTGGATCGCCACCAGACAAATGGTGTGTGTGTGTCGTGTATGTGTGTCCTATTCTGAGTCTCGTTAGTATTACCTCTGTATGACGCGATTTCGATACGGGCAGCCAATGACCAAGGTGTGGCTTAATAACGTGTAGTTTGTTTTGTGTGTGTGTATCCCACTTGCTCTGCCAGTAGTCCCTGAGGTTTCGTTTGAGAGACGGCTTAAGATCAAGGGCCGGGATTGATATGGGTGTAATGGCGGTGCTCTCATGGACAGATGCAGCGAGCTGATCCGCCCTCACGTTGCCTTGGATCTCACGGTGCCCTGGCACCCAGCACACTACAACATGTTGTTTGAGTGTGTTGAGTGTGCACAAAATGGAGTAAAGTGAGACAAGGACCGGGTTTTTTGTTTTTTAAGACTGTGCAGAGCCGTTACCACACTGAGGGAGTCTGTGTAAATTACTGCTTTTTGTATTTGTAATTGTTTGATGTGTTTAGCTGCCACAAGTATCGCGTAGGCTTCCGCTGTGAAGATACTTGTGCGCGGTTGTAGAGGGCCAGCATCCGAAAAGGATGGGCCGACAACAGCGTAGGACACAGAAGAGTTAGTCTTGGAGGCATCTGTGAAGAACTCAGGACGTGTGTATTTGTGTTGAAGTTCCAAAAAGTATGTTCGGATATGGGCAATAGGTGCATGTTTTGTCACTTCTAGGAAAGACACATCGCAGTCTATAGTCTGCCACTGCCACGGTGGCGGGTATGCTACAGGAGCCATTAAACTGTTATCAAGTGACACTGCAGTTTCTTCAGCTAGACACTTCAGGCGAACTGAGAAGCGCTGCCTCATCGAAGGCCTGTTTTGAAACAGAGTTGAGCTCGACAAATTAAATTGTAGAGTATGAGGGGTGCTTCTTGTCTGCTTTTACCTTAAGGAAATAAACGAAGGACATGTAAGTTCTCTGCAGATGAAGCGACCACTCATTTGACTCAACATAAAGGCTTTCTACGGGGCTGGTGCGAAAAGAACCCGTAGAAAGGCGGATGCTTAAATGGTGCACGGGGTCCAGCATCTTCAAGGCACTTTGAGTAGCAGACTGATAGACAACGGCCCCATAATCTAAGCGGGTGCGAATGAGGCTTCTATTGAGGTTCATGAGGCATTGCCTATCACTACCCCACGTAGTACGTGACAACACTTTTATAACATTCATGGCTTTTAAACATTTTGTTTTTAAATACTTGATGTGCGGTACGAAGGTCAACTTGTTGTCCAAGATTAAGCCTAAGAATTTATGCTCGGCTTTGACGAACAGACGTTGCCCGTTCAGTCGAATGTCAGGTTCCGAGTGCATGCCTCTCTTTCGAGAGAACAAGACACACGTGCTTTTTTGTGGGTTAAGTCGAAATCCGTTTTCATCTGCCCATTTGGAAACCTTATTTAAACCCAGCTGAACCTGCCGATCACACATGGCCAAGTTGCATGACTTGAAGCCAAGCTGAACGTCGTCGACATATGTACAATAGAACATATTGCGGGGAATGGACAAGTGCAAAGAATTCATTTTGATAATAAAAAGTGTGCAACTAAGCACGCCCCCTTGTGGCACGCCTGTTTCCTGCACAAATGTTTGGGAGAGCACACTGCCCAGACGGACACAGAATGTCCGGTTTGACAGGTAACTTTCGATTATATGAAACATTCTTCCGCGCACACCAAGATGGGACAGGTCTCTTAGATTTCCGAAACGCCATGTTGTATCATACGCCTTTTCGATATCGAGGAACACAGAGAGAAAATATTGTTTATGGACGAAGGCGTCCCTGATCTGTGCCTCGATACAAATAAGGCGGTCTGTGGTGGATCTACTTTCTTGAAACCCGCACTGAAATGGGTCGAGCAAATTCTTTGTTACAAGGAATTGTACAAGTCTGCAGTTTATCATTTTTTCGAAGATTTTGCACAAGCAGCTTGTGAGTGCAATAGGCCTATAACTCGAAGGTAAAGAAGGGTCCTTGCCCTCTTTCAAAATGGGAATTATAATAGCCTCTTTCAAGGAGTTAGGGATAGTGCCAGAAAACCAGATAGCATTGTACAAACATAGTAAGGTTTTTCGTGTTTCGATCGGTAGGTTTTTTAACATTTCATAAACGACAGGGTCAGAACCTGGGGCAGAAGTACTGCAGGAGTTTAGAGACATTCGCAGCTCAGCTGGACTGAACGCTTGATTATATGCCTCGTATCCAGTGCATTTGTGTTCGAGTTTCTGCTTTTGTATTCTTGTTCTGTATTTTTGGAAAGTGTCAGTACAGTGGGGTGAGCTGGACACCTGTTTGAAGTGTGCACCGAGGAAGTTTGCCTGATCTTCCAAGGTGTCACCCTGAGTGTTTACGAGTGGAAGTGTGTGTACTTGTTTTCCTGCTATCCTGCCCACCATGTTCCAGACTTTAACTTCCTGTGTGTATGAATTGATCCCTGACAAAAACTTCTGCCAGCTTTCTCTTCTGGCCTGCCGACGCGTTCTCCTGCCTTGAGACTTTATTTTCTTGAAGGTGTCAAGATTTTTGGCTGTCGGTGAGTTCCGAAGCAGCCTCCAAGCTCTGTTTTGCTGTTTGCGCGCGTTTCGGCATTCTGAGTTCCACCATGGCACACGCCGTTTTCCAGGGTGTCCATTTGTTTGTGGGATGCATTTTGTTGCAGCATCAATCAAAAATGCTGTGAAGTAGTTGACAGCAACATCAATGTTCAAAGTACTTATGTCATTCCAACCTAGACGAGCGATGGTATAAAAGTGTTCCCAGTCGGCTCTGTTTATGAGCCACTTGGGAACACGTGATGGACACTCAGTTACTGTATTTGTGCTCAAAACTATGGGGAAGTGGTCACTTCCGTACAGATTATTGACGACTTTCCACTGGAGTAGAGGCACAAGAGATGGGGATATTATGCTTAGGTCTATTGAGGAGTAGGTGTTATTGGCGAGATTATAATAGGTTGATTCTTTTCGATTTAGGAGACACGCGCTCGAGGAGAGAAAGAACTGTTCAATCAGTCGACCTCGCGCGTCATACCGAGAGTCACCGCATTGCCTGCTATGCGCATTAAAGTCTCCAAGGAGAACATAGGGCTCCGGAAGTTCATCAATTAAAGAGTGTAAATCACGTTTCTGCAGCTGATAGCTAGGAGGAATGTAGATAGTGCAGATTGTGATCAGTTTATCAAAAAGAACTGCTCGAACAGCCACTGCCTCAAGCGATGTTTGGAGTTGTAAGTGTGTGCATGCAATTCCTTGATTCACAACGACGGCAACACCTCCGAATGATGTCATAGCATCAACACGGTCCTTTCGGAAAATAACGTGTTTACGAAGAAAATTTGTGTGTTTTGAATTAAGGTGTGTTTCTTGTACACACAGCACTTTTGGTGAGTGCTCGTGTAAGAGTTCTTGGATGTCGTCAAGGTTTTTGAGAAGGCCCCTGACGTCCCATTGAATAATTTGAGTGTTCATGGTAAATGTAAAATAGTGCTGTGTGTACGAAAAGCGGGTGGCTGTTTAGACAGGGAGTTTGAGTTCACTTAACAGGGCCGTCACCAGGCCCTGTTATCGGCTATTTTGTTTTCTTGGCGCGCTCCAAGGAACCACGCCGCTCTTTCGGCACCAAGGGTGCCGAAGTATTCATTGCCTCCTCGGAGGCACTGGATGCCCGCACGTGCGGGCTGCTAGTTGGAATTTCGGGCCTCGCCTGGTGAGGTGAGGCCTTGAGACCCGAGGACTCTGGAGTCTCCGGTCTCTGTTTGGGAGTAGGCGGTGTAGCCTGGGCTACAACCGCCTTGGGGGCAAGTGCCACAACCTCCGGTTCGGTATGCGCGGGCCGAAGGAGTGGCGAGGGCTGGTGCGGCGGTGCCCCTTGATGCGCCGCATCAGCGTATGTAGCTCCCTAGAATGGAGCGACTCTCCGCCGTGCTTCCTTAAATGTAATGTTCTCCTTCCCCTACAACGTAATTATTTCTTTTTCTTTTTTCCAGTATGTGCAGGAGCGTGAATATGCGGCATGGTTTCCTTCGCAGTTTACACAGTGTGGCGGTTGTTTGCAGTTCTCAGACACGTGGCCTAGGACTCCACATTGTGCACAAGTCTGGCGACCACGACAGGTTTTAGAGCCGTGGCCATACCTCTGGCATTGGAAGCAACGACGAGGGTTTGGTATATACGGCCTGATAGATGTCTTTGTGTACCCTGTTTGAATGGAATCTGGTAGTTTACTGGATGCAAACGTGAGTATCATGTGTTTCGTTGGTATTTCCTTATTATCTCTTCTGATGATAATTCTCTGTACATTATTGACATTTTGGCTCTTCCACCCTTCCAAAAGTTCAGTCTCAGTGAGCTCAAGTAAGTCTGCATCAGATACCACTCCGCGAGTGATGTTCATGGATCGGTGTGGTGTTACGGTGATCGGTACGTCACCAAACGTTGAGAGGCTGTTTAGCTTTACAAATTGTGCTTTGTCCCGAATTTCTAGAAGAAGGCCTCCGCTCGCCATTTTGGTTACTTTGTATCCAGCCCCGAGAGTTCCCGTAAGACACCTGGCAACTACGAAAGGAGATACGGTCCTGGCTTGCTTTCCGGTTTTTTCGCAGTGAATGACGTGGAAGTGGGGAAAAGTTTCTATTGGCTGGTTGAAGAGATTTATGTCGTCGGTGCGTACCCGCTTTAGGCCGGTACGATCAGATAGTAAAGGGAATGCGCCATGCATGCCGGTATTATTTTTGTTCAGCAGCGTTGGCGGCCACCCACCACGGAGCCCAACAAGGGGACGCTGCAAGTTTACAGGTGCTGAAAGCTTGCAAACGTCAGCCGTACAACACTGCCATAACCCAATGCGCCTAGACCAAGGTAGGCTATTTGCACAGGGTTAACCCTTGCTGCCAAGAAAATTGGAAGTAAACAGAAGAAAGTAGAAGACATGATTTGATTGATATGTGGGGTTTAACGTCCCAAAACCACTATATGATTATGAGAGACGCCGTAGTGGAGGGCTCCGGAAATTTAGACCACCTGGGGTTCTTTAACGTGCACCCAAAAAGAGAGTAGAAGACAGGACAGATAGATAGTGAGAGATAAAGACGAAGATATAGGCAGAGAGAGATAGGAAAAGGCGACTGCCGATTTCCCCTGGGTGGGTCAGCCTAGGGGTGCCGTCTACGTGAAGCCGGGGCCAAAGGGGTGTGTTGCCTCTGCCGGGGGGCCTTAAAGGTCCAATCACCCGGCATTGGCTCAACCCCCAGGATCCCCTTTTCCCCGGACACGGCAAAGCCACGCACGGCTAGGCGTGGGAGGGAGTAGAAACGCCCCCGTTAGCTCGGGTCCGTGGTGTCACTACACACCAAACGCCTACTTGCGCAGGCGCCCCTTCGGGGTAGCCACAGACAGATGAGCAGCCATGGCTTTGAAACACACTAAACGTCACCTTTAGAGATCAACAATGCATACTTAGGTCAGGTACAATTTGTAGAAAAATATATATCAATCGGCAATCGTGGTGAACACGTTCGGCTGAAACACAACAAGCCACATCACTGAGAGAGAAAAAGCTACACGAAGTAAAAGATGCAGTTACTGGCCCTATGTCGTCTGAGGCTTGTTCAATAGGTCTTTCTCCTTGCATGTTGTGAACAGCCAGGCGATTTTCATCCACTTGCTATTTCCTTCCAGAACACTCGATCCACAGAGGGAGTCACAAGCTCGAGAGCTCAATAAGGAATCAAAGTATTTGTGCTCGTTTAAAAGCACCACATTTTGAGTCTCAGATGATTCGAGTTTCATTCATAAGCTGAAGGCTTTCAACTTTCAACATTCTCAATTATCTTGCTATTTAATTCTATAAATCTTGAATAAAAATTATATGTGAGAATAATACAGGTATCCACTGCAAGCAACCATGCTTGGATTTTCAATTTGTGCACAGTAAGCGGTGTTCACTTAATCGTATATATTAAAGAAAAACTAACCTTGCAGCCAGCCGTTAGGCAGTTTTGTGCCCTCGAAGCTCCCAAGCAGACCGCAGTCCTTCCAGATGAGGCTGCCATGCATGCTTCCAGGCCACATCCGCCGAATGATAACAGTCTCAGGAGTGACATAGACTTGCACAGTTAGGGAGCACGTGTCCTTCCTAATCATGTACAGGTGCTCCGAGTCATGATGAGGATTGAACAAGTGACTGTAACAGCAATGTCACCCACCACAAAAGACAAGACTGGACTATGACTGAGTGTGCGCGCGTGTTCTGCCGAATGTGCTCTTTATCTCTTCCTTCTCTGCTCTCTTTCATCTCATCCCTCTCCCATGCGCAGGGTAGCAAACCGGCTGCCTATAGGCTGGTTAAGCTTCCTGCTTTTCTTTTCCTTCTATTTTCCTTCCTTGATGTGCCAGTGTGTGCAACCGATGCATCACAGAACCTTAACAAACTGTTACGCACGGCCAATTTTCGCGACCCAGCGTCATGGCAATTAACGGGCGCCCTACTTCCCCACTGACCATGGGAACGGCGGGCGCATGAAAGGGAGCCGAGAAGTGCAGAAAGGGGTGCTCTTCTTGGAACGTCGCCGTCGACGGTTGATCCTTTTGTAATTGCGGTGGCGTCTGCAAGGTCGTGGAAGGCCGCGATGAACCCCGAACAAGGATTAGACTACGCAACGCACCGGCTGAGAGCCAAACAGTCTGACCATTCCCACGGAGGAAAAGCGTGGGAAAACCTGTGGTGGCCAAGCCGTATGACAACCACCCAGCAGGTTGTCCCTCTCGCTAGTTGATGGCGCTCTCCCTACTAAAAAGGGGTATGGGTCAATATATTTTTGGGGCGGAGTTACCATCAATGAAACGCCCATGATTGGACCCATGTAGAGGTCTCTTGTCCCCTAGGAAGAGAGCGAGGAGACACGAGGGAGATTCAAGCGCAGGATTTTGCCCTGCTAGGCAGACTAGTCGCTGACCAACATGGTGTAGAAACAGATCAACAAGCATCTCTTCAAGAAGTTTTTAGTGTGGCTCTGTATCGGCTGGCCACCTAAACTTAGCCGTTCGTCTAGTTGTGACGCGATATTAACGTCTGCAACGTAGACATCGGGAATTCGCCTCGAGTTAACTCAACCTGCTAAGTCACCTGCAAGCACTAGCCTCCCGGAGCCACCAGCGTTGCAACACTGCCGACATAGCAGTCGTGCCAGAACTCTCTTCGACTTCTCGCATCCGATCGTCGGGGACGCAACCCTTCACCCGTTTATATTTTCGAGCTTTCTACTCCATAGTTCTATTGTTGTTAGTTTGTGTAGTTTGTAATAGTTCTCTCTCGTAAGCTGATTTATTGTTTCTTTTACATATTTCTTTAGTTTCATTAAGTGTCGATGTATTTTGTTAGTTGTATTGAAGTGTTGTACTAGATCCCGTATGCTGCAATATCATTAGAGTAAAGTTTGTTTTGTTTTTTCACGTCTCTGATCTCTTCACTGTCTCTGCTTGCGTACGGAACGAACCAACCTGCGGTCATTCCCGTTGCCGACTTCGCGCTGGCGACGCTAGAGTGGCAGCTTGTAACACAAGCCAATCTCTGTGATCTGTCAAGAGCCAAAAACTGAGATATTTAAAAACAATCAGTAAAAGCACTCACTTCTAATACTTCTTTGACGAAGCTATCACTTCGTCAAAGTGATGAAAATCTGCTATAATCACTTTGAAATGAACTGAAGCTTCCTGTAAAATTTACGTACTGCAATATATATGTCCTAGTGAAGTATAGCGCTACCCCAGTGGTAATCGTCTATAGAGCTAATCTTTCAAAATAACATATATTTCTTAAGTGCTGCCTGGCTTCTGGAAAATAAATTCAAATTAACTTTCCAACTATCAAACGTGGTAAATCGACAGGCCCAACCTAGTAATAAACAAGAGCTCACTTGTATCAAATCACAAAATCTTTTGATGTATTTGCTCCATAATATATGTAACAGCAGTAGTAAACTTTTCATGCTTCAACTTACCATAGAGAAACATGACATCTGATGGGCTCAAAAACTTGCACATGTTATAGTACTGCATGAATTATACTACCGGTAAAATTTAGTTCTGCAAGGTGAACTCTTTGATGGCAGCATTTAGTGGCCTTCGGTGTCATGAGGAACCAAGTGTGCTTTACGGCGAACAGGCAAAGGGCATCTGCAGACTGGAAGCTGCCGATGAAAGCAATGAAGGGCTGGCCAGGCGTGCACGTCCATTGATGAAGTGTAAGAACTCGCCATGACCGGCTATTGTCAAGGCTCTAGTGCCGTTGCAAAACGATGGCCAGACGAACTCGTAAACCTGTAGTTAGGCGGTATTGGCCTACAACTTCATCCAAAGCAAGGCACCGGTGAAATCTTTGCTATTTATGGGGGCTGGAGGAAAGCTTGACTTTCACGGGCTCTCGCTGCCACATAGAACTCTCAAGTTCTTACCGAAGAACAGTCTAGGTGCGCTGCCAAAGTAACACGATCCACTACAGATTGTAGCATCTCGTAGCTTTGGTTCATCACATCACAGCGCTAGGACTATGGTTATTACAAAAAGGAGAAATGACGAGTTAACAAACAAAAGCGCCAAGCTCCACCACCACAACGTCGCAGGGCAAAACAGTTATGAACGCTGTCTTTCAGTTTTCAGTCACACGAGCACAGCTTGTTCACAACTCTTGGAACGTCCACACAGCACCACTGTTCACAACGAAAATCATTTCACTCCCAAACAGTACATTGCTCTCAAGTAAATAGAAGCGTACGGGTTAACTAGTGGCGAAGCAAGAACTTAGTGCGTAGTTCATACGTTTCCGTACGTACTTGGAATCACTCAAGTAACGTGTCAAAACGCTGTCAATCCTGAATGTCGCACAGCACTAAACTTAGAGACAGGAAAGTCAAGCAAACGAACTGTTACCGGCACACAAACACACATTGCAGGCTTCTCGAGTGCTAGTTGCCGTCGATACATCGACGCCAATCCCCGCTTGATAACCACACCGACGCACAGGCTTCGCTGCGCTTCACCGTACGCCATTGCACTGCCGCAGCTTTCCGCACTGCTTACATGCACCAAAAGAGCTGCCGTAATCACACCGCATCTGGTCGAACGCTGAAGTAACTCGTGCGAGAAGCGTTTGCTGAAAGTCGCACCGACCGATATGCTGTTTACAACGCCATGTTGTTTCCGACAACTGCGCAGCACGTAAGAGAGCTCTTAGAAAAAACTTGCACAATTTTCACAGCGTGACAAAATTTTCTCTTATGTGCGAGGGGGGTGATATGATGAACACAACAGAAGGGCTAGATGAAAGAAGTGTTTTGGCAACGTCACGGAGTGAGCTGATGTAGAGGGTATTGCTTCACAACTAATCACAAGCTGTGCCTGTCGGCCAAGCCGTTGTCTGTTCGTGTTTGTCGTCTGCTTCGATCAGAGCATGCGACAGGGGATTCGTCTTCGCAACGCTATTATTCTCAGGTCAAGTGGTCGCTGCGCCGCACAAAGTACGTGTCAGTGGCTCGCTCTACCTTTGAATGATGTTCGTGCGTCAAGTTATATGGCTGGTATGTATCACAGGGATGAATTCAGCCAAGATTTGCTCCAGAATTGTGAGGGTTGGCATATTTCAGGTGTCATACAAAGTTACTAGGGTCACTTTATTCCGACTGCTTACCATATAATCACGGTCCATGTCGGAGTCTGAACAGTGAAGATGAAAATGAGTGATTTGTTTGTAGTTCCATGCGTAATCACGCACACTTTTAATACGCTTCGGTTTACAAAGTTCCAGATCGTCCCAAAGTGTATCGACAACTGTATTTCAGAGATCGCATCCATTAAACTGTTAGAGCCAATGTAAGTACACTAGAGCACAAGCTTTATGAAGCACTCACTAAAAAGTTCCTCTCATTTTTATTTCTAATAGCGTGCAAGGAATGTGCTCCCATTAACCTCTTTGGTGGTCATTTCCACCAATGAGGCAAGGATCTCGAGTCGCACTTTTATTTGGATGAGATGGGGCACAACACAACAACATAACAAATAAGGTTGATCCTTTGCCATACCGCATTCGAATGCGCCGACCATTCACGCATCACATTGGTTTTTATCCAACCGCGAATCCAAATCTTTACATGCATAATTTTACGCCATTGACGCCCAATGGAATTCTTCAATTACTGCGATTTCGAACTTACTGGACGACGGTGGTTGTGAACACCATCCACTGCGTACAAGGGAAACAACACACGAAATTCAAAGCGTCGAAAGAAATAAAACCCACCAGCAGACATCTGGCAGCCCTTCATGGGCGTGAATTAACTCAAAACCAGCCAGGGCACCAAAGTATACCGCCGCGGCGGGAGGTTCGAAGTAGCCACTTTATTCCTAAAAATGGTCCGGACCACTCTTAAAATTTTCTCTCAGCCATGCTGTTTTTACGCACAATTTTGCTTCGTGAATCCACTTACGAGCTTTTTTCGATGATGTAAGCAAATATAGCAACTGCATCACCATCGCTGACATGTTCCCGGGCAGTCACAGCGCGCTTTATTGCAGTGGCCGATGTGACAACGATGGCCTGTTACGACGTTTTTTTGTTTCGTGAATCGACTTACGCTACGAAATTTCTGTTGCGCGAAAATGTTTTCGTAAGTGAGTTTTGTGAATCCGGCCCCTTGTCTTCTATTTTGGACTCGAGTCGACTATGCAGACACGCTGACAGAACATACCATAGCGTATCTCTGCTGTAGCAAGGGGCAAGGAAAGAGAAGTAAGGATGAGGAGGGGACCAATTTAGAGAGGAGAAGGAAAATATAGCATATGAAGAATGACAAAGAAAGATACAGAAAAATACAAAATGAGAGACACAAAAAGAAATAGAAGAAGCTTTGATAGAAAGAAAAAAGCAAAGAGACATAGATATAGACAGAGTGAAACAAAGAGAGTGAAAAAAGAAAGATAGATAGTTAGAGGTATAAAAATAAAGGGAAATGAAACCGGAGAAACCGAGAAATGAGAAAAAAATGTGGTTGCTTCCTCTGATATAGCAATCATTCGATGATCTTCCTTTCCTAACACAAGAAAAACATACAAAAAGTGCAAAATAGTTTAACATATTCCACTATTTGCTCTTTCCTAAGGAATATTTCATTTATATACTAAACATAAAGATCGGAGAATTTCACTGATCAACCGGACCCACACTTATGTGTTGGCTGTGCTATCGGTTCTGTAATCGGCTGCAGCGAAGAATACTAAAAAGGCTAGTATAAAACAAAAAAAGGTAGATCGCTAGCCCTGCGTGTGAAACATTTTAGACAATTGTTTGCATTTCAGAAGAACATTGTGTCAGTTGCACTTACGAGAACAAGCCCTTGCACAGGAAGTGCGACCTGGATGCCTGCAGTGATGGGCAGATGGCAAGCTTTACAATGATGGCCTGTGGTCACGTGACTGAAGTCTCTTGTCTGTAAGGCAACCTATTTTTCACTCGAGCAGAGTACTCGAATGATTGATCTTGTGAAATTTTTTTTCGAAACTTTTAAGTGTTTTTCGCTTTGCTAATGTGTAGAATACCTCAGTGATCCGATGCAGCTACTGATCAGTGTTATACCTTAATCTGCTTGATCTGTTTCGGGAATTTTTGTATTATTATTTGAGATTGAGGCACGCAGTCAATTGGAATCAGTGCTATTTAAAATAGCGACAACAATTTAGCCTGAGAAATGGGAAAAGTCGTTCTCCTCTAAGGAAAAAACAGCGTTTCCGGTAACCCCCAGTGTGTTTCAGCGCGCTGGGTGATGCTGGAAACGCTGTACAGTGTGTCCCAGTGAACTACAGCACGCTGCGAGGCACTGGGACACACTGTACAGCGTAGCTAGCGTCGCCCAGTGCGCTGAAACACACTGGGCCACACTTTACAGCGTGGCCAGTGTCTTAAAGTGCGCTGGGAGGCACTGGCCATGCTGTACAGTCTCTCCCGCACACTTATAACGTTAGCGGCAAATTGGTAAAAACTAGGTGCGATCTGCGCACTTTCTGTAAGACTTCATATTGAATCGCGGCATGTCGAGGCAAGGAGTGCGTGAGACACGACCGAGCAAGCTTCTTCATGTGTTTCCCGTGTCGCCTTCATTGGGGATGAAGAGACACGCTGCTTATGCCGGCGTCCTCAAGAAAGTGCTCCTAGAAGTGCAAAAAAGATAAAGCCACAGGTTGCCTGGTGGCTAAAGACGACCAACAAAACTTTTTGAGAGCAAAATGACAACCGCGCTAACTTTTCCAAGTGTGTAGCGACACTCAACGTAAGTGACTTGAGAAATTAAGGCGTCACTGGAATATGTGCCTCGTGGTTGGTGATGCGTGGTTGGTGATATTGTTGATGCTGTAGAGCAAGAGGCTAAAATTTCGTTTGCTCGGGATGACGACCTTGCCTAGAAAGTTTTCCAAGGTTATGACTTATACAGCAGCCAAGCCCAAGGCGCTTTCGCTGCGTGCTTTGTCTTAGAAAGTGGTGGAGTCACACTTTGTCGTCGCTACATGTTGATGGCGAAGGCTGCATGGTTCGTTATCACTACAGTTTTTCACTTCCATAATTGAAGGTTTATCTGTCTGTGCTCCTTGCGAAGTAAATGCAAGAATGCTTTTTGCTCTCCTCAACCTCGATGCTAAACACTGACAGAAGTTTCATAGCCTTGGCAGACTTAAGTTGTGTTGGTTACGCAACAGATTATTCAAATATAACGAATGGATGTGACGAAAATGTGGCTTTAATGCGGAAATTATTCGATGACCAAAATTTATTGGAAGTGAGAACATATGCACCCTTTTCGGAAATGTTTACACCTTTCAGGGGTCTCTCCTGCTGGCTGCGACAATGTGTATGTATATATAGGCGTATAATCTTGCATTTATATAAATGCTTTAAAGCCCATACTTTTACTGAGCATTGCATATTGACCGTTTCTCGGGGTCGTAAAAATTATCTCAAGGTCCCTCTAAACTGGAACCTATAGAATCTTAACGTACACTTGTTGCACATGTATTGTTTTATGAAAATAGTTAAAGAGTTTGTACAAGAGATACCACAGTCTTGACAGGTGCCACTCTTCGCTAAATGATAAAGGATTGAAGAAAAAGTTAAGTATCAGGTGGTTAGTATATCATGGGAAAACGCTAGAACAATAAACGCTACAAAACGCTACCTTCAAGATTTACTTCATACGCTCCAAACTTTTAAAAGTCAAGAGACAGGGTTGTACATTCCCCGCAGGGGCGCCTGCGCAAGTAGGCGTTTGGTGTGTAGCGACACCACGGACCCGAGCTAACGGGGGAGTTTTGACTCCTTCCCACGCCTAGCCGTGCGTGGCTTTGCCGTGTCCGGGGAAAAGGGGATCCTGGGGGTTGAGCCGACGCTGGGTGATTGGATCTTTAAGGCCCCCCGGCAGAGGCAACACACCCCTTTGGCCCCGGCTTCACGTAGACGGCACCTCTGGGCTGACCCACCCAGGGGAAATCGGCAGTCGCCTTTTCCTATCTCTCTCTTCCTACATCTTAGTCGTTTCTCGTCTTTAAATCTGTCCTGTCTTCTTCTCTCTTCCATTTACTTCCGATTTTTCATGGCGGCAAGGGTTAACCTTGTGTAATTACTCAACCTTGAGTAGTTATATTTGGTTATAGTGGCAATGTACGGCTGGCGTCTGCAGCCTTATGCTATTAAGTGCTTCAGCGTCCCCTGGTTGGACTCCATGGTGGGTGGTCGCCATTGCTGCCGAACGAAAAGTACACTACTATGGGAACACCTGCATTTCCCCGTCTTCTAGATCGTCTCCCGCCTAAGAGGGGACGCACCGATGACATATTAATTTTCAGCCAACCCAGAGAATGCTTTGCCAAATTCCATGTTGTGCACAGCAAAAACCCAACAAAACAAGCCAGAGCAATATCTCCATTTCTTGTTGATAAATCTCTGACAGAGGTCTTTGGCCCAGGATACAAGGTTACAAAGATGGCTAGCGGAGACCTTCTCCTTGAGCTGCCTGAAAAACACCACTATGAAAAACTTGGCAATCTCGTAGCATTTGGAAATATCCCAGTATCTATTTCACCTCATAGATCATTGAACACCTCACGCGGAGTTGTTTCAGAAACAGACCTTCTTGAAATGTCTGAACAGGAACTGCTTGAAGGGTGGACAGAGCAAAATGTCACAGATGTGAAACGAATCCTCATCAGACGAGACAACAAAGAAATACCTACCAAACATTTAATACTCACCTTCGCATCTAGCACACTGCCTTCATCTATAGACACAGGCTACATCAAACTATCTGTCCGTCCCTACATTCCCAATCCAAGACGGTGTTATAAATGTCAGCGATTTGTTCATGGCTCGCAGAACTGCCGGGGTCAGGAAACTTGTGCAAGATGCGGTAGCCACGGCCACCCATCTGATAACTGTGTTTTTACGCCTCACTGCGTGAATTGTGACGGCGAACACGCCGCGTATTCGCGTTCGTGTCCTAACTGGAAGAAAGAAAAAGAAATAATCACTCTTAAAGTCAAAGAAAACATCACATTCAAAGAAGCAAGACGAAGAGTGTCGCCATTTTACGGCGCAACATATGCTGATGCGGCGCGTCAGGGGGCAACGCCGCACAAGCCCTCGCCACCCCTTCGGCCTGCGCAGAGCGAGCCGTCGGCTGTGGCACCTGCCCCCAAGGCGGCTGTGGCCCAGGCTACACCGCCTACTCCCAAACAGAGACCGGAGACTCCAGAGTCTTCGGGTTTCAAGGCCTCCCCTTACCAGGCGAGGACCAAAATCCAAACTAACAGCCCGCACGTGCGGGCATCCAGTGTCTCCGAAGAGGCAATGGATACGTTGGCACCCTTGGTGCCGAAAGAGCGGCGTGGCTCCTTGGAGTGCGCTGTTTGGAGTGCGCTGAGGCCCTGTTAGGTGAACTCAAACTCCCCGTCTAAACAGCCACTCGCTTTTCGTACACACAGCATTATTTTACATTCACCATGAACACTCAAATTATAAAATGGAACGTCAGGGGCCTTCTCAGAAACCTTGACGACATCCAAGAACTCCTACACGAACACTAACCAAAAGTGCTGTGTGTACACGAAACACACCTTAATTCAAAACACACAAATTTTCTTCGCAAATACGTTATTTTTCGAAAGGACCGTGATGATGCCATGACATCATCCGGAGGTGTTGCCATCATAGTGAATCAAGGAATTGCATGCACACACTTACAACTCCAGACATCCCTTGAGGCAGTGGCTGTTCGAGCGGTTCTTTTTGATAAACTAATCAAAATCTGCACTATTTACATCCCTCCTAGCTATCAGCTGGAAAAACGCGATTTACACTCTTTAATTGATGAACTTCCGGAGCCTTATGTTCTCCTTGGAGACTTCAATGCGCATAGCAGGCTATGGGGAAACTCTCGTTGCGACGCGCGAGGTCGACTGATTGAACAATTCCTTCTCTCGTCGAACGCATGTCTCCTAAATAGAAAAGAACCAACCTATTATAAAATCGCACATAACACCTACTCCTCCATAGACCTAAGCATAGCGTCTCCATCTCTTGTGCCTCTACTCCAGGGGAAAGTCGTCAGTAATCTGTACGGAAGTGACCACTTTCCCGTAGTTTTGAGCACAACTACAGCAACTGAGTGTACACCCCGTGTTCCCAAATGGCTCATAAACAGAGCCGACTGGGAACGGTTTCATACCATCGCTCGTATAGATTGGAGTGACATATGTACTTTAAGCATTGATGTTGCTGTCGACTACTTCACAGCTTTTTTGATTGATGCTGCAACAAAATGCATCCCACAAACAAATGGGCACCCAGGAAAACGGCGTGTGCCATGGTGGAACTCTGAATGCCGAAACGCACGCAAACAACAAAACAGAGCTTGGAGGCTGCTTCGGAACTCACCGACAGCCGAAAATCTTGACACCTTCAAGAAAATAAAGTCTCAAGGCAGGAGAACGCGTCGGCAGGCCAGAAGAGAAAGCTGGCAGAAGTTTTTGTCAGGGATCAATTCATACACACAGGAGGCTAAAGTCTGGAACATGGTTGGTAGGATAGCAGGAAAACAAGTACACACACTTCCACTCGTGGACACTCGGGGTGATACCTTGGAAGATTAGGCAAACTTCCTCGGTGCACACTTCGAACAGGTGTCCAGCTCATCCCACTATATTGAAACTTTCCAAAAATACAGAACAAGAATAGAAAAGCAGAAACTTGAGCACAAATGCACTATATCCGAGGCATATAACCAAGCTTTCAGTCTAGCTGAGCTGCGAATGTCTCTAAACTCCTGCAGTACTTCTGCCCCAGGTTCTGACCGTGTGGTGTATGGAGGAGGAATAAATGAGGAAGGACAGGGAGGTTATGAATTGTTAAAAAACCTACCAGCCGAAACACGAAAAACCTTACTTTGTTTGTACAATGCTATCTGGTTTTCTGACACTATCCCTACCTCCTGGAAAGAGGCTATTACTATTCCCATTTTGAAAGAGGGCAAAGACCCTTCTTTACCCTCGAGTTATAGGCCTATAGCACTTACAAGCTGCTTGTGCAAAGTCTTCGAAAAAATGATTAACTGCCGACTTGTACATTTCCTTGAAACAAATAATTTGCTCGACCCATTTCATTGCGGGTTTCGAGAAGGTAGATCCACCACAGACCACCTTGTTCGTATCGAGGCACAGATCAGAGAAGCCTTCGTCCATAAACAATATATTCTCTCTGTGTTCCTCGATATCGAAAAGGCTTATGATACAACATGGCGTTTCGGAATTCTAAGAGACCTTTCCCACCTTGGCGTGCGCGGAAGAATGTTTCACATAATCAAAAGTTACCTGTCAAACCGGACATTCCGTGTCCGAGTGGGCACGGTTGTTTCCCAAACATTTGTTCAGAAAACAGGCGTGCCACAAGGTGGTGTACTTAGCTGCACACTTTTTCTCATAAAAATGATTTCCTTGCGCTTGACCATCCCTCGCAATATGTTTTATTGTACATATGTCGATGACGTCCAGCTTGACTTTAGGTCTTGCGATCTGGCATTGTGTGAGCGGCAGGTTCAGTTAGGTTTAAACAAGCTCTCCAAATGGACAGAGGAAAACTGATTCCGACTGAACCCACAAAAAAGCACGTGTGTTTTGTTCTCTCGAAAGAGAGGCATGCACTCGGAACCTGACATTCGACTGAACGGGCAACGTCTGTCCGTCAAAGCCGAGCATAAATTCTTAGGCTTAATCTTAGACAAAAAGTTGACTTTCGTACCGTACATCAAGTATTTAAAAACAAAATGTTTAAAAGCCATGAATGTTATAAAAGTGTTGTCACGTACTACGTGGGTTTGTGACAGGAAATGCCTCATGAACCTGTATAGAAGCCTCAATCGCACCCGCTTAGATTATGGGGCCGTTGTCTATCAGTCTGCTACTCAAAGTGCCTTGAAGATGCTGGATTCCGTGCACCATTTAGGCATCCGCCTTTCTACGGGTGCTTTTCGCACCAGCCCCGTAGAAAGCCTTTACGTTGAGTCGAATGAGTGGTCGCTTCATCTGCAAAGAACTTACATGTCCTTTGTATATTTTCTTAAGGTGAAAGCAGACAAGAGGCACCCCTCATACTCTACTATTAATGATTTGTCGAGCTCCATTTTGTTTCAAAACAGGCCTTCAATGAGGCAGCCCTTCTCAGTTCGCCTGAAGGGTCTAGCTGAGGACACTGGAGTGTCACTCGAACACAGTTTAATGGCCCCTGTTGCATACCTTCCACCGTGGCAATGTCAAACTATAGATTGCGATGTGTCTTTCTTAGAAGTTACAAAACATGCACCTATTGCCCATATCCGAACATACTTTCTGGAACTTCAACACAAATACACACGTCCTGAGTTCTTCACAGATGCCTCCAAGACTAACTCTGTGTCCTACGCTGCTCTCGGCCCATCCTTTTCGGATGCGGGCCCTCTACATCCACGCACAAGTATCTTCACAGCGGAAGCTTACGCGATACTTGTGGTGGCTAAACACATCAAGCAATTACAAATACAAAAAGCAGTAATTTATACAGACTCCCTCAGTGTGGTAACGGCTCTGCACAGTCTTAAAAAACAAAAAGCCCAGTCCTTGTCTCGCCTTACTCCATTTTGTGCACACTCTACACACTCAAACAACATGTTGTAGTGTGCTGGGTGCCAGGGCACCGTGAGATCCAAGGCAACGTGAGGGCGGATCAGCTCGCTGCATCCGTCCATGAGAGCACCGTCATTACATCCATATCAATCCCGGCCCTTGATCTTAAGCCGTCTCTCAAACGAAACCTCCGGGACTACTGGCAGAGCAAGTGGGATACACACACACAAAACAAACTACACGTTATTAAGCCACACCTTGGTCATTGGCTGCCTGTATCGAAATCGCGTCATACAGAGGTAATACTAACGAGACTCCGGATAGGACACACATACACGACACACACATATCTTTTGTCTGGTGGCGATCCACCATTGTGTGACAGATGTGGTGAACCATTAAACGTCCTTCACATGTTAATCCAGTGTAAACACTTAGAAACTGTAAGAAAACAACACTTTCCATTACCCTACCGACAACATATACCTTTACACCCTGCAATGTTCGTTGGTAGGGAACCGCTTTTTAGTCACAAATCATTTTTAGCGTTTTTTAAAGAAATTCATAGTTTTTATATCATACACCCGGGCATTCCGTAGCACGACCTCTCTAGAGAGGTTTTTGCTGCGGCGGTTACACAAGAAAGCACTTGCCTCACGGCCCTTGGACGCAAGGGTATGAACGAGTGAGGCACTTGTGCTAATGCCATTCATATCCACCATCGTTTTTTATAATCACCAACTCTTGTCATCTATACTCACCACAGACACCTTTCACGGCATGGTCATGATTTTATGACTTGTATGTTTTTACCCGCCTTACCGCGAAGAATCTTATGGCCCTTATACAGCTGCTTATCATTATCACAATCATTGTCCATATTCTTAGTAACATGAACTGGCGCTCTTTGGCCGTGAAATGGCCCTTGCGCCACAAAACTTCAAACATCATCATCATCAGGGTTGTACATAGATGAGATAAATGTTGGAGCGACACTCTTACAATGAAAGTAGCGACACTCTTCTTCATACCCTCTCCCAAGTGTCGGACCCTCCTCTCCCACGTGTCCAGACCTAATCTATATGGTCCCTCGAACAGCCACCGTGCGGCCGCCAGCCTTATAACCCGACCCATGCCACTTTCCTATCAAAAATTCTATGTCACGCTGATAACACGTGCGATGCTCGTCGCGACCCAAGAGGCGAGAGGTGGGAGAGGAGTATACGCGGCGCGGCGCCTTGATTAAAAGAATGGTGGTACTTTCCTAATAATATCCAGAAAGTTTAGGAGTGAGCAGATCGTCGCGTCATCTGGGAGTGACAGTACAAAACGCTGCATCGCCACTTGTGCGTGCGGTTTTTTTTAGGCTGCTCACACGCTGCACTGGTTTTGTCGCCTTAATGGACTTGGCTTGCACGGCACCCTCCACCGGTGTTAGCTGTTTTCGCTTTGCACAGGCGAAGTCGAAACCGGGTCAAAGCATCAAGTTTGATTTCGTCGGAGGTGGTGCTTGCGATTTCGTGATACGATAGTTTTAACGCTGCGCCTTGATTATTTACATACCTCCTCGTTTGCTCCATTGAAAATGAGCGCATAAGACCGATTGCTCACGTGAAGTTTGACGAATCCTGTAAATTTGCCGTTCTGTGGTCGACGATGTGGCTCACTAACACGACGTGAGTGATTCGCACAAACGAGACACCGATACGGTAGCGTGTACACCAAAGCACAACAGTACCAATCTGTACTTACCGCGAATTGGCCGGTTTTCCTTCACGCAGTAGTCAAATTTCGCAAATCACAAAATCAATGAGACCTTGACTGGAATACCATAGAATTATGAGAGCCCGATGACGAGAAAGTGAGAACTTTGAACAATGTTATTTACTTGCAACTAGCACTGCGAGCTCTCATTTCTTTTCCGGTGCGATATTCATGGAGTCTTTCCACTGTCACCAGCCTTTGCTGCTCGGGCAACGTCGTAAGCTGCCATTGACAGACTTACAGGTTGAATCCACCTAAATCAACGTTGCATCCCGCTTGCATCATGCCTTGCCACTCACTATTGTGCCGAACTCTAAACATCGTCGGCCCTCCAAATAGAACTGCAGTAAAGTACCAACTTCGCTGCACCCTCCATTACGCTGTGCTAGCAGTGCGGTCAATGAAATTCAACAGCGATAGATGTTGTCGAACCAGCAAAAAAACAAAAAGAACACGTTCACTACACGAAAATGTTGTCTGTAGCCACGTTACTTCAAGGACGCTGCAGAAAACGTGAAAACGAACAGAGTATCAAGCAAACGAGCAGCTCCTCTGTCCTTTATCACGTCTCCATCAGTGCGATAAAGTAACATGTTCAGCACCCTTAGGCACCAATTCACCTAAAAGCAAGTTCTAAGTGCTGCCTTGCTGTTTTGCGGACTGCGGCGACGCTCAATATTTCGCTAAATGCAAAAATACAAAATATTCTGTTGTTTAGTTAGTTTTGCTGTGAAGAGATGGGGCTAAAGTCCGCTCAATTCCATCATTTCGGGCAATGTCGTGACCAGATTTTGATACATAGAGCGTATGGGGAGTTCCGCATGTCGTACGATTGAGTAACTCTGGTTTATCTGGAACCATTAGGTTTAGGCCTACTTCTAAGTTGTAGCATAAGAAGATGCCAGTATGAGGCCGAGGAAGTTAAAGTTCTAACGTATGCAGATCACACTTCTTTCTTTAGCGTTGATAAACCTTGCATTCAACAAGCAGTCTGCACTACCTTACGTTTATGTTAAGTTGCATGCGTCAACATCAATTTTGAGAAAGGTACATGTATCCAACTAGGCATGTGGGTTCAAACACCTTCAGTCGTCTCAGATATCCTTTATAATGCGACTCCTCTGTGGGATATTAGTGTACCTCCCGACGAACATTATGAGAGTGGCCCTCATTCAACCCCTGTGATAACTACAATCCGCCGAAAGGTGGTGACGTGGCTTTACGGAGACCCTTCAATCTTCGTGGGACCAAACGGTGCACTGAATTCCTTACACCAAAATTTATTTACGTTCTGCAGGCGTTGCCAGCTCTCTTGATCACATTTAAGCTTTTCACGGCCAATTTACCGTTCTATTTGGTGCTATTTAAGAAACCTATGAGAAGAGCCACCCTTTCTTTCACTTAAAAGGGTTGGGTGGCTTTGGCCAGGTGCATTTGCTTGTGTGACCACTGGTGTTGCGATTTTAAACCTCAAAGATGTGTGCTACCTTCTCTTTTAACGGTGCTTGGAAGCCATCTGTGTTACCAACTTCATTTTATTTATGTCACAACAGGCGTTGCTAAGAAATCGTAGTTCTGAGAATTCGTAAAATAGATTGTTGATACGTTCAATTTTTTTAAAGCTAATTTTTATTAGAGTACTTGTATATAACTGGCAAAACAACGTTAACGCTGGACTTGTGAATAACTTTTTTAAACTTCTGTATTTACTGCCACATTCGCATTTGTCTGGTCACAGTGTTTTATACCGCGTATGTAGGATGCGGACATCTCCTGCAGTGAACTATTTTATAAGTTATTCAATATAAACAACATAAGTTCGCCCCCACAACGCCACAGGACGGCGTTGTGGGAGCGAACGAGATTGATGGCGAGCAGGGGATGGTGAGCGGGCGTAGCGAGATCTCGTCAGAGGTGTGGTAGAATTGGAGGTTGTGGTCGGCATAGGGGAAACAGAATCAAATGCTGAGAACGACCGGTAGGCAGAAGTGGCCTGGGGAGGAGGCCAGTAGTGTGCTGGTGGAGCCCAGTGATTGCGGTAGTGGCAAGCGATATGACCGACGCGTCGGCAGTTGAATCATATGGACTTCTCATCCAGTGTACGCCATTCCGACAAATTTTGCTCTCGAGAGTGGTTGAAACCAAAGCGAGGAGCGGAGGAACGACGACAAACATACTTGGCAGAGTAGACTGGTTGAACAGAATGTAGGCCGAAGTTGGATAATTCTTTACGAAGGATGGCTTGTATCTGTGAGATTGTGGTCGTTGAAGAATAAGGCGTTGGGAATGTAGTTACTACTGCTTGAGCTGCCTCGACCTCGCAACGAATGATGCGGGTAAGTTTGTAACATTGGGGAACTTGGCGGAAGGCGTCATCACAACAGAAAGTAGCCGCTGTATTCAGGAGCCGCGTGATCCCGTGGGTGACGCGGCGGGCTTTAGCCAGTTCTCGACGGCGGCGTTATGTCAGGGGCGCCTTGATTCTCGTGACAATCTTAAAAACTAGCAGGTTGAAATCATCGTCAGCCATCCGTTTTAGGACGTGATGAACTTTCTCGTCTTCCGACATGCGCTGGTCGACCTTACTACGAAACGCCAAGACGTCAAGAATATATGAGACGTACCATTCATTAGACATCTGTGCGCGTGTGGTGAGAGTCTTCTTGACAGCGAGCTGACAACCAGGTGAATCGCCAAAAAGATCGCGGATCTTCGTTTTGAATAGATCCTAGCTAGTGCTTTTGGCTTCATTGGTATCGAACCATGTCCGCGGCGTTCCATCGAGGTAGAATACAACATTGCCGAGGATTAGCATGCGATCCAAGTGGTGGGTAGCACTGACACGCTCGTACCGATGCAGCCAGGGGTCAACGACGATGCTACCGTCAGCGAAGAAAGTGCCTGGATTCCGCACGTGTGGCAGGGTGACGTAGTTTGTCGGCTCTGCTGTAGAGGCCGGTGGTGATGAGGCACTGGCAGTTGAAGTAGCCGAAGAGTCCCCGGTGTTGCGACCACTGCACGTCTACATCGAAGTGTGGGAGTCGTCCACCTCCACCAATAATGTTACAAGTATCGTATTTATTAAATTATACGCGATTCACCGAGATCGGCGAACAAGATGGCGCCAGTTCATCAACAACCAGCAACCGACGTAGTCTTTCTCCTTCATGCAGCAATACGGCGGCGGCTCTTCTGTATCAGTATTGTCACTTGATTACAGAAAGACCACAATGTCTGGTCACAGAAGCAGCAGCCCTGGACGTCGAGCTGAACCGAACGTTAGACCAGGAGCATAACAAACAATCCTCTTCCTTTTGACAAAATGGCACATACTCGAATTGGCATGACTCAACCTCATTCCATGCCTGTGGCATTACCCCCATGTGAAAAAAAGTACCGCTCTGATGCTCAATGCCGATTAAAAGTTAAAGTAATCGCGTACACGCACAAAGACGCATGATGAAGCAGTTTCAGGTGGCTCGGGGGTAGTGTGGCTTCATCCGTGACACAAGAACAATGTTAGCCTGCTGGGAACATCGAGATCACCGAGTTGTGCCTTCAAGGAGGTCTCGAACCCGGGCATGACAACGGTCATTGTTTCAACAATCTCAAAGAGTAGTGCCATTGATATTCACGAGTGTATATAGGAGTCACTGCCAATATCATCAGTGACGAAAGTTAGCCGACTTCGTAGTTGACATCTGTGAGGCGCCGTAGTACTCTATAAGGACCGAAGTAGCGGTGAAGTAACTTTTCCAAGCGGCCCCTTTGGCGAACGGGGATTTACAGCCACACCAGATCACCGGGTTTGTAAAGTACAGGACGATGACGGGAGTTTTACCTCTGCGAGTCGATGCGTTGATGTTTACGGATCCGCTTGAGTGCAAGCTGGCGGGCCGCGTTGGCGAGCCGGATAAAGTCGTTCGCACCAGTAGGAATATTGGTCATGTCCGACAAGAGCATGCCATCCAGCATCGTAATTGCTTCTCGGTCGTGAAGCAACCGGAAAGGAGCGAAACCCGTAGTCTCTTGAACCGCTGTGTTGTAAGCGAACGTTACGTATGGCAAAAATTCATCCCAGTTTTTGTGATTATGGTCGACGTCCATAGATAGCATGTCAACGAGGGTCTTGTTTAATCTCTCCGTCAGACTATTCGTTTGTGAATGGTATGCGGTCATTTTGCGATGAGCTGCTCCACTAAGTTTCACGAGGTCTTGCATCAATTGGGCTGTAGAGGCTGTTACACGGTCAGTGATAAGAACTGTTGGCTCTCCATGGCGGAGGACGATGATGTGGATAAAAAAAGACGCAACCTCATTGACAGTGCATCGTTGTAGGGCTTTCGTTTCGCAGTGCCTTGTTAAATAGTCAGTAGTGGCTACTATCTAGCGGTTTCCATCCTGTGGCTTCGGAAAAGGCCCAAGCAAGTTCATGCCGATTCGTTCAAATGGTTGTAACGGGGTGCAACAGGCTGCAATAAACCCGCAGAGCGCACAGGTGGGGCTTTACGGCACTGGCAATAATTACATGTTTTAACGTAATGTTTGACATCTTGGGTGAGCCTTGACCAGTAGTAGCGAGTCCAAATTCGAGCAAGGATGCGTGCGAATTCTAGGTGGCCAGAGAAAGGCTCGTCTTGGCAGGCGGATAAAATGTCAGCACGTAGCCCTGGTGGAACAAGGAGGAGGTATTCAGTCGCATAAAGTTCGAAGTTCTTTTTGTACACGATGTCATTTCGGAGAGAAATCGACCCTGAAAGTGTCAACACCGATGGTGGACTCGAGCAGCGACCTTGAAGGGATTGATTAGTTGACGGATGTCTGAATCTTTCCACTGTTTTTGGGCCAAGTCAGATTCACTGACTGCACAAAGAAAATGGCCATCGATATCATCATCGCTCGATATCGTCACGAGGGAAGCGCGCAAAGGGCAATCAGCATCAGTGTGCCTGCGGCCCGACTTGTAGACGACTGTAACCTCAAATTCTTGAAGGCGCAAGCTCCACCTCGTGAAGCGCCTTGAAGGGTCCTTGAGATTGGCCAGCCAACTGAGCACGAGATCGTCCGTAGCTAGTCTAAGTGGACGGCCATACAGATACGGTCGGAACTTCGATATGGCCCAAATAACAGTAAGGCAGTCCTTCTCTGTGGTCGAGTAGTTAGTTTTCGCAGATGACCGAATGCGACTAGCGTAAGAGATGGCACGCTCGGCGCCGTCTTGCCACTAGACAAGCACTGCACTAAGACCGATGTTGCTTGCGTCAGTGGGAAATTTGGTGGCGGCATCTTCATTAAAGTGCCCTGGTAAGGATTCACTCTGAAGCTGCTGTTGAAGCTTGCAAAATGCGGCTCTTTGCTCTGGACCCCATACAAAAGGAGTATCCTCTTTGGTTAAGCGGGTAAGGGATTCAGCGATGTTAGAAAAGCTCTGCACAAAGCGCCTGTAGTTGACGCAGAGACCTAAAATCGACGCAATTACAGTTTCTTCGAAGGTGGAGGAAATCCAGCAAAGGCCATGATCTTCTTTGGGTCTGGTTGAATGCCATCGTGACAGACAAGGTGGCCGAGGAACTTACGTTCTTCGTAGCGGAATTGACACTTCTCCGGTGTTAGCGATAGGCCTGCAAATCGAATAGCGATGAAGAGGAACTGGAGTCATAGTTACTGTTGCTCAAATATTTTTGAAAGAACAACGACTTTGTTTAAATAGAGGAGGCAGGATTCCCATTTCACACCGGACGAGATGGTGTCCCTCATCCTTTGGAACGTTGCCGTTGCAGAGCACAATCCAAACGGTAACACTTTGAATTCGTAGATGCCATTCGGAGTTATGAGCGCTGTTTTAGGGGCGAAGCTTCTTATAGCGGCACCCGTTCGTCCCTCGTAGCCATTGCTGTATGTAACAAGTATAACATTTTGAATTCCAAGGTGGTGCCGTTGAGAGATTTCTCTTGTGCGTTGCTAAACTATAAAAAAATAGTGGTCATTGTACATTTCAACGGCTGCTAATGAAGAATGAGGGATAGGGGCATTCGGCTTTAAGGTAATGTGCACGCTGCGAACCCCATTAACAGTCATAGGCATGTACATTGAGCACTATCTTACAAGAAAAGGTTGCTACGCCGTACACGCTGGGTGTAACCTACTTAGTTCAAAAAAATGTTTAGCGAGCGTTGAGCCGCAGTGCCATAAATAAAACGAACTGGTATATACCATGAACTCGAGGTGGTTAAAGGTGGGAAGTAGATACGAAGCGCAAGCCGTAAGAAAATGTGCGTGTGCCACCTCTCGTTTAGTCCTTCAAATGTCCGCTGGATGGTGGGGCTTCTATATGGGAAATATATGATGAAAAGAGGTGTGATAGTAGTACTTGGAGTGTTGAATGGATGGACGAACGGACACACAGACAGATGCAAGGATGGACTCATGAACGGATGCAGGGGCGGATGCATGTACGAACGCAGGGACGGACGCACAAACAGACGCACGAACGGATGGCAGAATGTACGCATGTACGGTCACACAGACGGACGCATGGACGATCACACAGACGGCAGCATGGACGGACGAAAGCCCCGCCGAGGTGGTCTAGGGGCTAAGGTACTCGGATGCTGACCCGCAGGGTGCGTGTTCGAATCCCGGCTGCGGCGGCTGCATTTCCGATGGAGGCGGAAATGTTGTAGGCCCGTGTGCTCAGATTTCGGTGCACGTTAAAGAACCCCAGGTGGTCGAAATTTCCGGAACCCTCCACTACGGCGTCTCTCATAATCATGTGGTGGTTTCGAGACGTTAAACCCCACATATCAATCAATCAATCATGGATGGACGAAAGCAAGAACGAATGGACGGACGAATGCTTCGCCCCACTCTCCATCATTCACTCCGTGGATACGCTGCCAATTTTTTTCCCTGTCGCGTTCATCGACCTCGATCTGCCAGTAGCCGATGCGTAAATTCATTGATGAGAAATATCGGGCATGTCGAAGTCGATTCAGTGTGTCGTCTATGCGTAAGAGAAAGTTGACGTCTTTCTTGGTACCTTTGTTGAGCTTCCGGTAATCGACGCAAAATCGAAGAGTGCCGCAAGATTGAAGAGTGACGCCCATGGACTGCTCGAGGGTTGAATGACGTCGTGGTCGAGCATCTGTTTCACCTGAAAACGTATTTGTGCTTTTTTGCGACACGCACTAGGCATGCTATCGTACAGGCCATTAGGTAGGGTGCGTTATAATGCGCTGCTTCACGGTTGGGGTTGGCTTGATTTGGAGGTGGTTGCAAAGCAGTCACTATACGTACTTAAAATCATGCGTATATACTGCTGCTGCGCAGATATTGCTGGAAATTCACGTCAAATGTACTGGCTAATGCAGTGTCACCTTCAGTAACAGTGGCAATCGAAGCGATAGTGGAACATTCTTCGTCATCAGTGGCTTCAAAGTTTGCGATTGTTTTTAGCTTTGCCAAGTGTTGGTACGGGCCGCCGAAATTCATGATCAGAAGCTGAGTCCTCCGATCTTTCAGTTGGACGATAGCGCGTGCGACAAGAGTACCAAGAGGTTAGTTTCCGCGATGCCACTACCCTTGTTGTCACACTCGCTCTCCACTGTCACAAACATACTGGCTTGCGGCGGAAGTTTGATGGTGTCGTCAGCAATTCGAAGTGTTGTGGTCTGCTCAACTGCATCTTTTTCTCTGGCTGTACGCTCGTTAGAGAAGGTATTCAGCAGTTCTTGAAGGCTAAAAACGGCTCCATGCTCGCGGAGGAATTCCATTCGGAGAAATAGGTTTTGTGAGGATTCGCGTAATACGATGAAGGAGGCAATTTATGTCGACTCATGAATTCGGAGCCGGGCAGTGCATATTCCCAGCGGTGTCAATAGGTGACCTCCCGCAGTCCGGAGGACGGGTTCATGTCCCCAAGGGGTCCTTACCTTTCTTAGCTGTGCAGCGAGGTCAGTGCTTATCACGGAATAATTGGCACCCGTATCTACCAGAGCGGTTATCGGGTGGTTGTCGACAAGAACGGAGATGCGAGCAGAGACACATTTTTTGTCGATGGCACACGTAGGTGAAAGGATGTCGTCGGATGTCGGCAGGCAGTTCGCGGGAGGGTCTTGTAACGGTCGATCAACAGCGGCCTCACACAAGAAGAAACCACTGTTCACAGTTTTCCCGGCGCGGGCATGTGGATCTAGGCGATCTTCCAGCAAGAACGTCCGAAAAGGTCGATTGTTGGCTAGGTGACGTAGAGCACCGTGGAGATGGTGAGTGGGGTTGGCGACACGGAAGGGTTGGGGACTGCTAACTTGCCAAGTATTCGACGATAGCACGGGGCCTCTCAACGTCTCTGAGTCGACGAGCATCCAGACGAAAGCCAGGAAGACCCATGTGACTGTATATTCGCTCACGGTAGATGTGACCTGGTTTACCTCAGTGATAACAGAGAGGCCGGTTGTCGGGAGCGCGCCATATAACAGATTTCCGTGTAAACGGTGGGTTGCCGCACTGCGATGGTCCTGAGTAGAATTACGTCGCTGTCTGCAGGGTACACTGATGGGACGGATAGCCAACAGCCGGTGCAGGAGTACGCAATGCTTCCGCATACGTAATAGCGGAGCTTCGGCTGGACACGGGGCCATCATGGGTTCGACCTCGGCTGGACGCAGAGTCGTCATGGGGTGCACCAGCTGCCGGTCCTCTTCGCGAACAACATCCGTTAGAGCAGCAACATGAGGCTGAGAAGACAGTGCGTGCAGCTTTTTCAGCTCCTCGCGCACAATACTGCGTATGAGCTCCGTCAGATCTCTTATAGTCGTGACGTCAGGTGTTGGCACGGCCTATGACACTGACTGAAGACTGCCAGGACGCTCATACTGATACGAACGCTGCCTTAGTATTTTCTCTATCGTCGTGGCTTCACGGAGGAAATCTGCTATAGTGCTAGGTGGGTCGCGCACTAGTTCAGCGAACAACTGCTCTTTCACTTCCCGCATCTGGAGGTGCACCACCTTCTCTTCCGTCATTGAGGAGTCAGCTCGCCTGAACAGCCGCGACATCCCTATTGCAAAAACCAGCGCCACAAGATATTAGCGTCCAGCGCCATGCCTGATTATGGGCCCAGTATGGCACTGGTACCAGCGCTTCCCAGCCCAAATACTAGGACGCCGGAGTGGCAGCGTCTCAGTACTCTGCGCAAAATGGCTTTACATAGTTCAATCGGGGATGCCCATTCGCCATAAATCAATAAATGTACAAATATAATAACGCGCATTCACATTAAGAATTAAAAAAATGGAAAAAGACCGCTGGACGGGATTTGAATTCGGCACTTTCTCATCTTTAACCGAGTACGATACCCACTACGCCAGAACGTGTTCATGGGGTTGTAAAACGACTATTCATCCGAAGATCGCGCCTTTCAACTGTATGTTCACGTCGCACAGTCAAGACTGACACAATATTTCTTTCCAAATAACAATTGCGTCTTCATTCGACAGTGACAAACGGCTTCCGGGCACCAAATGACGGGAGATGTTAGCAAGAGCGCAAAGTTTTCTGAAGCATCTACATCTTGACTCTGAAAAATTAAATTGACTGGAGGAGCAGCCACAGATTGTCAGCTGTTGCTACCGATAGTTTTTTTTTCCTTTGATATTCGGTTTTAGCTACTGGTCAACAAGTACAGATGATTTACATGTCTTGTTTGTTAGATATCCACGCCCACGAATGATTATTGAGTATTTTTTTTCGCGCAAGTGACAAAGTAGCAGTACACATCCGGCGTGCTAGATTACATATTTAGTTATATCGATACCTGCAACTAAGAAACCGCCGAAGAAATGACTAATGCAATCCGCTGAAAAAGTATGCTAGTATGTTAGTTCACTAACGTGTACCCACTTACCAACTCCAAATTTCGTGTTCTTACGTACGAGTCAGAGATGTACCGGCTCCTGCGCTCAGAAGGAAGCTTTCGGTGACAGCCTACGTTGCTGAAAGCACGACAGATCGATCGTCGCCGCTCCTTGTGCGGGCACCGCACATGCGGGTAAATGGTCGATTCAGGCTCAGCAATGTCTTAGCTGCACTTTACAGTCATTCTTACACTTTCGAATTGTGCCTTCTTTAAGTAAAAAAGCGCCAACAGCAGGTACACCGACGCGGGTGGCACGATAGGCCTCGCCGAGATTGGCACTGGGTATACGGCTGCTTTCGAAGCAGCTGAGTTGCGATACTTGAAGTTTCTGCATTTGAGCTTCGCAATATTTCTAACTGTTACCTAAATTGTAGCTGAAGTAAGTGGAAGGTCCATCAAGGCCAGAAATGCATTTATGGAGTGGCGATGGTGAGCGACAGCCATTTTTTTGGCCTCCGCTGGCAGAATACAGCAGGCGTGCCAGTGTACAGATATATGCACTTATATCAATACCAACAATTAAAACAAAACACCCATAGAAATACCAATGCGATCCGCTGAAACCGTATGCCAGGGAGTCAGTTCACGAAGGCGTACCAAATTACCAACTGAAAATTGCCTGTTGTTACATAACAGTCGGTGAAGTACCGGCTAAGTGCGACCGGAATCTTTTGGTGAGAGCCTGCGTAGCTGAAAACGCGACGTTCGATCGTCAGCGCTCCTTGTGCGAACATAAACAGAAGACAAAATAGTTGATTTAGGTTCATGGATGTCTAAACTATACAATTAAACTCACACTTTGAAGTTGTGTGTACACGAAGCAAGAAACGCTGGTAACATATCTAGCAACGCGGATGGGGCGACAGCTTTAATGCTCGCTCGGCCGTTCACTGGGTAAGACCGCTCTCGACGCGTTGAGTTGGTATGGTTGAAGATTCTGCATTTGAGCTTCGGAACATTTCTAACCCTTACCTGAAGTGAGTAAAAGGATAAGCATGGCCAGACATACATTTATGTGGTGTGGCGGAATCCAACGACAGAATTTTTTCTCGCCTGCTCTGGGAAACCTTGCGAAGCGATCGAGAGAGCTCATTCACGTTTCGTCAACTTTGCGGCAAAAACAATTTCCTCTATCTGTTAGGAGTGGCGTGCAGCTCCAGGCTTACAAACACTGCAACTTGAAATTGTTACAACAATACACTGATGCGAAAATGGCCGGTTTACGCTGTGGCATATGCAAAAATGATGCCTTATAGTTGTTGCGATACGTACGTGCGCCGCAAAATGGACGTATGCTCGGTATCTGTTAGGGTAGATCTCTCCACGCCATCGAATCAAGCGTTTTATATTCAGCGACACCGAAACAAACCATGGCACACGCTACACTAACATGCACGCTTTAGCTGCGCTGGTAAAAACAGTGAGTGCTTCAGTATTCACCAGCGCTTGCCAGAAAAAAAAATTCAGCGCTTCAAGCGCTTCGCAGTGCGCACCAGCATCACAGCGGTTGAGCCAGCGCCCCTACCAGTGCGACACAGCTTTTTCCCTGTGCGCCCAGTGAAACGCCAGTGATTACAAGTATGTACCAGTGTCTCCAGCTTGTACCAGTGCCAAAAAAGCGTACTGGCCTCACGCTGTTTTTGCAATAGGGATATGTCCTCAACGAACATAGCAACACTCTCGTTCGGACGCAGATTTCGGGAAAAGAGCCGTTCCAGTTGCTCCTTTCGGGCAGAGCTTCGGAAGGTATTCCGCAACTTTTTGCAAAACTCTGGCCTGGTTGGCATAGCGGCTTCATGGTTTTCGAACTAAGTGCGCTCAGAGTCCTCGAGGTAAAAGTAGCCATACCGAAGCTTTCTTTGCTTGTTCCACTCGTTGACACTAGCGCAACAGTTGTGCTCGTAAAGCCAGTCGTCGACGTCCTCGCAAGGGTCACCATGGAACGGCTTCGGGTTTCGTAGGGTGTTGAAGAACCATAGAGGAGGCAGCATTGGTGTCTTTTGGGTTTGTGTTCCCGCACTAGCCATAGTGTTGCCGAATTGTCGAAGCGGTCCGAGTTCAGGTGGTAGGCCTAGTTGTAGCCTGCTATGCCGTAGGTCAGCTGGTTCTTCAAAGTCGCGACTAGCGTTGGCATCTTGCTGCTGATTGCAGTGCATACAACACTACCCAGCACCTCCACCAGAAAAATTCACGTGATTACAGAAAGATCCCAACGTCTGTTCACAGGAGCAGCAGCACTGGACGTCGAGCCGAACCGAACGTTTGACCACCAGCACAACGAACAGTCCTCTTCTTTTTCACAAAATGGCACATACTCGCATAGACATGGCTCAACCTCGTTTTATGCCTGTGACAATATCATAATATATCAGAATCGTCGTAGAAAACTGCATGCTCTACAGACTCTTAATCTGTTCTAACAACCACTTCATCATTTAGGATTGTCTTAACCATATGTCTAACTGGCGTAGCACTTGGCTCATGACCCAAGATACCAGTAATTGCAAAGTTGTTTTCTTTGGACGAAAACAAGTGATTTATAACCTAACTGACCATACACAAAGGGACTGGCTTTCCTAGTGTTGATAAAAGACTAAGAATGACGACGGTTAGAATCATTTATTCATATTATTTGAGTCTGAATAATATACGATATGTCTTATTTCTCTTCTAATTCCACATCATCTTTTTTATTTTCTTGTTTCTACATCTTCCCAAGCCCTCAAATATCCACTCTTACAAGCCGCCTTCTAGTGGCAGAACCAACCTCAGCGTTATTTGTAGAAGCCTGTTGTCAGGAGTTTACGAAACGCAGACTCTCGAGAGTTTGTCTCGCTCTGGCACAACGTCCTTCACGAAGCATAGTGTCACGAGAGGAAACGATAGACAGAAACTTGAAGTGGATGACTGTTTATTAAGCAAGCCACAGCAGCCATTCAATTATTTGCTTTCCTATTATACCACGAACACAGCGTGGCATTATCTTCTCCCGAAAGAAAAAAAGAACAGCAAGCATCGCGTGAATGTCGCGGCTCCAAAAAACAACGAAAGGTACTAAAAAAATGTATGTGTCTATTGAAAAGAAAAAAGAGATTGGAAAAAAAGAAGCGAGAAAGAAATGTACAATTGTCTTGAAGGCAAGTGCCTTATTACAAAGTTCTTGACTTGCAGTCAACGCGAATAGTGCTGCTTCATCCTCTAGAGACGTGAACCACATCCGAGAAACGTGGTCTACGAGAATTGTGCGACGTTTCTGCGAGGACAACTTCGTAGTTAACTTCCCCGAGGCGATGAAAAACTTGGTAGTGTCCGAAGTACCGACATAATTTTTCCGAGCGTACACATTGGCGTATAGGAGTCCAAACCCAGACTAGGTCACCGGATTCGTATATTACTGCTCTGTGGTGGATGTTGTACCGTCGAGCATCTTGATTTTGCCGCGATAAAATGCGAAAACGCGCCAGGTACCGGGTGTCTTCAGCATGCAGAACGAATACAACTGCGTCCAGTGTAATCACATCCGGCAAAGTTGGTTTCGGCATGGTGCAGGTATTGTGGTGACGTCGCGGCCGTAAACCAGACAAAAAGGAGCAAAGGCGGTGGTTTTCTGCAGAGCCGTATTGTAGGCAAAAGTTAAATACGGAAGAATTTCATGCCAATTCGTCTGACCTTTGGCGACATACATGGAAAGCATGTCTGCAATTGTTTTGTTAAGGCGTTAGGTTAACCCGTTAGTCTGCGGGTGGTACGCAGTTGCTGTTTGGTGCGTCGTGCCACTCAGCAACAGCATCTCCCGGAGCAACTGTGCCGTAAAGGGAGTACCAAGATCTGTGATGACGACAGCAGAAGCACCGTGGCGGAGAACGATGTTCTTGATAAAAAAACCAGCCACATCGGAAGCAGTTGCTCGCTGTGTGGCTTGTGTTTTGCAGTATCTGGTCAAGTAATCTGTGGCCACACCAATCCAGCGGTTACCAGCCGTAGACTTCGCGAATGGGCCATGTAATATCATCTCGACCTTTTCAAAAGGTGTGTGAGAGGGCCGCAAAGGCTGAAGCAGATCAGCTGGTTTCGTCATTGAATTTTCGCGGCGCTGGCAGGCTGTGCATGTCTTGACGTACAGCCGGACGGTTTTCGTAAGTTTCCGTCAGTAGTATTTTTTCTTTACCCGCGCCAGAGTACGGGCGGAGCCAAGATGCCCTGATGACGACTTGTCGTGATAAGCACGCAAAATATCATCGCGGAGAGCAGCAGGAACGACGAGGAGGTAAACAGTTTTCGTTGGATGAAAGTTGCGCTTGTAGAGGATGTTTTGGCGTAGACAAAAAGATGCAAATCACGCGCAAACTCACGTAGGAGTTGTGGGCGACGTCCCTCAAGGTATTAGATCAGGGGTTGTAGTTCTGAGCCTTCGCGTTGCTGCTCTGCCACGTTTAATGTTTCGAGAATAGCAAGGCAGCTGAAGTATTCATCCTTGTCTTCTGCAGCGATCTCAACGGGTGCGCTGGAAAGACAGTCCGCTTCGGTTTGTTTCTGACCAGACTTGTGAACCATCATTATACGCTCTAAGGCAAAATTACCCGAAAAAAGAGTAACGAAGCCCAATACGCACGCGCGATCAAAGAATAGACCGTTGAGGAGAAACCGCAGAGGGAAGCGTGCGGCGCGGAAGCACTTAGTCTCCAAAGCGATGAACCGCCCGGGGATTGCAGGCAGCGCGAAAAGCGTTGCCAAGGTGACTAGCCCTCGTTCTCCACAGAACACATGTCCTTCTCTTCCTCTGCTGGCTCAGTCTTTCCCCGTATTTGGCCGGCGACGGTTCGCGGTGCGTCTCGCTCGGAGTGCTCGACCACGGCCGCCATGATTCGACGATCTAAGAATTACGACGTAGTGCTTGCGTGTACGCTTGGATGAGCGTGGGCTGCTGCTTTTGTGTTTCGCTGCACCCATGAAGTCTAGAGCAAACCTCGACACGTCACCTCGCCGCGCTGTATATCTCTGGCTTCAAAATAGTCACGACCAACACACGACAGCAAAACTTGGAGAGGCCAATATGGCGTCCGAGAAGTAAACAGGCCTATCGTGTATATACTTCAGTCCGACTCAGGGCAGAAAACAGCGCTGGGTTCTGAGGCAAGTAGGTTATTATTCTTTATTCTACTCTACTTGTCGCGTACGCGATACGGATCGCGCTTGCAGCAAAGGGCTTGGTCGTGTTGTATATCGCACCCACGAAATGCATCGCGAAGGTCAGCTTCGGCGTCTGCAGTTCGCCTGCGCTTTGCGACTGCCTGTAAATTGGCCGCCATTGCCGTCGGCCTCCCGTACGCTCGCTCATCGAGTGCTCGCCTGTCTTCGCCGCCGCGATGAGCTCCGGGCGCACGATATCGGGCTGAGACCTCGTCGCTGTGTTGGCAGTCATTGAAAACATGTTGCGGGTTCTATTATGCTTCGTTGTAGTATGTCGCGCGCTGTAAGTGCAACAGCACGGGCTGGCGGGGCTTTCGCCAGCGTCGGAACTCACTGAAAATCGGTAGCCATTACAGTAAGTCGCAAGCAGCTCGGCGCCGTCCGCCGTGGCAGCAGACTCGCGTTCGTGTGCTGCACTCGCTCGAGTTTGTGGAAAAGGGTGGGCCGCATTACCGTCAATTCCTTCGGCGCTAGCTTCAAACCAGCTCGGCGCTGTTCGTGGCGGCGGCGAAGCGTACGCTCGCTTTCGTGTTCGAAGTTCACTGGCGGCAGACACTCCGTGTGCAACGCCGTGTTCGGTCTCGCGTTCGCTTGCTCGAGCTAAACGACGTCACTCGCTTAGAACTCGCTGACTCGTTAGCGGCTCGGAGGTTCGCGGAGTTGTGGCTGCAGCCACCGCTCCTAAGCTGTTGCACTACGGGAATCGAAATGAGTCTTTGACGATGTGTGACATCAAAGTGAAATTATTAGCATGTCATATCTCACGCATGTTTTCATTTCTCCTTGCACGTATTTCTCATATGCATTTGTATTCATCCTCTGTCACGTATGACTCACTATTTTACATACTTATTGTACAGCCGTGGGCACACAGCGTGCTGAAGACTGTGCGCTGGCGTCTGCGATTCCCGTCATCCATCTCTTTCGTCAGAGCAGCTTCATAAAGACTGTGCGAGATGTGAAGGTAAAGTTATTTGTGTGTCATATTTTAACGCTTGTTTTATATTAACGTGCACGTACTTGTCATATGACCATCATCATATCAGTACGAGTTTCGTTGCCATCTAATCAGTCATTGGTCGCAATGCTGACTTGATGAATGAATCTGTTATGTGTCCTTAGTGTTTGTCAGTTAGTGGCTCTGGCAATCTGGTGCTATGCTTCAAGTCAATTACAGGTCTTAGTTCACTTTAGTGTTTCTCATAGCCAGGGCGGCAGCTGAAGAACAATAAACCCCATGATATTATTCTTTATAGTCATATTATGGTCACACAGCACAATGCAGAATAAGCGGCCCCAAGAAGGCATCAGCTTTGTAATGTGGCTCTACTTACTCGCAGCCCACAGCAGCTTACCGAGTGATTGGCGCCCGCCTTCCCGGACGGTGTCATTATGCCCCGATATTGAGCGGCAAGGCAAGACAATAACGACGCCCAACTCCCTGAGTCAACAAAATAAAATGAGCTACATTCAAATCAAGTGATTTGTGATTAGCTGTTCATTTAGCTGTTGATTTGTGAATAGCTAATCACAAATCACTTGTTATGTTAGTTAATTTACAATTGTTGGCGTTTTCTTCCACGTATATATATATATATATATATATTACCGCAGGGGTGCCTGCGCAAGTAGGCGTTTGGTGTGTAGCGACACCACGAACCCGAGCTAACGGGTAACGGGGGAGTTTCGACTCCCTCCTACGCCTAGCCGTGCGTGGCTTTGCCGTGTCCGAGGAAAAGGGGATCCTGGGGGTTGAGCCGACGCTGGGTGATTGGACCGTTAAGGCCCCCCGGCAGAGGCAACACATCCCTTTGGCCCCGGCTTCACGTAGACGGCACCCCTGAGCTGACCCACCCAGGGGAATCGGCAGTCGCCTTTTTCTATCTCTCTCTCCCTACATCTTCGTCTTTATCTCTTACTATTTATCTGTCCTGTCTTCTACTCTCTTCCGTTTACTTCCAAACTTCCTGGCGGCTAGGGTTAACCCTGTGCAAATAGCCTACCCTGGTCTAGGCGCATTGGGTTATAGTGGCGTTGTACGGCTGGCGTCTGCAGGTTTCAGCATTTGTAAACTTGTAGCGTCCCCTCGTTGGGCTCCGTGGTGGGTGGTGCCAACGCTGCTGAACAATAATAAGGAAGACATGCATGGAGCATTCCCACTACTGTCTGATCGTACCGGCTTAAAGCCGGTACGCACCGATGATCTCACCAGAGAAGGATTGGCCACCCTGGTGCAGTATCTGGCCACCCCCTCCCGTAGGCATTCGTCAATTAACTCACGGCCCTCAGTCCCCACCAGCTGCAGAGCGACTGACCACGGCGGTGGTCAGATCTGCAAAGCAGAAGAGGGTGCTAGGAATCTCTGGATACGGACAGGCCACCATTGGAACTTGAACTTAGCAACGTTTAACGTTAGAACGTTATCTAGTGAGGGAAGTCTAGCTGTATTATTCGAGGAGCTAGAAGGCATTAAATGGAATATAATAGGGCTGAGTGAGGTTAGGAGGACAGATGAGGCCTATACTGTGCTACAGAATGGACACGTAATTTGCTATCGGGGCTTGGCAGACAGAATAGAACTGGGAGTAGGGTTCCTAATTCGCAGAAACATAGCTGGCAACATAGAGGATTACTATAGCAATAATGAAAGGGTGGTAGGCATTGTAATTAAACTGAATAAAAGATACAAAATGAAGGTAGACAGGCTTACGCGCCTACATCCAGCCATGATGACGCTTCAGTTGAAAGCTTCTATGAAGACGTGGAATGGGCAATGAGTAAGGTGAAAACACAGTATACTATAGTAATGGGCGACTTTAATGCAAAGGTAGGGAAGAAGCAGGCTGGAGACCAGGCAGTAGGAGATTATGGCATCGGCACTACAAACGCCAGAGGAGAGCTACTAGTAGAATTCGCAGAAAGCAATAATCTGCGTATTTTGAATACCTTCTACCGAAAACGAGAAAACCGCAAGTGGACATGGAGGAGCCCTAATGGCGTAAATAAGAATGAAATAGACTTTATAATGACTGCACACCCAGGAGTCGTGCAGGATGTGGAAGTGGTTGGCAAGGTAAGATGCAGTGACCATAGACTGGTACGGGCTCGAATCCGCCTAGACTTGAAGAAGGAACGACAGAAACTGATACGCAAGAAGCCAATCAATGAGCTACCACTGAGAGGTAAAGTACAGGAATTCAGAGTGTTACTGCAGAACAGGTACTCTGCTCTTAGCGAGGAAACCAACCTTAGCGTAGATACAATGAATGATAATCTGACGAGTATCATCACGCAGTGTGCAGTGAAAGTTGGAGGCAGGGTAGCTAGACAGGACACCGGCAAGCTTTCCTAGGAAACAAAGAACCTAATTAAGAAGCGTCAAGTCATGAAAGTGTCAAGTACAACAGACTAAATAGAACTGGCAGAGCTTTCGAAGTTGATTAATAGACGTAAAGTATGCGATGTAAGAAGGTATAACATGGAGAGAATTGAGCACGCTCTGAAAAACGGAGGAAGCGTCAAAGCAGTGAAGAGGAAACTTGGGATAGGCAAAAGGCAGATGTATGCACTAAGGGACAAAGAAGGCAAAATAACTACCAATATGAATAGGATAGTTAAAATAGCGGAGGAGTTTTACAGAGATCTGTACAGTAGCCGAGACAACCACGCCCTTAATACTATAAGAACTAGCAGTAACCCAGACGACACCCCACCGGTAATGATAGAAGAAGTCAGAAAAGCTTTGGAGAGCATGCACAGAGGCAAAGCTGTTGGTGAGGATCGGGTAACATCAGATCTGCTGAAAGATGGAGGACAGATTGTGTTAGAAGAACTAGCCACTCTATTTACGAGGTGTCTCCTGACAGGAAAAGTACCAGAGTCTTGGAAGAACGTTAACATCTTCTTAATACATAAGAAAGGAGATGACAAGGACTTGAAAAATTACAGGCCGATCAGCTTGCTCTCTGTAGTATACAAGCTATTTACAAAGGTAATTGCTAGTAGAGTAAAGAAAACATTAGAATTCAATCAACCAAAGGAACAAGCAGGATTTAGAACAGGCTACTCAACAATTGATCACTTTCATACTATCAATCAGGCAATAGAGAAATGCTCAGAGTATAACCAACCACTATACATAGCCTTCATAGATTACGAGAAGGCGTTTGATTCAGTAGAAATATCAGCCGTCATGCAGACACTGCGGAATCAGGGCGTAGATGAAATATATATAAACATTCTGAAGAAATCTACAGGGGATCAACTGCTACCATAGTGCTTCATAAAGAAAGCAACAGAATACCAATAAAGAAGGGTGTAAGGCAGGGGGACACAATCTCCCTAATGCTATTCACTGCGTGCTTACAGGACGTTTCCAGAAGCCTAGAATGGGAACAGTTAGGGATAAGAGTTAATGGATAGTACCTCATTAACCTGCACTTCGCCGATGACATTGCATTGCTGAGTAACTCAGGGGACGAATTGCAACTCATGATTACGGAGTTAGACAAGGAGAGCAGAAAGGTGGGTCTTAAAATTAATCTGCAGAAAACGAAAGTAATGTACAACAACCTCGGAAAGGAGCAGCGCTTTGCGATAGGTAATAGTGCACTTGAAGTTGTAAAAGACTATGTCTACTTAGGGCAGGTAATAACCACAGAGCCTAACCACGAGATTGAAGTAACTAGAAGAATAAGAATGGGGTGGAGCACATTCGGCAGGCACTCTCAAATTATGACAAGTAGATTGCCACTGTCCCTCAAGAGGAAGGTATATAACAGCTGTATCTTGCCGGTACTTAGCTACGGAGCAGAAACCTGGAGACTCACAAAGAGGGTTCAAGTTAAATTGAGGACGACGCAGCGAGCAATGGAAAGAAAAGTGGTAGGTGTAACCTTAAGAGACAAGAAGAGAGCAGAGTGGTTTAGGAGACAAACGGGAGTTAAGGATATCATAGCTGCAATAAAGAAGAGCAAATGGACATGGGCCGGGCATGTAGCACGTAGACAGGATAACCGCTGGTCATTAAGGGTCCCCAACTGGATTCCCAGAGAAGGGAAGCGGGGTAGGGGGAGACAGAAGGTTAGGTGGGCAGATGAGATTAAGAAGTTTGCGGGTGTAAATTGGCAACAGCAAGCACAGGACCGGGTTAACTGGCGGAACATGGGAGAGGCCTTTGTCCTGCAGTGGATGTAGACAGGCTGATGATGATGATGATGATGATGATGACTTGTCATATGCGTGCATCTTCATCTTCTCTCACGTGTGTCTAACAATTTTTACAATATTATTGTACGTGCAGCCGTGGGAACTCAACAGGCAGAAGGCTGCGTGCGTTGGCGTCTGCTATGCCTGTCATCAATCGCTTCCGTCGGAAGAGCTCCCCAAGGACTGATTGATTGATATCTGGGGTTTAACGTCCCAAAACCACTATATGATTATGAGAGACGCCGTAGTGGAGGGCTCCGGAAATTTAGACCACCTGGGGTTCTTTAACGTGCACCCAAATCTGAGCACACGGGCCTACAACATTTCCGCCTCCATCGGAAATGCAGCCACCGCAGCTCCCCAAGGACTGAACAAGATTTGACAACGAGACTTGACTTGTACAGTTCACCATGAGTTCACTTCAAAGAAAGGGGAAACTTCATGTGTATATAAGAAAATAAAAGATTTCGATATCTTCCTTTTGTCTTTCATTGTTGCCGTGACTGTGAAAGCAGTTACACATAGGGGGCTAACTATTTTTTCGCGTGTTCTTTTCTGTGAAATTGGTTGCTCACTGCGGAGAAAAACAGGCGCAAAAAGTGTTAGGCCTGGCAGAAAATAAACTAAAAAGAATGTTTAACTGGGGACAAAAAGTTAATCCGATTGGAGTATTTGAGTGGATCAACCGTTTGTCCGGCAAGGTGCAACTGTGAGGACTAACGGTTACCTGGTAAGGTGTAAATGTGGGGATTTACAGTTGCTCTATACGGTGCAATTGTGAGGACTAAATATTAGTCCTTTGGGGCGAACTGTGGGACGAACAGTTACTCACTGAGGTGTAAATGTGAGGACTAAATGTTTGTCCCTTGAGGGAATGAACTGTTAGACCCGGTGCCGTTTGTCCTTAAAGAGATTAATGGTTGTGGCAGCCAAATTAGTCCCCAGAAAGACGAACCACATACCTTTAAGACACCTTTTTCCTTAGAGTGTATCAAATTCCAGTAACCTAAGGCTCCATCTTGCGAGACGGCCCGAAGGATTTTTCAGATTCGCTAGCCAACAGAGAGAGTGGTGGTCACTGACGATTCGGAAGGGACGTCCGTGCAATCAGGGCCTGAATTTCTTAATGGGCAATAGAACCGTCAGACATTCCTTTTCAGTCGTTGAGTAGTTCGTCTCCGCAGATGACGACGTGCGGCTAGCGTAGGCGATGACTCGTTCCACGCCAACTTGATATTGCACGAGAATAGCTTAGCGGCCAAGGTTGATAGCGTCAGTGCGGACTTCTGTGTCGGCTTTGGTGTCAAAGTGACCAAGGATTGGCGGCGTTTTTAGGCGTTGTTGAAGGTCGCAGAAAGCGTCGGATTGTTTGGAACCCCAGACGAAGGTGACGTCGTCCTTGATGAGTTGTTGGGGAGGGTCGTAGATTTTAGAAAAATTTGGTGCGAAGCAGTGGTTATAAGCACAAAGGCCAAGAAAGTGGCGTGCATCATGCTTTCTTCTCGGTATTGGGAACAAAGCAACTGCCATAGTTTTCTCTCGGTCGGGATGAACACTACTGCTGATCACGATGTGTTCAAGAAATTTGAGCTCCTCGTATCGAAAATAACACTTTTCTGGTTTCAGATAGAGGCCGGCAGTGCGAATAGCCAAAAGTACCGCCTTAAGCCGCTTAATGTGCTCTTCAAAAGTCGTAAAAAAAACGACTACGTCGTCTAGATACACTACACAAGAGTGGCACTTCAGGTCACATAGGACTGTGTCCATCATTCGCTGGAATGTGGCGGGAGCGGAGCACAGGCCAAAAGGGAGGCTTTAAATTCATAGAGACTCTCAGGTGTAGTAAACGCTGTTTTTTCTCGGTACCGTTCATCTACTTCGATCTGCCAATATCCGCTACGGAGATCCATGGAAGAGAAGTGACGGGCGTGTCGCAGGCAATTCAAGGATTCATCAATGCTAGGAAGAATATATACGGCTTTTTTCTTATCTTTTTCAGTTTGTGGTAGTCGACGCAGAATCGTAGTGGAGCGTCTTTCTTTTTAACCAGAACAACTGGAGACGCCCAAGGACTAGTCGATGGTTGAATCACGTCGTCGTCGAGCATTTGTTTCATTTGATGACGGATGGCATCCTGCTCCTTCGGCGAGACGCGGTAAACATATTGGCGCACGGGTTGGACGTTGGGCTTAGTGATAATCCCGTGCTTCATTAGAGGGGTCTGCCAGACTTTCGACGTAGTGACAAAACAGTCACTAAAGATTGAGAGAAGACAGAGGAGCCTTGCTCACTTGGGTTCTTCTAACTGGCGATTGACGTTGAGTCGACTAGTGACGTCAGTATCGCAGCTGTTCTCAGTCGAGATTGTCGTAATCAAAGGGAAGGTGTCCAAATCATCCAATGCCTCCAAGTAAGCTATGGTTGTGCGTTTCGCAAAATGCCTGTATTCGCCATTGAAGGTCGTAACGAAAAGTGCAGTCTGGCCATTTCAAAATTGAACGAGACTTCGAACAATGGCGACTTCACTATCAAGCAATAACGACAGGTTACTTTCGGCCATGCCCGTAATTGACTGCTCCCGTGGACACTCAGCAAGCACGACGATACTGCGTCGAGGTGGCACCATGACGCAATCAACAACTACGCGTAAGGCGACACCACGATGTTCGTTCTTAATGTCAGAATCTGGAGAAACACACTTAGCAAAACTGACGAAAAAATCACGCAGAATAATTACCGCTCTATACTCTTGCAGAAAATCCATGCCCAAAATGACCGGCCGAGAACAATTGGGCAGTACAAGGATTGACGCTACAAAAGCTGACGCACAAATCTCAAGCCTGGCAGTGCACCTTCGTATAGGAGATACGAGGTGTCCTCCAGTGGTGAGTAGCTGAGGGCCGTACCACATTCAGCACCTTGTGTAGACGGGTGGCCAATGAAGCACTTATCACCGAGTAATCGGCTCCCGTGTCGACAAGCGCAGTCACCTGATAACAGTCGACAGAAACGGTAATGCCAGCGGACGTTCTGTTGGCGCTTTCAGAAACAGGCTTTAAGGGTACGTCTTAAGTCATCGGTGGAGGGTATTCGTCGGTTCGCGTGACAGCGGCCTCACCTCCGGAGGTCGTCATTTTGTTTCCCTGGCGTGGGCTTGCGTCACTGACACTAGAGGACCCAAAGGCGGATTGGGTGCGGTGCGTTGATGCGGACGGATGGTGTGATGGTGACCGTGATGGTCGTCGCGGCGGTACAGAAGCGTGATGACTACCTTCCAAGTAATCCGTGATTTCTCGCGGGTGCTCACCATAGCGTGGACCACGGGCATCTGAGTTGAATCTGCGTAAGCCTATTTGTCGGTCGTAACAGTCGCGGTACATGTGTCTAACTTCGCCACAATGGTAGCACAAAGAACGATTGTCGGGTGCATGACAGGCAGAGGACTTCCGCGGGCCAGGACGAAAGTCGGCCTGAGAAGGTGGGCGATAGGCTGGACTTGGATATCGTCTGGGTGTTCCAGCAAGTGGATGAGCGAAATGTGCCGTTGACGGTGTAGAGACGCGTAGAGCATCCTCGTAAGAAATCGCGGGAGCTTGGACTTGCGATGGTGGTGAGGAATGAACTAACTGCCTGAATTAGTTACGAACGACGTCCGTAAGAGAAGCGCTACTAGGAGGGGACGCTGGAAATTTCAGAAGTTCTTTGCGTACAGCCTGCTGTATGAGTTCTGTGAGGAGCTCCCTGTTATCACCTCCTGGTACAAGCGAGCATGCTGCGGACATGGTCGTCTGACGCTCATACTGCGACAATCACTGCCGAGGCTTGCGCTCCATGATTGTAGCCTCACGTATGAACTCCGAGACAGTCGTAGGAGGGTTGCTTACAAGGCCCGCGAAAATTTGTTCTTTTTCTTCACTCGTTTCTTTTCTGCGCTCGTTTTGTTCTTTTATGCCTCGCATTTGCTGGCGCACCTTCTCGTCTTCTGGTATCTGGAGGTCAACACTTCGAAACAATCGCAACATCTCTTCGTCAAACATGGCGATGCTCTCTTTCGGCGTTTGAAACCGCGAAGAAAGTGCCTGCTCCACTCTCTCTTTGCGTTCGGGGTTAGTGAACGCCTCGCGAAGCTGCCGATGAAATTCCTGCCAACTTGTGAATGAAGTTTCGTGGTTCTCGTACCACACTCTTGCCGCGTCTAAAAGAGAGATGTACACGTTCTTCAATTACGGCGATTGTCCCAGTCGTTGATGGCAGCGACCCAGTCGAAATGGTCAACCAGACTTCAACATCTTCACCTGCATTGCCGTGGAATGGGTTGGGTGTGCGAGGCGTGTTGATGACACAGGGAACGCTAGCGAATGGGTCATGCTCGGTTCGGGTTGCAGACGTGGCAAACATTGTCCTCCCGGAACTTGCCAAGGGGCCGTACTGTGGTGGTAATCTTCGAAGGCGACGGCTGCTTCGATGGATATCAGCAGACCCTGGTGCACTGGCAGTGGTTGCTTCGGGTGCAGGACCAGCAGGCATAAGACGTTGCAGTACAGTACCCAGCACGTCCACCAGTCTGTAGCAAGAGGAAACAATAGACAGGAACTCCAACTGGACAACTCTTGTCTTGTCTTGTCTCCTAGGAGATCTTGGCTCATACCCACATGGGGGATTGGCCACACTGTACCTCATAATAGATCATTTTTTACAACGCTTGCCAGAACTAGTAAAGAGAAATTAGATAAGAACAATAATATTGTTTTTTTGAAAAAAACGTGAAAAATTGCAGAAGAATGCCATAAACCAGAATATTTAAAACAAATTAACAAGAATGAGGAAGGGTGAGAAAGAATTGGATATATCTGGCACTACCACTAGCAGCGTATTTTTCCGGTTGCCTGAAAGAATTTATGTAGCGCTGACAGAATGGCACTGCGGCCCACACCCAACTGACTGATAGATAGCTTAGCACATCCCTCTTGCAATAAGGGTTCAAAAAGGCTGCAAGAACTATCAGCTGGAGTGTCTTTAGCTGTTTCCAAGTGCACAGCTCTTGTAACTGCGTGTGTAAAGATTATTATGGAAACCTTCATTATCTCTCTTTTTATTTTGGCTGCTTGCGGAGGACTTGTGAGGGCTATTCCAACTGTATCAAAAGGTGCAGTTTTTGTTACTCGGTCGGCAAGCAGAGGAGGTATCGCTTCTTGCACTGGCGTGCAAATACACCTTCCGCTAAAATTCATGTGCCAATGGCATCATTTACTTCATGTCGTGCTCTCAATATCCAAAACGTGGTCCAAAACGAGGCCAGTATGTCTCACACTCCATCGTCTAATGACTCTCCATGCGCATCTCTAAGCGTAAGTATCCTTGGAAAATAATTGTTTTAAGATATTTCTATCGGATGCTTCTAGTCAAATGTCATATTTGTCTCTTGAAGTCGTTTTTTTATTTCCAGTATGCTTTGTTTGTCTGTGAATACCTGGAATCCCCTGACTGTCTCAAGTGCACCGACTTCTTTCTGTTCTTTGGTAAGTTCCACATTTTGTTCTCGACCAATAATATGGTTCTCCACGGCCTCAGTGTCTTCAGCTGTTAGAGGACTTTATGCTTTGTAACGTTGAACATTGCCTTAAGAGAGAAAAGTCCAAGCTGTTACACTCAACATCTTTGAGTAATTGCCAAACTTTTCAATTTTGATTCCGCGTCCCGCGTCTTGTTCCGTCGTATATTTGAGAAGTATTTCAACTTCCGTTGTTTTTTCATTACCACCTGGCATTTTGTAACTTGAATAGTCTTTGTTCTGTAACCACGCCAGTCCTTTTCACCAAATTTCTGCTCACGAACGTTGTTCCAAAGTGACGCCTCTGGTTAGAGGACCCGCTGGATATTCACTCCTGCTCACGTACGCCCATAGACTCTCTGCTGACAATTTTCCAATTTCTTGTAGTAGGTGTTCGACAAACTTAAGCTTTCTTCCTTTTCTTATCGAGTTTAACACAGCTGTAGCATCCGCTCAAAACTTCACTTGGTCAATTTCTTCTTTCAGGTTTGTTTTGATGCAACTCCACATTCTTACAGACAGTGTTCCTTCTAGAATATTTAGCTTTGTTTGACTGATTGGCTTCATTGTAGGCACTTTACTTTTTGTGAAAATCAGCACTCCCTTTTTGACTGCACTCTCGTAGGCTAGTACCCAGTGGGCGGCACTTCCATGTCCCTCTAGACTTACACCGGGAAAATGTGCGATTCTGTGTTCACATGCTAATTCTTATTGAGGGCACACTGCCATGGCACTTTTATATTTGTGATAGATTTATTGTCCTGTAGCGGTTTCTTCCTTATTTTTTCATCTTCATCTGTTAGGTGGTCGCCCAAGAAATTCTAGACTCCGAGAGCACAGAGCCTTAGTCACGCTGTTCTTGCTCTTACCATACTTCGATAATGCGTTCGATGCTCTAACTACTGAGCTACCACAGCGGCCTTAACCATACTATGACATGTGCTACAAATCCCAATGGATCGAATCCCAACGCACTTCCTTCAAGCACTGCTTGCTTGGTCAGCCTTTGACCCATTTTTTACAAGATAGCAAAGAGTATCGTCATTCAAGTTTCATTTTCCTCGAATGTTGGTTTCACTTCATGATGTGGAACTGGCATTTTGATTCTCGAAAAAAAAAATGTTGCCTTATGTCTTCATTGTTTGATGTACGTTTCCCTTAAATTCATTCCTGCACAGCCAAAAATTTCTTTTTGCGTCCTGGTATAAATATTTCGCTCGCCTATCGTGCGTTGCTCCAATAATGACATTATCAACGTAAATTGAATTTCCAAATTTCTCCACCCTTTCGGGAAAGTTTTGCTGTTCTTGATTCAGGGGATGCTGTATTGTTGCTGGCAGCAAAATGTTCGTCGTTGTATCAAATGTCCCACTGGTCACCATTCATGGCACGACGTTTTTTTTGTTAATCACACTATTCGTTTTTCCACCACAGAAAACAAAGAGTGCCTCGCTCTTCGGGAGAACTGATCTGCAAAAGGCCTTTTCAACGTCTGCCGCCCTTGCAACTGAGTGTTTGCAAAAGTTCACTATTCGTGCCTCTATCTCTTGATTCAACTTTTCTCAAGCATTGAACACACTTCGTTGTCACACTTCCGTTGTCAGTCGATCTTCTCCAATGAGTGCTTGATGTGGTATGTAGTATACAGCAATCTCAGATTCATCCGACGTCACTAGCTGTGCCACTCCCGATGTAAAATATTGCCGCGAGGCGTATTGTGGATAGTGTTGCGCATGCCGATACCGCCGGCACGCGGCCTTATTGTGGTCCAGGATGCACCGCGATTCATCTGCGAAGATCATGGCCCGCACGTCGACCATTCGTTGATAACGAGATAGCACCAGACGCTACGGCGACTGTATCTCGGATGGTGAACGCGCCTTGCGTTCCAGTAGGACATTCTATTCCCCGACGGTCGTCGAACGCGCTGTTCGCCACCCGCTAAGCCGGTGTGTCTGTTTTCCTTTAGTGGGCGCAAGGCCGCCAAATAAACGGATCTCCTTCCATTTCTACTAACCTCCCGGTCTCCTGTCTTCAGGCTACCCTCACTCTTACGTGACATCTGGTCGACGTGCGGGTCATGATCTTCGCAGATGAATCGTGGTGCATCCTGGACCACGATAAGGCCACGTGCGGGCGGTATCGGCATGCGCAACACTATCCGCAATACGCCTCGCGGCATTAGCTGAAGACCCTCCACCGACGACCATATATGACGACAGCACATCATCTGCGACGACGACAACGTACAACAACCCAAGCCGCGAGATGAAGCAAAACGAAGCAACAAGATGAAGCCGTGACCCGAACCCAAAACCAAAGCGCAACTCCAGCCCACGTGCCACCGATTTTGAAGTATCTATCGACGGCCACCCGGTAACTGCCTTGATTGACACAGGAGCTGACTACTCGGTCATCAGCGGGCCATTGACAGCACAACTGAACAAGGTTAAGACGGCTTGGGACGGCCCGCAGATCCGCACAGCGGGAGGCCACCTCCTCACCCCATCGGGGCGATGTACTGCAAGGGTGACATTCGATGGTCACACATACCTTGCCACTTTCTTGGTGCTCCCACAGTGCTCCCGTGACGTCATTCTCGGCATGGACTTCTTGACTCAACATCACGCGGTTATTGACCTGGCGTTCAGATCCATCAAACTTTCCTCGGATGAAGCCATGAATTCACAGCCCTGCCGCGGTGGTCTAGTGGCTAAGGTACTCGGCTGCTGACCCGCAGGGCGCGGGTTCGAATCCCGGCTGCGGCGGCTGCATTTTCGATGGAGGCGGAAATGTTGTATGCCCGTGTGCTCAGATTTGGGTGCACGTTAAAGAACCCCAGGTGGTCCAAATTTCCGGAGCCCTCCACTACGGCGTCTCTCATAATCATATGGTGGTTTTGGGACGTTAAACCCCACATGTCAATCAGCCATGAATTCATACTCGGCACCACATAATCGCACAGCCCCCCGTGTGCTCGAGAATTTCGTGAGCGTCCCACCCCGATCAAAGACCCTAATCTTCGTAACCAGTGGTACTGCCGAAAATGCTCATGGCGTCGTCGAAGGTAACATACAGCTTTTGCTTGGCCATGATATCGCAATCGCAAGAGGCATTGCGGACTTCCGGAATGGACAGGGCCCAGTGCTGCTAACAAATTTCAGCCAAGAACACCGTCAACTGGCCAAAGGCACGACCATTGCCTTTCTCGATGAAATCGCCGAAGTCAGTGACACCCTCGCTCTCTCGAATCCAGCGACCATCACACCACAAACCCACAACTCGCAGCTGTCTTTCGACATTAACCCTTCCTTGCCTCAATGCAAGCAGCAACTGCTCCAGAACCTCCTTCGACGTTATGACGACTGTTTTGCTACTTCTTCACATGTCCGACACACTTCTCTGGCAAAGCATCGAATCATAACACAAGAAGACATCCGCCCTCTCCATCAAAGCCCTTATCGTGTGTCGGCACGTTAACGTCAGGCCATCCGAGAGCAAGTTGAGGAAATGTTACACCACGGTGTAATTCAGCCATCGAAAAGCCCATGGGCGGCACCAGTCGTCCTTGCCAAAAAGAAAGATGGAATTCATCGGTTTTGTGTCGATTACCTACGGTTGAATAGTGTAACCAAGAAGGACGTGTACCCTTTACCAAGGATCAACGATACCGTAGATCGTCTTAGTGATGCAAGGTACTTCTCGTCCATTGATCTGAAGACAGGGTATTGGCAAATTCAGGTTGATGAAAGAGACCGAGAAAAGACCACCTATATCACGCCAGAGGGATTGTATGAGTTCAAAGTGATGCCATTTGGACTTTGTTCCGCTCCAGCAACCTTCCAGCGTCTAATGAACACAGTACTGGCAGGTCTCAAGTGGCAAATATGTCTCGTATACCTGGACGATGTGGTCGTCTTCGCCTCCAACTTTAGCGACCACCTGAAAAGGCTCCGGACGGTACTGGACGCAATTAAGTCTTCAGGGCAGACACTGAAGCAAGAAAAATGCCCTTTTCAATTGCCTATGAAGAACTACAGTTTCTTGGCTATGTTATAAGCAAAGATGGCGTAAGACCAGATCCCGAGAAAACAGCCGCTATTGCACAGTTTCCTCAGCCACAAGGTAAGAGAGCAGTGCGCCGATTCTTAGGACTGTGCGAATATTACCGATGCTTCGTCAAGAACTTCTCACACATTGCTGCCCCTTTGACGTAGCTCACCAAGTCAGACGCCCCTTTCGAATGGAAAGCGGAGCAACGTGAGGCATTCAAAAAACTTCAACAACGTTTACAGTCGCCGCCTGTGCTGGGTCACTTTGATGAAAATGCCGAAACTGAGATACATACAGACGCCAGCAGCATCGGCTTAGGTGTCGTTCTCGTTCAAAAGCACAAGGGCTGCGAGCGCGTCATCGCGTATGCAAGCCGCTCACTGTCGAAAGCAGAAGTGAACTATTCCACGTCTGAGAAGGAGTGTTTTGCAACAGTATGGGCCACCTCGAAATTCCGCCCATACTTATATGGCAGACCCTTCAAGGTCGTAACGGACCATCATGCGTTGTGCTGGTTGGCCAGTTTGAAAGACCCTTCTGGCCGCCTCGCTCGATGGAGCCTACGGCTTCAGGAGTTTGACGTGAAGGTGGTCTACACATCTGGTCGTAAGCACTCCGACGCAGACTGTCTCTCAAGAGCCTCTGTCGGCGCACCACCAAGCCATGAAGACGACGATGCTTTTCTTGGGCCTATCAGCAGCAGCACCTTTGCATTACAGCAGCGCTCATACCCGATCCTACAATAGTTGATCAACTCCATCGAAAGAAGGTCCTCCATACCACCTGCACTGTTCAAGCGTGGGATATCCTCCTTCTGTGTGCAAAACGGGGTGGTAGTTAAAAAGAACTTCGCACCGAATAAGGCAGCTTACATTCTTGTCGTCCCAAGCAGCCTCAGAGAAGAAATTTTACAAGCGTTACATGACGAACCCACTGCAGGCCACCTCGGTTTTACACGCACACTCCACAGAATTCAAGAACGATACTACTGGCCCCGCCTCTCCTCAGATGTTGCGCGGTACGTCAAGAGTTGCCGCGAATGTCAGCACCGGAAGAGACCTCCAACAAAACCAGCTGGATTTTTCAAGCCAATTGAACCCCCGTCGAGACCATTTCAACAGATTGGTATGGACCTGCTTGGACCTTTCCCCACGTCAACATCCGGTAACAAGTGGATCATAGTGGCCACTGATTACCTTACCCGATACGCTGAAGCTAAGGCCCTCCCGAACGGCACAGCCATAGAAGTTGCCAAATTTTATGTCGAATCAATTCTCCTCCGTCGTGGCGCACCTGAGGTACTAATAACAGACAGGGGAACGGCGTTTACGGCTGATCTTACTCAGGCAATCTTACATTACAGTCATACAGATCACTGAAGAACAACTGCGTACCATCCGCAGACAAATGGTCTCACGGAACGCTTGAACAAGACCATTGCCGATATGCTCGCTATGTACGTGGACCCAGAACACAAGACCTGGGACTTAATTCTGCTTTACGTGGTCTTCGCCTACAACACCGCGGTGCAGGAGACCACTAAAATGACACCATTCATTATCGTCCATGGGAGGAATGCCATTACTACCCTGGACGCCATGATGCCTAATGTCACCGATGAAAACAACCTAGACGTGGCTGCCTACCTTTAGCGCGCAGAAGAAGCCCGGCAGCTTGCTCGTCTGCGCATTAAAGACCAACAGCAAAACGACGCAAGACGCTAGAACCTGCGGAGACGCGAATTAACATACAGGCCAGGTGACAGTCTGGGTTTGGACGCCCGTTCGCCGCCGAGGATTAAGCGAAAAACTCATGCGCCGTTATTTCGGCCCATACAAAGTCATCCGTCAAGTGGGTGAAGTAGACTATGAAGTGGTCCCTGATGGGGCTAGCTCATCCCAACGACGCGGCGCACGACAAGAAGTGGTACACGTCGCCCGTTTGAAGCCCTATCATGCGCGCTAAAGGAGGCCCCTGTTTGCATCTTTTGTTTTGTTTATGTGTGCGTGATTCGTGCTTATTTGCCATTTACTTTCGCACAGGCTGTCTTTTTTGTTTTTATTTTAAATAAAGCATCGGGTCGATGCTCACGTTGAGGAGGGGAGCAATGCCGCGAGGCGTATTGCGGATAGTGTTGCGCATGCCGATACCACCGGCACGCGGCCTTATCGTGGTTCAGGATGCACCGCGATTCATCTGCGAAGATCATGGCCCGCACGTCGACCATTCGTTGATAACGAGATAGCGCCAGACGCTACGGCGACTGTATCTCGGATGGCGAACGCGCCTTGAGTTCCAGTGGGACATTCTGTTCCCCGACGGCCGTCGAATGCGCTGTTCGCCACCCGCTAAGCCGGTGTGTCTGTTTTCCTTTAGTGGGCGCAAGTCCGCAAAATAAACGGATCTCCTTCCATTTCTACTAACCTCCCGGTCTCCTGTCTTCGGGCTACCCTCACTCTTACGTGACAATATTCTTTGATAGCACTGTTGTATTTTTTATTAGCGCCGAGTCTTTCTGAAGTCTTCTAAATACTTGCGTTCTTCTTCCAATTGCTACTTCCTTGTCTTCCATGTTCACCGTTTTTTTTCATGGTATTCTTACTTTGCATTTATCTCCATTCATCTCGAACGTGTTTTCAAATCACGTGAAAAGGCGGTCAGCTTTTCTTCGTTTCCATTATTCCAGTGTTGTAAAGCTCCCAAAATTTTTCGATGGCAGCCGTTGTATCGTGTGTTCTTTCAGTAGCACGAAGAAGCATTACTGATTTTGCTTCTCGGACGCATCCTTCTAAACTACATTGTCCGTGTACATTTTGACCCAGTGTGCTTTCTACTAGCACCGTGTCTTCATTAGCTCTTTTCACGCGTTCTGTTATTGCCTCCAAGTAGAAATTAGATCCTACGAGTAAACTTGTTTCCTGCATTGTACATTTTTGACGGTAGTCACCAGCGATTTTCATGCTAATCTTCTTCATAATGGACTTTAAATTGTCATTTGGGCTAGGCAGTTTTGTTCTTGATATTAAGACTATGTCGATAGCCTTCAGCAAATGTGAATACTCAACTAGATTTTTTTCAGTGCAACTTTGACAAGGTTCATGACACTATCACTTTCTTTTCCACCGAGTAATCCAACTGTTAGCTTTTCTCCGCAGAGTGCTTTGCAACCAGTTCTTGGTGACAGTCTAGTTTGTATGAATATTTTTGGCTTCTGCCGTTGAATAAAACTCTTGCATACTCTCCTTTACCTTCACCTTCTGTCCATGCTATGGCAGTCTGCGATAGAACGCGATGGCGCTCTTCTTGAAGTTTAGAAAATGCTAGCAAGTTGGCCGATTTGTTAACAGCCGTACTACCATCGTTTCAGTCCTCACTTTTGTCAGTATGCTTGCTGCCTTCACTTCCCTTAGTCGTGCACATGAAAGTTTCGTATCTTGCTGTGCATAGTGTACAAACTACCGTGGCTTTACAAACTTGCGTTGTGATTTAGTCTTGTGTATCTAAAGAACTGGTTTGCTTCTCGAAGCTTTTGCCATTTGTCGTCGTATTTTAGTGACCTCTTACATTCTTCAGTGCTGCGATTAGTTAGATTACAGAAGCAACGTCTATTTGTGACGGTGCTCTGAAATGCGGAAGTCATGCTTGTGAATTTTTATCCGTTAATCTTTTTAGTGCGAGTTCTGTCTTCACCGTCTTCGAAACTTTCTAGCGACTATGTGCACCTCACTGCTTCTTGCAAAAGTTTTATCAATACCTTTAGTGTAGCTTCACTATTACCGATGTTGCTTTTTCGTTCCGATGTTCCTGTTCACTCTCACGTATTTTGTCTTCTTTTCTCGTAAAATTGGTATTTATTGAGCAGTTGTTATGGTGTGAAAGCTTTAAAATAGACATAAGCATCGTAGTTTGCGAACGCACTTCAATTACAAGTGCTTCAAATGCGTTCGTGTGCACTTGCACTGTCTGGAAAACTTCGTGTAAACCTTTGACAACCTTCGGAATTCTTAACTGTTTCTAACCTGATCATTGCATTTATGGGAATTTATTTCAAAAACTTTTCATTGCCGAATTCCTCTTTCAGAAGTTTACCAGCTCTCTGGTAATTTTTATTGGAGCATTGTAGTCCTTCAATAAAAGCAGCTGCCTTTTCGTCAAGAACGAAGGTTTCGTAGTGAAGCTTTTGATTTTCTAATCAGTTCTGTCGAAGATATATCGCGCTTTGAAACTACATCTAAAATCTTTGCTAAGTCAGCCTATTGCCGTAAAGTGAAACATGTTTAGTTTTGGCAATTTTACATAACAATCAGTAATATGATTTTCTCACACTGTTGGTTCAGTTCTTGTTCTTTATATGCACGGTTGTCCGCCAAACATGATGACTCTTACCTCGTTGATGCTGGACTTTATTATTGAAATGGCGGTAATATTCGTCACATCATATGCTACTACTCTCTCGAATTCATATGTTGCTGTTTTCTCTGGTAGAAATGACTTCATTTGCGCATTTACCGCTCTCAAACTTTCCGTCAAGTTATTGATTTGGCTGATGGTCATGCTTAGAGAGTCTACTCCTTCTCTATCATCGATCTTTCTTCCCACCTCTGTGATGAGATTGGTTGTCTGCATGATCAACGTTTTCCCCTTCGGCAAATTGATGCTACGATTCTTGGTGAACAAGATGCAGGCTTACATTCACGATCTAATGATGGCCTCTTCCTTCGCCGTAGCTCTCGGCTCCACGGCTGGTGCTCCAGGCGTCATTTCTGCTGCCTCGATCTCTTCAGCTGGGGCTCTGGCATTCCGGCTTTGTCGACGAGGGCAAAATAGTTCCGGCACAATGTTGTGAACAATCAAAGGAAATATCCAGGACGGTCGAAACCGTTTATTCCGATAATTTGAACATGAATATTTTAATGAAAATATGTCTTCTTGCTCTTCTAATTCTTCGTCGTCTTCTCCTTTATCTTCCCGTTTCCTCACCTGGGATGCTTTCTAAAAATATCAGGGCGTCCACCTTACACCAAGACTTTCCTGGTTTAAACAAATGACTGCTGACACCATAAAAGCCTCCCAAACAATAAGATGATTACACCGAAATTTTTGTCAATGTCTTCATAACGTTCGCAAACTGTCCCAGCTAACTTTCGTCCGCCAGCTACATGTATACGCACCGTCAGTTTGGTCTCCGTCCCCTTATTATCAAATAAATATGCTTGAAGCAATCCATAACATAGCCACTAAGTTCATTTACAGCATATACTCCAATCAATCCAGTGTGACTTAGATTAAACTTGACCCTTCAATACAAGCAATAAATGTTCGTCATCAAGTGTCCTTGTTACGTCTGTCTCATAAGTACATCTACAGTAACAAAACATCATAGTTCAACAAGAGTGACCCCCCCCCCTCACATGACGCAGGTTGAACAATAATCTCAGCTTCACCCACATCTTTGGTAACGTTTAACAGACCCACCCTGCCGCAAGCCATCCGCGTGTGGTCAGGGTTATATCGAATCTGATAGTAACTGATAGTATCTGACAGTATCTGATAGTATAATTATATTTGATATTATAATTATTATTGAAGACAAAAACCATACGTTTGGTCTATTTTTAAACCTAAAGAAGGCATTTGATTCTTTAGGTCACAAGTGTTCGTTACAGAAGTTAGAGAAGTGCGGAATTAGGGGTGTTGCAAGATGGTTGCTGGTAAGCTATTTAAATAATCATCAACAGTTCGTACGTATGCAGGATGTTTCATCTAGTTATCTAACGTTTGAACGAGGCATCCCTGAGGGCTCTAAGCTAAGTCCGTTATTATTCATAATTTTCGTAAAAGATATAGGTAATATACCTGACTCCCCATAATTAATTATGTCCGCCGACGACACCAATCTATTTGTTTCAATCACGGGACCTGAATGAATTGAATTACAGTGTGAATCACTATTGTGTATCACTAGCTTGCTGGATGAATCAAAATAAATTGCAATTAAACGCTGAAAAAACAAAATACATTATATTCACGTCGCGCAATACACCCATCGATAAGGAAATAACCATTACTTATGCAAGAATGAAACTGCAGCAACTGACAAACCAGAAGTTTCTTGGAGTGACGTTTAATGAAGAGTTAAGCTGGAACACGCATATCAGTCAACTATGTGTAGACTTATCAAAAAGCATTGGTATTAGGTACAGAATTTCTAAACTGATTCCCCTATGGCTGAAACAACAGGTATACAATTGCCTTTTTTATTCTAAGCTGTGCTATGGCACTCTGGTGTGGGGAAGAACTACCAAAACTAACTACAAGAATCTTGTACTTCTACAAAAAAAGGGTTCTCTGCATATATTGCAAACACCAAGGAAATCACGTGAACTTGAGGACAGCACCTTTATTTCAAAGATATTATATGCATCGTGCTGATGGAGTCAATTACATAAAAATATTGCAAATCATACACAGCGAAAAATTGTATGAGCCCAACGAAGGAGCTAGACAACACACTTATCTTATCCGCCAAATCTTACACCGTCTACAACGAACACGAGAAAATTATGGTAAACAAACTTTCACCAATCAAACAACTTGCATATTAAACAAATTAAAACATAAGCTTAATATTGATTGTACAGAAAATGCATTTGGGGTACAAGTTAAGGAAGTACTTATGCAGTAAAACACACTTTTTGATGGATCTTAAAAATACTGATGTTAGCAATGGTAGTAGTCGGGCGATAGAAATTTTGTGCTGCATGTATTTATTAACTATAAAATATAATGGTATGCATCACATGTCTCTAATGTTCTAGTCTGATTCTTTCCTGAGTGATTGTTATTTAGGTATGTTATGTAGTAAGTATGTTTCAAGATTTATACAGTCCATCAGATTTAATGTAACATGATATGCTTCAGCAGCAATCTTTTCTCTGTTGCTTCTTTTGTTCATGAAGGATTGATGCCGCAAAAGCTATTTTTATTTTTTTGATGTACAAACTGTGTACAAGGGTGTTGGTTCCTCTGTCAGGCTATATGCCTTTAGCCCCAACATCCTGTTGTTTCTGGTGTCTTGTAGAAAAAAAACAATAAAACAAAGTTTTGAAATTGAAATTGAATTGAAAACCCCAACACGTGTCGACACATAAGATTTTTTTGGTATGGTGCAGTCAGTTATTTTGTTTGTTTTTATTTCTCGCTTATTTTTACATTTCAAGTCCTTTATTGTTGGGAAGTTTTGCGTGTTTTCTTGATATTTCTGAACTGTGGAATTGATGACTGAAGGCACTGTTAACTTTTTTACGAAGCACTGTAGCGGTGTTTTTAGTACTCACTTCTGATTTTCACTGTAACCCCCTATCCCCTTACTTAATGCCTTTAGGCCTGTAAGGTATTTTCGAATATGCAAATAATTATAGCATCACACTTTGTGCAAGCTGTTGCTGCTGATTTCGATTACAAATTGCGACTAAGCCCTTTATCATGGTCGGGACACTCTATACTTTACACTAGTTGCCACATTCAGATGCTCTGACGCGTGCTTTAACTCAGCTCTTCGAACGCGCACTATGTTATCTGCTAACGTGTCTCCTTGCTTCCGAAATAGCCCTTCCAGGGTTTTATTCAGAAACTACTTTGAGGAGAGGGGGGCAGCAATACAAAATCTAAAGACAACACTTCACCTGGGGTCAAAATTATTGACGTTTTCTCGTAAAAAGACCTAAATAGTGGCTGAGCACTCTGGAAATTTGAAAAAAATCAAGTGGTCATCGCTAACTTAATAAGAAAGCTGTTCGCGACTGACAAACTATTTCTCTCCTTTTTTTGCATCGCTCAATGTTCCCTGACTTTTTTCTTCCTCAACTTCAGTAATTAGGCCTACACCCATGTGGTTAGCAGCGCCACTCTCCTGAGACCTTAATAAAAGAGAATATTTGCATAACAGACATGGCAGGTTGACCATAACGCCACAATGAAAAGAATATCATTTGTTGAGAGAGGGTCCATACAAATGTGCACGCGACAGGTGGACCGTCGAGAGCCTGCTTTTGCTCACACGTGAATCATATGGTAGCAGAGTCATAGTTAACAGATTATGCCACCTTCAAGAAAACTTGTAATTCAAGGAAGCCTTTCTAAAATAGAGGTATGATTTGTTCAAAGTGCTCTCGCTTTCTTTGCACCAACAAACGTGCGATCAATTAACGCAACACTACCGCAAAAACAGGTGTAGAACCACAGTGACGCCTTGCTGATAGGTCAAAAGCCAACGAAAAGCTGACACTTGACCTAAAAAAATATATAATCAGTGATTTAACTGAATGTAAACCCTCAAAAATTAAATTTCGCTCCAATAGCCTGCATACTTTAGCTGTTTCAAGGATTCAAAGATAGTGGTGAACGAATTTCAGATCACTACTTCAACCTGGGAGCATGGTACATTTTGCTTTACATTCACTGATTTGACATGTGAAATGTGCAAATCTATTTTTTTTCTGGCGGTAAAATTTTGAAATTCTTATTCACCCTCAAGTGCAAGAAACTATCTATAAAAGGATGTATTAGGTGTGTCGTGTTCACGGATGAATTCCGGGTGCAGGTAATGCTATTCTCAAGATGTTTGCTCGCGCTTTCTTTTTACATATTTGTCAACAAAACGTATAAAGAAGGGCTGCCTGTTAAAGCAGAAATTGCATACTGGTATCTTCACTCAATATTCGCCTGTTAGACTTGTACGTGAAGTGCTATAGAGACATGCAGAAGGTTTTTATCTTCTCAGTAGCCATTCAAACATATGGCTTGACAGGTGAGTTCATTTTTATGACAGACTACAACTAACTTGTTAGTAGTAACAATAACTGGAGATTTACGTTGCAAAACCACGATACGATTGTGAGAGACGCTGTAGTGCAGGGCACCGGAGGTTATCCCCACCTGGGGTTCTTTATCGCGAACCTATATCGAAGTACGTGGGCCTCAATCATTTTCGCCTTTATCGAAAATGCTGGCCGCCATGGCAACTGAATCGCTATCTATTGTTCATGAACTGCATTTCATTATTGCACAGCGTGAAGCATTATTGTTCTTTAAGCCCTGTTTTGTTTTAGACTTTGAGCATTTAGACGTGGTTTTGGCTGTTTTCTTTGGTATGTGTGCCTATTAGACAGCTTTTAATGAATGCCTCTAAAAACGATGAAGTATAGTAGTAGCATGGCTTTTTGGTGAAGCACTAGTTGTCAAGTAAATGCCTGGTTTTTATTTCCAGGTCGAATAACTCTGCAAAGTGTTCCTTATGGTGATTTTTTGGGCGGGCACACTTGACAACACCGATTTAGCGCATCATGCAATAATACATGAGAAAAATAATAAGAATAACTAATGCAAACAACATGGTTTCATTGTAGCACTGATGAAGGCCGAAAACGTGATTTCGCTAGCTTGGGAGTGCTAACATCCTCGTGACATTATGTTTCAGTCTCCGGAGCCAAATACACCATGCTTCCTGCGTGTGATTACTCATGCGCAGCCTCGTAGAATGCACCCAAAGAGAGTAGACCGCCGACAGCACTGCCTGGCTCGTGACTGAGGCTTTTTTCACAATTTCAGAGCTACACATTGTAATTTCGTAGTCCTTTCCTTAACTGCACCGTCGCGACACACGGATGTATGGGAGCGCTCACACGTCTGGTGAGTGAAACAGGGCTCCACTCAGTGTTTCAAGCAATCGATGGCGCAAACATAGGAATCAGAGCTGTGGAGCTTGACATTATCTCGTTACCCGGGAATCACGGAGTTCAAGATTGTTTCACAACCACTCGAGCATATGCTAGAATGCGGTGCTCAATTCGAAAGCATTTGACGGAAGTTCACTCCTGAGTAGAGCCTCTTGTTGAATCACTACTTATATCGAACTCGCAATAAACAAATGCATGTTGTGAAACACTATCACTGAAAAACAGGCATCTAATCACGCGTAGCGCGTTTGAAATTCTCTGGCATATCAGTTCTAAAATTCTTTTTAGATGCGTTACACTTGCCTGTGTAACTCTGTCCGTTTGTGTTTGTGGCAACGCGCCGCGCCACACTCGCATCGCCGCAGTGGCTGGAATGATGCCAAGTAGGTCAAGTCCCAACTACGCGTTGCCGTCACCCTCTCACCCACAGCAGCTGCTTGCCCCCTACGTCAGCTCACAACACACTTCTCTCTCGTTTCATCCTCTGCAACGCCCGCAACATTCGACCACACGTCGAGTGGGTACACAACACTGTGAGCATATACTATCCTAGTTAGGGGTTTTTACGGCTCATGACCTTTGAAAACTCTCGTGTTTAAAATAACTACCTCGTGTTGGAGTAAAAAGCGGTACATGACATATCTTTACCACCACCTCTGAGGCACGTAGTAAAATTATGTCAAAATCCAGTTTTACCACGTAGGGCGTTTTCTGTCACGTGACTTTTGACCTGCGTTTCAGGGTTTCTTACCACGTGACTGCAAGTTGCAGCTGCTTCGGCGGCTTTTGCCCCATACCTCCCAAGTGACGCTCTCAGTGAATCTTGAAGGTACGCGAAGACCAAAGATGTTTTTTTAAATCGTCTTGCCTCATACTCACCTCGAGTCAACGCAGTTTCACTGGAAATGGGGCAGCATGAAAACAACGAGCGAGGAGAGTATTCTGTGAACGAAAAAACAAGGGAAGAAGGGCTTAAAAAACCTGCAGGGGAAAGTTCTCTTGCATATTTGCGCAAACCATTGGCTTTTGCTCAGTAGCGGCCCTGGATACAGATGGTGCAAGAATCTCGGAATCTGGGCGTCTGGTTGAGCTAATGGACCTCACGTGATTCCTACATCATCGAGCAACCGTGCACTTGCGAGTGCAAGCCTCCGCAACTGTACGTCACGGATGCCTCACCTCCGTGCTGAATTGCGAAGATCGGCCAGTGGTAACAAAATCAAGATGGTGTCATCGTCCGTTGTTGCTTCCTGGAGAAGCGATAAGCAAAACGCTTCACTCTGTCGTCCGCACCGAGCCGCGGCTGCCAGTGACCAGTGGGAGTGTGTCGCCGGGGCTGGTGAAGGAAGCGTCACAAATATTTTGTTCCACATAAGACAATGTCTGCTGGAGTAAAGTGCTGCCCGAATTGTCCACCCCATGCACCACCAACTGTTTTCAAACATGTAGCGCGAAGGCGAGAGCCGATACGAGGCAGACGAAACCAACAAGTGGCTGCCGGTGAGCACGAAGAAAACCCAGACGGTGGTCGTTGGAAGTACATACATCGCCACGTACCCGTAAGACTCGCTGATAGCGGACATATATTCATTTGTGTCGGAAATGACGACGAAATTCGCACAGGAGGCGTATTCTGTGATAGCCAGCTGTGTTTTATCGCATAACCGTGCTCCTCGAAAACGCCTAGCACGCCGTCGGTAAGAAGCTTGTATACAGGCTTGTGCCACTCATCTACGCCCGTTCTTATGAATACGTGCTGCTACTGTGTTTGTGCATCGCCGCTCAGTGTAAATCATGTAGCTGCCGTGGTTTGTGTCTTAATAGGTATATTTTGTGGGCTTGTGCATCAGCACTGCTAACACTGGTGAGGCCAATTGGGTAATGTGCCAGGTAATTATTGTATATTGAAAAAGGGAAGATCGGGTGGGTTTATAATAAAATGTTGATGTGACTTCTAGTGACCTGCAGCCCACTTTGATTTTACGCATACACTTTTAACCGTTATTGCTAATCGATGCGAAGAAATACCTCTCTCACCGGCACTACATGGCAGGTCAAAAAGTCGTGCCTATATATACCAGATTGTCAAAGTGCAGTCGAGTGACACGCGCAGTCTGTTCAAGTAGTGAGTTATTCTGCATTCGTCGGGTTTGCGTGTTTGTGTATATGTTCATCTATGTGTCATCGATTCTCTCGTCATTTGATAATAAATAAATTTATTGACTCTTGGCAAATGCACCTGTTAACATTTATTATTTTTTACCACCTAAAATGACTCCCAGAGATAATCTCAAAAACCGTTTGAAGGCCGTAAAGAATTACTCTCTCTATACTCACTCATACCCTGACAGGGGTAATTACTTACTAGCGATCCTATGTTCAAAAACTCTGTTAGCACGAGAGAAAGCTTTTACTTCGACTAGTATGGGATAAAAAACGCAGAAAAGATTGTGCGCTAAAGGACAAGTCGTTTACCCAGTTTTTGAGGTTATTTCAGGTTACTTTCATCGAGTGTGTAGACAGACTTGTACAAATGACTTGCAGGCTGTGTCTGTACGGCTGTTGTGAATGAGTGACTAAATCTGTCTACTATTTCAGCTCGTTTATGTGCGATAAAACATACACGGAGCCCAACCCGCCTTCCATGTCCTTGCGTTTCAAACAAGTGTTCACTCGAGTAAACGCTACGCATAGTTTCGCTTCAAACCGTTCTTCCAGCGTCGATGCCAGATTCAACGGGTAAATGCCGTGCGCACGACTGCTGCTCTGCATCCCATGAGGGTTTCCTTCAGGGAAATGGTCCATAATAAAATTCTCATAACGTGCTTGGTGGCAATGCCGGTATTTCACTATAGGGAATGTATTCCATATTCACGCGGCTGTAATCCACCAACTCTGCTAATACTGCAATCTGCTCACGCAACATGCATTTTCCTGTTTCATCATTGCATAAAAAATTAACGCAATATTCTGACCCTAGTTTAGGGTAGTAAACCAAACAACCTGAATAGTATTTCGTATCAACTATGTGCCCGCATTGCGCTCTGCAGGCACAACTCGGGCCCATGGCACAACAATAGACAGAGAAATCACCGCACTATCACGTGAAAAATTACACATAAGCATACTTGAAGCGATACTTACGTCATAATATACACCGCAAGGACAAACGAAATTGCGAAAACAATGCCACGAGGCATTTTGGCGTGTTACTTTTTTTGTCGGAAGTGATAATTGTGAGATGTTTCAACTGAACGAATAAATGTAAGCTGCCTCCAGCCTTTGAAAATGCAAAACGATTGTCGCTAAATAAAGTGCCCCGAGACAGCACAATGCAGGCGAGGATTTATTTGCGTCGTTCTTGAATGTACGGGTAACTATTTGTTGCGCGTAAAAAAACGCCTCTATCATCATGCATTTTTCATGAAATAGTGTGAAATATTTGGTAGTGACTTTTTATGTTGTAAGTTGTGTCCTATGCTCCTAAAAGCTGATATCCTTGTTCCGCGCAACTACAGATATTGCAAGCCCAGCGTGTCAAGGTTCTTTATTTGTATTATGCGAAATTAGCTATTGTTAACTCAAAAAGCTGATAGCGGCCGAAAATCGATGAAACAAAGCTAGTGACTGCGCGGAAGTACTGACTTGGCGTTGCTTAAAATACTGCAGAACGCGCTAAAGTCCATCTAGAAAATGAAATTGAACGCAGACCACATAGAGCTCATTTTATAGCATGTGAAATTCACTATAAAGCTGAAAAACTTCAACTAGTTTTAGAGGCGAAGCTCCTTATGTCGTAGGTCATGTGTCCTCAATATATGTAGTAGTAACAGGAGTAGTGGAGTAGGTAGCCACCACTCGTTCAGTTTTTGGAATGCCTGCTGGATGGCGGCACCCGAGTGTGATGAATATACGATGAAAAGATGCGACACCGTGGTACTTGGAGTGTTCACTAGATGGATGGAGGGATAGACACACGTACAAACGAACGTATATACGGACGGAAACGCAGAAGGACGAATGGACGGATGAGCACACGAATGAATGGAGAGATAGATAGAGAGTCAGATGGATGAACCCCACAGAAACATACTGGATGAAACGCAAAAAAGATCTACAGCTACCCTAATTGTCTATAAACAAAGTGATAGAATCCCAATAAAGAAGGACATAATGCTGATAGACACGTTCTCTCCAGTGTTATTCACCGCGTCTTTAGAGGATCTTTTCAGAGCCCTAAATTTTGAAGATTTAGTGATAACAGTTAATGGAGAGAATCTTAGTAATCTGTGATTCGCTGACGACATTGCCTCGATGAGTAACTCAAGGAACAAATCACAGCATAATATTACTGAGCTGCACACGTGGAAAAGAAGAGTAAGTCTCAAAAAGGTTCTGCACAAAGTTTAAGTAATGTGCCACAACCTCGGCAGACAGCAGCACTTTGCTATAGGTGGAGAGACGCTGGAAGTTGTAAATGAATACCACGGAGCCCAACCTATATAGTGAAATAACTAGAAGAATAACAGTGGGGTGAATCACAGTTGGCAAGCATTTTCAAATCATGAACGACAATCTACCACTGGCCCATAGAAAGGAGGTTTATAAGAGCTGCATCTTGCTGGCACTTATGCACAGAGCAGAAAACTGGAGACCTATCAAGAGGTTTCAGATTGAATTGAAGACAATGCAACGAACGATGGAGAGGAAAAGGATAAGTGTAACCTTAAGAGACGAGATGAGAGCATAGTGGGTCAGAGCACAAATTGGTGTTAAGGACTATATAATTGAAATCAAGAAGGATAAATGAACTATGGCTGGGCAAGTAGCAGGTAGGCAGGATAACCATTGGTTATTAAGGGTAACTCACAGAATCCACTGGGTAACATACAGTTCAAGGAAGGAGTAACAAAATGATAGGTCAGCCTATACGATTAAAAGGTTCACAAGAACACGTTCACAAGACCAGGTTCTGCAGCAGCAGAAAGCACACGACCAGGTTTATTGGCGGATTAGGAGAGAGGTCTTCACCCTGCAGTGGGCGTAGTCAGGCTAATGATGACGAGGTGTTTGCGATTGAACCGATCTACTATAGTTGGACAGTGGCACCTTATATGAAAAGTGCCTAGGCGTTCAAAATTCACATGACATGTCTTCATTTAGTGTGCAATTACGCTGAAAATCTCATCATTTTTATAATGTTTTAAGCGTTCGTCTTCAGCACTGTTAGCGATGGCTTTTGTGCAAAAAACCAAAAAACGAAACAAACCTATCCTTATATTTATATTATTGTAGCACAACTGTCATGCACGTAATTCATCGATAAAAGTTTGCTGCTGGGCTGCTAAACAGGCTAGTATATTTTTACTGGTGCAACAATATGTGCATATACGCGGTAAACGCAATGTAGCGCACATCACCATCAACCACTAAGCTATCCTGACTAGACTTATGGACTGTCCCACTTTAGCGGTGAAAAAATTGGGAAAAATGCATATGCGTATAAGGTGCGAATGGTGGTATCGAACTAATTGCACAGATATGCGGGCTTCGTTTTTTACAATCCTTCCTTTTCTCTTTTTTTGCAGTTAGATGTAGAAGAAGAAAGATGTAAAGAAGTAATTCAGTCTTGCAAAAGCAGCGCTGATCAGGAGGAATACAAGTTAACCACGTTAAATCACACAGTGAAGGCTGGATTTAGTGTGAAAGCGTGAATACAGCCACGCATGACGAGCAGCCATTTGAAAGGCGGAATGCGCTTCACATAAGTGTAGTGGCAACGTAGCATACAAATCAGGGGAGAGGCCCTGCAGTGGGCGTAATCAGGCTCATTATGACGATGACTAGAGGCGAAAGTCTTTTGGCGGCAGCAGAGCCAAGCCAACAAGCTGAACCATCGTCTGCTGCTCTCCGGAATCTTTAGAGAAACCAAATAAACTGAGTTGATGTTTGGGATTCATGCAGCGCGGTCGCGTCTGCCGGTACACGTGCCCCAACAGTGGTGACCCGGGCAAGGCTTTTCGCCTTTTTCAGGCGATCGACGCCACGGACACTCCAGCAATCTCCTTTGTCGACATCAGGCTCGCGCCGATTTGAACAGCAGACCGACAGCTAAGGTTCCTGCAGGCTGAGTCCAAATTTACCCGTCGTCGTATTGCCACTGAGCTGGCAAGGTACCACCACGTGGTCGCTAGCCTCCCACCAGCAATAGCGAGCAAAATACGCGATATGCTAGTCACTCCACCTGCAGAGAACGCGTACACAACACTCAAACTGCTGCTGATCAGTGGCCCCACGCCATCGAAGCCTCGGTGACCGCAGCAGCTACCGCACGACACCGAGCTCGGGGACCAGAAGCCCAGCCAATTGTTGCGCCACATAGGGCAGCTGTTGCACATGGCTAGCACAACCACCACCGATGCTGACAGCACTATTTCGCGAGCTGTTTCTACAGTGACTTGCGGTCTACTTGCGCATGGTAGTCACCTCGGCTGCCAACAAACGCCTGTCTCCACTCGGTGCTGGTGGTTGCTCGGCCGTCCGCCACGGCACTACAGCCAGATATTGCCAGCCCCGTGCCTGCTACTGCTTTGCATGACACCCGGAAGCAGATATCCCGCCTCGCTGATACCCTCGCAGTGATGCAGGCCTGCAGCACACCCGAGGAGTACCAGCGCCCAGCAGCGCAGCAGAGAATCTGCTGGTGTGACAGAAAGAATGGAAATGCTGCTCGCAAATCTATTCCTCCTTGCGACTATGCGCGAAATGGTAGCGGCCGGCGCTGAGGACGACCAGTGTCCCAAACGCCCCCGAACGTCGCTCATCAGTGTTTTTTTCTCGCTGACCGCGGCAGTGGCCTTCGATTACTCGTGGACACCGGTGCAGAGGCAAGCGTGTTGCCGGTTGAGTCCACCGATCGCCGTGTCCCCAGTGCGTCTGCTTCAGTCAGTCAACAATAGAACCATCACCGCTTATGGACATCGCTCACTGCCACTCAATTTAGGCTTGACCAGAACGTTTTGGTGGATTTGAATCGTGGCAGCAGTGAAATTCGCCTACTCGAGTGAAGACTTCCTTCGGCATTTTGGCGTTCTCGTCGACGTGCGCCACCGCCACCTTCCCTATCCCGTGTCGCAGGCAACTGTGTTAGGCAAGCTCAGAAAACACCCTGTGCTGAGTCCTACTGTGCTAGGCTCGTGCGCACAACGTTTTACTCACATGTCAGGATTTTTCCAAGTTGACAAGACAGCTGCTAAGCAGCGCCGCTGCGAAGCACGAGGTACGCCTCTACATCGCCTCCAGCGGCCCACCCATGCACGCGCAGCTTCGCCATTCGCCCTAAAAGAAGTAGACCGTGACACAACAGGAATTCGAACCTATAATGGAGCTAAGGATCATCAGACCCTTGTAGGGAGCCTGGATATCTTCACTTCAAATAGTGCCAAAGTCATCACTGGTAGACTGGTGGCCATGCGGGAACGCTAAATATTGTTGAATATTTATTAAAAGAAAGAAGACAACGAAGTGTGAGCAAGAGCAGAGAGCTCGTCACTAAGCACCGCTGAATGAACGTTTTCGAGACGCTAGATGCGTTTGTTTCTAGCTCGTCTGAATCATTAAACCTTTGTTTTTCGACCAATACATCAGCAAAGACACTTTCCCTTCTACGTTTATGGTGCCGAAAAGCTCAGGATTCTGCCATCAAAGCTACCCAACTAAAGGACTTCGTTCAAAATAAAAATGAAGCGCACGAAAGGCAAACGAACAGCCCAGCGAACTCTGCACACGTGCTTGCGAAGTGAAGCACGACAATTATCGACTTCAACCAGCTCGCCTCGTCAGACCTTCGTGCGGTGCACGATCGGCTGAAGGCATGCAACGAAGTCGTGTGGGTGCTCAACCTAGAACCTAAAGCCGTCCTCACCGACGACAGATCAAGTCGCGGAAGATTATATCTTCGTAGCAGAATATGAAGACAACGCTGCTGCTACGCTGGAGTTACTCAGTCACCAAATGAAGGAGCTGAAGGCGTCGACGTCCAGGATCCCGACAGTGCGGCAACCAACATTGCGAACGAAAGTATCGTCGCTGCAGGTAACCATGTCTTTGGCAATTAAATGACACACAGGTTCGTCGGCCCTCGTTTACCTAAACTGAAGCTGCTTGGCTTTAACGGAAGCCCAAGGCACTGGCAACCCATCTGCAACATGTTCAGGCACGCCGTTCATGAATACCCCAGCCCATCAATCATCGATTGGTTCTGCTATCTGAAGAACCTGCTTACTGAACAGGCATCGAAGGCTATCGATGGCATTCGAAGGCGCCATCTTCCTTCTAAACGACTGATTTTAAAAAATTATATAGCAACAATACCTGTTCAACTTACGAACGCTCAAGGCTGTTAGGTCCTCTAACGATGTTGCTTCGTTGCGAAATCAATTGAACACCGTCATCATCAAGATCAGAGGACTTAAGGCATTCGTATGCCCGGAGCTCTCCTATGCTGCCATGCTTGTTGAAGTTCTCATGAAAGCGATCTCCAGTGATACGTTGGTAGAATACTTCAAACAGCAGAGCCAACAGACGAGTGTCAATGCGGGCGCGACGTCAGAAGCGTAACTTCGAAAGCTGCTTGAGTACGTGCGCATGGAGGTGGAAGCTCGTGACAGGATCGCCTTGGCGGACGCCGGTGGTCGTGGTGTTTGAGATAAACGACAAGGCACGTTTAACAACGCGTCACCTACGGCATGCATCTGCGCTGAGCAGCCAAGCAACCGATAAGAAAGGTACTTGATTTTTTGTGCCTGTCTTCGATATACGTGACAGAGGCATGTCCTTCCGACATCATTATCGACGAGAAAAAAAGTCGCTTAGCCAAGGCCAGCAAAAGTTTCAAGTGTACCAGCAAGGGGCATCATGCTGAAGAATTTCGTCACAATTTGAGGCGTTCTATTTGTAATCGAAGACATGCAACAGTTCTTTGCGACCCCGAATACACTCTAAAGCAGCGCTCAACCGAATGAAGAACACCTAGCTTGCATGTCAAATCAAACAAGCCGTCATCGCAATATACTGGGAACCTAGTGTTGCTACAAACGTTCAGAGCATGGTCGACAAACCAATGTGAGTTCAGCTTTATTAGTGGTGTCTTTGACAATAGAAGCCAACAGACATCCATTAGAGAAGACAACTATAACAAGCTAAGATTACCAAAAGTGCGCACCATGGAACTGGATGTCAAGGCAACTTGGATGAGCTAGAGGTACACCAAAAAGACTGCTCAACATTGTCAAAGGGACAGTCAGGAGTCAATTTAATCCGTCAAAACTTGACATAGAAGCCATAGGAGTACTGTATATCTGTGAATAACTGTATAAAATGGCAGTGAGAAACAGGTTTTCACACCAGATGTTACATAAAAAGAAGTACATCGCAGATACGGTACACATCTCTGGATTGAAAACGGAGGACGAATTACGCTTGCTCGTTGGAGCGGACCGAATTTGGAGGTTTTTGATCTACGAAGTTTTCCTAGACGAGCAACAACAAGGTCTGGTGGCCATCAACAACAAGCTTGGGTGGACCATTGAAAGATCGATCCATTGTGAAGGGCATCATTTTAAACGTGCTGCTACAACTCAAATCTGTGTACTGAGCACAAACTGCGTAGACACATAGGTGTCGTTCACTCCACAACAATTCATGGATCTCGACATTATTGATGTCTTCAACCCACTCACGAAAGACGTCTATGACAACGCTGTAATGAATGAATTCATCAACTCTATCAAGTACAGCAATGAACAGAATGATGTGTCGTGGCATTTAAAGCCACTGAATTCGACTCTCCAAACAGTCGAGCGGTTGCCATGCGTAGATTTCACAGTTTATTACGACGCCTCTACGCAGACCACGAGCTAATGCAACAATAATACAAAGTGATTAGGTAGTACGAAGCTGACGGACGTGCAGACAAAAATTAAATTTGAAACCAAAGAACCAATCTGATGTTACTACATGCCTCATGATGCGGTCATTCTGGATTTCTCAATGACAACACGTTTGAGGTGGTGTTTGACCCCTCATCTCACCAGCAAGGCGTAGCATCATGGAATGACCATCTGGAGAAAGAACCGAAGATAAACAACGACATGGTAAAGATGCTGATTTATTTTGAGGCTGCATAGGATAGGAGTTACCATGGATGTTTAGAAAGGGTTTCTACTGATAGGCATTGACCAAGGAGACAAAGATGCCTTGCGATTCATGTTGTTTGAACGCACACCAACAGCAGGTGAACCCCTGGCCAAAATAAAAAGGTACAGATTGAGTTGAGTTCTGTTTGATACGACCGCAAGGCCATATACACTAACTGCGACATTACAGTATCATTTCGAGCTCATTTAGCCAACCCTACAAGATACAGCGAAATAATTATGAGACTACTGCTACGTCGATGATCTTGTCAGAGACATATTTTCCTCCCACGAAGCTTTACGAATATTCTACAACTCAAATACTGTTTTGAACAAAGCGGAAATGACTCTACAGAAATTGTCGACGAATGATTTCATATTACAGCAAATCACTAGTCAAGGGTCCGAGACGTCAACTGAAGCATCCACGACAAAAGTTCTTGGTCTCTTGTGGGGCAAAAATGAATATGGACTCCGACCTAACATTGAGTCAATGTTAATGTTTTTGCAAAATAATGAAGATACCAAGAGATTTGTGCTTCAGACAACCGTCAGAAATTTTCATTTTTGAGGTGGCTATCTCGCTTTTTTATCAGGGTAAAGGTCCTGTTCCTACGTCTCTGGCAGCACGGGACAAAGTGGGAATGAGCCATGCCAACACCATTACACGAAGAATGGAGGAATTTGTGTGCAGAACTTCAAGACTTTCAGATCTTTTCAGTTCCGCGGTTATGAGCTGAAGCTGTGCCTAAATCGATCCGCAAGTTGCCAGCTTCACCCATTTGCAGATGCCAGCTCAAGTGCTTATGATGTAGTGGCATACCTCAAGGTTGTAGATGAAGATGCAATCGTTAATGTACAGTTATTATTGTTTGAAACCAGAGTTGCCCCGACGAAACGATTGTCTTTGCTACTCTTCGGGCTAGTAGCCACAGTTTTTGCTGATGAGTGCTCAAGTTCTTACGTGATGATGTCACATCTAGAAACTGGAAAAAAAGACGAGTACTGTTGGACAGATTCCAGAGTTACACTCTGCTGGAATCGAAGCTCAGCCGTCAACTGGAAGCAATTTGTCTCAAATAGAGGTATTGAAATACAAAAAATAACTGATCCAGAAGAATCGAATCATTGCCCTGGTATTCAAAACCCAGCAGATCTGTTCCTTCGGGGAATTTCAGTAAAAGATGCTTTCAATAACCAATTGTGGTGGAAGGGCCTAGTCTGGCTTTCCAAATCATGAGACTGTTGGCCGACGCTGAAGAACCTCACAACTTCGATGGCATCAGATTAACGGCTCATAGTGAGTTAAACACAGTTTTGCCAGTCCCGATCATTGTGACAACAAAAGTGTTATTCAACCCTGAGAAACACAGCTTCTGGATCACAATGGTGAGAGTCACTGCATGGATCACGCGCTTTGTGAGCAACTGTCGCATAGTCAATCGACGCAGGGATGGAGTGTTATCGACTCGAGAAGTGCAAGAAGCGGAATATATTTGGTTCAGACAAGCACAAATAGACATATACGGGAGAGAAATCTTTCAACTCTAAGCGGGACACGATTTGCAGAAAAGTTCATCGATACGTGAACTACACTCATTACTGACGACAAACGTTTTACGAGGATACGGACATGCCTTGACCACGCAAATCTCACGTACTGCGAGAAGACACCGGTGCTACTCCCAAACCATCATCAAACTCAGCTCATTGTGACATGGGCTGATAAATCAGTGCTTCACGGTCGTGTTGCTGCAACGCTAACCGAAATTCATGCTAGGTTTGGAGTGGTGAGAGACAGACAAGCCTTTAAGCGTGTAGTTTCAAAGTGTTTGACGTGTGCACGGTTTTGCGTGAAAATGACAAGTGAACCAGTGGCCCCTCTTCCGAGTAATCGAGTGCGTAACTCTAGGCCTTTTGAAATAACAGGAGTAGATTTTGAAAGACCCATGTTCGTGAAGGACCATGATGGTGGATATAAGAAAGTGTATATCATGCTTTTTCTTGTGCAGTAGTGAGAGCTATTCCTATAAGGCATCTACTTGATCTTACTACACACTCTTTTCTTTTGGCGTTCAAAAGATTCTGCGCATGACGAGGGACACGACGCATCAGTTACGCAGACAATAACACATTTTTAAAAAAAACAGACTGCTACATACTTAGATTTGATGCACCATTAGGTAGGAAAAGACGAGTTGGTAAACTATTGTGTCAACAATAGGGTAACGTGGAAGTCCTCAGCAGAAAAGACTCCTAGGTGGGGCGGGTTTTGGGGGAGACTCATTCAAATCACGAAAGACTGTCTTCGCAGATCAATTGGTTACACACGTGACACATATAGAAACTAACAACGTTGCTAACAGAAACGGAGACAGTGGTAAATTTTCAACTATGTAGGTCCAAACGAGCCCAATGATCAAATTCTATCTCATTTTTCTTAGAATACAGATACTGTCTGCACATAGAAGTCTGAAACAGCTCAGGGTAGATACATTTCTGAATTTGTAGATTCACCGACAGCAAGTACTGCAATACTTATGGAAGCGGTAGCTGCGAAAATATTTGCTTATACTTCGCAGATCACATTTGAGAAAAGTACACAGTAATCACGGCGTTAAAGAATGTGATATAGTGATTGTTCTTAAGGGCAAAGTACCTAGGATGTTTTGGAAAATGGCTGTAATTTGTGAATGCATGAAGGGTAAATATGTACTTACCGTGCATGTAAAATACAATTGCCACAAGGATCCGCAGTTGTGCCACCAGTGCGGAGAATGTATTAGCAACTCAATTGAACAGGAGAGGGCGCTTCGGAGTTGCAGCATGGTGGATTCACGGAGGTCACCAAGTTCGCTGGCGCTAACAGAAATATTGAGTTTTCTGCACTGTGATAGCAGTCCGCGCAGCTTTGTAGAAGAGGAGTGGTTGTCGACGCGGAGCATTTTATTATAGGTGGCACCAGCGATCCCGCAAGCGTGAGCATTGTTGTTGAAGTGGTCGCGTTGTGTGTGTATTGTACATGGCGCACCGCGTCTCTGCGCAATTTGTTTACATACTTAGGGCGCCCCATTGACATTTAGTCGCTGCGTACTATGGTTTTTGAATAGATTCGAGTTAACAAGTTAACACTGGTGCGCCACCTGGAAAGAAGAAATATGCTTGGACGTTTGTTTTTCTTCACGGGTGGCACCACCAACAGTGCTCCTACCTTATACGACTGGCGCTCGGACTATTTGAACCTCAATACGCAGCTTCCATATATTGCTGTTAGGTGCCGCATCAATCGCTGGACTCGTGAATTTCCTCGATCTCTCCTCAGGCCCCGGAGTGTGTTAAATATTGTTGAATATTTAATGAAAAAAAGAAGAAAACGAAGTGTGAGCATGAGTGGAGAACTCGTGACTGGGCGGCGCTGAACGAACGTTTGCCGGACAATGGACGCGTTTATAGCTCGTCTGAGTCAATACACTTTTGTTTTTTGCTCACTCTACCGGCAAAGACACGTTTTCTCTAACAGAGGACTACAGGGTGCGCAACGAAATAAGGACTCCAGACAGTTACCCGGTACCACGCATACGCGAAGTTACGGCGATGCTTAAAGGTTCTACTATCTTCTCGAAGATCGACGTAATACGGGCACACCATCAAATTGCCGGTGCCCCATAGGGCGTCTCGAAGATCGCCATCGCCACGCCTTTCGGACTTTTAGAATTCCTCTAAATACTTAGCACACACAGAAACGTGGGTCAGAGATCCAGCGGTTCATGGATGGTGCTATACACGGCCTCAACTCCTGCCACGCCTATCTTGACGGCTTGCTATTCGTTAGCAGCACTTCTACAGAACTCATGAGTCATCTGCGCATGGTTTTCCAGTGCTTAGTGATGCATGACGTGGTCATGAGCATGGCCAAACACGAGCTTGGTGGGTGACAGCTCTCGTTTCTTGGACACGTCATCTCCGTCTAAGGAGTTTTTCAACCCAACAAGTTCGAAGCAGGGTAAGGATTTCCACAGCCGACCGCCAAGCGCCAGCTTAGAGAACTTGCAGTCACAATAATACGACTTATGAAGCGTTTTAAAACATCTAGACAACAACCAGTCGTCGCACAATGTGAATAGCGTATCGAGTGGGTTGCACAACGCTTCAAACCATTACAAAATCTTAATCTTGTATTAACTGTGGCGATTACCCACTTTAGGCATTATTCAACAACGTCTTCAGCCATTGCATGATCAATTGGCGCAAAATTTCTTGCGTATAGCGAATACTACGTTTCTCAAAAGAATGACGAAAAATAGCATAGAGAATGGGGGACTAGTACTCAAAATTTCTTATTATCAATGCCGTAGTTGGTATCAAAGAAGTGTGCTTGCAGCAGTTACCAAATGAATGTTTAGAAGATACTCTGAAAGGTCAATCTTTTAGTTCTCGCTCTGACTCCGTTGCTCCTTCCTCACAGGCTTGGCATTCTCTATTTTTGTGAAGTTGCTTGTTCACTCATACGTTTTTCTTATTGTCAGGCTCTTTGTTTTTTACTTACCTTTTATGCGGGTTTTTCATGTCTTTTTTTTCTTCACGAGTCTATATTTTGGCCAGGGTGATGTGATGTCCTTTTCTCTCTTTTTATTTTTGTCTTTTTGCTCTTCTTCGAATAGAAAAAGAATGCTACCTGCATTTATTATGTTGAAATTAAGAGCGACTCTTGTCCTACAAGAAAAAAAAAGATCGCGTGCTTATCTTTCACTCGTGAGCTTGCCATGATGGATGCGTTTTTCGACAACTGGCTATATCTGGGTTAATAAAAGGCGCCTGCTCTTTTGAAGCCTCAAGGCAATATGCACTTTTCCTTTCGGCCATGCACGGGTCTGAATGTTCGCTAAGACTCCAGTAGAGTAGTCGTTGCATATACGAACATCAATTGAATATGGCGCCAGCGGTCGTCAGTGAGTACCACAGGACTACTTATAGGCCGTTTTATCGCTGCTGACAATAATGAACACTGAAAGTTGAGTTTAACAAAAATTAACAGATTCCACGTACTGTGGGAATCTATGATATGGGAAGGACGAATTAGAAAGGTTGGCATGTCACTTCAATATGAGCACAACGTCATGAAGTGGACAAAAATTATGCCATACATGACTTTCTTTCCATAAATATCATGTTGTGAAGCGTCATTTACCTTCGTCGTCCATTCACGACACGTAATACCAAATTTAGCATATGTAGCACTACTGAAACGGTTGCGAGCACGCTATAATCGTAGCACATAGTCCCGTTTCACATGACACGCGTAATTTAATTATCATGTTTGGACGTGTGATTTACCTTCGTCGTCTATCCACGTCACCTGATACCAAATTCGGCATACGAGAAGTTAGCGAAACGGCCGCGAGCGTATTAAGAGCGTTGCATATATTGTTGTTTTTAAATGATATGCATCTCACGATTATCATGTTTGCAGCAGTCATGTACCTTCATCTACTCACTCCCTTAATATAATATTTGTTATATGTAAAGATACCGAAACGACAGCAAGTGCATCACAAGCGTCGCATGTAGTCATGAGTCATGACTATAGATAACATGAAAATCATTGCATGCATGTTGTGATTCCCACGTGAGGGTCTGTTACCTATTTTACTATGCAGTCAAGTCATACCATACCAGTTTTGCAAAATGTCATGGTAACTAAGTCACCGAGGGAACAACAAGACCATAAAATGTAAATCATGACATTTATTACATACGTGTTAGGAGTATCAAGTTATGACTAGTCTATTATGGTTGTCATAGAGTCATGTTTGCAGTAGGAATTTTGGTATTGATACTATTATGGAGGTGGCGAGTAGAGCTAAAAGTCGTAGGTGGCTATATAGATAGATATATAGATAGATAGATAGATAGATAGATAGATAGATAATAGATAGATAGATAGATAGATTGACAGATAGATAGATATATAAATAGATAGTTAGATAGATAGACAGATAGATAGATAGATAGATAGATAGATAGATAGATAGATAGATAGATAGATAGATAGATAGATAGATAGATAGATAGATAGATAGATAGATAGATAGATACGCTCAATGTCACCGAATGTCGCTGACAAATGCTTCGCATTTAATACGTGTTTCCGCATTTTTAATAGGAGATTCTAAGCACTCAGAAAGTACAACCGGTTTCTTCATCTAAAATGGCTACACCCAGAACACAACGCTTCAGTATTATCTTATTTACTACATGGCAACCCATCATATTAACGGGCGTAAGCTGTCGCACTAGTGTTTCCCGACGAAAGCAAGGTCAATGAAACACCAGTGTGAGCCAGCTTAAAAAACCCTAACAACAGCTAACCGTCATCGGCAGAACGCCGCCAAGCTCTCATTGGGCCGATGCCAGTAAGCCGTGATGAGATATGTTCCGGCAAGCCTTCCTCGACCCGATGCCGCTAAAATCGCAATGGTTCATCGCCGACTAGCCCTCAATAGCCCGACGTGGGCTCTTGTCGTCTGAACATGTTCCATCAACTAGGCCGCCAACATTATTCACTGTCTTACAATCACGTAAGTACCCCGTGTTTGTCGATTCGTGTTTTAGCTCCATCGCCATCCTTTCACAAACTTTGTTGAATGGTTGCTTTCCATGTGCTTGTAGAAACAATCAAACTTATCATCATTATTATTGAGCGTAAATTACGATAAAAATGCTCTTCTAACCACTGTACGCAACGTTTTCATGTAGCGACACCTGGCTAGGCGCACTCAAGAACAGTTCGGTCAAATCTGACCACCCTCGCGTTGACCCTCTGGACGGCCAGAATTTGAGAGGTGAGGTCCTGGGCCTTAATCAGATTGATCGATTTCCTCTTCTTCGAAAGAGGACCGGCAAAGTCACAGCCTGACAGGACATTCTCGAAGTCCGCATAACCACCACATAAGGAGCAATCCGGGATTGAGAACCGTTCGGTGTATATTAAAGACAATAATCTTCCTTTGGGCACTTTGACGCCAAACTTTAGGCTTGTCTGTCTGTCTGTCTGTCTGTCTGTCTGTCTGTCTGTCTGTCTGTCTGTCTGTCTGTCTGTTTTTTTGCCCTTTCCCCACCGAAACGATACCCGAAAAGGTTAAAATTCAACCCCATTCGCAGCGCCCACCAATGTTGCTCAAGTTTCAGGGCACATACTTGTGCGATTGTAAAAAAAAAAGCAATTTTGCGCATGTCTCAAACAAGATAACAACACGTCATTATTCCGTGATAGGTCTTTTTATACTAGAGAAGACATACAAAAGTAATTCTAAGAACCGTAGCGTTTGTAACGCTGCGCTGGTGATGCCATGCCTTGCACAAGAAGGGAAGTGTATTAAACGCTTTGCTAAGACGACACGGTGGCGACACCCACCCATCCCTTTGCGTTTTACACATTATCGCCTCCATGACAGGCGGGCAAGCCATCCTTCGTTTTCTGAAGTTAACTGCCAGATACCATTCATTTGTCACGTGCCTCTATGCGTTCGTTTGGCTCTGCTGCACGCATCGAGGCACTCTAACGCAGCGCCTCCGGAATAACATTTACCAATTTTCTCGCGCGAAACATTAAATAAACGTTTTGCCCATTCTTTCCAAACGCAACGCTATCGCCTTTCAGCGACATTTGCAGTAAAACATGCAGATACGAGGCCAATTTTTGTGGGAAGTGCCACGGAGCTCGGATAGGTTCTTGTTTGGAGCAGATATAGAGTAACAGCTAGGGCCCTGCACGGTGAGAAGTGTGGCAGGGCAGCACTCTTTTTGAGAGATTATGGTGCTTAATTATTTCTTCGTACGTTCAGAGAAACTAGGATTGCCCAGGATATGATGCTTCACACGACACACGGCCAACCAAACCTCATGCAGCAGGCAATGCGCCTCTTCGTTCAGATTAATCGAAGCGCCCTCAATCGGTCCAATGTGTGCAGGACAGGACACCAGATCAATGAGTTATTTTGGAGTTCTTTCAAATGCGAAGCATTTCTTGGCGAACACCGGGGATTTTTAGCGTCTATCTATCTATCTATCTATCTATCTATCTATCTATCTATCTATCTATCTATCTATCTATCTATATATATATATATATATATATATATATATATATATATATATATATATATATATATATAAGGCTTATATGCAGAAGAATAAGTTCGGTTGTCGCAAGGTTATAAATATGAAAGTAGATGCGCTTTCACATAACAGCTGTTTATTGTGCTGACGTTTCGACGGGAATCCCGTCTTTTTCAAGGCATAATACTATTTACACATGTTCCGTGTCTTCTCATAGCCTGTCGAGACAGGAGGGAAGGGGTCAAAAAAAAGTAAAAAAAAGAAAAATAGAAAGAAAAGAGAGAGAGAAAAAAGAAGAAGAAACAGCGAAACGGGAGGACAAACATTAAATAAAATATAGAAAATCTAGGAGAACAAGCAAGACCGACACGGCGTAATTAGAAAGGAGCAGCATTTCAACAGAGTAGGGCAGAGGTAGATGAGCAATGTCATCATTGTCAACAATACCTCCCCCGCACCCACTCTTCCCCAAGTGGGTAGTGAGCCGCCGTTCTTGTATTTCACCTTTCCGTGTAGTCCACTGGCGGCTCGTTCCTCTTTGAAGTGTAGGACAAGCTAATGGGGAGGGCTTAAGCGCTTCGAGTGCGTGCTGGTGGCATCGGGAGGAACGAAAAAGCTGGTGATTGAGGCACCGCCATCGATATTCATTATATGCAATGGCTCCTTGTCAGTAAAGGAACAGAATGTGCGTTAAAAATTAAAGAAGGAAAAAAAATAAAGAAGAACAGGGGGGGGAGACTGTACGACATCCGGGACAGTCACCACACAGTTGCGGCTCACTGGGAAGACATGCACGCATGTATGAAAAAGTTAGGGAAACCACCTAGCTGTCAGCTCCTTGTCAGTGAAGGAACAGAATGTGCGTTGAAACTTAAAGAAGAAAAAAAAAGAAAAGAAAAAGGAGGGGGGGACCGCACAAAATCCGGGACCACTTATCTGTGCGTTCCGGCTGTGCTTGATGAGGCAAATCATTTCCATGTTGTCATATGCATAGGCCAAAAGCTTTGTTAGCGGGTAATATTATTTTCGTAATGAAACCGGACTGATTAGAGAGAAACGTTTGCGTCTTTTAGCGGTCGTAACGCTGACAGAGTGCCGGGGTGTTCATTTATTCCGTAATTTATTGTGTTAAATTTGTAGATAAAATAAGATTCCCGTTGTTCCCGTTCTCTGATTGTTCGAAAGTTGTTTTCTAGTAGTGTAACCCTGATGTCATCAAAGCTGTGGTCTTTTAATGTGCAGTGTTTTGAAAGTGGAAGGCCTGGCAGAGATCGTACATATGCCCGATGGTTGTCGAATCTAATTCTAAACGGAGTGTCTGTCTGGCCCAAGTATTGCTTGTTACATACCCCACAATGCAGGAGGTATATGACGTTGTCTGAGTCACAGTCTAGTGCACCTCTTATCCTGTGCTTAAAATCCGAGTGGGTGCTTTTCGCCACTGTCGTTGTCTGCATGTGTTTGCATACCTTGCATCTGCTTTTTCCGCAAGGGTGACACCCAATTTGAGGTTGCACACCTATCTTTGAATTTATTAAATGATCCTTTATATTTTATGGCCGTCTGTATACAACACAAGAAGAAGAAGTGAAAACTTTGAATAGTCGCATGCTCTGTTCCAATATGTTAAAGTGTTTTCTTAGGACCTTGTTTATGTTCGGTGGGTTGCTCGTGAAAGTTAATAGCAAGTTTTTGTTGCGGTGTTGGTCGGAGTTTTTCTGGTGGTTAAGAAGAATGTGGCGGTACAGATTTTCAGCTTTTTTGATGGCGTCATTGATGATAGCTGGCGGGTATTCTTGATTAAGGAGTACTTCGCGCATATGTGTGCTGTTTTTGTGGAAGTCCTCGGTGCGGGAGCAGATTCGTCGGAATCTGTGTGCTTGGGAATAGGGAATGCTGGTCTTGCAATGTCGCGGGTGGCAGCTTTGGAAGTGCAGGTATTGTTGCCTGTCCGTAGGTTTTCTGTATACGTTAGTCACCAACGCACTATCGTCAACTAGAATGAGTACATCAAGAAAGTTTGAGTGTTAGAGTAGGAGTTTGTAAAATAATTGCTGGGGTGTACCTGGTTGAATGCTTGTATGAAATTGAGGAGCTCGTTTTCCGAATGTGTCCAAATTATGAATATATCATCTAGGTACCGTTTATAGAGTAACAGTTTGATACTACAAGATGAAAGAAAATTGGACTCTATGTGGTGCATGAATATGTTAGCGTAGTTTGGGGCCATCCTTGTACCAATTGCCGTACCGCTGATTTAAAGATAGTACTGGTTGTTAAATTCAAAGCTGTTCAAATCGAGTACAAGTCTTGTGAAGATTTCAATTACTTTTCTGCTTGGATAAGCGGCAGGGTTGTGCGTGCCATACGATTCAACAAGCGCCCTTACACCATCGTCATGTGGGATATTTGTGTAGAGTGAGCTAACTTCCAATGTTACGAGAAATGCACCGTCTGGAATTTCCACGTCTGCTATTTCCCGAAGGAAGTGGTTTGTGTCACGCAAGAAGGACTCATGTGTGGGTGGTATGTCTTTGATTAAAGAATCAGTATAACTGGAAATGGGTTCCGTTTACGTTCCCGTGCCTGATATAATGGGTCTGCCAGGGTATAATGGGTCTGCCAAGAGAATAACCCTGGGAAGAGCAGGTAACTGAACCTATAGAGATACAACGCGGGATTCTTCATAGATGTTCCTTGTCACCTTCAAAAATTTATGCTGTATCTTCAGGAACTAGAAGCCAATTTAGAGAGGAGTTTACTCGGCTTCAGCCTTGTCACATTAAACAATATTTGCCAGCATTAATGTATGCAGATGATATAGTATTATTAGCCGACAAGAAAGATCTGCAGGAATTGATAAACATGATGATGGTAATAAGAGAGATAGGTTAGGTTTTAAGTTAAGCAGGAAAAAGTGGCAATCATGATCTTTAATGATAACAAAGGCAGTGAGCATAAGATACAAAAAGTCATGCTAGAAATAGTGGATAAATTCAAATACTTGGGCGTATGGGTAATGAACGGGGCTGATCGTCTAAGGGAGCACAAAAGATATGTAAAGAATTAGGGCACCAGGAATTCAGCTGTGATGAAAAACAGGGCATAGTGGAACTACAATAGGTATGATGTTGTGAGAGGGGTTTAAAAAGGTGTCATGGTCACAGGTTTGACTTCGGCAATGAGGTCTTGTGCATGAAATCAGGAGTGTAAGCAAGATTGGAAATTAGGCAATGTGGCACAGGTACACTTGCTTTGGGAGCACACGGGAATACCCCGAATTAGAGGGTAAAGGGTGACAAGGTGACGTGTCATGGACATCGTTGGAGGGCAGGGAAGCTAGCAGCAAGATAGAATTTGAGGAGCGATTGAAAAAAAAGTGGGCAAGGAGCGTTGGGCTAGGAAAGTATTGAGCTGCTTGTACATGAAGAATGTTGATGCTAAATGGAGGAAGCGAACTCGAAAACTGTCAAGCAAGCATTTAAGCAGCAGTAGCATACCGAGCCAAAAGAAAACATCGGTTAAGAAGAAGGTGAAAGATACAGAGAGGGAAACGTGGAAGATGGGAATACTCACAAAATCATCACTGGAGACCTACCGAAGTTTTCAGCAGGAAATCGCAAAAGAAAAAAAATCTACAATAATTTTCGGGACAGTTCTCTCCTCTTCGAGGCTAGAACGGGAGTATTAAAATCAAGACGTACTGAGCAAAGTACGGAGGCAAAGGCCTGGTATGTAGTGCGTGTGAAAAAGAGGAGGAAATGACTGAACATTTGATAATGTTCTGTAGAAAGCTCCGCCATATAGTCGAAAATAATGGTGCGGAACTTCTTAACGCATTGAGGTTTAGAGACAGTGAATGCAAAATGGACTTTAAATTGGTAGAAATAACCAAGAGGAGGCTAACTGATTGGTGGCTACAATCGAGGCGCGAGTGAAATTCAATCCTTTAAGCACACATTGATAGTACCTAACTTTATGGCTAGGCACCCGATGTAAAGGACACAGCTGAATTCATCCATCCATCCATCCGACAGTGTGCCATCTTGCGCGTTCGTTGAGCCGTGGATGGACGTGTTTGCGGGTGCTCTGAATTTACTGTGCAGATAAGGGCATTTGCATACTTCGAGCTGGTTTTATTATTTGATAAGGCAGCAGTGTACACCTTTATTGCCCCATTACATAGTACGGCTGCTAGGGGGGTGACTAACCTGGTCTCTTTCTTGATTATGTCTTTTTTCTTCTATAACCATATGGTGTGGGTGCTAGTACACCGACCAAATAAATGTTTGTAGTAGAACTAATACTTTTTTAACCTTAGGGCAGTGCTTGTCATACTCCGCGTCCGGTAATGATTAAGTGAAGCAATTAAGCTATGCGTGAACACTAGTGAATTTGTGCAAAAAGACTGCGAAGAAAGACCTGGTAAAAAGGACTTTAAAATAGTGAGGGTGCGAGGTGGGTTCGAAAGTGAAAGATGCTGCAGATTTAATACAGAAGAAAAATACGTTAAGTGTAGACAATGTCAGGTAGAAGGAAGAATAGGTCAAAATCTGGTTGCCCAGGGTGAATTGATGATGAGAATCACCGTGCTGGAGATTGCGTCGGCGATGGTACAAGAAAAAATGAAGACTACAGGAGAAAGAATTTGGTTAGCTGAGGAGACACAAGCGAAAGGAGGCAAGATGAACAAATGAGCAGCCGATGGCTGGACCTGCATGGTGCCGGCACCCAAAACTGCGAAGAAGGAAAGAAAAACAGGTTCAGAAAGCAGGCTCAATCAGTTAAATGACCAGAAAACCCCACTTCTGCGACGTAGTTGGATGGGGGGTGTAGAACACAAAAGAGCTGGCAATACAAGGGCAGGTATCGTCAAGGTGCGAAACACTGCAGCAGAAAAGTCACAGCAATTGATAATTGCCGGGGACTTGAATATAAATTGATGGGCAGAAGCAATCAGACGAAGTGTAGGAAGTGATAAGATGGTTTCAGTAGGCACGTTGCCAGGGTATAAGCTGGAAGCAGTGATGAGGCAAGTGACTGCAAAACTCAAAACTAAAACTATTGAACAAAACCTCGTGATAACTGCGGGTAGTCTAAACGACGTCTTGAATGAAGAATCAGAAGGTCAAGCGACTACATTGGTGAAAGGAGTCCATGACATGCGCGCCATTTCCGCTTAGGTACAGGAAGTGCAATGCACGATAATATAAGTACAGGTGCCTGACAGCCCCTGCAAAGAGTGGTTGTCGATGCAAACGAAGAGATATGGCAGATGGGTCGAGATAAAGAGGTTGAGGAGTACGAAAAGGAAAAAAAGAGTAAAAACAGGGACGCTATGAAAAAAGTTTGAGGTAGTCGAAATAAACATAGAGGTGCATAGGTGGGGTGGTTTTCAACGAGACAGAATTCGCTTCAATGGGAGGCTAGGTCTTCACGTGGGTTAGCGACTTGCAGGACGCACAGTAGCTTTCGAGGGAGGAGGGCACATGGGCCTTTCAGTGTCCACGATAGCTAGTAACGAGAAAAAAAACCAGGGAGACTCTTTGACAGGTTGTTAAGCAATAAACAAGTAAAAGGTAACAGAAAAGATAAGGTTCATGTTGCAATTAGTTATATTATTGTACAGGATGATAGATGAAAGGCAAAATAGAGATTGAGGAGCCTTTAGCAGATAGGTGTTAATGAGCTTACAGAAACGCTGTTTGAAGACTTGGAAGGGCCACTGCAAATCCCCAGTTATATTTGGGAAGTATGCTACAATCTCATATCAGAAAGATGGGTGGTGTTGCAGTGCTAATCAATAGCGTGTTCAGTAAAAATCTAGGTTTTGGGCACAGTAAGGCGAAAGAAAACGTGGCTAGGTGTAGCTCACATGTGGACGAGCAATAACTGCGAAGAAATCGGAGTTTTTGAATTGCGTACGCAGCGATATCAAAGAATATGGTGACAGGGCGAAATAAGCCTTTTAGGGGACGTGAATGGTCACGTACAGGACCTTACGGATATTCAGACACCAATGGCAGGTCATTTATTGCTTAATCTCTGCGAGCAAGATATTCTTGAGACAGCAGACACTGAGCTTGAGTGTGAGGGGCAGATCACGTAGGACGTTGGACACAGTGAATCAAGCATTGATTGTTGTCTCTTGACAGAGGGAATCTATCAAAAAATTAGAGTGGTGAGAATAGACGAGGAAGGCTATAATAGCTTGGGTAGTCATAATAAACGCAAAACATTGCAAAAGAACTCTAAAGCTGAAAATAGCAACACAGAATATAAATTTGGTAGGTCACTTTAAATAACACACAAATAACAAATACAGCCATAAGAAGCGACAATGAAGTAGAAAGATTTCTGGGCAAACACTGGGAGCATAATTAGCTGTTGAATGTATGACGAAAAAGTCGGAAAGAGAGAGGAAAACTACTTCCTGGAATGGCAAGAAAAAGCCGATAAGTTGGTGAAAAAGACAAATCTAAGAAGCGATCAAAAGTCGACGGGAAGCATGATGGGAGCACCGACCGGCAAAGAGAGGGAAGCGGCCACAGGATGAAGTGAACAAAATATGGGAAATATATTTAGAGAAAAAAATCAATGTGCGGATATAGGCGGAAACTAAAAGTAAAGGTGAAAGTGAAGGCCGGATGACAGAGATTCGCGAAATGAAGAAAGAGACGCCTAGAATATTTTGTAGCTACCTAAAAGAAATCGGTGAAAATTCTGTTACATTGAAACCACAAAGGGTAAACGGAGGAGGAAATAAATTGAAAGCGTACGAAAAACTGGGCTATATTCGAAAGGTAACAGCAGATTCGTTTAAGGTCATTCAGAAGACTTTCCCGTGAAGTGCAAGTATGAAAAAAAGTGCAACCGGGGAAGAGGTAATACTTGAGAATTTCGATCGGAAGAAGGCCCAAGGAAAATTCTTAGGCGCACTACACCAGTTTTAGGTGGTAGTCTCGACCGCCTGTATAACAAACTAAAACTTAGCATTAAATAATTCCCGCCAAAATTCATAAAAAATGCTTACAGGAGAAGGATTTACCAGACACTTGGCAGAAAATAAAATAAACCTAATCTCTAAAGGCGAAAAATATAAGGTTAACATTCGCCCTTATAGGCCACTAACCATTAAGTCTGTGCTCCACAGGCTGGTGAGGCAGGCAGTAAAAGTAAAATTAAAAATGCGGGCAGAGCAAATTCTATTTTGGAAGAACTTAAGAATAAATTCCTAATCGAGAAGCGGTTTGACGATAACCTGTTTGTTCTAACTCAGTGTATAAAAATATATAAAATAGAAAAGAGCCGCTTCTATGTAGCTTATCTGGACATCACTGGGACGTGTTACAACGTTAGTCAGTTATTTTTCGGGACATAATGAAGCAAGTAGGCATAGGTGACGGCTGTATAAAGCTTTTGAAAGAATTATTCCTAGAAAATACAGATTTCATATAATGGAAATGAGTAAGTAGCAATGACAGCATTCAAATTACCGGCTGGGGCCGAGATGTCCTTTGTCTTCGTTGTAATTCATGCTGTACATTGTCAGGATGGAAAAAGCCATGACAGGTTGTAACATTGCCTTTATTCTGTAACACAAACAGGCTGGCGCGATGGTTGAGCAGAAGCTTCAACGTGTATTTTATGCAGACAATATTGTCCTATTTGTGCGAAGTCAAGACAATATACACCGGCTGGTAGATATATGTAGAAGGGAAGACGATGATCTAGGATTATGATTTACTGCAACAAATGAGGGTTGGTGATATTCCGTTGGTCTATGTGGGTTGGTGGTACACAGTTTTTCTGGTTGTACACAAAACAGGAGAAAAAAAAACTTGTCAAACCAACTGACCTTGCATTGTTACAAATTCTTGATCTCTGTTTTGATGGTGAGCTTGTGCCCAGGCCTTAAGTATTGCTTACACATTGAACAGCCACCATTATTATATGTACGTCGATGTTTGCTATCACAATAAACTTCCTAATTTTACACTATATCTCTTTGTTTTACTGCCCACAAATCTCCACGCTTCAAAAAATATCCTACTGCAGCAACACTATAGCAGGAAACATTGTGGTATGACTCTCACAGTTTATTTTCCCACCTTTCAGTTAACTATATTTATTATTTCCTTTCTAGGAACTCCGGCATTTACCATTAGGAAATGCTAATTATAAAAAAGAATTTTATAATTTTTTGACCAAGAAACTATTCACGAAGAGTCGCGCCAACTCCTTCAAAACTAGGCATGCATAAACAAACTTCCCTTAACTGAGTTCTCAACTCATCGATCATTTGTTCCAGAATTCGCACCGCATATGCAGAACCAATGCAATGTAATATTTTAAATAAAAAGTTGCTTTTGCTAATATAGCTGAACAAAAAAATTTGCATATTAACTGTCACGATACAGCCAAAAATATGCGACTGTGCATAAAGTATGAAGTTGTGGTGTCATTATGTTTATTATTATTATCTAGTTAGCCAAGAGTCATCAACCAACTTTCTAGGCAACAAAGCTGAGCAAAAATATTTTAGAAAGTTGTACATCGCTTTGTAAAACATGCAGTTAAGCAGTTCTGTTTGTGCTCTAAGTATTATCGTTCTCTGCTTACTGCAGATGCCCACAAACCGGAAAAAAAACTGTACATGCCATATGTTGACCTAAGTGCTGTAAGTGCCGTGCTCGCTAATGTTCCACAGGCAAACAATTCCTGATTTGAGGCTATTCGACAAATGTCCATAACTGTAGCCCTGTTTTTCTATTTTCATATGTAAGCAATGTTAATGAAAAAAGTCACAGTTTTGCTGCAAGGGCGAAGGACTGAATGCAATAAGAATAACCTAGAATGTAACGCTGAGAATGGCTAGCAGATTGAAACAGGCAGCGCTCTGCTCAGGCGCAAATGACGCACAAAGCCACGCATACAAGACGAGAGCCATATAACGTTTACAACTCAACGTTTAACGTGCTGTTTAAATAAAAGCAATAAACGAAACGTCATCAGAAGTACAGATCAGAGTGCGAGCTAGCGAGTGCACCAGTTGTTACTTCGCTGCGATTCAAAAGCACTCTCTGATTCCCCTCTTATCTCTGTTTACTCTGTTTCTTCCCTTCTCCCAAAAGAGTGAGCAGGCGTTGCGCCCCTCCAGGCAGCAGTTGACAGCTTGCCCTCTGCCTCTTTCTTCTGTGTCCTTGTGTATCTGTGTATTCAAATTAAATAAATAAATAAATTTGTAAATGGCGCCTGCCTAGCGAGTGAAGTTGATCATTGTGATCCAGGCAACTAACGCAATCATTCGCTTGAGAAGCGAAAGCACATGATTCTCCTCACCGAAGGATAAGCGTAAGTGCACAAGCACTTGACCCCCTTGCGTGGGGCAAAGTACGCGTGGAAGATCAGCATGCGTTGCCGCACTGTGACAAGGTGGGTGCAGAGTGCGGGTGGCTTTTTATTGGGTTAGCAATTATACGGACACTCTACGCTGAATTTAGCCGCCACGAACAGCCAGTGCTCACACACACACACACACACACACACACACACACACACACACACACACACACACACACATATATATATATATATATATATATATATATATATATATATATATATATATATAAGAAAAAATCTGGCACGCGAAATTTCAACTTGGGTCTTCGGTCCTCTCAATCGTAAATGCGAGGCGTAAAGCACTGCTCCACAGAAGAGCACTTCCTTCAATGTTCAAACGGCAACCTATATATATCTACCCATTACCGCTGCTGACGAGCACCTCGAGGGGAATTGTGTTTTCAGCATTACCAGCAAGATGGTGCAATTCGCCACATCGCTCGGCAGCGGCTGCTCTAATCTCCCGCGTGCACTTTGCCACGCTTAGAGAGGGGTAGCGACGCTGCTTCACGTGCCCATATCTAGCCGCAGGGGCGTAACCGGAAGGGGGGCGCAAACTGTGCATGTGCGCCCCCCGATATTTTTTCAAACAGATGGCCATACTAAGGGATTGCCCCTCACAAAATCGAAATGGTGCCCTCTCCTCCAAAAAACAATTGCTGGCTATGCACCTTTCTCGCGGTGGGGAGAAGGGGAAAATCATGCGTTTGGGCTGGCCTCGGGCTTTAGCGGGAACGCTTTTGTCATGGTTACCAGCCGCACGAAGGTCACTGAAGTCATTGCAGTTTCCGTTTGCGAAAAGGGCGTGCATTTAAGACGTGGCAAAGTAACAACTGAGACGCTTATTCGCGTGTATCTGTACTTGTGTGTGTGTTTCGTCCGTCATTTGTGCGTGAGAAACCCGGAGCACGTTTTGATAAGCTTTCCTTATTGCGCGTGACCTTCAATTGGTTGCGATTGCGCATATTGCTTCGCCTTTGCGGCAAAGCTGTGACTTTTCTTCTTAAGTTTTTTCATACATAGATAAGTGTACATGTATGGTTCGTAAGGACAACTTTGGTAACGGTAAAAACCAGCAGAGACTGTCTACATATTTGCTATATCAATCTTCGAGACTTCGGAAATCAGTCCTTAGGTCGACAAAAGCTGTGAAGCTTACTCACACTCACTCATGGATTATATGTTGCACTTCGGGTTCACTTGCACTAAGACTCACCGAACTTTTTCTGAGCCAGACTCAATCTGACATACTAAAGTATTACTAAACCAAATTCACTCTAACACAGTTCTGGCTCTATCTGAGTCAAAATGAGTTCGAGTGAGCGAAGTAATGAGTTTCTTAGCCTAGAATTATCGTTTGTGACTTTGGCGTCAGTAGTATTTCAAGCAATCATCCCACATGATCGGCGACCTTGTTAGCGCCTTTTCGTATTGCACCTTCATACACAAATTATGAGTGGTTGAAAACTACTAAGGACACCTTTCTTGATATTATGAAAACAGAAGATACATGTATCCAGAAACTTTTCAGAGTAGTTGACGGGTGTGAATCAAGCTCTTCCAACTTAATTTACACCTCTGTTCAATATATATTATATGAGTGTATGAAACATACCCCTTTGAAATACGTGTGGGTAGGTGCAAGTGTAAACGTTATTTCAGATAAGACTGATAGTAATGCTGCAGACGAGTAGACAGCATTGATATCACCGGCACATCCTGAACCTGCATAAAAAATTACCTACTTGGTTACGAACAATCAGTCTGCATACAGAGTGATCATTGTAACGCTAAAATAATTAGTCAAGGGGTACCACATTGTTTTATTTTCGGGCTCAGTATTTTGTATTTAAACAAGGACTTTCCTATTTGCCTTACTTTTTGTAAAGCTATTTCGTACACTGATGATATGACTATTTCCATGGAAGTTGAAGTATTAGCAACCAAGATCACCAAGCTAAACAATGATTTGACCAATGTTGTAAATGTTTCGGTTAAACAACCTATTTTAAATCCTCTGAAAACTCTGGTCATAATTTGTATAACTTCTCAAAAAGCGCTCCTATTCGTACCACAAATGTTCATTGAGCGCCATTTCGAACCTCTCACTGTGTGCATGTTCTAGGCATAGTTAAACCTTTATTTCAAATTTACTTACCAAACTATTCGTTTCCGCGAAAAAAGTGGCATTTGGTATTGGAGCACTCATCAAAGCTTACTCAGTTTTTGACTTCACGCCTCAATATCACAACACTTTGTCTTGATACATATTTCACATCTAGATGATGATGATAATTATTATGTTTCGTGCTTTGTGCAGCAAGGCCCATTTGATGGCCAAAGAGCGCCAGTTCATGCGGCAAAAAATGCCGACAATGATTGTGATTACCGGCTCTAAAGGGCCTTAACATTCCTCGCACTAAGGCAGGTAAAAAGATAGAATAAGATTTTGACCATGCAGTGAACGTGTCTAGTGTGAATGAATGACAAAAGATTGTTATAATAAAGACCATGATGGACATATATGACATTAGCACAAAAGCTTTGATCGTTCAAACACTTGCGTCTGAGGGCCGTCAGGCAAGTTCTTTGTTCAGTGTAGCCAAAGCAGCGGAGACGTCTCTGGAGAGGCAATGCTATGGAATGCCCGGGTATATCACATGAAAGGTGCGTACGTCTCTCAAGAAAGCTAACAACAATTTATGTGCGAAAAGCGGTTCTCTACCGACGAACATTGCAGAATGAAGTGGTATCTGTTGTCGGTATGGTAATGGAACGTAATGTCTTGTCAGCGTGTCTAAGTGTTTACACTGGATTAAAATGTGAAGTACAGTGAGTGCTTCTCCACATCTATCACACAAAGCTTGATCGCCTCCAGACAAAAGAAATAAGTGAGTAGTATATGTATGTCCTGTTCTTAACCTTGTAACTATTACTTCTGTGTGGCGAGATTTTGTTATAGTGGCCAATGACCTGATGACATGCCTGATGACATGCAATTTATTACCCGTATGTGTGTCCCACGTGCTCTGCCAAAAACCCCTTGCTTTCGCTTTAGAAAAGGTATGAAGTCGAATACAGAAATTAGTATCAATGTATTGGTCGCGGCTTTGCTGGCGGATTCAGCTAGCTGGTCCACTAGAACGTTGCCTGGTACTTCGCGGTCACCTGGTACTCAGCAGACTACACTATGCTGCTTTGATGTGTAGAATGTACATAGGAGAGAATAAAGCCAGACAATAACAGGGTTTTTGTTCTTTTTAAGAGTTTTAGGAACTTTTGCTACACTCAAAAAAATGTAAATAATATTGCCTGCCGTTTGTTTATATTTATTGTGTTTAACGGCCGAAAATAATGCATAAGTTTCGCCCGTGAAAATGCCTGTATCAGAGTGCAGAACACCGGTTTCCGAAAAGAATGGGCCGACGGCTGCGTACGAGACAGAAGTGTTGGATTTTGAAGCACCCGTAAAAAACGTAGGACGTGTATTTTTCTTGTAGTTCTAGGAAGTATGTCTCCATATGTGCAATTGGTGCGTACTTAGTAACCTCCGAGAAGGACAGGTCACAATCTATCCCCTGCCACTGCGATGGGGGCAAGCATACTACTGTAGCATCAAGTGGTGTTCAAGTGCACACTGGTTTCTTTCGCTAGCCCCCCCCCCCCCCCCCCGCACACATACGGAGTGAGTAAGGCTGTCTCATAGAAGGCCGTTTCTCAAACACAGCAAGGCTTGACATAACAATAATTGTGTAATGTGAAGGGTGTTCCTTGTGTGCATTTACCTTAAGATAATATTTAATAGAAACGTAACATCTCTGTAGGTGTAGTGACCATTCGTTCAATTGCATATACAGGCTTTCCATGGGGCTAATACAGAAAGCACCCTTAGAGTGATGTATGCCGAAATGATTAACAGGGTCCGGCATTTTAAGGGCAGTAGGTGTCGCAGAGTGATATGCTATTGCTCCACAGTCTAGGCGGTACGTTGAGGCTTTTATACAAAGTCATTAAACACTTCTTGTCACTTCCCCACGTAGTGCGTGGCAACACGTTTTCAACGTTCACTGCGTTTATGCACTTGTTTTTCATATACTTCATGTGTGGTATAAAGGTTACCTTGACGTCCAAGATTAGGCCTAAATGTTTGTGTTCAGTATTAGCAGAAAGACGTTGCCCGTGCAGTTTAACAATGAGTTCGAAATGAATGCCTTTTTTCCCAGAAAACAAGACACATGCTTTTCTGGGCATTCATTCGGAACCCGTTTTCTTCTGCCCAATTGGATACTTTGTTCAAACCAAGCTGAACCTGCCGGTCACACATGGCCAGACTACAAGATTTGAAGCCAAGCTGAACTTCGTCGACATATGTGCAGTAAAACTTATTTCGAGGGATCGTCAAGCGCAAAGAATTATTTCGATAATAAAAAGTGTGCAGATAAGTAAACCACCTTTCTGGACTCATGTTCCTTGGACAAAAGCTTGGGAAAAAACACTGGCCACTCGGACACGGAGTGTCCGATTTGACAAGTAACTTTCGATTATAGTAAGTATTCAGCCATGTACGCCAAGGAATGCAGGTCTCCTAATATTTCAAAGCACCCTGTTCTGTCGTAAACCTTTTCGATATCGAGGAACACACAGAGTAAATATTGTTTGTGGACGAAAGCTGCTCTGATACGTGTCTCGATACAAACAAGGTGGTCGGTGGTGGATATGGACTTTCGAACCCCACACTGAAATGGGTCAAGCAAATTTTTTGTTTCAAAGTAAGGTACAAGTCGGCAGTTTATAGTTTTTTAAAGTGTTTGCACAAGCAGCTCGTAAGTGCAATAGGCCGATAAACCGAAACTAAAGGGTCCTTGCCCTCTTTCAATATGGGAAAAATAATACCCTCTTTCCATGAAGTATATAGATAGTGCCAGAAAACCAGATAGCATCGTACAAGCAAAGTAAGTTTTTTTTTGCGTTTCGAAAGGTACGTTTTTCAACATAACATACACAACTTAATCAGGACCTGGGGTGGAAAAACTGCAGGAGTATTGTGATGTTTGAAGCTAAGCTAAGCTGAAAGCTTGGTTGTTTGCTTTGTGTTTGTGTTTGAATGTTTGCTTTGTGTTTAGTGATTTGTGTTCTAGTTTGTGCTTCTCAATTCTTGTTTTGTGCTTTTGGGAAGCGTCAGGAGGGTTTGGCGAGCTGGATCCCTGTTTGAAGTTTGCGCTGAGAGATTGCGCGTGATCTTTGAAGCTGTCACCATGTGTGTTTACTAGTGGGACTGAGTGTACTTGTCTTCCTGCTACCCTATTAACTATGCTACAGACTTTAACCTGCTTTGTATACGAGCTGAACCCTGCTAAAAACTTGTGCCAATTTTCCCTTCTGGGCTGTCGACACGTTCTCCTGCGTTGAGATTTGATTTTTTTAAAGCTGTCAAGGTTCTCCGTGGTCGGTGAGTTCCGCAGCAACATCCACGCCCTGTTCTGCTTCTTTCGCACCACTCGACAATTATTGTTTTACCATGGCACGCGTCGCTTGCCAGGCATTCCGGATCTTTGCGGTATGTACTTGTTTGCTGTGTCAATAAGAAAAGCTGTGAAGTAGTGCACAGCTTTATTTATGCTTAACCTACGTATGTCAGCCCAGCTTAAACGAGTAGTGTTATGAAACTGTCCCCCGTTTGCTTTGTTTATCAGCAATTCGGTAACATGTCGCACTCATATGTTGTTGGTGAGCTCTACACTACAGGAAAATGGTCACCTCTATATGGATTCTTTATGCTTTTGCGTTTCAGGAGGGGTAGAGGTAAAGGAGATACGGTGCTGAGGTCTATAGAGGAGCAAGTTTTGTTGGCGACGTTATAGTATGTTAGATCTTTTCTATTGAATAGATAGGGACCGGAAGAGAAGAGAAATTGTTCAATGAAACGACCTCATGCATCAGAGTGAGAATCGTTCTACAGACCACTATGTGCATTTGGACACCAAAGAAGCAGATAAGGGTGAGGTAGCTCGTCTAATAAAGACTGGAATGGACGTCTTTCAAGACGGTGGTGCAGAGGTGTGTACAGAGATCAGACGGTGACGAGTTTGTTTAGAAGTACCGCTCAGACAGCCAGTAATATATGACGTAAGCACGTATAAAAAACTGTATTGGAGGATTTTAGGTGTGTTTTCTGTACACAAAGTATTTTTGGTGAGTGTTTGTGTAAGCGCTTTTAGACGTCTTTGAGGTTTTTAAGCAGTCCTCTAATGTTGCAATGTATAATTGGCGTTTCCATATTGAAAGTAAAGTAGTGCGGCATGTTCGTTGAGGGAGTAACTTGTTGATGCTGAAAGTTCAAGCTCAAGTAACAGGGCTGTCATGAGGCCATGTTATGATCTTTTTAGTTCTCCTAACGCACTCCAGAGAGCCGCGCCGCTCTTTCGGCACCAGGGATGCCACCGTATCTATTGCCTTTTCGGAAGCACTGGATGCTTGCACATGCGAGCTGGTTGTTCGAAGATTGGGCATCGCCTGCTGAGGTGAGCTCTTGAGAACCGAGGACGCTGGAGGCTCTGGTCTCTTCTCAATAGTAGGTGGAGTAGAATTAACTACTGCCACCTGTGGAGCAGGCGCAACAGCCGATGGCTCACTCTGTGCAGGCTGAAGAAGTAACGAGGGCTGGTGCGTCGTTGCTCCTGATGCGCCGCATCAGCATATGTTGGGCTATAAAGTTGCGAGACTCTTCTTCTTGTTTTTGAATGTGATGTTTATCTTTATTGTGGCAATCTCTTTTTCTGTTTCCCCCCAAAAAATAGGAGCGTGAGTATGCGGCATGATTCCCGCCACAGTTCACACAGGGTGCCAGTGCTTCGCAGTTGTCTGACGCATGGCCCACATCTCTACACAGAGCACAAGTTTTCCAGCCACGACAGCTTTGCGAGCTGTGGCCATATCTCTAAAATCAGAAGCAACGGCAGTGGTTAGGAATATATGGCCTCGTGGAAGTCTTTGTCTACCCGGTTTGAATGGTTTCTGGAAAATCACTCTAAGCAAGGGTCTGTATTAGCTGTTTAGTTGGTGTTTCCATTTTTTCTCTTCTTATCATATCACACTGAACGTTGGTCACGTTCTGACTCCTACATCCTTCCAGACGTTCCGCTTCAGTCAGGTCAAGCATATTTGCGTCCGATGCTACCCCGCGAACCAAGTTCAGAGACCTGTGCGGTGTAATACTGATTGGTGTGTCACCAAAAGTTGTGAGAGAGTTCAGCTTTTTGAATTGGTTTTTCTCTCGTATCTCAAGGAGTAGGTCTCCGCTGGCCATTTTGGTAATCTTGTACCTGGCGCCGAGAGTTTCAATTAAGCACTTAGCCACTACGAAGGGGGATGCAGTTCTGGCTTGCTTGTTAGTCTTCTCGCAGTGTATTACAAGAAAGTGAGGAAAGATTTGTCTTCGCCGGTTGAAAAGACTGATGTCTTCGGTGCGTACCCGCTTTAAGGAGGCACGATCACAAAGCAAAGTAAATGCTTTATGCATGCTAATCGTATGTTGTTCAACAACTTTGGCGGCCACCCACCACGGAGTTCAACGAGGGGACACTGCAAGCTTGACGATGCTGAAATCTTGCAGACGTCAGCCGTACAACACTGATATATTGCAATGCGCCTAGGCCAAGTTAGGCCATTCGCACAGAGTTAAGCCTTGCGACCGATAAAGTTGGAAGTTAACATAAGGGAGAAGTAGACAGAAAGACAAAAAAGTGAAAAAAGACGAAGATACATGGAGGTAGAAACAAGAAAAGGCGAAATTTTCCCTAGGTGAGTAAGCCAGGGGGTGCCGTCTACATGAAGCTGGGGCCAAAGGGTTGTGTTACCTCTGCTGGGGGGGGGGGCTTAATGGCCCAATCAGCCGATGTTGTGAGAACCCCAAGAATCCTCTTTTCCCCGGACACGGGAAAGCCACGCCGGCCTAGGCGTGGGAGGGAGTAGAAACTCCACCCGTTAGTGGAGGTCCGTGGTGTAGCTACACGCCAAAAGCCTACTTGCGCAGACGCCCCTGCGGCGGAAAAGATTTTTGCCACCATAGTAAATGCCGCCGCAGCCAGGATTCATCCTGCGTCCTTCGGGTTAGCGGTCGAGCGCAATAACTGCTAGGCCACTCCGGCGAGGCATAAATGAGTAACGAAATGAAATTGTTCCCAGTCGGCTTTGTTTATCAGCTGTTTGCAAATATGAGGAGGGCATTCATATAATGTTGGTGTAATCAAAACTAAAAAAATGGTCACTTTCGTATGAATTATTTGACTTTTTATTTCAGTTGGGGTACAATTGAAGGAGAAACGATACTGAGGTCTATGGAGGAGTATGTTTTGTTGGTGATGTTACAGTACAAAGGTTCCTTTCTGTTTGACAGACAGGCACCGGAAAAGTAGGGAAACTGTTCAATGAGACAACCTCGGGCATCACAGGGAAAATCACCCCACAGACCGCTATAAGTGTTAAGGACCGCATGAACGTACTTCGTCTAATAAAGACTAGAATTCACAATTTTCAAGGCGGTGGTGTGGAGGTATGTACAAAGAGTTGACGGTAATGAGTTTGTTTAAAAGAGCTACTTGGACCGCCACTACCTCGAGGGAAGTTTGAAGGGGTAATTGTGTACATGCTGTCCCTTGACTAACTATAATAGCTTCACCACCGGATGATGGCATAGCGTCGTCTTTATCCTTTCGGAAGAATAAGTAGTTACGCAGAAAGTTTGTGCATGTTCATTTAAAGGGTGCCTCTTGTACACACAGCACTATATGATTGTTCTCATGGAGAAGCTCTTATAAGTCATCGAGGTTTCGAAGAAGGCCTCAGATGTTCTACTGTAATATTTCTGTCTGCATATTAGGAAGAAATGCTGTTGTATGCACAAATATTATCTTGTGTTGGAATAAACTTGTTGATTCAGATGCAGGACAGTCGTCCGGCCGCAATATTGACTTTTTATTTTTCTTGGCACGCTACAAGGAGCCACGCCGCTCTTTCGGTACCAACAGTACCGTTGAATTCCTTGCCTCCTCGAAGGCACTGCATGCCCATACGTGCGAGCTGGTGGTTCGGATTTTAGGCCTTGCCCGGTGAGGTGAGGCCTTGAGACCAGAGGACCCTGGTGTTTCTGGTCTCGATTCACTTCGAGGAGGAGAAGGCGGAACTACTGTCGCCTTTGAGGCAGGCGTGAGAGCCGACGGCTCGCTGTGGTTTGGCCGAAAGAGTGACAAGGGCTGGTGCGGCGGTGCCTCTTGACCAGCCGCATCAGCATATGTGGGGACATAAAATGATGAAACTTGTGTTCTTACTTTCTGAATGTGATGTTTTTTATCTTCGATGTGATTATCTTTTTTTCTAAAATGAACAGGACCGTGAGTATGTGGCATGCTTTACACCACAGTTCACACAGTGTGACGGTTCTTTACAGTTGTGAGAATTGTGGCTTGTCACTCCACCTTGTGCACAAGTTTGGTTAGCATGAAAGCTTTGTGAGTCGTGGCCATACCTCTAGAACTTAAAACAACGACGTGGGTCAGGTATATATGGTCTGATTGTACTCTTCGTCTACCCCGTTTGAATATTTTCTGGCATATTGCTGGAAGCGAACGTGAGTATAAGGTGTTTTGTTGGTGTTTGCTTATGGTCTTTTTTGATGATAATTTTTTGTACATTGGTCACATTCTGACTCTTCCACTTCTCCAGAAGTTCCACTTCAGACAGGCCCCGCGAATCAGCCTCAAGTCTTAGATCGCGCCTCCCATCTTAGATGGGAGGCGCATGTTAACAATTTTACAACTTCAGCCTTAAAACACAATTTCTTTAAATATGGCTACGTTCCGCACCACCTCAAACAAAACATTAGCCTATAAAACCTTAATCCACCCATTATTAGAATACGCGAACTTAGTCTGGTTCCCAGCAACAAAGAACTTAATTGAAAAGCTAGAAGGGGTACAAAGGAAAGCTGTTAGATTTACCTATAATAAATACAGTTTGCTCGACTCACCGACTGAATTGCCTCGCCGACGTGGTCAAGTGGCTTAGGTACTCGGCTGCTAACCCGCACGTCGCGGGATCGAATTGTGGCTGTGGCGGCGGCATTTCCGATGGAGCCGGAAATGCTGTAGGTCCGTGTGCTCACATTTGAATGCACGTTACAAACCTCCAGGTTGTCAAAATTTCCGGAGCCTTCTACTACACCGTCTCACATAATCATATGGTGATTTGGGGAGGCTAAACCACACTTGTACATCAATCAGCTCATCAACATTGTTCAGCCAAAATGCACGTACACAATCCACTACACCACACCACACTACAGAACCATCTGAAATGAAAGAGGCTTGTGTAGGCACCGATGAGTCATTTGAACATGGCGTGAACATTCCTGATGTACCCCAAAAAACGGGTGCTTTACTCAACAAAGAGAATAGTGCCCCTCTTTGCGGTGCCATATGCAATCTTTTGCAAACACTTGGTCTTTTGGAGTAGCAAAGAGCCCGTTTCGTGGTAACTGCGCAGTTGCCCCGGAAAACTTTTTAGAGTGGATGTGCACGTGTACATCTTTCTGAGCTCATTTTTGCTGAGAGAGAGATAGAACTAAGCAGCGCTGCACGTGTTTACTTCTTTTCTGTCAACATTCTATTTTGATCTGTAAAACACAATTCATGATGAATTATTACTAACTGGGCCGACTGCTAATTAGGCATTCATCGTGCACAAAAACTACGGTATTTCACCTTCTGCCTGGTCTGGTGGGTCAAGCTTTAGGGTAAGCTTAGCAGCTGAGTTTCCCAGTGTACTCGAGTTGACTGCCGTACTCTTCGCCTCCTTTCAGACTGCTGGCATTGTTCCCAGTTTCCGTAAGCAAGGCTGACCAGATTTATCAGAGACTCAAGCGCAAGCCTTTTTTTGGCGCTTCTAGTACGATAGAACGGAAGCATTCAAAAATATTCGTCACCAAGATCGGCTCACAGCAGCTTCGACAAAGCATCGATGACGCTATTCCTTTCTAATAAAAGAAATAAATTTTCCTAAAGTAGCAAATGCTCTGACTGATGCATAAAACGATTCCTTGTTCCCTTCCACAACAAAGCAAGTACACGACGTTTTCGCGCCTTGTACTGTAGCCCACTTTGCAATGCTACATTACAAAGCGCGAAATAGTTGCATAGGCGGCCCACACTGCAAGGAACATTCAAGGACAATCATGACAGCAGAAATTTGGTAACTTTGATAAATTATTACTTGATGATATTTTTATTTTCTTGTAATTAGATAATTGGGATACAACTGATCTCAAGGAAAACTTCGCCTTAGTTGTTGGTTTCCCCAGCGTGCAGCTGTCAGTGACCAATGTCAAAGGGGTAGGGGGCTGAGTTTTCTCTGTGGAGAGCTCACGTCCCTTTTGCCCCCCCCCCTTGGCTGGTACACCCATGTCCACGCGTTTGGTAAATATGTCAGTGCCGGTGTCATTGTCGTTCTATTTATGTGGTAACATAGTATCCAGAATCGCACGTACTTCCCGTCAATGAACAAGGCTGAACGGATTCATGCAAGTCGTTTGTTGCTTGGTTGAATTGTACGCGAACCTGATATGGGGCAAAATTTCTTTCCAATGTTTATGTGAAATGCCCACGTACTTCAATAGCATATCTTCAATTGTCTTGTTTAGGTGCTCTGTCAGTCCGTTCTTCTGCGGGTGGTAGGCAGTGTTCTTTCGATGACTCGTTCCACTTACCTTCAAGACGTGCTGTAGAAGAGCCACCGTGAATGTGATCGCGCGGTCTGTTAGCACGATGGCTGCTGCACTATGTCGCAGTAGAAGATTATCTATGAAGAATTTGGCTACCTACGCAGCTGTGCTTCGTTGAATAGCTTTGTTTTCGGCTTACCGGGTAAGGTACTTCATTGCGACAATAACTCAGCGGTTCCCGGCAGCAGAAGTAGGAAGTGGACCCAAGAGATTCATTCTGATCTGGTAGAATGGTGTACTTGTCACGGGAACAAGTTCAAGCAGACCGACAGGTTTCTTTGAAGGAAAATTACGCCGCTGGTAGTCCAAACAAGAACGAATGTTTTGCTTCACGGCATTGGTGAGCCCTGGTCAGTAATATCTTGTTTGATTTCTTCTCAGTGTGCACTTGTAGCCTAAATAACCTGAATTCAACTTGTGATATGCTTGAAGCACTTCAGTACGAAGGGTTGCCGGAATCACAATGACTTAGGGACATTCGACAAGCAAAAAAATTATTTTGTATAAGGCGCTCTTCCCTACGAAAAACAACTGCAATACTCTTGTGAAAACTCTGAGTGCAATTTGAGATCGTCCTTCTAACTTATTAATCAAACCAAGCAACTCAGCTTCATCACGTTGCTCCTAGTTGATGGTAGACGTATCGAGAGCCCCAAGAAACTCAGTTTATTTTTCATCAGCTAAAGAAGATTACTGTATTAGTTCTCGGGACAGGCAATCAGCGTCCCAATGTCGCTTCTCCTACTTGTGTACGACCATCATGTCAAACTCTTGTAGCCTTAAACTCCGACGCGCTAATCAGCCGTTTGTATCTTCTAGATTAGTTAACCAGCAAAATAAATGATGGCCGCTAATAACTTTAAAGATCCGGCTATAAAAATACGGGCGAAATTTCATTACTTCTCATACTACAATGAAGAAATCTTTCTCGGTTGTTGAGTAGTTAACCTCTGCGCGTGTTAGCGTTCCCCTTGCGTAGACGATCACTCTGTGTCTTGTGGCCGCTGCACAAGCCCAGCTCCAGACCTACGTTGCTAGCTTCAGTGTTAGGCGTCGTCAGCACTTCTTCGTGCAAGTGGGCAAGCACTGGGGGCGTGTGAAGAAGTTCATGCAAGTCAACAAAGGTAGTTTATTTTCATTCAAAAGTGACGTCGTCTCTCGTGAGATAAGTTAGCGGCGATGCGATGCGAGCGAAGTTAACGGTAAGCCAACTAAAATAGACACAAACGCAAAGAAAGCATCTGACAGGCTTTTTATCGGACGGTGCAGGTAACTGTGTGACGTCAGCAATTTTTTCATCGTCTGCTTAATGAAGGACGAGACCAAAAACTTGAAGTTCGTGAAAAAAAAGTGACATTGCCTCAGTTTCAATGTGAGGCCCGCGGACCGTATAACACGTAAAGCAACTTCGAGCCTTTCGCAGAAATCTCTTTGACGTCGTCCAGATAGAGTAGGTGTGTCTTCCACTTCAATCCTGAAAGTACAAATTGAAGGGCAAGACTTTCAATTCATATAAAACATCTGGCGTCACAAAAGCGTTTTTCTTCATGTCTTTTGGGTCGACCTTGATTTGCCACTGTCCACTCCTCAAGTCAATGGAAGAAAAGTAGCGAGCGTGTCGAAGTCTGTCAAGGGATTCATCAATAGGTTGGAGGGGGCACACTTCTTTCTTGGTCACCTTGTCCAGCTTCCTGTCGTCCACTCAAAAACGCAGGCTGCTGCCCTGCCCTGTTTTTTCTAACACTAGAGGCGATGCCCAGGGGCTTTGCCAAGGCCGAATATTGTAATCTTCAAGCATTTTCGCCACTTTTATGACTTTACATTCTTTCAGATATACAGGATAATAACTCTGGCGAATAGGTCGCGCCGTGCTTTCGGTGAACGTATTTCATGCTTTGTTAACGGTGTTCGACCAACTCGTGATGTCGATTAAAAGCAGTCGTAAATTTCGGCTAGCAGTTGAAGAAGTCTCTGGCAGTCGTCCTTTGACAACGTCCAAAACGTGGTCTGATTCTTGTTTAGATGCTTCGTCCAATACTGATAAACATAAACTGTCTTGCATTTATATGAGATTCTCGAAAGAAGTGGTGGCTGCGCTCTTTGAAAGGTTCCAGCGCTCAGTACACAAGTTAGTCAGGAGCAAGTTGGTGCGTCCACTAGTGACATTGACAATACCTCGAGTAACTGAAATGCCACCGAGCCACTTCGGTCAGCAATGCCTTCGCCGTGAAACGGTCCATGCTCTTCCATCGAAATAAGAGCGCATGATTGTGGTGGGAGGACCATATCATCATCAATTATGCCTAAAGGGTTACGCATCGCGTCTGCACAGTCAAATAAAACAGGGCTGTTGTGGAGCGTAAGTGAATGATCCGGGATGTTGATGACGGTGCCATATTCTCTCTAGAAGTGCATCCCCCTAAGCAGCATGAGGCGGACGACAAACGTCACCATGAAAGGAGAGCCACTGATGTCGAGTATCACCATGCACTTTCCGACAGGCATCAACAGCTGGCTGCCTGCTGTACTCAGATGAAGTCCCGTTTACAAAGTTTTTATTTTCTTGCGGCGTACGGTGAGGTTTTCACTTAGAATAGAAAAGTCGGCACCGGTGTCAAGTAAGGCTGTAACTTGCTGTCGGTCTACAAAAACGGTAACATCTGTGGTCGCAGTTTCGTCAGTGTTACGAGTAGTCAGCTTTACGGAGTCTTGTGGTAAGAGTAACGAGGCCCTTTTTTCGTCACTTTGACGGCCTTTGACACTACCGCCGGAGGTCTCCGCCTTCAGTTTCTCCGGCGCGGACTGAGTGACCTCCTTTCACTGACGTGAGCAGAAGTGTGGCAGCGCAACGAAGGCGAGTAGAGCGTAGGCGAATAGCACGCACGACGTTCCAAACCTGGCTGGTATTGAGGCACACTGTCATCGTTGTTGGCACAGCGGTCGTCAAAATGGGGCCAAGACAAGGGGAGCGGGGGGTGTCCTCGAGGATCAGCGTCGTCCCGGCGTAGTTCAAAGTCGTCATTAGCGCGTCGCTTGTCAGATCATGGCGGAAGAGGGCGAAACGTATCGACGCAGTGCCAATAATGACGAGAAACGTAGCCCACACCTCCACAGTTAAATCTAAGAGGACGCCTTTCTACAGTGCGCCAAGCGTCTGTTTCGTGAAGCTGTGGACACCGCAATAGCTCGTAATGTGGCGAATGCCATGTTATGTCGGGTGATGGTTTTTCGTACAGCGGCAAGTTGATAGGCCGCCGCGGTGTCTGTTCTTGCGGCGGTGATTAAGAAACGGCTAGCAATGGCTGGCGGTACGACGGCACAACTAGTGGCGGGCGGCGCCAAGCGGCTGCGTAGGGGTCACTGATCGTGAGTAGCATCAATCAATGAAAACGCTCGGCGTGTTTCTTTGTGGACGACTTCAGCGACAGACACCGTGGTCGTTTCCGTGACCGGAGTCCGCAACTTCTGCAGCTCTTTGTGAACAATTTCTCTTATTAAATAGTGCGAGCTTTGATTGTCAGATCTCATAGCTGTGAATTGAATGGGGGTGCTACTGGAAAAAAGATCGTACTGTCGGCGTCGCAGGTGAAGTGCCCGCACGATGGCCGTAGCTTCCTTCAGTCGTGGTACTTGGCAGTCATGGTACTTGGCAGTTTGCGTAGAAGTACAGCGAATGACTGCTCTTTTTAAACGCGCATGAGGTAGCGCAACTTCTTGTCATCAGTCACGTGAGGGTGAGCTCTACGAAAGAAATGGTCCGTGTCCTCAGCGAAAATTGCGACTGTTTCATTGAGTTTATGAACGCGTAGCTCGATTAACTGCTGCAAAAGTTCGCGCTTGTCGACATTGGCAAATGTGTCAATCACTTGCCGTTTAAAACCACTTCATGTGACCAATTGCCTTCTCTGTGTACCAAGTACGAGTGGTGTCATCGTAATAGAAACAGGCGTGGGAGAGTGTTTAATAGACCACTAGTTAAACTTGGGTATACGTTCATAGTGATCAAGCCAGTCTTAGACGTCTTCATGTGCGCCACCGTCATAGCGATCAGGTACCAGTGATGAACAAGTACCACCATGATGATCAGGTACCACCTGGGAGTGGGTGGGAGGAGTGCTGTCTCGGAGTACCTATTGTCGACTGGTGGTGGCCATTGGTAGAAATGAGCGTCGCCTTGAAGAGGGCTGCAGCAAGTGAGTTGAAGAAGGCCTCGCAAGCGGTGGCTAAAGCAATGCATGAGAGTTTTCATCAGTGCGTCCGGGTTGGATGAAAAGCTCCTGTGTGGTTTTTAAAAATCAGGTGGGGTCGCAGTCCAGCAAATCCACCAGTGTTACGGTGTAAGTAGAACTAAAGACAGAAACGACTTGTGACAGTGAAACAGCGTGTTTCAGAATTTTGTTCTTGTTGCTCTTCCCATGTGCCTATACACACATGAGCCTCATACTTCACATGTGCCTCATACATATGAAGTTGCCGGCTTATCAGTCTCTCATCAGACCGAAACTCGAATATGCCTCCCCCATATGGAACCCACCCTAAACATACCTCATTACCAACCTCGAATCTGTCCATAATCGCGCCGTTCGATTCATTCACTACCAGTACTCATACGACATCAGTATTTCATCCTTGAAAGCACAATCTGGTTTATCACCCCTCTCTGTTCGCCGCCGTATCGCCACTTTTTCTCTCTTTCATAAATTATTTCATTCTTCCCTCAATGCAGCTCCTTACATCCTCCCCCCGACATACATTTCACACCGCACAAGCCATTCACTGCAAGTGTCCCGTTATCGCAACAGAACTGCCACTTTTCCGCTTCTTTTTTTTTCTCCGCGCCGTCAAGGATTGGAATGACCTTCCCTGCTTCATTGTTTCAACCACCTGCCCATCATCCTTCGCGACAAATGTTACAAATCACCTGTGCTGCGAAAGGTAACGTGTTCAAATGTTCTTTTCCTGTGTATCCACCCCTTATGTAATACCCCCAGTGGGGTCATTAAGGAAATAAAAATGAATGAGTGAATAAGGAATTGGTTAATAATTGATAGGCCTTATAAAGTATTATTCCATTTTAGAGTAAAAAACTTACAATTTGAAAACGTTACCTGTCCATCATCCTTCGCGACAAATGTTACAAATCACCTGTGCTGCGAAAATTAACGTGTTCAAATGTTCTTTTCTTGTGTATCCACCCCTTATGTAATACCCCCAGTGGGGTCCTTAAGGAAATAAAAATGAATGAATGAATAGGGGATCGGTTAATAATTTATAGGCCTTATGAAGTATTATTCCATTTTAGAGTAAAAAACTTACAAATTGAAAACGTTACAAATTTTAAAATGAATTTCTACAGTGAGTTCTGACCTCACAGTGAGTGCTGACATTCTGCATCCACTGGTTTGCCGAATCAGTTTCACTGGCACAATGAGTGCGCTCGTCGTGAAATGGTGTCTGCTCTAACTGAAAACCAGGGAAACGAATAGAGTGGCCCAAAGCTTCATTAATACGTCTTGGTGCACTTGTGAACCGACACATGGTGAAAGCAGCTCTGGATACAGGAGCGACTATTACCTGTATCAATGAAGTTGTGTTAAAAAAATTCAAGCTGCAGTTGCTGAAGAATCCATGCATTAGTGTCCAACAAGTCACCTCAACCACAAAAACTTTCGGCTGCGTACACATACCATTAGAAAAGTCCAAGCACACGTTCTACCAGGCATGAAGACTGGATTCTTGCTAGGCCTGGACAACGCCTCTTTTTTCAACTTGTCACTGGATTTAAACACGATGACTTTGCTTCAAGACAACAAAGCTCTGCAGAATTCCCCTTAAACTTAAAAGTGTGTCTTCAGCGCCGATACAACCCCTTTCCAAGCCGTTGATTTCACGCACCTTCCACCATCGCAACAATCTGCTTTGAGAGAGGTGCTTCACAGTTACGGAGACATTTTCTCAAAGTCTCAGAGGGACTTCAATGTATCACGAATGAACCACACTGTATTGCCCTCAGCAAGAACGTTCCTATCTACAGACCACCGTATCGTTGGGCCCTGGCAGACAAAAAGGAAATTATCAGGCAATTGAATTTACTTCTCAAGCAAGGTGTAGTGCGTCCATCTTTTTCCCCATACGCGGCTCCCGTCATTTTTGCAGAAAAAAAAGGTGAAGGACGCACACGTTTATGCATTGATTATCGAAAGCTTAACTCTTTCACTGTGCCTGACTACCAACCTATTCCGCGTATAGACGATGTACTGGACTACCGGCGAAAATCGAAATATTTTTCGACGTTCGATATCACATCAGGCTATTGGCATGTCAAAATGAACGCAGATGACATCCCGAAGACAGCTTTTGTCACGCCGAAAGGCCATTATGACTTGCTGTAATGCCTCTCGGTTTGAGAAATGCTCCTGCTACGTTAGAAAGAGCTGTGAAATCAGTTATCAGAAAACATATCTTAAAAACGTCGTTAATTATTTTCACGGTAACGTAGTCTTCTCCGACACATTTACTGAGCACCTACAGCACCTCTAAGCTCTATTGCATGCCATAAAAATAGAGAATATAAAACGTAAATTAAAGAGGTGCCATTTTGCACAAGATTCTATTGAATATCTGGGTCACAGAGTGCCGCACGGTACAGTGTAGCCTCTACGAAGAAATTTAGAAGCTGTATTGCGATTCCCAAGACCGAAATCCCCGAAAGAGCTTCAGCGTTTTTCAGGCACCACCAACGTTTAGCGCCAGTTTACACCGCGCTTCAGTGACATAGTTTTTCAACTTACGAAGCTGTTGAGGAAGGACACACAATGGAAATAGGATTCCTCATGTGAAAAAGCTTTTGAGAACATGAAGTACTGTCTGACCAAAGAACCCATTTCACGATTTTTTTTCTTGCGAGAAACCATGCATTCTTTATTGCCACACATCTAACGTAGGCATAGGTGCAGTTCTGAAGCAACGAGATCATGATGGTAAGGAACAACCCGTTGCCTATCACTCGCATAAGCTGCTCACGCACGAATTAAACTATGCTATTAGAGAGCTCGAATGCCTCGCTATAATTGACGCTGTTGGCAAGTGGCACTGCTATGTACCTGGGCGACCGTTCACTGTTGTCACCAATCATGCTGCTTTACAATGGCTTATAAACATTAAAAACGCCTATGGCTGGCTCTTTCGATGGCCTTTGAAGCTGTCGTTGTATGACGTTAGCATTGGACATCAAAAAAGCAGCAAAAACATCGAGGCGGACGCAATTTCGTGAAGCTCTGTGGTTCAACTCCTTTCATTACCAGAAGTTCAAACTTACCAGAATGACCACCCTCGCTGCAAGTACACAACGTAAAACGGGGTCACTATCGTGCACGTAGAGGAATTCGCAAAGTGTACGTTCCTCTCAAGTTTCGACGGGGCTTTCTGCAGAAAGCACACTGTTAATTTGGACAAGTCGGAGTAAAAAAGCTCTGGGCTTGTTATCATTATCTTACTATTGGCCAGAAATCATCAAAAACGTTTCATTTATTTATTTATTTATTTATTTATGATACCTCAAAGGCCCCTAAGGAAACAGGTTTTACATTAGAGGTTAGCATATCTACAAAAACAGCTCTTATATAATGCGTTTGAAGATGGCTCGGTCGGAATGAAGCACTGCCTTGGTGGGAAGGTGATTCCAGTCCCTTGATGTCTGGTTGAAGAATGAGGAGGCATCGGAGACAGTGGGGGCTTGAGGGGGGTATACGGTCTTTTCATGGTTGGTCCGGCTGGAGTGGCGGTGTGCGGGCATCGGAGACAGTGTGGGCTTGAGGGGGGTATACGGTCTTTTCATGGTTGGTCCGGCTGGAGTGGTGGTGTGCGGGTGCAATGAGATCAGCTTGTGGCCAACTCCGAGCACGTTGTAACGCGAACTGTTGCCAGCAAAATACAGGGAAAGAAGAAGCCAGGAGAGGAGGAGGATAGCTAGCGGCCTTGGCAACGCTTGGCGCACTGCCTGCATTCTCCGGGCGGTTCATCCCTGTGGAGCGTGTTTGGAGACTTAGTGGTTTGCACGCGGCACGCTTCCTTCTGTGGTTGTTCCTCAACAGTCTATCTGTTCATCGCGCGTGTCTATCGGGCTCTGTTACTCCTTTTTCGGGTAATTTCGCCTGAGTGTAGTTACGCCTCAGCGTCTCTTTTATCTCACGCCTAACACCAGGACTATCCTCGAAGCTCATTGCGAAATACGAAGGGCCCTTCCACGTCTTGCAGCAAACCACTCTGGCAATTTATTGTAGCGAGCCATTTGCTGGTTCGAATGACATGCGCCGGCGTGGGCGTGACCTCGCCCATCTCGAAGTCTATCGTGAGCCTAGGTCTTAAACAATTTCGACCAGTTGAATGAATCTTTTTTAGCAATGGCGATTGTGAAGATGATGCGCCTCTCTGGTGCAGCATCGCCACCACTCGGCCAGTGAAAAGAATACTTGAAATATATACAATCCTTTTTTGTTAGGCTATACGATTCTTGGCCGATTTTCTAGGGTAGGTGTGAGCTGCTGTCTTGTTTCACTGTGCCTCCCGCTTCATCGTCACTGTAAAAGAGTTATCATTAAACCACTAATAAACCTCTTCACTATTAACGCAATAACGTTAAAGAGTTCGTTTCGCAAAAGCTCTTGTGTCGGTGTCGGCATCCTTGGTTGTGAGCGAAAAATCATCATCCTATGCGAGAGCGAGAATTCGAGAGCGATGCAAATAAAATAAATGAGTTTTAAAAAAACCTGGAATAGATATACAATTGAACCAGGGTCGTTTGTACTGAATGGGGGATTGAACCCGGGTAGGTAGCATGGGAAGCGGATGTTCTACCGCACAGCCACACTTGTTCCTGTGGAAATATTGAAAAGGGCTTCATCGGCTTGTAAATGCAGAGAAAGTAGCTTTCATACTTCAAAAACACACGCGGCCTGTATACGGTCTGCACAATGAAACAAAATATTCTGGTTAAAATCTTGACTGAGTAGCGACGCTTACGTGTTCGCACATGGTGTTTCTTTGATAACCGCCTCAAATATCCCTCATGCGTTTCGAACGCCACGCGCGTTTATGTTGCCATTCTTATCAATGCTGCTATCACACGTTGCGCACTGTCTTCATGTTGGCCGCCACAGAGCGAGAAAATAACGCATTCAATGCTCGAACGCGAAGGTCGTAGGTTCGATTCCCGGCAAGTTATTTTTTCACCCGGATTTCTTACTTCTTATTTACATTACATTGGTTATATTAACTTCACCTCTACATTTTTTGGCAATATTGCCTGGTAGATCTCACTATATATATATATATATATATATATATATATATATATATATATATATGTGTGTGTGTGTGTGATTGTGTGTGTGTGTGAGGGAAAGAAATGTATAAATAAGGGCTCGCTTTTACGTGTTCTGACACAATCATGTGAGATCTAACAGATAATAATGCCCAGAAAAGTATACGAGAATTTATTAGACCGTTTTGGAAGGTTGTTGGGTTGTTGTGAAGAAATAAAAGAGGGTAAGGAGATAACTTGCCGTGAGCAGGAACCAAACTTGCGACGAATAACACGTTATTCAAAGCCACAGGTTTAGTTCCTGCCCACGGCAAGTTATCTTTTCACCCACTTTTATTTCTTAACATCTACATCTCAATTAAGTCTAATAACTTCCCTTCCATATACTTTTCTTATATATATATATATATATATATATATATATATATATTAATGAGATATAACAGACAGTAATGCCAAGGAATGTACAGGGGAAGTTATTAAAACCAATGGAATGTAAATAAGAAGAAAGAAAAGTGGATGAAAAAATTACCAACTGTGAGCAGGAATCGAACCTACGACCTTCGAATTACGCGTTCGATGCTCTAACCACTGAGCTATCACAGCGGCCCTCCCTCCATCCACTTTTTTGGGTTTATCTGTGAATTTAGAAGTAGGAGTGACAGTCAGCGCCATCTATAAGCCAAACAACGAGTGTGAAACACTCTTATGCGCATGTTTGGCGCCACGTAGCACGTGAACTTATTATGAGCGGGCAGCTGATTAATTGTCCCTCTTATACAACCTAAACACACCAAGTCTGCCAGTACGAGACCCTCGTTCAATGAAATAAGAGAAAGAAGTGTATACCTAAGGGCTCGTTTTTCCGTGTTTTAACACAATATTAATGAGATATAACAGACAGTAATGCCAAGGAATGTACAGGGGAAGGTCGTAGGTTCGATTACTGCTCACAGTTGGTAATTTTTTCATCCACTTTTCTTTCTTCTTATTTACATTCCATTGGTTTTAATAACTTCCCCTGTACATTCCTTGGCATTACTGTCTGTAATATCTCATTCATATTGTGTTAAAACACGGAAAAACGAGCCCTTAGGTATACACTTCTTTCCCTTATTTCATTGAACGAGGGTCTCGTACTGGCAGACTTGGTGTGTTTAGGTTGTATAAGAGGGACAATTAATCAGCTGCCCGCTCATAATAAGTTCACGTGCTACGTGGCGCCAAACATGCGCATAAGAGTGTTTCACACTCGTTGTTTGGCTTATAGATGGCGCTGACTGTCACTCCTACTTCTAAATTCACAGATAAACCCAAAAAAGTGGATGGAGGGAGGGCCGCTGTGATAGCTCAGTGGTTAGAGCATCGAACGCGTAATTCGAAGGTCGTAGGTTCGATTCCTGCTCACAGTTGGTAATTTTTTCATCCACTTTTCTTTCTTCTTATTTACATTTCATTGGTTTTAATAACTTCCCCTGTACATTCCTTGGCATTACTGTCTGTTATATCTCATTAATATTGTGTTAAAACACGGAAAAACGAGCCCTTAGGTATACACTTCTTTCCCTATATATATATATATCTATATATATATATATATATTCTTGCACGGTATCTTGTTTTTGTGTTGTTAGCTTATGCGAGACGTCTTTTTCATCGTCCTAACTGCCTTGTATAGGGTTCACTAGCCTCGTCAAGCTGTCTATTAACCGCTTTTGGTTATTAAACATCCTAAGAACCTGTCTTTTTTCTGGGAAATAAGAAACGGTTTGTTTTGATTTGATTTGATATTCGAAAGATAAAATAATTTCAGGCCCCAACTATCAAAACCGATGTTACAAGAAAAATGTCACAGATTTGCCACAAAGGTGAAGCAATGAACGCGATAGCAACACATTTGAAGGTCTCGCGAAGAATGGCAAGGAGATGGAAACGTGCCAAGCGTCTACCAAACACAAGTGACACACGAAACGTACTCGCACGTGCTGGTCAACGCAAATGAACCTCTGTGTTGTCAATTCGCTGCGTCTGAACAGCGCGCCCTTTTCGCCTATGGACACTGTGAAACGAGTGCAGGTACGTTTGTTTGCCTGGTAACTACAACAGAATCGTTGCATTGAGAGCCCAAGGCGTACGATCTTCCACACCATGAGGTAAGGGCGCACGCGTGAGCCTTGTCTCCGCGGGGAAAAGTACGCACTGTAACTGAGAGCGCGCTCTACCATGTCCTGATGATCTGGTGACACGCGCTCATTGCGCTATATATCTTGTAGTGCTGAAAACACTACACCTCCCTGAGTTGGCCATCGGCAGTGTTAAGTGGCAGATATAAATAGCTTGCCATTTGAATGTTGAAGGAGGTGTTCTTTGTGGCTCATGTGCTAGCACCTCGCACTCACAATTCGGAGGTCAGATGTTCAATTTGGTGCGATGGAGCCTTTTAGGGGCGAAGCTCCTTATGGCGTGGCTTGTGCGTCTCTCGTAGAACGTAACCACTGGTGGCACATACCCGAAATAGGTATAACATTTGACCTCCAAGGTGGTGCCGGTGAGAGATTTCTTCTGTGCGTTGTTTAACAATAAAAAATAGTGCTCAATGTACATGCCAATGGCTGATAATGAAGAATGAGAGACAGGAGCATTCGGCTTTTAGCCAACGCGCACGCTGCGATCCCCATTAGCAGCCATCGGCATGTACATTGAGCACTATCGGACAAGAAAGGGTTGCTACATTATACTCGCTGGGTGTAACCTCCTTAGTTTTAGAAATGTTTAGCGAGCGTTGAGCCGCAGGGTCATGAATACAATGAACTAGTATATACCATGAATGAATTCGAGGTGGTTAAAGGGGGGAAGCAGATACGAAGCGGAAGCCGTAAGAAATTAAAAGCTGAATCCTCCTGTCTCTCATTTCACATTAGGAGCCACTGGCATGTACATTCAGCACTATCTGACAGGAAAAGTTTGCTACGTTATACTCGCTAGGCGTAACCTCCTTGGTTTTAGAAAGGTTTAGCGAGCATTGGGCCGCAGTGCCATGAATACAGTGAACTAGTATATACTATCAAATCAAGGTGGTTGAAGGTGGGAAGTAGATCTGAAGCGCAAGCCGTAAGAAAGTGTGAGTGTGCCCCCTCTCGTTTAGTCCTTGGAATGTCCACTGAATGGCGGTGCTTCTATATGGGGAATATATGATAAAAAGACCCCACTCTCCATCATTCACTCTGTGAATATGCTGCTATTTTTTCTACATTACTTTTCTTTCTTTCGTTTTCATATATGCAGATAGGTATGCAAATAAGGTGAATAATGGTGACGCCGAAGTCAGCGGCAAAAGTCAGCCGAGAGTTTCTATATAATTGCTATCGCAATAAAAGTGCTTACTGCTCGCAATGCTTATATCGTATTTTCTGCATAGTTGACTATAAATACGACATAAACATTGTAGTTTGGTCGCATGGTCAAAGGCTTACATTTCATCGTCATGGGCAACGTGTCTTTAGTGCAGAAAAAATGAAAAATTAATACACTATTATTGGAGTACAAAAACCTCTTCAGTTTGACCTTCTGCTCGAGATAAGGGAGACGAAACATTTGCATCCAGGTGAACATCTCATTGGAAATCTGGCGTTGTCAACGGTGCATGGCTACAAAAATGCAAAAAAAGCTGTTTTTATTTTGCGAATTTCATGAAACATTGTTTACAAAGGTTGTACACTTGGCTTGATGTTAAAACATAAGTGCAGGTAGTATACCACATACCATTGATGGGACAAGGGAAGCATACACAGAAAAAGAAAGCGCTCTGTTATGTGTATGTCTTTTTTGTCACCCACAAATATTTGTTTCAAGCAATTTACAATGTGATTGCTTTTTTTAATGGAGTATCAGAATAAAACAATTGGCGGGTGACCAATTGACTTCCCTTCAGGTATAAATGGAAATGAAAACAATTAATTTATGGTTTAGAAAGATTATTTACTTTTGTTTCTTGTTAGCTGCGCAATTTATAACCACGGTTTTGCACAATACGTTTTCGTCAACGCAGTTTCTGTCAAAAAATGCAAACAATAATGTTATACCACCCAAAATTCACAAAAGAGAGACTGAAAGAGAAAATTTTGTGCGCATTATAAAATAACATGATATATAATACTTTGTTTGTTATTTCAAAATTGCATCCAGTGCAAACATGCAGTATTGATGTAACATGGTTGGCAACCCACTCTTCATAGGTGAGAAACATCTTACCCCGTGGTCGAACAACACTGTGTATGCATTTTTTGTGGACGTTATCAAATCTTCTTCGTGTATTGTGCGTCAATTCATTAAAGGCAACACACGCATGTTTCACGTTTTCAAGCAAGTTGACATTGGCACCCGCCTCTACATTCCGAAAGTTTGTCTGAAGTACGATTATTAGTGCATTGCGAAGGCATACTAACACAGGACTGATGCTTCAAAGCAAGCTAGAAATAAATGAACTGGCGCCCCTTGAAGAAAAGGAGACAAAAGTAAGCTTCACGATGTAACTGGCTACAAATATAGAGAATTTATGCGCTTCTGTGCTGCTGTACTTGTTTCCAATAATCCACATGCAAAGTAATTCTTAGGAAACATCAGGCATTTCCACCAATTATATTGAAGTGGAGCAGACGCACCCATGGGTAGGCGCCTGAGTAAGAGGACAAGAAAATATCCAAGTTGTGATTGCGTGACGGCCTGCTCCGTCTATCCACAAAGTGACAACTCCTTGACCACTCACAGTGCGATGAGTAGCTTAGCTCCTTGGATGTGCCCTCTGGGTATCAATACGTACCAATGGCGCAGTGTGATCACCCCAAAACAGCTTTCTTAACGCGTGATCACCTATACGAGTTCAATTGATTGATTGATATGTGGAGTTTAACGTCCCAAAACCACTATATGATTATACGAGTTCAAGTTTATGCTATGTTACAGGCTGCAATGTGCCTTCAACGCTTCAGCACATGATTGATACCATTCTTTGAGACCACAAGTGACAAATCTGCTTGTGTTAACTGGATGACATGTACGTTTTCTCTTCGAATTACCAGGCACACCTTAATAGTCTGCGCAACATTCCCCCATGTCTAATTTCTGCTGGTCTACAAATACGCATCAAGTGTAACTTTACTTTGGGAGCTACTTATAATAGGGCATGTCATCTCAAATGCTGGCATTTCTCGGAATTCCAATGAGCTTCGAGGTGTCGCTGATTGCTGAACGCTAACACCTATCATAGCCCCCCGAAGATTTATAAGCCCTGCTCCTGTTTTTGTCGCTTCGTGCTGTGACTTCGCATCAACCATTGCACCTTTGACGAGCCTGCTCACGACAAGCAAATGTATATGCGCATGGTGACATGCATGTGATTTCGCAGCTCACCAGTTGCACCAACAGTTGTTACAAGGCATCACGCATTCATGGCCCATGTTGGCTTCATGTCACGAAATACCCCTTGGCACTTTGGTGTTGATGGGCACTTCACTTGCAAGAATATAATATTCCTGTCCTGTATAGTACTGGTAGCAAGTAGACAGACACTAATGCACATTCCATCTCGTGTATAATACCACAGGTTGCGTTTCTGTCACCTCTCTTTACCAGATTTCAACACACAGCACCCCTGACTTGCTTTCAGAGCAGCATAAGCACCCATACATTTATTTGTTCCTCAAGTTTCTTCACAATTTATATGCTCTCTCTTCGACGAGAGTGCTATCCCACCTACTTCTCCGTTTTTTCGTGCGAGACAACATTCTGCATCATTGCAATTACATGCAAGGTGGTCGGAAGTGGCGCCTTGCTCTCCCTCATCATATTCCCGCCTTTATCTACGCGAGTTTTTATGCGCATTCACTAAGTGCTCACACCGGTGTTCTAAAACCTACACAAGACTGGGTGAGTAATATTATCAAGTACCTTTCCTCAAGTTTTGCTATCGCCCCTTGCACTAACTTCAGCACAAGCTGCACCCACGGTGTTAAAAAAGGTTACAGACTGTGGTAGATTGTTTTGTTAAAATCATCCCCACTTCATGAACATTGCATATTATTCTGGAACCTACGTCACTGCTAGCGATAACGCTAGAATATTCCATGGCAAAGGTGTAAATGCCATCACGCTTCGCCTCTTGTCAGTTGATCGACGGCTGACAATCCATTCACCGCTATCAGTGCAAGCCTGCAATCCAACTTTCCGTTTACTAGGCGCCAGTTGGGATAAATAAACAGCTTACTATTGGGCTCGCAGTGTGCTCCATTCATCCACATCACGACCCTGTGACATCTGGTGGAGGTGCTTCCCGGCCCTTGTACCGAAGGCCTCCATCTAGTCGTAAGCCAAGCCCACATCGTCAAGTGAACATGGACGCCAACGCTGAGCAGCGAGCCAGGCGCTGGCAGCAAGGGCTCCGCTAGAGTTAGCGCCTCTACCTGACCCAACACGGAAGACTAAAACCCTGAGCTAGACCACTGCGGTGATGACAGCTCACGTACCCCCTGCACCCAACCTCCTTCACTAGCCTGAGGAGCCTCCCACTTTCCGGAGATCGTCGTTTGAAAACCTAGAAAGCTGGCTGGAAACCTAAGATAAAGTCGCCGCCTTCAACAGCTGGGACACTGCCGAAAAACTGCACCGCGCCTACTTTTGCCTAGCAGACGCTGTAAGAACATTGTTTCAGATCCGGGAGCCTACCCTACGAACCTGGGATGTCTTTAAGACTACGGTTCTAAACATCTTCACGAGTTCTAAACATCTTCACGAGCGTCGTTCACAAGAAACGTGCCGCTAATCACTTGGAGACACGTGTCCAACTTCCCAACGAAGGTGTGAACGTCTTCGTAGAAGAGATGTCCCGGCTGTTCCATCACGCCAACCCTAACATGATCGAGGAGAAAAAAGTGAGCTTCCTTATTAGGGGTGTAAAGCAAGAACTCTTTACTGGACTAATCAGCAACCCACCAAAGAAGGTCTCTGAATTTGCCTTGGAAGCATCGACAATTGACAAGATGCTCGAAGTGCGGACACAGCAATACAACCGCAGCTTCTCGGCTGCAAGCAAAATCAAATCATTCGGAACCACGGACCTGCGTGAGACTATTGTAGCGGTCGTACAAGAGGAGCTGAGAAAATCACTACCTTCAGCGCAGCCTCAAGTGAACTCCATCCCGGATGTCGTACGCAGGAGATTGAATAATCGCTGGGTGAACCTCAGCTTTCACAGCCACAGGTGTGAGCCATGAGCTATGCTGCAGCAGCCCGTAGTCAGGTCCCTCCTCCACGTCCCCACCCAGACGCCTCATTGCCGCAGTTTTGCCGTCAGGCAACGTCAAGGTCCCTGCGTCGTCATACCGCCCGCCAACCTGCCAACGATAGAAGCCGAGGAAAAGGAACGTCTGGAGCGCCCCCGACCATCGCCCACTGTGCTACCACTGCGGGAAAGCTGGCCACAACTACCGCCACTACCAGTACCGACAAATGGGGCTACACAATTTTGACGTAAATGCGCTGTGTTCACAGCGGAGTGAATGACCTGAAGATATCGCCGACTCCCTTGCAGGAGCACAGTGGACACCCCAACAACCTTACCGTTCCCCATCACCAGGCTGCTACATGTCACCGCAACGCCCACAGTACAGTGGCCCTTCTGGGGGCTGTTCCCGAGTCCATATTGAAAAAAAAACAAGGGCAGAAACCAGTGGAGGTGCGGTTGCTGTACGACGGACTACCGAAGATCCCCCGCCGTGGACAATGATGATGGCGCAACTAAATCGCGGCACCCCTGCACCTATTACCAACGTTTCGTCAGAAGTTTTCGGCAGATCGTGGAGCTACTAAATCACCTCATGCAGAGCAATGTCGAATTCAGGTGGGAACCAGCACAAGCGGAAGCACTTTAGACACTTAAAAAATGCCTCTAGACACCACAGATATTTGCGCATTCTGACGAATACGCCGAAACAGAAGTAGACACCGACGCAAGCAGCATAGGGCTCGGTGCCGTCCTTATCAAAAGACCAATGACGTGGAAAGCGTTATTAGTTAAACTAGTCGGTCACTATCCAAGGCTGAAGCCAAGCATTCCACAACAGAAAAGGAGTGCCTTTCCATCATCTGGGCAGCGTCAAAGTTTAGCCCCTACCTCTACAGCAGGCTTTTGAAAGTTGTTAGTGACCACCACGCCTTGTGTTGTTAAGCCAATTTGAAAGACCCCTCCGGTCGCCATAGACTACAAGAATTCAACGTGACCGTCGTTAACAAGTATTAAAGAAACATTCTGTTGCCCACTGCTTGTCTCTCGCCCCCGTCGAACCACCGCCGCCTGACGACTTGGGTGAGGAAAGTTCTTCAAGAACCGTAACTACCGATGATTTCGCTGAGAAAGAGTGAGATGACTCGGCACTCAAAAGTCTTGTCGAAAAACTTAAAAGGTAACAGCTCGACTGTTCCGAAAGTTTTTAAGAGTGGACTAAAGTAGTTCTTCATGCGAAAAGGAGTTATCTCAAAGAAGAACTTCTCGCTCTTTCGAGCTGGACACCTTCTCGTGGTTCCTTCAGCAGTGATACCAGAAGTACTCAAAACTCTACAGGACGATCCGACAGCTAAACATTTCAGTGTTTCCCGTATGCTTGCAAGAATAAAAGAAAACTACTAGCGGGCGCGACTTGCCGCCGACGTTACTCGCTACGTAAAGACTTTCCGCGACTGTCAGTGACAAAAGACACCACCGAATAGGCGATCCAGACTTCTCCAGTTCATTGAGCCACCTCACTAACTGTTCTAGCAAATCCGCATGAAGCTACTAGGGCAAGAGTAGGGCTGTTCCCTGCGTCGAATTACGGAAGCAAATGAATCATCGTGCCTACTGGCTACTTCAGACGCTACGCCGAAACAAAGGCCCTGCCCAAATGCAGTGTTTCCGAGGTAGGTAGCAAAGTTCTTCGTGAAGAACATCCCTCTGTGTCACAGAGTTTCACAGGTCCTCATTTCTGGTGCAGATACGGCCTTTACGGTGGACCTAGCTTTGGCTATCCTAAGGTACTGCCAGACAAGTCACCGCCGGATCACTGCCTACCATCCACACACCAACGGCCTCACCAAACGTCTTAATAAGACTATCGCGGATATGCTGCTCATGTACGTCTACGTCGAGCACAAGAGATGGGATGAAATTCATCCGTACGTGACATACTAGTACAATACGGCCGTCTTAGAAACGAAGCAGATTACGCCGTACAAGTTATTATATGGAAGAAACCGGAAGCGGCACTCGACGTCGCTGACTGTGAGAACCTCGACGTCACCGCCTACTTTCAGCGAGCTGTGGAAGCTCGTCAACTCACCGGCCTGCGCATCAAGAATCAGCAGGCGATCGACAGCCACCGTTTTACAATCTTTGACGTAGTTTCGTGGAGTACCAGGCCGGGGAGCGTGTCTGGGTATGGACGCCAATAGGTCGACGTAAGCTCAGTAAAAAGTTCTGCATCGGTACTTAGGACCGTAAAGAGTAGTTCAACGTCTCGACCCACTTGACTACAAGGTTGTTCCCGACGGCGTTACAAACTTTCAACGGCACCGTGCTCGACCAGAATTTGTCCATGTCATGCGCCTCGAGCCATTTCATGCGCGAACACTACGAGTTTATTTTGTTGTTGTTGTGCTTTGTCGCTTGTAATTATTGTTTATTGTCTTTTTTATTGTACCTTCGTCTTTTGTTAACGCATCGCGACGATGCCTTTTTCAGAAAAGGGCAAGGGCATGTTCCATTCCTCAAGTTTTGTTATCGCCTCGTTGCACTATGTTCATCGCAAACCACGCCTATGGGGTCACAGAACGTTCGAGGCTGTAGTAGATCACTTTGTTAGGATCACGCCCACTTCTTGAACATTACAGGTTATTCTGGAACCTACGTCGCTACTAGCGATAGCGCAAGAATAATGCACGGCAAGGGTATTATTACCAACACGCTTCGCCACTTGTGAATTTATTGACGGTCTATTATTCGTTCACCGCTATCACTGCAAGAGTGCAAGCCGACTTTCCGTTCACTGGGCACACATGCGCCCAAATAAACAGTTTAATATTAGACTCGCAGTGTGGTTCATTCGTCCGCGTCACGACCCTGGCGAGGAGTGTACCACATTGTGCAAAAATACGCCCCGTTTCACACTATATGCAAGCTGGTCAAGACACCTCTGCGACACCTTCCTCGCACTTTGGAGCCGAAGTCAGCTCCGCATCGTATCGCGCCTCACTCGTGCGCTACGCATAATAAGCTCAAGGGGCTTCGCCCGATCTTGATGCTATCGCGTGATGATCAAAGGCGCGTTGCCCAGAGTAGATTTTAAATGTGACGGACTGAATAAACGAAGAGCACTAGCTGCCTGACGCACGCACCTGCTGTTACGCTGATCCCTGGTCCCATACATGGTGTCAGAAGCATCTAGGCCGTACCCCCAGCTGCCCATCCGCGGAATGCCAGCATAGAATTAGTGAAGCCTCCAGAGCCGCTGCGGTTGGAAGGTGATACATGCAAGTGATGGGTACTTTTCAAGCAACGCTTCGAGCTCTTTTTGACAGCGACAGAGTCATGAAAGCACGACGTGCTTTGACGAAAACTGCGCTGCTGTTAAGCATCGCTGGAGAAAAAGCCATAGAGGTGTACAACACCTTCAGTTTCACTGAAGACAAGGACAAGATTGACTACGACGTGGTAATCAAAAAGTGTGACGACTATTGTGTGTCTCAAGTTAATGAGGTAAATCAGCGTTATCTGTTTCGTACCCGAAAGCAAAAAACCGGGTGAGCCTTTTGAACATTTTTTACGAGACTTGAAGACGAAGGCAGGAGCGTGCAATTTTGGAGAGCAAGCAGATTCAATGATAAGATCAAATTGTTTTTGGCACAAACGAAGCTAAGACTCGTGAGAAGCTTTTGTCGGACAACAAGTTAACGTTACAAAAGGCCGAAGAAGTATGCAAGGGAGTTGAGATAACGGCAGCAAACCAAAAAATCTGGGCGCTAGAGCAGAAACCAGTAGATACCGTGCACAAGACAAGTGGCAGTTCACAGGCTAAGCAGCAGAAGAGCGGTAAATGCCGAAAGGGTGGTCGGGCGCACGCACCGCGCAAATGCCCAGCGTACGGACAGACATGCCGCGCGTGTCATAAGAAAAGTCACTTTGCCTTATGCGGCAAAACAAAGCCGCAAGTAGGTGAACTGCAGGGAAGCGATGATGATTTTTAAATTCTCACGATTGGTAGTAAGAGCAGTCGATCAGACTGGATAGTCACAGCAAAAGTGGGAGGAAAGCTTATTGCTTTCAAAGTGAACACTGGGTCTCAGGCTAATTTGCTCCCAGCTGCGTTGTACGCAAGCATGAACCTCAAGCCAATGTTAAAGCCCAGCAGTGTCGTCCCACGCTCCTACAGTGGAAACGAGATCAATCACATGGGTATCGCGAGGCAAGAAGTGACATTGCATGACCGTACTTCCGTTCAGGACTTCTTCATTGTCCGCAAGAGAACTCAAGCGATTCTCGTTCCGCAGGCATGCGAGACGCTCGGAATAATCGCGTGACAGGTGAAACCGTTTCGCAAACTAGTTCCGAAGCAGTAGTTAAAGACTATTGCCAATTTTTTTCTGGCACAGGTTATCTCCAACGCCACTACCGCATGGTCCTACGCGAAGGAGCGCTCCCAGTAGTCCAGACAGCCCGTCGAGTACCGCTGGCCTTGAGGCAGCCGCTTTGAAAGCAGCTGGATCGCAAGGAGCGGGAAGGCATAATTGTCAAGGTCACGAAACCTACAGCATGGGTGAGCCCTCTCGTCATAGTGCGCAAGAAGGATGGGAAACTGCGCGTGTGAATGGATCCGCGTAAAATTAACGAGGCCATAAAGCGGGAACACTTCGAAATGCCAAGGAGAGAAGATATCGAGTTGGAGCTCGCAGGGACTAAGGTGTTCACGCGACTAGACGCCAATTCATGATTTTACCAAATTCCACTGCATGACGAAACGTCGAAAATCTGCACTGTCGCGACGCCTTTCGGTCGTTACCGATTTTCGCAATTGCCTTTTGGCATATCAGCAGCCTCTGAGGTCTTTCAGAAAGCCCTTACCGACACGTTTGAGGCTTTGCCTGGAACTAAAGTCTATGTCGATGACATACTTATCTGGGGATCATCAAGACAAGAGCATAACCAACGACTGAGGCAGGTGCTGAAGGCGGCAGAAAAAGCAGGACTATCGTTTAACCCAGGTAAATGCATCGTTGGTGTCAATCAGAGAAGCTTCCTAGGCGATGAAATTTCTGCGGAAGGCATCAGGCCGAATCCTTCACTCATTCAGGCAATGCTGCAGATTCTTGAGGCACGCGACAAGCTAGCAGCACAACGAATGCTATGGGTTGTGAACTACTTCAGCAAATTTATTGTCACATTAGCTGAGAGAATGAAGCTACTGCGCAGAATAATTAAGAAAGATGCGGTGTTCGGATGGACTCCCAATGACACACAGGAATGGCGTCAAATATGCCACAGCTTGAGTAGCCAACCGTTGCTGTTGATCTGACAAGAGAAACGAAGATTTCATGTGACGCGTCACGCAGCGGTTTAGGTGCTGCGCTGTTGCAGAACTACAACGGCTCGTGGAAGCCCGTGGCATACGATTTAAGAACGCTGTCCGAAGCAGAAACACGCTATTCCGAAAAAGAAAAAGAAGCTCTTGCCATTGCATACGGTTGCGAGAAGTTCGACCACTTTGTGTACGGCCGAATGGTCATCACTGAAACGGACCACCACCCTTTGATTGCCATATCAAAGAAAGCGATTGGCGACATGCCACCCAGACTGCAACGTTTTTTCATGCGATTGCTTAGATATAACTTTGAACTGCATTTTGTTCCAGGGAAGCAGCATATGCTTGCAGATATGCTGTCGAGAGCACCCAGCAGTGAAGGCAGCGATGACGTCAGCACGGATGACGCAGAAGTGCATGCCGTAAGTACGGTATCCTTATTTATCAGCGAGGGAACGTGGAAGCGTCTGGCTGAGGAAACTGCCAAAGACAGCTATCTGAAAGTAGTGCTGTAGAATTTGACCACGGGTGAATTAATAGAGGGCCCGCTGAAGCCTTTTCAACCCGAGCTCTCTTCCATTAAAGGCGTCTTGTTTAAGGGGCTGAAGGTCGTAATTCAGAACAGCTTGAAAAGTGAGACGTTGCATAAGATATATGAAGGGCACATGGGAATCGCCAAATGTAAAGTTAGGGCTCGTCGCCTCGTTTTCTGGCAATAAGCGAAAACTAGCCCAAATTGTCATTATTCTTCGTTTTCTGGCCTGGCGTGAATTCTGAAATTAAAGCATTCGCCGAGAGGTGTGCAACATGCAAACAATTTGCGTACAGCCAGCCGAAGGAACCACTTCTGATGCGGTCCGTGCCTGACCAACCCTGGTATCGCGTAGGCATAGACCTCTTTTTCTCTACCTGTGTGTCTACGATGCATTCTCAAACTTCCCGGAAGTCGAATACCTCCGAGACACCACTGCAAGGACCGTCGTCAACACCACTAGTGCTATTTTTGCACGTTAGGGCATACCTATGGAGGTGCTATCAGACAATGGCCCTCAATTTTTGAGCAGTGAATTCGCTTCATTTGCGCGCACTTACGATTTCAAGCACATTACCTCAAGTCCAGGGTTCCCGCGTTCTAATGAACTATCTGAAAAGGGGGTGCAGGTTGATTGATATCTAGGGTTTAAGGTCCCAAAACCACTATACGATTATGAGAGACGCCGTAGTGGAGGGCTCCGGAAATTTCGACCACCTGGGGTTCTTTAACGTGCACCCAAATCTGAGCACACGGGCCTACAACATTTCCACCTCCATCGGAAAAGGGGGTGCAGGTATTGAAGAGACTTCTTAAGAAGGCTACCGAAGCTAAACAGGATTTTTGATTGGTTCTTTTGGCCTACAGGACCTCTCCTTTGTAATGTGGACTGACACCTCCAGAGATCCTCCAGGGCCGCCGGCTGCGGACGCAGCTACCCGACTACAAGTATGGCCCTTCTCACCGAGTCGTCAAGCATCGTCAGTCTCAACCGTCCACACAGCCACAAGCCCCACTTCATGAAGGCGACGTTGCGCGAGTCCAGAGCGGCTCGTGGGCCACCAAAGCACGGGTTCTGAAGCCGTCAACATATCCAACGTCGTACCACGTAATCGCACAGGAAGGGCGCTGCCTCCGGCGCAACCACAAGCACTTGCTACCGACTGGACAATCCTTCCAGCAAAACTCTGTTCCACATGGGAGCAACGTAGAGCCAAGCACCTCGACAGCTGCGCGGCACGTCGAAGACAGCGCCAAGCAATGACCCAACTACCGCGGGCACGCAGAGTAGTCCAATGCCAGCACCCGGAAGGTCGCTGAGAATGCAAAGACCACCACCACGACGACTAGAATATGACTAAGACTTTGAACAAATTGCTTGAACTCTCTCTTTGTTTCTATATGTTCTTCATTTGTTACGAAGTGCCACCTCAAGCTATCGTGTTTTCCGCATATGTCAATAACTGCACAGTTTCTTTGTTTTCCTAAGGAAAAAGGATGTATCGTATCGCGCCTCACTTGTGCGCTACGCGCGATAAGCTGAAGGGGCTTCGCCCGATCTTGATGCTATCGCGTGTTGATCAAAGGGGGGTTGCCCAGAGTGTATTATAAATGTGACGGACTGAATATACGTAGAGCGCTAGCTGCCTGACGCACGCACTTGCTGTCACGCTAATCCCTGGTCCCATACACCTGTCACCTCTTTAAACGCGTTCGAATGGACCTATACTGCCCCGCCGGTAGAGTAGCTGTGGAAAACGGTGAAATATTGTCGACGCCTATTAAAATGACACGTTATACTGCGACTGCAACTCTCCCGGCACCGAACACCCGTGAAGTTGAAATTTTCATTTTTCGGCTTCATTTTACACCAAGGAGCCCCATGGGAACTACTCGGAGATAGGAGTAATGTGCTTCTGTTGGCTGTCAACTAAGCCTTCCTCGCTGCATGCAGCATCAGTCACAGCAAGTTGACCGCCTGCTATTCACAAACAGATGGCCTAACCGAGTGGTTCAACCGCATCCTCGTCGGCATGCTAAGGGTGTATACCTCACCCGCATACACAAACTGAGCCACTGTACTGCTTATTGTTTCCTTCAAATACGGCACCACTACTAAGGTGAATACCAGCTTTTCCTGCGTCTTTATTTTATACGGTCACGAGCATTACCACTCACTGGACACCACATTCTTATACTGCCCTGATGCCTCTAAGTGCACTCGAACTTCTGAAATAACCTGCTACACCAAAGAATGCCGTCAGTAGGCTCCTCGCCTGACGATCTAGCTTTAGGTTGCAAGAGACGCCACATGAGATTAATTACAAGCTGCTGTTTTTACTGCTGAATGCCTTGTATGTGCATGGGTATCATCCAAGTCCTCGGCCACTCCACCAAACTTCTGGTTTAGTACTATAGTTTGCACCAAGCCATCGATGCCACCTCGCCGGTCAGTTACATGTTCAAGCCCCTCACGTAATCGCCAGACTGGCGCTGTCGAGAATGCGAGACCGCAGACACCAACTGTTCAAAGCCGTACTAGGACACGACACCGTGCTTGTACCTCCTCCCTGAGCCCCACGATGACTAAATTTTACGCCGAGGGTATTGTGAAGCAGATGCATCAATGGTTAAAGCCCTAACCACGTGCGCGCCATTTTCTAGCGACAGGGAGAAGCCGTAGCGAAAAACTTTCTCCATCGCGCCATCACGTCGCGGTGGCTGCTACCGCATGTCGGCGACAAAGTGTCATTGTTGCTTGAATGAATAATATTGCCTGCATATCCATAAATTGCGAATAGTAGTTTAAAAGTTGGTGGATGGACAACATGCCTCATGTATTGCTGTCTTGTGTGCATAAGGAAGCCACAAAAGCATTTCACAACTTTCTTTTATTCGCAATATTCGGTTTAACCGTGGCATGCTGCTCAGAAGCGTACGCTACGACGCCCACGATGCACTTCGCATGAAGATTTCGCATTATAACAAGTGACCGAATTATCACAAGCTACCACCGACACATCAAAACAAACCTTCGATAACAAAATTTACGTAAAAATGTGCCCATGTTGCCCATCAACGTGTGAGACCAGAATGTAAAAAAAGGTAGTCGCTACCTTGCATATATACCTCGAAGTACGTCCAGAAATAACAAGCATCAAGAGCAAATAGCAACAGATGCGAGGGCCAAGCACGCAGCCATGTTGCCGGAAATCATCAAGCTGGCTTTCGGGCAACAAGCTATCATTTCTAGTTTTCTAAAAAACACGTGACGTGACAAGTAGCGGTGACGGATGAGTCTCCACGACAGCAAGTCTTCTCGCTCGTCACTGCTGCTTCTCTTTGTCGCGAGGAAAACGCGTGCATGCGGTTACAGTTATCTATCTATCTATCTATCTATCTATCTATCTATCTATCTATCTATCTATCTATCTATCTATCTATCTATGTATCTATGTTTTGAAGCTCTATATGTGGCTTCCTCTACCTCTACTTTACACACATGAAACAATAAAGTTTATAGGTGTAACACGAACACGAGGAGCAGGTGATTACCTGAATAGCGTGATACACTTGACGTAAAGGCCACGTGCCGCACATACCCCCCCTGCCTAGGCCCAAGGAATGCAGATATGAGCCACGGCCGACAGGTTATAGTTCGTGATGTCGAGCCGATACGACCTTATCTGCAACATGCACTGTGGAAGAAGGGCGAGGAGAAAACATGTGCATTGTACATGCGCGGGACAAGCGTTAGCATCTGAAAAAAAACGAAGGGTGTGGAAAAGCGGAGGGCGGATAACCAATACATGCTGACATGGTGAGACGATCTCAGGGGCTTTTTAGTGCTACACCTGCGATCGGACGCACTGCTGGTCACGCTAGACGCGATGGGTTTTTCCTCCGTGCGTGATCTAGCGAAGAGGCAACGCTCGTTTGGGTGTCCACTAAGGCGAGTCAATGGACACTTTTAGTTGGGCGTACGTAACGAGCCCACGTACGCAGCAATGCCACGGGAGAAAACTGTGCAGATGTCGTAGGTAACGCATCGATTCCAGAGATGCATACATACATCCGAAAAAAAAAACACGGCGTGTGTAAACGTGAAGAGGCGAAGCGTGCGCAGCGTGACGCTCTCGCGATATCATAATCGATATTGGAATGAGATAGCAAAATGACAGCGATAGCTTTGAACGTAGAGAGCAACCAAGCCGGCCAAACCAAGTATATTTTACTTTGAAGGACGATGTTGCGACCGCACGAGGGCGCTAAAAAGCACCGGGCTCTCAAGGTGGATGGACGTGTTTTTTGAGCACTCCGGATCGACTGCGCGGATAAGTGTTTTTGCATGTTTTGAGCTTGTTTTTATAATTATAAGGCATCGGTTGAAATCTTCGTCGCACTTACTTTGTGGTACGGCATTTTCGGGGACCAGACACCAGGTATTTATTAGTTAGTGCGGGTGTGTGTGTTTGAAATTTTTTTTTATTTTTTTTTCTTTTGCCACCCCGTGGGGGAGGTACGCGTATATTGAACACGCAAATTTTTGTAGTAGAGCTTAGACGTTCTTTTTTCGAAGTGCAGGGCTCGAATTTAGTAATTATCGAGTATAGGGACAATTGGTGTCAGAAAGGCATGGTTAAAAAGACTGTAAAGTGTTCAGGATGTGAAGTGGGTCTGAAAGTGGACCCAAGCGTAGAAGCGGATGAAGAAGAGGCTGACGCGAAGTGTAGGCAATGTGAGGTCGAGGAAAAATAGTGAAAATGATGGTTGCCCAGAGTGAACTGCTGATGAGAATCGCCGAGCTCGAGACTGCGTTGGTGACAGAGCAAGAGAAAACCAGGGCAATGGGAGAAAGACTGAAGTCCGCCGAGGAAGCGCTAGCGAAGCTGAACAAAGAAGCGACCTACCGAGAGAACAGTAGGGAACCGGCAACCAGAACGGTGGAGAAGGAAAAGCAAGCAAGTTTGAAAAAACAGGTTTAGCCGGTTCAACTGTCGCAAGGCCCAGCTTCAGCTAGGTAGTGGTGGGGCAGGGAGGAAACAAAGCAGCCGGCGTCACAGGTGCAAGTAGCCCCCAGGGGCAGAACACTCCAGCTAAAAAGTCACAGCATGTGATAATCGCCGGGGACTCGAATTTAAATCGATGCACAGAATCCATCAAAGAGAGGGTAAGAGGTGACAAGAGGGTTGCAGTAGGGGCGTTCCCAGGACGCAAGCTGGAAGCAGTCATGAGGCAAGCAAGCGCAAAGCTCAAAACGACAGCTGATAGACGAAACCTCGTGATAATTTAAGGTGGTTTATACGATGTCCTCAAGGAAGATGCAGAAGGACTAGCAGCCACACTGGCGAAAGGCGTCGATGACATGCGCGCCACTTCTCCTAAGGTACAGGTAGTGATATGCACGATACCGGAGGTACCGATGCGTGATAGCAAACTGCAAAGAGCGGTGGTCAACGCAAACCAAGACATATGGCGGATGAGTCGAGAGAAAGGCTTTGAGGTGGTGGAAATAAACAGAGAGGTGCATAGGTGGGGGGGGGGTTCAACGAGACAGAATTCACTTCGATGGGCGGCTAGGTCATGAGGTGGGTTGGCGACTTGCAGGACGCGCAGTAGCTTTTTTGGGGGGCAAGTGAGCCCTTCGGGGTGCAGGATAGCTAGTAACGAGGACAACAACCAGGGAGACTCTTCGACAGGTAGTATGGACAGATACGATTTAAAAGTGGCACCAATATCTAAGATAGGTAGAGTCCGGGGCAAATGTAGACGTAGCCACGAGCGCCGAGCCAATTCAGACTTAGGGTATATTAACATGCAGGGTGGTAGGAACATGTTGAAGTGGGAAGAGATAGAAGAGCAGCTAAGGGAAGAGAGGCCGATGGTATACGGTTTTGTAGAAACACATCTCATGGACATGGAACAACCTCCGAACAATCCGGACTACGCGTGGGCGTATTGTAATAGAACAGAAGGCAGCAGAAAGGGGGGAGGTATTGGGGCATTCATTTATAAAAGTACAGACTGGCAAAAGGCCAAGCAGGAGTGCAAGGAACATTTATGGCTAAAAGGGAAAGTGGCAGGTCAAATGACACTCCTTGGTTTCGTGTACTTGTGGACGGGAGCAAAGGCCAGAGAGGAAAACCAGGCAATGGTACAGTGTATATCAAAGGACATTCAGGAGCTGGGAAGAGAGTGCGAGATAAGTATACTTGGAGACATGAATGCGCACATAAAAGATATAGATGGGTATACCGACCCGACAGGCAAAATGATCATGGATATGTGTGAAAGGCTCGATTTGATCATTTGCAACAGTACCGAGAAATGTGAAGGGCAAATAACATAGGAGGTAGGAAGGCTTCAGTCGACGATAGATTATGCACTGATGTCACACAGGATGTATGATAAGCTCAGGGGAATGCACATAGATGAAGGTGGCTCCAGAAGTCTGGGTAGCGATCACAAACGTATCAAGCTAAGTTTTGGAAGAGCAGTGAAAGTGGGAAGGAGACAAGATGAGCAACTACAGCAAAAATTTTATCCAGAAAGGCAAATTGAAATAGCCACCAAACAAATTGAGAAAGTAATCACGGAGGATAATAAGACAGTGTGGACATCATCATCATCATCATCATCGTCATCATCAGCCTGTCTACGTCCACTGCAGGACAAAGGCCTCTCCCATGTTCCGCCAGTTAACCCGGTCCTGTGCTTGCTGTTGCCAATTTGTACCCGCAAACTTCCTAATCTCATCTGCCCACCTAACCTTCTGTCTCCCCCTACCCCGCTTCCCTTCTCTGGGAATCCAGTTGGTGACCCTTAATGACCAGCGGTTATCCTGTCTACGTGCTACATGCCCGGCCCATGCCCATTTCCTCTTCTTTATTGCAGCTATGATATCCTTAACTCCCGTTTGTCCCCTAATCCACTCTGCTCTCTTCTTGTCTCTTAAGGTTACACCTACCATTTTTCTTTCCATTGCTCGCTGCGTCGTCCTCAATTTAAGTTGAACCCTCTTTGTGAGTCTCCAGGTTTCTGCTCCGTAGCTAAGTACCGGCAAGATACAGCTATTATATACCTTCCTCTTGAGGGACAGTGGTAATCTACTTGTCATAATTTGAGAGTGCCTGCCGAATGTGCTCCACCCCATTCTTATTCTTCTAGTTACTTCAATCTCCTGGTTAGGCTCTGCGGTTATTACCTGCCCTAAGTAGACATAGCCTTTTACAACTTCAAGTGCACTATTACCTATCGCAAAGCGCTGCTCCTTTCCGAGGTTGTTGTACATTACTTTCGTTTTCTGCAGATTAATTTTAAGACCCACCTTTCTGCTCTCCTTGTCTAACTCCGTAATCATGATTTGCAATTCGTCCCCTGAGTTACTCAGCAATGCAATGTCATCGGCGAAGCGCAGGTTACTGAGGTACTCTCCATTAACTCTTATCCCTAACTGTTCCCATTCTAGGCTTCTGAAAACGTCCTGTAAGCACGCAGTGAATAGCATTGGGGAGATTGTGTCCCCCTGCCTTACACCCTTCTTTATTGGTATTCTGTTGCTTTTTTATGAAGCACTATGGTAGCAGTTGATCCCCTGTAGATTTCTTCCAGAATGTTTATATATATTTCATCTACGCCTTGATTCCGCAGTGTCTGCATGACGGCTGATATTTCTACTGAATCAAACGCCTTCTCGTAATCTATGAAGGCTATGTATAGTGGTTGGTTATACTCTGAGCATTTCTCTATTACCTGATTGATAGTATGAATGTGGTCAATTGTTGAGTAGGCTGTTCGAAATCCTGCTTGTTCCTTTGGTTGATTGAATTGTAATGTTTTCTTTCCTCTGTTAGCAATTACCTTTGTAAATAGCTTGTATACTACAGAGAGCAAGCTGATCGGCCTGTAATTCTTCAAGTCCTTGTCATCTCCTTTCTTATGTATTAAGATGATGTTAGCGTTCTTCCAAGACTCTGGTACTCTTCCCGTCAGGAGACACCTCGTAAATAGAGTGGCTAGTTTTTCTAACACTATCTGTCCTCTATCTTTCAGCAGATCTGATGTTACTTGATCCTCACCAGCAGCTTTGCCTCTGTGCATGCTCTCCAAAGCTTTTCTGACTTCTTCTATCATTACCGGTGGGGTGTCGTCTGGGTTACTGCTAGTTCTTATAGTATTAAGGTCGTGGTTGTCTCGGCTACTGTACAGATCTCTGTAAAACTCCTCCGCTATTTTAACTATCCTATCCATATTGGTAGTTAATTTGCCTTCTTTGTCCCTTAGTGCATACATCCGCCTTTTGCCTATCCCAAGTTTCCTCTTCACAGCTTTGACGCTTCCTCCGTTTTTCAGAGCGTGCTCCATTCTCTCCATGTTATACCTTCTTACATCGCATACTTTACGTCTATTAATCAGCTTCGAAAGCTCTGCCAGTTCTATTTTGTCTGTTGTACTTGACACTTTCATAATTTGACGCTTCTTAATTAGGTTCTTCGTTTCCTGGGAAAGCTTGCCGGTGTCCTGTCTAGCTACCCTGCCTCCAACTTCCACTGCACACTCCGTGATGATACTCGTCAGATTATCATTCATTGTATCTACGCTAAGGTTGGTTTCATCGCTAAGAGCAGAGTACCTGTTCTGCAGTGACACTCAGAATTCCTGTACTTTCCCTCTCAGTGCTAGCTTATTGATTTGCTTCTTGCGTATCAGTTTCTGTCGTTCCTTCTTCAAGTCTAGGCGGATTCGAGCCCGTACCATTCTATGGTCACTGCATCTTACCTTGCCGACCACTTCCACATCCTGCACGACTCCTGGATGTGCAGTCATTATAAAGTCTATTTTGTTCTTAATTACGCCATTAGGGCTCCATCCATGTGCACTTGCGGTTTTCTCGTTTTCGGTAGAAGGTATTCAAAATACGCAAATTATTGCGTTCTGCGAAGTCTACTAGTAGCTCTCCTCTGGCGTTTCTAGTGCCGATGCCATAATCTCCTACTGCCTGGTCTCCAGCCTGCTTCTTCCCTACCTTTGCATTAAAGTCGCCCATTACTATAGTATACTGTGTTTTCACCTTACTCATTGCCAATTCCACGTCTTTATAGAAGCTTTCAACTGAAGCGTCATCATGGCTGGATGTAGGCGCGTAAGCCTGTACTACCTTCAGTTTGTATCTTTTATTCAGTTTAATTACAATGCCTACCACCCTTTCAATAATGCTATAGTAATCCTCTATGTTGCCAGCTATGTTTCTGTGAATTAGGAACCCTACTCCCAGTTCTCTTCTCTCTGCCAAGCCCCGATAGCAAATGACGTGCCCATTCTGTAGCACAGTATGGGCCTCATCTGTCCTCCTAACCTCACTCAGCCCTATTATATTCCATTTAATGCCTTCTAGCTCCTCGAATAATACAGCTAGACTTCCCTCACTAGATAACGTTCTAATGTTAAACGTTGCTAAGTTCAAGTTCCAATGGTGGCCTGTCCGTATGCAGAGATTCCTAGCACCATCTGCTGCTTTGCAGATCTGACCGCCGCCGTGGTCAGTTGCTCCGCAGCTGGTGGGGACTGAGGGCCGTGAGTTCATTGACGAATGCCTACGGGAGGGGGTGGCCAAATACTGCACCAGGGTGGCCAATCCTTCTCTGGTGAGATCATCGGTGCGTACCGGCTTTAAGCCGGTACGATCAGACAGTGTGGACATACACGAATCTAATTAGTCTTTTTGAGCTAGAGCTTGCAAAGACGCGTGACAAGTCACCCCGGAAAAGAAGACACAAACCCAAAAGTTGGTGGGATGAGGAATTTAAGAGAGCCATAGCAAAACGTCAGGAAGCCTCTAGGGAACACAGACATGGTAAGCAGCGGGGTGAACCAACAGATGATGTTGAAAGAAAATGGGCAACCTTTCTAAGCTGTTGAAGGGATGCATCCCTTCTGATCAATGAAAAGATTAGAAGGAACGGAGCTCAGTGGCTGGCAGAAGTACATAAAAAAAATTGCCCGCAGCTTCCCTCGGGGGAACACTGAGGAGGATGCGGAACATATAATTGGTTAACGGGGTGGTAAAGTGCGACTTACTTGGGTCGATGGCTAAATTGGTTAACGTGGTTGTGAAATGGGGTGTTAAATTGCGAATTACTTGGGTCGATGGCCAAATTGGTTAACGTGGTTGTAGGAGGGGGTGTTAAATGAGTGAACACGTACACACGTATGCGAAAGGACGGCGCTGGTCGAAGGGACGTCGATCATTGTGTTGGTGGATTCGTTGGAATTCATTTCACCGCGACCTTGGACGTCGACGCGCCGTACAAATCAACCGACGAGCGGCAACTGAGCGAGCGAGCGCCGACCTTGAGTATATATACAGCGCGACGGCGCATGCACTGTCAGCTGTTGAATGTTCTCGAAGGAGAAGCGCGCGCGCGGCACAGATGGCGACGGCGCGACGGCGCATGCGCTGTCAGCTGTCGAATGTTCGAGAAGGAGAAGCGCGCGTGGCTCAGATGGTGGGCGACGGTGCGACGGCGCATGCGCGCGCGTCAGCTGTCGAATGTTCGAGAAGCGGTGCGGACGGCGCGGACGGCGCACTACAAGGCGCGAGTATAAGATGCTTCCGCATCTAAAAGATAGAAAGGCAGCTGCGAAATTTTAGAACCATCTAAACTCCTTAAGAAATGAGACGAGCCTAGAGCACAGTTTTATAACTAAGCCCAAGGTGCTAGGCTAGAAGGGGACGAAGCTATTGAATATATAAGAACAAGGGTGACAGAAAAATTTCAACAAAGAAGTACTTCTTGCACCACAATAGACAAGGGCGAATAAAGTGGTGCAATGGCTCCATTTTCACAACAAGACTGGGAAAGGGCTGAGGAAACGGTTCCTAGAAGTACATCAACAGGCCCAGATAGCACTCCAATTAGGCTGATAAAGACTTTAGGTCGGAAGTCTAAGCAGGCTTTGAGAGAGGCAGTGAGCACAATAATAATCGATGGTGAAGTTCCCGATGGATGGAAACTTAGCAGGATGAGCATGATCTATAAAGGAAAGGGGGACAAAGCTGACATAAACAACTACCGTCCTATAACAGTGACATCAGTGGTCTACAGGCTGGCGATGCAGATTATAAAGGAAAGACTGCAGGCATGGATAGAGGATGAGGGGGTGCTGGGGGAACTGCAGAATGGGTTTCAGAAACACAGGAGGTTAGAAGACAATCTGTTCTCACTGACGCAGTGCATCGAAATAGCAGAAAAGAAACACCGGCCCCTGGGGCTAGCATATTTGGATATCAAGGGAGCCTACGATAGCGTGGTTCAAGAGGAATTGTGGGGAATACTGGACACACTAGGCGTGGAACATGTAGTCAGTAATCTTTTAAAGGGTATCTATAAAGGTAACAAGGTAGTTATAAAGTGGGAAAAACAGGTATCCAAGCCTGCAGAGGTAAAACGGGGGCTTAGGCAGGGGTGCCCCCTGTCACCCTTATTACTCATAATTTACCTACAAGGGTTAGAGTCAAAATTATAGGGAAGTGGACTGGGCTTCAACCTCTCTTTATTCAAACAAAGAAAACTTATTGGTCAGGCACTACCAGCATTAATATAGTGCTAATGGCCAACAACAAGGAAGATTTGCAGAGATTGATGGACATCTGTGGTAATGAGGGAGATAGGTTAGATTTTAGATTCAGTAAGGAAAAATCAGCAGTCATGATTTTCAATGACAACGAAGGTAGTGAGCTTAGAATACAGGAGGTCACGCTAGAGATAACAGATAAATACAAATATCTGGGCGTATGGATAAGCAATGGGACCGAGTGTCTGAGGGAACACGAAATATACTTGGCGACTAAAGGTAACAGGAATGCAGCAGTCATGAAAAATAGGGCACTGTGGAATTACAATAGGTATGATGTTGTAAGCGGAATATGAAAAGGGGTCATGGTTCCTGGGCTGACGTTCGGCAATGCGGTCTTGTTCATGAGATCAGAAGTTCAAGCAAGATTAGAAATTAAGCAACGTGGAATAGGTAGGCTTGCTTTAGGAGCTCACGGGAATACACCAAATCAGGGAGTACAAGGCGATATGAGATGGACAGCACTTGAGGGCAGGGAAGCTAGCAGCAAGATAAAATTTTAAAAACGATTGAGAGAAATGGGAGAATAGCGTTGGGCTAGGAAGGTTTTCAGCTACTTGTACATGAAGAATGTCGATACAAAATGGAGGAAGCGAACCAGGAAGTTGACTGGTAAATACTTAGAAAACAACAGGTGGCCAAACTAAAAAGGACTATCGGTAGAGAAGAAAGTGAAGGAAACGGAGACTGGCATGTGGAGAATGGGCATGATTAAGAAGTCCGCCCTAGAGCTCTATCGAACTTTTAAGCAGGAAATGGCCAGGGAAAGGATCTATGATAATACTCGGGGTAGTTCTCAACTGTTTGAGGCCAGGACGGGAATACTGCGAACCAAGGCATATCGGGCCACATACGAAGGGGTATACACAGTATGCAGTGCATGTGGAGAGGAAGAAGAAACTGCCGAACACTTGATGATGTTCTGTAATGGGCTTCACCCTATAGTTCAGGATGATGGCGCAGAGTTTTTCAAAGCACTGGGGTTTAGGGACCGGGAGGGCAAAATAAACTTTAAGCGGGTAGACTTAACTAAAAGGAGGTTATCTGATTGGTAGCTAAAGTCAAGGCACGAGTGAAAATTAAACTCTTCACTGCAAAGTACGAATCCTCAAACTCACATTTTAAGGAAAAAAAATTGACTATAGTTTTTGGTTCATTAGGTATTACGTCTTAGTGGCGTAAGCCACCGCCCGATCTAAAGGGTGCAGCCATGTCCGTCCATCCATCCATCCATCCATCCATCCATCCATCCATCCATCCATCCATCCATCCATCCATCCATCCATCCATCCTTCCTTCCTTCCATCCATCCATCCATCCATCCATCCATCCATCCATCCATCCATCCATCCATCCATCCATCCATCCATCCATCCATCCATCCATCCATCCATCCAAGCTGTTTTATTTCCAAGAGCATAAGTCTAGTTGAACCAAACGTAGCTCGGTATGGTCAATACGGTAAACTAAAGTTATCGTGCCACGTACGTTGGCTCGTTACGCATACGCCAAACTAAAAGTGTCTAATGGCTCGTATTCTACGGCGTGCTACGCATGAGTTTGCTTTTTTGCTGTTACGTTTCACACTGGCTTATCTGCCGTTATGTCTAGCGCCGTATGTTTCATTGACTGCCAGCATGAGTGGTTTCTTCGTTCAAGATTTTTTGGTCCCCCTGTGTGCGCTACAGGTGTAGTGTGCCGGTCTGGAAGGCCGGTTGTGATTCTTTGAGTAGTGAATTAAAGGCTCTTCTTGTTCTCTGGGTTCCTGGCTTGTATCCTGGAAATTTCGGCTGACTTACCTTCCTAAGAGAAAGCGCGGCCTTCAGTATCAAACTGGGAACAGTAATAACAAACTTTCAAAAAGCTTTAAGCGAGCGCCTTATGTAGCTTCAACCGCATGTGGGGCAAGCGTCGGGAGCATTGTCGGCGTGGAAAAAAATCTGAGGAAGGAAAAAAGATGAAAGCCACTTTAGCCCAGGTGTATTGCGTGGTAGTCAAGTATTCTAACACAGAGGCAGGTTAGAGCTTCAAGTTTTATAGAAAGAGAACCGCTGATAGCGTTATATTACGGCAAGGTTAACTGTGGCTGTAGAGTTGACTATCGGCTTTGGTAAAATGTCCGGAAGTCTATCTTTTGAGAATTTGGTGAATGTCTGGAAGTCTATGAATTGAAATATCCGGAAGTCTATGAACTTCTATCACGGCAAGGTTAACTGTGGCTGAAGAGTTGATTCTCGGCTTTGGTAAAATGTCCGGAAGTCTATGACTGGAGCATTTGTTAAATGTCTGGAAGTCTATGACTTGAAATGTCCGGAAGTCTATGAACATCTATGACTTGAGCATTGCTAAGCCTAGAGAAATGCGACGGTGGCCACTTGTAGTACACGCACATAATTTTCATAAAACTTATGTCTGTGTTCTAACATGAGCATCGACGTTACGTCCTACCACCAGCTTCCTTTTGGCGTCACAGATGCTGGGGTACCTGGTAAGCCCTCAATCCCTACCGTATCCAGGAGGCTGAGAGGGTCCGGTGAGCTTCTTCTGTCTTGTTAGCTCCTCAATCGGGCACATTTCTAATATACCTAAATGGTTAGTACCCACCGAAAACTCCTAATAACGGACCTACACAAAAAACTACCTTACTTCATATCGTCAAAGCGAGAGCTGTAGCCTTGCCGGCCAGACTTGCATGTCAATCCGACGTTATCTACACGAACGCATCCGAATACGAAAAAAGGGCAGCATACCGAGTGGTAGTGATTTGCGGGAGTGGGGACTTGGCCTGGTGATGCTCTTTTAAAATACGCCCGCGACACAGGCAGAAAAACTTGCAGTTGTTCGGGCATTAACTAAAAAAATTGGCAGATCTCGCGCACTTTGCGAATCGACGTTATGCGAAGCGTGCACAAAGACGGTCACTGTTTTGGAATTTTTCCTGAAAGCGATACCTCACGAAATGCCGCTTTATGCATATACAAAAGATGTACGTGCAGACAAATGTTGAACAATCGCATATGTTATATATAGGCAGTTTTTTTACGATTCCCCGAGGATGAATACAGCAACTTATTAGCAACATGGCTAGCGGTAATCTAATATGTAGTGCCTTCTCTCCAGTGGATGGTAGCCTTGAACACTGCTAAATTTCAAGGGATGGATCTTTGACGAATGGATCCTAATCCAACCTACTAATGGGCGTCAACCCGACGAGGCGACTGTACTATAGGAGTACATATGTACTGTTTATAAAATCAGATAGACAGCATTGCAATTACAAGTGACGTTTGACTGACTTTACACCGTAATAGTGTCTTTTTAGAGTAGTACTGAGATTGCGTGGCTGTGTGGCAGAATAATTTACTGTCACGCAGAAACCATTCGTTTGATCCCTGTCGGGAACAAAACATTTACTTTGGCATTCGTCTGGTCAACGCTGCCGATGCTTTTTTTAACTCCCCTCCATTTGAATGACCAATGTCTGTTCTCGCAGTTCCTGAGTATGTATTATTTTGAAACACCTGTGTGGCAGGATGTTAATTGCGTCGGCTGAAACACGGCCCATCACATATTTCCGGCAAGCGGCTTGCGCGCCAGTGAAAATCATAAGGGCATCTTCACATGTGATGGTGACGAGAGTGATCGCAGCTTCTTTCAATGCGTATCAGTTGCATGCCTTGACTGTGGCCGACGCTCTCAGCCTCGAGAGTCGAAGACGCTGATAGCATACGCGTTTTTACGGGGGTACTTGGCCGCGTCGGTATAGCGGGCGTTCGGATCTTGCCTGAACTTTCGTTGAAAAGCTTCTGCTCTAGCCTTTCGTCTACCTTTGTGGAATGTGGCGTGCATGTTGCGTGGGATAGGCGCGAGGGGCAGGGACTCTCGAACGTTCACCGCGATGTGTGTTTTCCGGTTTGCATTAGCAATGTCCCTATCGGAAAAATTGCCATGGTGGATACTGGAAAACATGGTGGGCGTAGTGGAAATAATAGTGGGCATGGTGGAAATAATAGTGGGCATGGTGGAAATTAGGATGGCTATGGTGGGATGTAGTGGAAAATATGGTGGTTATGCCGGGACATACTGGGTGGTATGGTGTACAGATGATGGGTAAAGTGGAAATGATGGTGGAAAGCAGAGGCTAGATAGTGGGCAATAATGGGACACTCTGCCCACCATTGCGATAATGCTGGGTAGCCCTAAGCATATGGTGGGTGGTGCTTATTATGGTGGGCTACATGGTGTACCAAGTTGAGAAACTCTTCCCACCATTGCGATAATGCTGGGAAGCACTAAGCAGATGATGGGTGCTGCTTGTTATGGTGGGCCACATGGTGTACCAAGCTGAGAAGCTCTGCCCACCATCGCGATAATGCTGGGAAGCAGTAAGCAGATGATGGGTGGGCTTATAATGGCGGGCAATTTATATAGTGTACCAATCTGGGATCAGTACACTACATGTTCTACCACCATGATTTCCATCAAAGTTAGGCCTACCGACCGAGCCCGTACAATTGTGTTATTCGTGCTTCCGGGTTTCAGAATACGTGATTTCGACGATTAGGTATGACAATACAGCGCAGCCATGGCATCAATTAACCTAAATGAAGCATTTTTCATTGTGTATGGTGTCCGCTCAAGAAGCAACAAACATCGATGCGACGCGATTAAAGCACTCCCAGAGAACGTAATTAAGTGTCTTCTCACCGACAGCCGCCGGTCGCACTCGCCGGCACTTCTCTAGCTTTTGTACGAGAACTCAGACGTGGCAATTCGTATGCTTGGTGAACCAACATGAAGCGTAGTGTTTCCGGCACACTGCATTCGTTTTGGCCAAACCGTTATGAAGTTGCTGTAGCAAAAAAGCTACAGCATTGCGCTGGCGCGACCGCCCTCTACATTGCGCGAAAAGCATCCCAATATTCAATCAAATAAATTAGGCGGGCGTATCTATGGAATGAGCGTAGAGGCGTCATAAAGCGTGAGCAGATGTCGCCCTTTAGAACGAGCGCGAAACGGATACTAAACTTGGCAGACCCCGCCGGTAAACTATTGCTGCTCCCCAGTCCACTTGGCTTTTTTCTTGAAGTTGGGAATAGTAAAAAAAAAATAGCACTAGTGCCGTTAACATAGTGGCAATCGTTACAGGCCGCAGTTGCTTGTGTTTAATAAATGTGCAATTTTTAGTAGCAGGTGTAGATCTTGTCTATGTTGTGTACACGACAAACATAACTTAAGTTGAACCGTGAGTTTCTATGACAACTAAGTATTTAACCACCATACAACGTCATGTTGGTGTGGCGCAGTGGTTAGCGTCTTCGAATGGGAATCCGCAGGTTGCACGTTCGATCCTCCGTGGCGCCTTGTTTTTTTTTACGGGACGGGTGTTTTTTATACTGTTTTTATAGAATTCTTTTTTATTTTTTGTGGCAGCTCATCACGGTGATTATGACGTCATTTCGCGCTCAAGTGTTGCCGGCACTGCAGCACCCACCATCCCCACCATGCGCCATGGTGGGCGTTTCCCACCATTCACCCACTACACTAATCCACTATAATGGTGGGTGGTGGTTTCCACCATGCCCACCATTCGTTTTTTTCCAATAGGGGTATGACTCGCTGTACTTGAGATACCGGAGTACCGACCTCCCAGTGGGTGTAAGCTTGAGTCGTTCCAGCTGGCTGTTCTTGTGAGCCTCCGCGCGCTCTTGCCACGTGTTGCGGACACCCATTTCAAGAAGTTGTGAAGTAGAAGCCATGGGTGGTATTCCCACGGCAGCTTTGATTGCCTTTTTTTATCTTATTATCAAGTTTTTCTATTTCCGTAGTTTTTCAAAGAAGATCAGTTATCAAAGAATATAATTTTTTTCTATTTCCGTAGCCCATTGCGTTGGTTTGCGATCGCTTTGACGAGGTGCGCGAGCAGCGAAAGAGTTCTCTCGAGTCCGTGTATGGTGGCCACTCCCGATCCATCTTTGTGTGTGTGAAGTCCGAGCACCCATAGCGTATCGATTTTTGAAATAATTGTTCCCTTGAGGGTGAAGCAAGGGTCGGGCTCTTCGTATATGAGAGGCTGGTGTTACGAAGCGCGCCTCCGACGACGTTACGAAGGGCGCCACGAGTCCCACTGCTGACCTCCACTGTTACGAAAGACGGTGACGCCAACACGCTCCCAAAGGCGCCACGGCTTCGAACTCCACCGGGAAGGTCACCAGCCGTTTGGCAGCGTAGGTTTCTCAGCACGCGGCTGCTTCAGCGCCAAGCTGATAGACGAGCGGACGAGACGACGGCGAGTTAAACAAGGTTTATATACAGCATATATACAGAGGCGCTACAAATTCGGCACTGGGGTCGACAGCTTAGAGACTCGAATAGCCAAGCTTTCTTCTCTGACACATAAGTCAACTACTGGCGACGCGCCGCAGAGCTTTTTTGTATGCACCGGGTGGATTCTTAGAGTTATCAAATGTCCAACCAGAAGCGCCGCTGGTCGAGAGGTCGGAATCCTCCAATGGGGTCACCGCTGGGCCGCGTCATTCTCATTGAATCTGGAGCCACTGCGTTGCACATGGCTGCACCCAAGGACGAGTGACGTCGCCACGCATTGCGTCAGACTCGCCAGACAGGAAGGCGCTGGCTCGCTGGCTGAGGTGACTCACTGTGCGTGCGTGGCAGAGAGGCACCGTCGCGTGATGACGCCGTTGAGCTGTTCATTGCGTCGGGCGGGCTCGCGGGCAGGCCTTGACACAGATTGCCCTTTTCAGAGGCATGGACGTTCGCTGTGGACTCGCAGGCATAACAGCACCCCCGCCAACAGACAATGCGCCGGAAAGACGAGCTGCTTCCACGTGGCTCGGATGTCAGGTGCGCTCGTTCACCAGGTCTCTCCAGGTTCGCCTCCAGGGCCATGGGGAGAATGCAGCTCCACACTCTGTTTCGGGAACACATCTCATTCTTGAGGACGGATCCCAGCTCCACTGGCTTGTCGCCACAACTTGTCGACCAGCTTCGCTCGTTTCTTTTGACGATCTTTGGTTTTAGCACTTGTCGATGGTTCTGCAACTTGTCAAAAACGGTTCGACAACAGACAACACACGACACAACAAGTGCCGTCGGTCACCGGACAGAACACCAGACAAGGTATAGTACAACATATTCCTAGCTACGTGTCTATCGAAATTTCGTTCCCTCTACATCAAGAGACACACGTGGGACACAAGACTCTTAAAATGAGAACTCAATTTTTTAAACGTACACCAACGTAACGAAATAGAATACAACATAAAAGTGGCTCCTTGAGCTCACTCTGGACGAGAGCGCTCAGCTAAGGCCGTGATGAGGACAAAAGTTTGCCCCAAATCGACAGCGACAAACCGAAAGGTGGCGAAGGTACTAGTTAGAACGCACGGCTCAATGCGCCTGCATTAGCATTTAGGTTTCAGTTTTTTAGCGAACTTAAAAGTTGTGCTGTTGGAGCATCATGCTCCATCTCAGTAATCGGCCGTTTTAGACGACGATATCTATGCGGTACCAAGTACAGCTCATACTTGCGACGTTGCACAGGGGAACAATGACAAGGCTTGCTACTGATTGACTCCTTACAAGTTAGATCGATATCGTGTTAGATTACCGTCCTGTTTCCGGGATGGACCGAAAACACATCTTCAAACTAGGAAACAATCCTTTTCAGGTCCTCCTTCTGGACTTCACTTAACCTAGGCTTTAGGTTCAACTGCTCCAAGATTACCTCCGATCCCCTTTTGATTACATCACTAGAACTCAAAAATTTTGCTCCCTCTTCCTCTGAAGCATTCAACAGCAGAATAACGACCACTTGACGTTGAACGTATGGTTTCACAAAGTCACTGTGGTAAATATTGTTCGGCCGCCTTCTTAATTTCACTTCCTTATTGGTAACAGAAAGCTTCGATATTATTTTGGCGGGCCCTTACCAATGAATTTCAAGCTTGTTCTTTTTGAAGGCCGCTGCAGCATTCCTTGACTGCCTACTTCAAAAGCGCGCTTCTTCGTCGATTTGTTGTAATAATCCTTCGACAACACTTGTGCAGCTTTCATGGGGCTTTCCAGTAGCGCTTTCATCGAGCGGTCCTCACGCTGCTCTCAAATGAGCGTCTCTCGATCAACCTTCGACAGCTCGCTCCAACTTTCTGCTACAGGAGAGAGCGTTGCACCCCTCTCGCTCTGGCTCAATGGTGCCTTGTCGTCTCCCCCTGCTACAGAAACCGCGCCAGTCGCTTCGGCGACGGGCCGCTCAAGTGACTGCTCACATGACTCAATTGGAGAATTTCCTCTCTGAAGTTTTGTCGACTCGCCACCAAGGTCACTTGATAGTTCATTATATTGAACAAGATCAAGCACCTGCGAATGCTTCCGCGCTTGCGATCGCGTGAGGGCCATGTACGCTAAGTTGGTAAAGAACGATTTACCCTGCTCTTTGAGACGCTGCTCTGAATTGTTAGAGAAAAGATAAGGAAAATGATTGGGAAGCGCGGCGGACACAACCGCATTGGTGAGAAGCTTACCGAACGGACCTACAATGACAATTGTAGCGATTGGTAAGCAAGCACTCTACTTCTCGGCGACTTGCCTGATCCACGCGCATTCTCCTGTGAAGTCATCCGGAGACACCGATGAAGGATGGACAACAACCATGGTTGCCGCTGATTCAAGAAGTGCTCGACACGTTTTTTCATTCACTATAATTTCTTGGGTATACGGCTCTAACAACCGCATGTTCTTTTCCGATTCCCGGATGGTGGAAAAAGCAAACATTTGCTTACATTACATCGCGATGTGCCATTCCTTTCTGCATTTGTAGCAGATTCGCGGCTTCCGTTGATAAGGTTTCTTTAAAAAACCCTCTTTCCTTTCATTCTTTTCAACGCGCACTGCCCTGCTATGCAAATTTCGGCGAGTATTAAACTCTTCAGCCAACTCTGCTCCTTGTTTAACTGTGCTTCGCCAAGTTTGTCCTGCAGCCAAAGCTTGACATCCTCCTCGATGCAGCGGTAGAATTGCTCCATTGCAAAGCATTCTACCACTTTATCGGGGTTATCATAAACACATTCGCCCTTAAGCCATTCAAATAAATTGTCTTTAAGACGAAACGCGACGTCAATGTGCGACTCATTCCCCTTTTTAGCATACCGGAACCGTTGCCTGAAAGCCTCGGGTGACAACTCATAACGTCTCAAGAGAACTTCCTTAACTTCGTCATAGCTCTCAAACGCTTCCCTCGACAAGTAAGTTATCGCGTCGGACACTTTGCCGGGAAGAATAGCTAGCTGGTTCTGCGCCCAAAAAGACCGCTCTACAGCATTTCGCTCACAGACGTGTTCAAACTTGACGAGATATTTGGCCATGTCTTCGCCTACTACGAACTGGGGCAGTTGGTTCCGAATTCTATAACCGCTGACCTGAACTGTCGGAGAAGAATCGCTAGGCGCCTGCGAACACTGTAGTATTGCCAATTCTATTAGTTTCAACTCGAGGTGCTCCTGTCTCTCGGCCTCCTCGCACTCGCGACGTTCACGCCTTTCAGCTGCTTCACGTTCGCGAACTTCTCGCCTTTCAGCTTCTTCACATTCGCGAAATTCTCGCTTTTCAGCTTCTTCACGTTCGCGAGCTTCTCGCCTTTCGGCCTCCTCGCGGCGTGCTTTGATATCCACCCAGGCCTCGTCGACTTCTTCAGCCGACACTCCTTCATCCTTCATGATCTCAAGGATCGCCTGCTTTCGTTTCGCACGGCCCAAAGTAATGCCGAGTTCCTCACAAATTTCCACGAGTTCCTTCACTTTAGAGTTCTTCATTGCTCACAGAAGCCTCTTGCTAATTGCCTCTGTTAAGAACCTACTTGCCGTACCCACTTTAGGTCTACTAACAAGACGCACAAGCAATTTTAACTCTGCCGTGTTTACACCCTTCGCATTACCTTTGGTTTCAAAGCGCTTCGACTTGGCTTCAAACGATCAAAGCTCACTCTAATGCTTCACACAGCCATTCTCTAAACTACTATAACCTGTGCTAGAGTAGTCTAGTGAACTGAGGGGAAAACATCAGGCACTCACCGTATCGATGTCGCTGACGCCGGCCGATCGTGCAGCTGCCAACCTCTATTACAAAGCGCGCCTCCGACGACGTTACGAAGAGCGCCACAAATCCCACCGCTGACCTCCATTGTTACAAAAGGACGGTGACGCCAGCACGGTCCCGAAGGCGCCACTGCTTCGAACTCCGCCGGGAAGGCCACCAGCCGTTTGGTAGCGTAGGTTTCTCAGCTCAAGACTGCTTCTGCGCAGAGCTGATAGACGAGCGGACGGTGAGTTAAACAAGATTTATGTACAGCATATATACAGAGGCGTTACAAATTCGGCACTGTGGCCGACAGCTTAGAGACTCGAAGAGCCAAGCTCTCTTCTCTGACACATAAGTCAACGACTGGCGACGCACCGCAGGGTTTTTTTATATGCACCGGTAGGATTCCTTGAGTATCGAGATGTCCAACCAGAAGCACCTCTGGCCGTGAGGTCAGAATCCTCCAATGGAGTCGCCACTGGGTCGCGTCATTCTCATCAAATATGCAGCCGCTGCGCTGCACGTGGCTGCACCCAAGGACGAATGACGTCGCCACGCATTGCATCAGACTCGCTAGACAGGAAGACGCCGATTAGTTAGACAGAAAGGCACCGCCGCGTGATGACGCCGTTGAGTTGTTCGCGTCAGGCGGGCTCGCGTGCTGGTTTTCACATAGATTGCCTTTTTCAGAGGCATGGACGTTCGGTGTGGACTCGCAGGCATAACAGCGGCCTCTCGTTAATGCGTTAACTACAAAGTGCTCAGACTTCTCGGTGGTATAGTTGAGGCCGCGATGTCGGAGAAACCTTTCGATGGTTTTTACGACATCTTGTAAGGAGCTCTCTCTTCTCCCGATGCTCGAAGTCTTGGTCAAGAGTGTGATGTCTTCAGCGTAAATCTTGTGCCCTACTTCTGTTACTTAATCGAGAGCCATAGACAGATTGATCAAGTCCTCGTTGAACAGTAGCGGTGACATGACCGAACCATATGACACACTTCTTTGAGATAGTTGGAAGCTTTCGCTGCGGTTGTTCCAGATACCCACAGTTGTTGTATGATCCGTCAGAAAGTTTCGGACATACGTGCAGGTCCTAACGCCACAGCCGATTCTTTCAAGGTTTGTGAGGATTGCGTCATGGCTTACATTGTCGAAGGCCCCCTTGACATTGACTCCGAGAATTGAGTACTTCGTTCGGTGACTGAAGTGATCAAGAACGTCTTCTTTAAGTAGTCGAACCACGCCCAGCCTCGAGAGGTGCTGTCTGAAGCCGAACATCGTATCTGGTAGGTGCCCGTCATCTTCTAGGTACAGGGTCAAGCGGTCATGTACCATATGCTCAAAGAGCTTTCCCACACACGAGGTGAGAGAAATCGGGTGCAAGTTCTCAATGCTGACAGGTTTGTTAGGGTTGTGAATCATGGTGATCTCCGAGTGTTTCCAAACCTCAGGAAGCTTTCCTTTCTCCCACAAACCGTTGTAATATTGTCACGGGGTCGTGACGTGGCCGAAGACAGGAGACTTCGTGTTGGGGTTTAACTGTTTATTTGGGCGAACCTGTGCCCGGTAAACGGAAAGTCCAATTACAGCAGCAGTCTCGCACAGATAGCAGTCTCGGACTGATAGCGGCGAACGGAGCGTCGGCCTTCGATCAACAACTGACAAGCGGCGAAGCGCGTCGGCATTTATACTCTTGCCGTCGAATGTTCTAGCGTTATCGCTGGCGGTGGCGTAGCTTCCAGAACAATCTGTACCGTTCGCACAGTGGGCGTGATCTTACCGAAATGATCTACTACAGTCCGGAACCTTCTAGAAAATTGCAGGCGCGGTTTGCGCTAAGAATCGTGTGGTGTTTTGGGACGATAACAAAATCTTAGGAAATGGAACGTGGCATTGCCCCCCTCTGAAAAAAGGCATCGTCCCGATGCTTTAACTAAAGATGAAAGTACAATAATAATGCAAGAAAGTACAATGAGTAAATTCTGATACAACAATAATACAAAAAAAACACTGGTTCAGTTTGTTAACGCGCATGAAACGGCTTGAGGCGCGCGACATGGACGACTTCAGGTCGCGATCGGCGTCGTTGAGAGTTCGTGATGCCGTCGGGGACAACCTCGTAATCAAGTGGGCCGAGACGTCGAACCACCTTGTACGGTCCGAAGTACCGTCGCAGAAGCTTTTCACTTAGTCCACGTCGGCGTATCGGCGTCCACACCCAAACACGTTCACCGGGCTGGTATTCCACGAAGCGTCGTCGAAGGTTGTAACGGTGGCTGTCGGTCGTCTGTTGATTCTTGATACGGAGACGCGCAAGTTGTCGGGCTTCTTCGGCTCGTTGAAGGTACTCGCTCACATCGAGGTTTTCTTCGTCGGTGACGTTGGGTAACATGGCATCGAGCGTCGTTGCCGGGCTCCTTCCGTAGACCAATTTGTATGGAGATATCTGCGTCGTCTCCTGCACCGCCGTGTTGTATGCGAAGGTCACATACGGAAGAATGGCGTCCCACGTCTTGTGTTCGACATCGACGTACATTGACAGCATGTCGGCGATCGTCTTGTTAAGCCGCTCGGTGAGGCCGCTCGGTGAGGCAAGTGTGATGGGGCGGCGTTTTGGCGTGGACGGGGAGGAGCGTTGTGGCGCAGTGCAGCGGCGTAGCTCATAGCTTCCGGCTCGGGCAGCGGTGCGTGGGGAACTTGAAGCGATTGCCGAACTTCTTCTCGCACAATGTCGGCGATCGAATCCACTTGAGGGTGCGCCGAAGGCAACAGTTTGCGCAGCTCTTCCCGCACGATCGCTCGAATCGTTTCACGCAGGTTTTCAGAGTCACTGGTTTGAGCAGCAGCGCATTCTGGAATCAGGCGACGATTATACTGTCTGGTGCGCATGTCAAGGGTTTTTTCGATGGTGGTCGCCTCGGATACAAATTCTTTGACGGTGTTCGGTGGATTTCTCATTAGTCCCGCGAAGAGCTCCTGTTTGACCCCTCGCATGAGGAAACGAACTTTCTTCTCCTCAGGCATGTCTGGGTCAGCGTGACGAAATAGGCGGGTCATCTCCTGTGAAAATTCCAACCTTCTCATTTGGAAGCTGAACCCGGCTCTCTAGTTGAGCAGCGGCCCTTTCTTTGCGAGCGACGCTCGCGAACGTTTGCAGAAATGCGCCGCAGAAGACATCCCACGTTCGGAGCGTGGACTCGTGATTCTCTAGCCAGGTCCTTGCGGTGTCTTCCAGGTAGAAGTACACACGACGGAGCTTTTCTTCGTTGTCCCAGTGGTTGAGGGCGGCCACACGGTCGTATGTTTCCAGCCAGGTCTCCGGGTCTTCGAACGATGACCCATGGAAAATTGGTGGTTCCCTGGGTTGATGCATCACCATCGTGGGCTGGGATGCGGCGGTTGTCATAGTCGCTGCAGTCGCAGTCATGGTCTTGGTCTTCCGCGCCTTGTCTTCTAGAAGCCCGTACTGCGCTGGTAGCCCTTGCTGTCGGCGGCTTGTTCGCTGCTCCTGGTTGGCGTCGGTGTCTTCTCCGCGACGTGGGCTGGGTTCACGGCTTGACGGGGGCGTCCGGTACATGAACGAAGCAGCACCTCCACCAGATGTCACGGGGTCGTGACGTGGCCGAAGACAGGAGACTTCGTGTTGGGGTTTAACTGTTTATTTGGGCGAACCTGTGCCCGGTAAACGGAAAGTCCAATTACAGCAGCAGTCTCGCACAGATAGCAGTCTCGGACTGATAGCGGCGAACGGAGCGTCGGCCTTCGATCAACAACTGACAAGCGGCGAAGCGCGTTGGCATTTATACTCTTGCCGTCGAATGTTCTAGCGTTATCGCTGGCGGTGGCGTAGCTTCCAGAACAATCTGTACCGTTCGCACAGTGGGCGTGATCTTATCGAAATGATCTACTACAGTCCGGAACCTTCTAGAAAATTGCAGGCGCGGTTTGCGCTAAGAATCGTGTGGTGTTTTGGGACGATAACAAAATCTTAGGAAATGGAACGTGGCAATATTGTAGAAGAGCTGTAGTTGCCTGGTGCGGTAAGTTGCGCAAGTGTTTGTTGAAGATTAGATCTTCTCTGGGCCTGCTAATTCTTGTCAATTTCAATAGGGCAGCGTAATATTCCCCTTCGTGAAGGGCCGGTCGAGGTCAGGGTTTCGTGTTCCCGCATATTACTTGGTGTTAAATGACGCGATAGCAGGTGCATCTCCGGAAAGCTTTTCACCAATTATTGGAAGAGATGTTCATCCTATCCGGCGTAGTTGTGAATAAGGTTAAAGATGCTGCTTCTGGACCGCTTCCGAGATTTGTGTGCCCATAAGAGAGCGTAGCAGGGGCCATTTTTTGTGCAGAGAGTTCCCTGTAGCTTGTCGCAAAATGCGTGCCAATTCTGCCTGGCCAGTTGGTTGGTACAATCTTGACTGATATCCTGCAGCGGCGAAGCTCTTCACTTCCATAGACATGTGTCATCAGGTTTCCTGGACACGAAGGTATACAGGAAAATGAGGCGGCTCACGCCACTGCCCGCGAGCACGTCAGCCAGGCTGCCCTGGGACTAAAAGATACCGGTTCCGTGACTGCAGAGATGGAGGTGGTAAGAAACACCTACTCGTCGCCACTTCAACACTACAAACTGGAGCGACTGGTGTACCCTCCACCCCATCCTGGACTAACCAAAAAAGAGAGCGTGATTTTCAGACGCCTTAAAATAAATACTTACCTACATCGCATAATAATGCATTGCCCCTACCCATGTATACATGGCTAAATGTGCCCGCTCAGCAGCGTACCAGACACCCTAGCATACTTGCTTCTGGAAGGTCAATGTCATGCAAACCACGACGTGTAACTGGAGCTGGACCAAGTCCCAAGAATAAACAACGACCACCTACTGGAAACGTGGGAGGCCAAACTTGTCCTCGAAGGCCAGGAATACCAGCGACAACTCGTCACCAGGGCCAAGAGGGAAGTTGAAGCCAGAGGGCTCCTGGACTAGGGAGCCCTCCCATCTTAGGGTGACACAAGGCCTCACTCGGAACACTGTTTTCTAAATAAATGTTTATTTCTCTCTCACCTGCGGCACATACCCGCACATACTTGGCACATATTTTAAAGCTTTCGTGGATCCTAAAGATTCGCCATTAGGAGTACAATTCGATAGCGACATATTGTCCCTAGTGTGTACTTCGAACACTTGGGGCACACTTTTTATTGTGTGATACTACTCTAGAAGTCTAAACTGTGGTTTACTAGGTTATAATACCTGAAGTTCAAAGCAGCTTGTGCCAGTAAAACTTTCGCATACGGCTGTATTTTGTGTAATAGGGGGCGTGGTTTAAATCACAGGCAATTCTGTGCATGAGTTTTTTTGAACTTGTTTTAATAATATACTACGAAGACTCAATAGTATAGGTGTTGCAATGTGTATTGCACTTGTAGTGTGTGGCCAGCATTAAAAATGAAGCCATTATGAGAAATACATGTACTTAGCCAGTTCACAATATATACTTGTAGCACACGTTATTACTGCGACATTGCATTTATATTCTGAAGCGTGTAAACAGAAGCCGTGTGTTTGTAATGGGTGTAAGTTATAATCAGCGAATTCTCATGTAGAAGCATGTTTTTGTGTTGGAGGACCTGCTTACCAAGCAGTTGACCCGAATTCAATTTTTGCTCAAACTCGACACTTTTTTATTTAATTTATTTGCATCTTGCTAAATTTTTTGGTCTGCCACAAGTTGATGATTTTTCGTTTATAACTGAGGATGGCGACGTTGAGTGGGTATTTTCAGCGAAACGAGCTCTTTGACGTATCGCAATTAAAAGGTACACAAGTGAGTGTTAGCGACACTGAGTCAGTCTTAAGAATAATTATATGAGTAGAATCTCTGCCGCAGCTGCCAAAGTTTTAAAAGAAAGACAAGTATTCGTAGATAGAATCGCACAGATACTGTGCCCGGCCTATCTAGGATTAAAAGGGCAACGAGAAAGCACACATGATCGCCTAAGGGCTCATTTACTGGTAGATTGCCTCTCACTCGTTGCCTCCACTCGAGCAATCCTTCTTCACGGGAGGCAAATTAGGAATATATCGCTAAATCACATCACATCATAAATCCCACCTTATTACCTAACGAGACGCAGCTAAACAACTCAACGAAAGAGGAAATCATGTGTAGGAAAATGCAAACAGGGTGTTTCCAAACCATCACCTATACAATATTTGTCACGCGGAAGTTTTTAACTCGAGGTTAAAGTTTTAAGCCGAGGTTAAACTGCAATAGCACTCCCGGCCTAGTGCTCATGTTTTCGACCTGCCCAACCTAATAAAACTAAAGCGGAAGCGCAGAACTGTGGCAGGCCTTTTTACGTGACCACGACGCCAAAAAAATTTTTGCTACGGAAGAGTCATCACTATTTGTGGATGAGAGTTCTTTTTCCCATATCGGCTTGACTTTTTGTCACAATAGTAAGTGTGGAATGAGCCAGAAGGAGTGAAATCGTCACGCTAGAATAATAACGCTAGAATAAATATGTTAGTTGTATTACTAAGGTGCCAGCAGTCATACTGCATAAATTTTAGTTATGAATTCGCGGTGCTTTTTTTGCTCAGCTTATCTAACTTGTTTTAGTTCTTTGCACTGACCAAGTCTTTTGTTATATCACGACAAAAAAGTTTTTTTTCGTTTATTGAAATTCGACTTAGGATATTTAGCGTAGGGCCCACTTTTATTAAAGGTTTTATTTAGGAAGTATGAAAAAATAGGCCTGGCTTTATAATGCTCACATATGACTAAGAATATGTTGTTTATCATGTAGACTGATGAGGTTTAGAGTTCATTGCTGTTCAAACTTTTTTGACACATAACCTCACGCCTGCACACAGGCAGTTCTTGATTTTCTCTGTGTCTTTGTATTAGCACAGTTCGTGAAAAAGCAATCATACCTTAGGTTGACAAGGGACGCAACTCAAAAAGAGGGTCTTTTTCAAATTACATATGAATTGTGTTTACTTCTGTTCAAAACTTCAGTTTCCTTAATTAAGTGACAAAACTCAAGGTTGTAATGGCGCTCGACGTAGGTTAATATCGCTCTATAACTGCACAAGGTAGCTAATGAAAACTATAAAAAGCTTATTGTCTAGAGTTCCTTTTAAATTGTCCCCGGGCTGCTGGTTGTTGCATTTTCCATGACGAGTTGAACGAAGCCACGCACTCTAAATCACCTTGATTATGAAGCTCTCTTAATAGGAGAAATTATTTTAAAAAAGACACTTCTGCTGCATATATACACTATGTTATATAAATTTTAAAAATTTTAAGAACCTTAAGCTTTGCCTTGAAGCGTTGAGTAATCTCCAATGCACAGGACTGTTCAATGGATCACCTGGGTACAAATAACTCAATGGAAACAGTTTTATTAAGGTTGCTTGAGTTCTGTTGGGTCATTTTGTGCTGTTTATTTATTACCGATCGAAAGGCTACTTGTTCCAACAACATGCTTCCGCGCTTATACTGGGCTTCTGTTATGCTACCTCTGAGGGCTTAAAGTATCAGGAATCTGAGCCAGGGAGCCGACCCAAAGGCGTACGTTAACCACTGAAGCACGAGCTTCATGCATCAGGCCCTATTTTAAGCACATCCAAAATTTGCAAATTTATTGCTCTGTTGTCGAAACCCTGCATATTTTTCAAGTATTGATTTGATCTTCGATTGATGAAGCCAGGAGGGGTGGTGATGCTCTACGCTTGGCAATATATATATATATATATATATATATATATATATATATATATATATATATAGCAAACACACACACATATATATATATATATTATGCAAACACCCCGCCTGCGGAGATCAGTATTTGTACGTAGCCCAGTTTTTACCTTTCAATAATTTTGAACTTTCATATGTCGAAAAGGTCCGAATTACACAGCGAATTTATGATGGGATGCACCATACACGCAGCTTCCTCAACGGTAACGTCAACCGGACTTTTTGCAGGATAATGTATCACCGCACACCTTTCTGAGCACAGTTTAAGTCCAGGAAGGCAGCTCACCAATGCCTAATAAACTAAACATCAAATCACACCATGCGACAGCGTGGTGTCATTTTCAACCCTGTTCCGTTACAAAATTAAGAAATAAGAAATCAGGATAAGACTCTCTTTTGCTGTTTTCTGTGTATCTTCTTGCGGTCGCTCGATGCCTAGCCAATTTAGAGACGTACTGACTAGGCCAGTCATAATTTTGGCTCAGTTTCACAGGAATAATAATTGCTCACCGATGTAATCAGACCTTTCTGAGTTTTACATACAGTGTACTTTCCAGCAGTCGCTTTTGCTACAATCACTAATTTGCCCTACCTCATGGAGGCATTTATGGAGCAAGCTTCTATTGAAATCTTTTCGGTTTGCTTAATCAAGGCCTATGACGACAAGTCCCAGGCCTAATAATGAACGCGGAATTAGTATTACCACCGGGTTCTTGGTTCCGCCGACGCACCCAGCACTTCTTGCGTGCAGCAAGCATTCAGTATTGAGCGACTTTAGCGCCGCTGCTGCTGTTGACGCAAAACGCATCGGGTGGCAAGACGCGGTCATACCGTTCAAAAGTTCTACTACACTCTAGCTTGCGATGACCTCTACAGAGGCGCACTGCATTATGATTGCACATGAAGTATAGATCATTTGATGACACATGGTCGAAAGCCTGTGACTTACCCGACGGGTTGAACAGTCCATACCTAAGTTTAGTCTTCCTTTACGAGGTGTCATCCGAGCACCCATGTTTCTGGAAGAAACGACAAATGAGTACGGGCACCAGGTTTGCAGTACTAGCAGTAGTAACAGTATTAGTAGTAATAATAGTAGTAGTAGTAGAAGAAACAACTTTATTGAGGTTCTAAGAAGTTAGCCAAAAGGCTTGCTGTGTAGTTCTCTAACAAGCCAATGGCTGGTCAGATGTCGGCACAGTGAAGCCGTGCTTCTTCGCTCGTTGGAAAGCGCTTCAACAACTTTTTAAAATGGCCGAGCAGTTTAAGCTTGGCAAAGCGACGTGCTGCACCGACAAAAACTATCGTCATCATGACCGATGCTTATCCTCCAAACGCACAGCTACACCCTGCCAGCGCAACACAACCACTGGGCTGAAACGTGCTCTCTTCGTTCCTTTGTTCCTAATATGCTTTCACCCGCCCCTTTAACACGTGTGTCTCACGCGCATTCTCCCACTACGCCTACTTGTCCGGCATAGAATGCAGTAACACCGACGGAAAAAAAACGAGAAGAAAGAAAAAGGAAACAGCAGAAACAAATGGCAGCATATCCACGGAGTGAATGATGGAGAGTGGGGCGAAGCATTCGTCCGTCCATTCGTTCTCGCTTCCCTCCGTCAATGCGTCCGTCTGTGTGACCGTCCATGCCTCCATCCGCCCGTCCATGCGTGCGTGTGTTCGTGCGTCCGTCCTTGCGTTCTTTCATGCATCCGCCCCTGCGTTTGTTTATGCGTCCATCCATGCATCTGTCCGTGTGTCCGTTCGTCCATCTATTCAACAGTCCGATTACCATCATCTCGCATCTTTTCGCCCTATATTTCTCATATAGAAGCACCGCCATCCAGTGGACAATCCAAGGACTAAACGAGAGGTGGCACACGCACACTTTTTTTACGGCTTGTGCCTCAGGACTACCACCCACCTTTAACCACCTCGAGTTCATGGTATATACTAGTTCACTGTATTCATGACACTGCAGCCCAACGCTCCCTAAACCTTTCTAAAACCAAGGAGGTTGCGCCAAGCGAGTATAACGTAGCAACCTTTTAGATGCGGAAGCATCTTATACTCGCGCCTTGTAGTGCGCCGTCCGCGCCGTCCGCACCGCTTCTCGAACATTCGACAGCTGACGCGCGCGCATGTGCCGTCGCGCCGTCGCCCACCTTCTGTGCCGCGCGCGCTTCTCCTTCGAGAACATTCGACAGCTGACAGCTCATGCGCCGTCGCGCCGTCGCCATCTGTGCCGCGCGCGCGCTTCTCCTTCGAGAACATTCAACAGCTGACAGTGCATGCGCCGTCGTGCTGTATATATACTCAAGGTCGGCGCTCGCTCGCTCAGTTGCCGCTCGTCGGTTGGTTTGTACGGCGCGTCGACGTCCAAGGTCGCGGTGAAATGAATTCCAACGAATCCACAAACACAAGATCGACGTACCTTCGACCAGCACCGTCCTTTCGCATACGTGTGTACGTGTTCACTCATTTAACACCCCCTCCTACAACCACGTTAACCAATTTAGCCATCGACCCAAGTAAGTCGCAATTTAACAACCCATTTCACAACCACGTTAACCAATTTAGCCATCGACCCAAGTAAGTCGCACTTTACCACCCCGTTAACCAATTATATGCTCCGCATCCTCCTCAGTGTTCCCCCGAGGGAAGCTGCGGGCAATTTTTTTCAGTCAGAAAGTGCTCAATGTGCATGCCAACGGCTGCTAATTGGAAAGAATAGACAGGAGAAATTGGCTTTTACTTTCTTACGGCTACGCTTCGTATCTACTTCCCACCTTTAACCACCTCGAGTTAATGGTATATGCTAGTTCATTGTGTTCATGGCACTGCGGCTCAACGCTCGCTAAACCTTTCTGAAACTAAGGAGGTTACACCCAGTGAGTATAACGTAGCAACCCTTTCTGCCAGATAGTGCTCAATGTACATGCCAATGGCTGCTAATGGAGAATGAAAGACGGGAGAATTCGGCTTTTACTTAACGCGCATGCCGCGAACTTTTTATTGTTCAACAAAATGCAGGAGAAATCTACCGGAACCACCTTGCAGGTCAAAATGTAACACAGTTACACACTACGACTACGACAACGACTACGAGGGACAAACGGGTGCCGCTAAGATGAAATTCCTTTTGGCTAAGATCAAAGTCCGAGCAAGTCGTTTCGCCGCGCGAGTCGCGCAGCCACACGCGGGGCCATGTCACGCTGACGTTGCCGCAACGGTCCCATTCAAGGAAAAGGAAGCAACCTGTGGCAGATTCGTCGCGCCCTACCGCGAGCGGCCACCGCCCCCTGGACTCGGGCCTCCCACCCGGAGCTCCTTCCACCCCCATGCCAGGCATCGCAAGGTCCACGGACGCCGCCTGCTGCCCCGGAAGCCTTCTGCCCTGGTGCCACCTGACGCTGAGCGGTCTCTGAGCCGCCCTGTGCACAAGAGTGCGGAGAAATCTGCCGACTACCAGACCAACAAGCCGCCCCTCTAGTCAGGCGGGCTGAGCGCCCGCGAGACCAGCGGACACGCCCGCTTGAGACATGGCAAGCCCAAGCACCCTCCGGGTGAGAGAGAACTGTTTTCTATTCACCGCCCCCGATGGGGACGTGTCTATTGACGACCTTATAGATGCAGTTGAAGAGACAGCGGGACCAGATAGTGTGTTAGTATTGCAACACATGGGGGGCGCGAAGTTCCTTGTGTGTACCGGAAATGCGAGTCAGGCCACAAAGCTTATGGTCGCAGAGGGCTTCAAGCTTACTCGGGAGCACGTTACGGTAGAAGCAGTAGGACCGCCAGCTACGTTTGTTAACGTATACCGCTTTCCTGCATGTATACCAGACAAGGTCTTGATTAACACTCTTTCGCAGTCAGGAAAAATAAGAAGTGTTTCCTTTGCATCAGTTCCTAACCGACAAAATAGGCTTAATGGGTTAGAGTAAAGCGCATGGAAATGAATAGGCCAGTCCTAAGCTTCACAACCATCGCGGGGCACCGTGTAATGTGTGAATACCGCGGTATGCGCAAAGTGTGCGCAAGGTGTAACGAACCGGGGTTCATGGCCACGGCGTGCCCAGCCGCTTATTGCAAGAGGTGTGGTGTATTTGCGCATGACACCAAAGGGTGTGATGAGACGTGTAAGAAAGCGGCGGGCGGCACGGCACACGCGAGTGTTTCCGCAAACGATCGTACCTCGCGGCAGCGCGCAGCCTTCCACCTGAGACGCGGCCAGTTACTAGTAATAACCACCCCAGCGCCTCTCGCCCACTTCCCGAGATTGAACGGACATCAAGGCTTCAGGTCCTAAGACCCAGAGATCGGCCTCACATGACAACGATTGTCCCGGACCACATGCAGTTCGAAGAACCTCAAGGTACGGAAGACGCCCGCACCGTATTAGCGACCCCCCTCCCTTGAACGCAAGCTCTGAAGCGGGGATCGACGCGAGCAATACTAGTTCAGACGGTGACCTGGACGAGTCGAGCGGCCAGGAATCTGGCTCTCTGGAATTCACCCGCGACTCCTGGGACTTGTCGCAACCTGCAAGCGAGGAACAAGAAGTGCCAACACAGGCGCAGAGTCCCGAGAACGAGGAGCCTGCATTCTCTGGATTTGACGAGAATAGTTTACCGCCACTTCCACCCCTGACGGCGCCCCCCCCACCCGGAGAAGGTGCCCATCGTAAGTTGTGGCCGCTACGTCCTGCCGGATACTGACCACTTGAGCACGGACCGGTGCACCTTCAATGAGATACAGATTGCCGGCGCAGCCGTGACCAATAGGCACGAGTGCTCTAGATCTAGGTCCCCTTAAAGAGGCGAAGACAAGTCACCAGGCATGCCGTCAAGCCTCCCCACGAACCTTGAAAACAAGCCTCGGCGCTCTAAAGCACCCGTCCGTTCCTGCGAGTGCGATGTCAATCCCATTGCGAAGTCGCAGAAATTGAACGCGCCCCCGATGAAGAAAGGGCACTCGCCCTCAAGTGCAAGCGGAAAAAATAGGCTCTTCGCCAAAGCATCCTCCCTTTCTTTTCTTCTCCGGTTTTGCTTCAAGGTGAAAAAAAGAGTGGGAACCAGTTTCCGCCCTCCGCCTCCTTGCACATGCTCGCTCTTTCTAGCATGACGCCTAACCTTCTTTCCACGCTTGTTTCTGCTATCAGTGGTGGCCGCTCCGCCGACTTCCTTTCCCCCTCTGCTGCTTTCACCAGCGGAAGCCACGGTAATGGTTTTTATTTATGTTTAACTGTTCCACAGCTGCCTGCTGCCATTGCGACTAATCGGCACCACGGCTCCTATGACGCATCCCCTAAACCACGGAGGGCTTTTTAGCCAAACCAGCAACCACGCCGCCCGCGCCTTTACGCTCGGCTCCTTCGAGCGTGCCGCCCTGGACCAAGCGGTCGCCCCCCATTCCCTCCTTCACCCCAAGTCCTCTCCACTCGTCCACTAGAGCAGATCATGTCAACCCTCAAGTTTGCCACCTGGAACGCCCGCGAGTTTTGTGATAAATCAAAACAGCGAGACATTCTGACCTTCGCCAAAGCGCAGGGTATTGATGTGCTCTTTTTACTAGAGACTAACTTCCGGTCGCCGTTAGAGGTCTCAACCTTCAGACGCGAGTTCCAGGTGGTTGCCTTCTTTTCCCTAACTAAATCAAGGGCCTGTGGAGTGCGAGTGGTCTTTACTACACGACGCTTTCGGCAAAAGGCGTTCTGTATCTTTGGTGCTGACGGCAGGTCGCTCATGTTGGACCTCTACATCAGCAAAAGACAGATTCTGTTCGTGAACGTGTACGCCCCTGTGACGCGGAAGAACACAAACACCTTCTTCCAACAGCTGCACGACCTTCTTTCGGAACCCGTCCTGCACGTCCTGCTGGGGGACTTCAACTGTGTCGTGGAATCGCAGCGCGACGTCAGGGGACCGGGCCTAGGGGATCCACGTACTATACTAGGGAGCTCGTGAAGACTCTGCAGCACCTTCGGTTTTCCGACGCGTGGCTGATAGCGCACGGCAACCTTTTTGTCGCAACTCGAGCCTCTAACCTCACAGCCAGCCGATTAGATTGGATGTATGTCCCCGACTTACTCCTGCCCTCGCTTGTGCCGTGCGAGGTCCTTTCCCTCCCGACAGACCTAGCGAGTCAATCACATCACCTCCCCCTTTTCACTACGCTTAGTGGCTCCCCTGGACTCTGTACTGATGACCATTGGTGGCGAGTGGACACAGCGCTCCTGCAAGACGATGATAGCATCGAGCACATTAGGGCGCGGCTGCGGGCCTTCGTGGCGAATGCTCCGGACCTAACCCCACGCTCGTGGGACACCCTGAAAGCGGAGTGGAAGGGAATCCTTCAAGACGAAGGCAAGGCCAGGAAGCGCCGCATAACCGCTAAAGTGAATGAGATCCTGCGCAGAATACGCATCGTCAGGGTCTGGGGGGCAGAGACGATGACGACATGCAAGCGCGACTTTCTGAACACCATGGAAGTCGAGTATGCCCGGCTGCTTCAACTGCGCGCACGCAGACCATTTGGGGAGCGGGGCGCACCCATTAACCACCTCGGAGCACACCGCAGTGACACAACTGGGAATGGCAGCATACGAATTACCCGACTGAAACGCCCGGACGATTCATTCGCAACTAAACCAGAGGGAATCTGCGATGTCTTCTGCGAGTACTTCTCGGCCCCTTTTCGGGACGCCGACAGCGATAGAGGAACTGGAGGAGAAGACAAGGTTAGAGAGGTCTGCCAGCACCTCTCACGGCCGGGAGGAGAGGAGGTTGCGTTACTGAGCACGGAAGTGCCTTCAGAAGAGGTTAGGGGCGCGATAACAAGCATGCCCCTGAACTCAGCCCCCGGCACTGACGGCTTTACAGCCAACTTTTACGCCACTTTTTTCGAGATCTAGAAGGAGTGCTTGTCGCACTGGCGAACATGGTGGTAACGAAGCAACTAAAACCCGCATTCATTGGAGAGGGGAGGACTGTCCTCCTACTGAAAGAGTGAGCCCCGCAGGAGGAGCTGTCAGCGTGGCGCCCCATAACCCTGTTGAACGCGGACTATAAAATGGTTGCTTCCATCCTTAATAGCCGCCTTAAGGTCTTCTTGCCATCCATCGTCGCTCTCTGGCAGTTCTGAGCGGTTCCAGGCCGCTCCATGTTTGCCAATCTTACCGTAACAAGGTATGCCTTCGAATACATGTCTGCCAAGTCACTGTCCGGAGCCTTTGTCTCCTTGGACCAGGCAAAGGCGTGTGAACGGGTGCGCCATGGATACATGATCGAGGTACTTCACCAGTTTGGCTTCCCGACATGCTTCGTAGACACCATCGCCCTCCTGTACAGCAACCTCACATGCCACGTAGTAGTAAACGGCACCCCGACGAGTAACTTTGTATACAAGAGAGGGATCCCCCAAGGGTGCCTGCCAGGGCCCTCACTCTTCGTACTCTCGCTTGAGCCGTTGCTGGTGAACATTGACCGGAACACGCACGTCAGAGGCTTTCCGCTAACGGGGGAGCCTAACATGAAGGTCCTCGGTTACGCTGAAGATGTATCCTTGTTTGTCAGGGACCCAGCAAATCTGTAAGCGTTTTGGCGAACATTCGCCCACTATGCTGACGTCTCAGGCGCGGCTTTGATCATGAGAAAGAGCAAGGCCTTACGAATTGGAACATTCCCTCATGGCACTCTGGGAGAGTTGGAAAGGGTGGACGCCGTCAAGGTGCTCGACATATACTTTTGCTGCCGTGGTGTCGCCGACCTAACCTGGCAGCGAGCGCTCTAGCTGCCACAGGATGCAATAGCACGCCCCAAATCGAAGAATCTCACGCTTTGTGAGAGGGCCATAGCCGCAATGACAACCATCTGGGCCTTTTACTTTTATGTAAGCCGAATATGAGTGATGCCTACCAAGACTGCGACGCAATTGACAGGTATGATCGGTGCCTACCTGTGGGACGGCAAATCCGCACCCTTACGTCGAACCCTCCTGCAACTCCCAGCTTCAGAGGGCGGCCTCGGGCTCACGCATGTCCTGACGGTGAGCAATGCGCTTGCCTTGAAGACCGCAAGGGCTTTGTTTCGCACACCTGATTGCGTGGCGAGGCTCTTAATGCGTCACTGGTGCAGTACAAACGCATCGTTCTTGAATACTGACCGGCCGCTCGCCCCACTCACCGAGACTTCCTCCGCGTTCTATAAGGCAGCCGCAAACACCATGCGCATGCTAGAAAAGGAGGCTCCTACGCGCGACATAGATGAGACCCCGCCTGCTCGCATTGTGGAAGAAATCGCCAGCAACCAGATAACCCCCCGGAGAGGCGACGGTCGTGAAACTGGAAGCGGAAAGGCAAAACAGATGGGCGTTTCATCCCATCGTCCGCCCAAGACTACGCATGGAGGAAAAACTGGGACGTCCTCCCACCCCGCCAGTGCCTCCACAAGTTTGGCATCACGCCTGCACCCCGCTGTTCGAATTGTCGCGCGGATGAGACTCTTGCGCAAGCCTTATTTGAGTGCCAAGCGGTCGAACCGGTTTGGCACCTGACTGCGAGGAATTTTAAAATCCGCCCCCCAGCCCCGAACAGAAACAAAGGCACCTTTGCAAAGTTAGTGGCCCTCTGCACCATATTCACGGTCTGGAAGTTACGCTGCTTCGCTGAGGTTAGCCGCTCTCTGGTCAGAGCTGCCTTCCCGACCGTGGCTCGTATCCGCCACATAATGTGGCAGCACCTTTCAGACCAACTTGAAGCAAGCGGCGAGGAAAAGTTTCTCCACCGCTGGTATACGAGGTTTTTTCTCCTGTAAAAAGGTAAGTTACGCCTGCCGATAACTCCTTTTTAAGCGCACGCCAGCCTCTGCATCCCACTGTTTCCTGAGCGGCAAACGGAAAGTGCCAATGCCGAACCCCTCCTGTGAATTGTATTATGATGTGTCTGGAATCCGTTCTGAGTACGGATTAACTCCTTAGTTCTCTGGAGCCCGAAACGCGGTGACCATTATCACACTCCTTTTTTCACCCGTAAACGTAAATGGGCTCTTTTGCGCGCGGGCTGTCCAGCGCTCCTGTAATCTTTGTATAACGAGTGCTCGAATGATCGCGCTTCTGTTGTAGTGTACAATCTAAACGTGTTTTGTTTTTGTTTATCGGTGTGTTTACCCCGTGTGTCCATAATAAGTGTCAGAGAAGAATTGATCATTTGATTACTTGTCAGAAGGGCAAAAAACTTCCTTTGTTTTGCCCCTAAAAGGCAACGAAGAGAAAAAAAATACACCTAAGAGAATGAACCACGGTAGAGTCAAATTAATTATCACCATCATCAAGGCCGAGATATAAACAAACAGAATCTTGAAGGCAGAGACAAATCCAGAGACACAATGAGAGCACACAGAAAAAAAATGGCCCCGTATCTGCATGTTACTCTTTAAATGTCGTCGAAAGATAATAGTCTTGCGTCTGGAGAGAGAAACAAAGGGTTTATATGATGTTCTGCGCAATAAGATTAGTGATTTGTGTTCTGTAGGTGCTGCGTTAGAGTGCCTCGCACATGCAACGGAGGCGAAAGAGCGCATTAAGTCACGTCACACGTGAGACATGAGCGCTATCTGGCAGTTATCCCGGAAAACAGGGTGCGCGCCTTGCGCGCCTATCTATGAGGTGATAAGGTGTAGAACGCAAGGCGACGGGTAGGTGCCACCACCGTGTTGTCTTAGCAAAGCGTTGGAAACACTTGCCGTTTCGTTCAAGCGTTGCATGACCAGCCCAGAGCTATAAAGGCCAGGATCTTTAAAATTACCTATGTATGTCTTTTCTAGTAAAAAATACACATATATAATATAGACGTGTTGTATTGCCTAAGACATGCGCAATAACTCTTTTTTATTGGCAATCGCACAAGTAGAAATGCTGAACCTTGAGCAATATTGGTGACGCTGTGAATGGGGTCGGCCATTTGGAGTTGCCTGGGGTCATTTTGGTGTCATTTACGGTACCGTTAATCGTGGACAAACACACAAAGTTACAGATAGACAGATTAAAGTTTTCGCGTCGAAGGTAAAAAAAAACTATTGTCTTTAAAAACTGGGACAAAAGGACATCAGAAGCATTGTACCGCCACGCTTTGCTGGCAGGGAACCACGTGATGACCAAGAAGGCTTATTAAGCCAGCACCATTTTTCCATAATAGGATTTGATGCAGGCACCTTCGCCGACATGCGACTCTTGCTTTTGCTAATTCTGCAGGTATCTGCGCTGTTGTGGTGTTCTTTCGGCAAATCTACCTTCGATGAAGATGGAGGGGTGACGCTGTGTTCCAGGACCAGCCTGTGTGCCGCATCGGATATCAGCTGGCTGCCACTGGTAGTCGGTGACGTCGACGGAAAGCCTCTGTCCACGCACGACAGACGAAAGGACATTGGAAGCATCGTGCCGCCACGCTTTGCTGGCTGGGAACCACGTGATGACCAAGAAGGCTATTTAGGAGCAGCAATTTGCCACCGTGGAATTTGGAGCCGGCACCTTCGCTGGATTTGGAGCCGGCACCTTCGACTCACGCTTTTGCTGCTTGTGCAGGTTAGTCAGAATTGTTCGTTTACGACTCGTAAATTTCTACCAGTTGCGCTGGCTCCACCCACTCAGGCAAGTTTGACGTTGCCTTGTTACAAGCGGGTCTATGAAAGGGGTGGGGAAACTTGTTCTTTTAAATGCGAAGCATTTCTTAGCGAACTTCGGAGACGTTGAGCGTATCTATCTATCTATCTATCTATCTATCTATCTATCTATCTATCTATCTATCTATCTATCTATCTATCTATCTATCTATCTATCTATCTATCTATCTATCTATCTATCTAGCCGCTTATGACATTTAGCTCTCCTGACCATTTAGATCACGGTATCAATAACAATCTTGGTATGGCATAACGTGACTGTGTGAAGAACATATTTGACTAGTCATAAAATGAACATCAGGACATGTATGTCATGAATGTCATATTTTACAATAAATTGTCGTGAAGCTATTGTGGTGGTTTCGTTCACATGGCATTTTGCGAAACTGGTATGGTATGACATAATTGCATTGCGAACACAAGCGACGGACCGTAACATAAAAATCGTGACATGCGTGTCTTTTAGAACAAGACTGCATGCAACGCTCATGATGCGCTCGTGGCCATTTCGCCAGCGTCACATATACCAAATTTGATATTACAATGCGTGAATGGATGACGAAGGTATGTGACTAGTGCAAACATTATAATAACGAGATGCATGAAATGTAATAACATGACTACATGCCAGGCTCATCATGCGTGGTGGCTGTTTCGCCAGCTTCACTTACACCAAATTCGGTATTACGGGACGGGAATAGATGACGAAGGTATGATAATGGTGCAGTTATGATAAACATGAGGTGCGTGTCATGTAGCAACATGCCTACATGTTACGCTCATGATGTGCTCGTAGCAGCTTTGCTAGCTTCACAAGTACCAAACTTGGTATTATGTGACGCAAACGGACGACATAGCTAAATGACTCATCCAATCATGACAATCACGACAGGCGTGTCATGTATCAACATGACTACATACCACGCTGATGATGCACTCGTGGCTGTTTCGCAAGCTTACATATGCCAAATTTCGTATTACGTGAGGCCAATAAATGACGAAGGTATGTGACTGGTGCAAGCATGATAATCATGAGATTCGTGTAATGTTAGAACATGACTACATGCCACAGTCAAGGCGCCAATACATTTCGATGTGACGTGGTGCGCGTGCTCACCGGCGTTCATTTTGCTGCGTCACGCCAGCATTGCCAACCCAGTAGTTGGTTCAGCCAGATGCTCGCAGCCACGCGTCACGCTGCGTAACTTTGACGCCTGCGTGTTTCAGCACCACCAGCGTTCCTCCGTCACGAAAAGAGCGAGACGCAGTGTTGTCTGTGTATCGTATCGGGACGAAATACAGCATGCCGCATTTCGTGCCGGTTTCCGTCTGGCAGCTCCGACCGATGCTGGTCGCGCCGGTCGTGCCTGACATCAGGCTATACAGTGCTTGCTTTTTGCTAACGAAGCGTCTCTGTGCCTAAAGTGCTGCACGTCAATGCTGCATTGGAGTATATTGGGCCCTTCATGATGCACTCGCGACAATTTTCTAGCTGCACATATACCGAATTTGGTGTTAAGTGACATCAATGAATGACGAAAGTATATGACTGGTGCAAATATGATAATTCTGACACGCGTGTCGTGTAACATGACCACATACCACGCTGATAGCATGCTCATGGTTGTTTCGCTAGCTAAACATATACTAAATTTGGTATCACGTGACGTGAATAGATGACGAAAGTAAACGGCACATCCAAACATGAAAATCATGACACGGAATTTATGTATGGCATCATTTACCTCCACTTCGTAACGTCGTGCTGATGTGAAAATGACATATCAACCTTTCTCATTCGTGCTTAGCATATCACCAATTCCCACTGTACGTGGGATCTGCCAATACTTTTTTCTGAAGCAGTATGCTGTTTTGTGTTATGCTGTAGTTCCTATCAGCTGACGTTGAGATAAATCGTGGCCCTCGTAACACAGATATCTTGTTAAAAAACATCCGGGTGGTCTAAACTGCCATTTTGAGTAAACTAGACTCCACTGATGCAAAACTTACGAAACATGAAACTTTAATGACAGAAATGAGCAAAAACTTACAAGACGCTCAAAGAAATTTGAAAGAGGTTAATAAATTGATCACTGATCAAGCTGATGTAATTAAATATCTCTTTGATAAGTTAGACTTTAAGGTTTTTAATTTATAAAATAGAAGTTGTAGAAGAAATATCGTATTTTACTGTGTAGTAGATAATGATCTGTTTGAAACATGGGATGAATCAGAACAGTTTCTTATTGATATTTGTAAATCTTATCTGGCCTTTGAGCCTAAATTTGCCTAAAGGGAATCTCGCGTGGTATGTTGTGACAGCAAAGCAAAATGGCCAATCATTGTAAGTCTTTCATCTTCTAAGGAAAAACAATGAATTCTGTCAAACTCCAGAAAACATAAAGAGACCGCGTGCGGTATAGAATCACCTGAAACGCGTGCTATCAGAAAAAAAGTATAACAATACACTAAAGTTAAGAAGGCCTACAAAACATTAAGTTAAACTTAGGCTTGCTGAGCTCATCGTGAACTGTAGAACATTTCTTTGGTATAAAGGAGGAGGTTGTCGCGTTTTTATAAACATGAACAATAAGTAAAAGTAAAGCTCAACAAAACACTGATATTGTTGTCTGATTAGTTATTTGCAGCAGTATAACAAACAAAGTAGACCAGCTTGCTGGATTGATAGAATCAGTGAAAACACATATTGTAATCTGCACTGAATCTTGGCTCAAACCAACTATTGGAGGTAGCGAAGTGTTTCTACAAGATTACGTGGTTTATCTTAAACATCAGCCGAGCCTCGGAGGGGTTCTTTTTTCTTGCTTGTTCATGCAACACTGCAGTCCAGCGCTCTAATTATATCTGTCACTGAGCTATCAAAAGAGTCTGGTGCAAATTGTGTTGTTTAACAACTCTAGTTTGATTGTTGGCTCGGTTTACCGTGCACCGAACTCTGATCCGAGCACAGTTTGTGCCTTGTCTGAGATTATCTCAAAAGTGTCTGGTGAAATGATATTGTTCGGTGGTGATTTTGATCTTCTAGACTTGTGTTGGTAGGGTGATTATTGTACCATTGTTCCTCTTTGTTCTGCGAATTCGGAAATAAAAAATGTTGTTCACTTATATGATCTAGCACAATGCGTCAGAGTATAAGCACGCGGAGGTAATATCCTAAATTTGTTGTTTTCAAGCTCACCTATTGTAGTAAGCTCTATAACAGTCATGCCAAGAATTAGCGCCCATTCTGCTGTTGCGACTGTCAAAACCTATATTTAACCATTCAGTTCTCCTGAGAATAGAAAGATATTTTTTGTGATAAAGGGAGTCAGGAAGGTATCAACCAAAAACTGCTTCAGTACCTGCCATCTTTTGAATGCTTAGCGGTCGATTGTAATATTCATGAAATGTGGAATACGTTTAAAATGAATTTAGATGAGCTTGTGAACGAAGAAATACCAAACGTACATTCTTCAAAGCTTTAAACATAAAAAAAACGTCGGTTACATCATCCATTACACAAATTATACAGAAAAGGAAACGAATTTTCGCGCTGTTGAAAAAACAAAGAGCAAGGCTAATCACGGATAATTGACACAAGTATCGCTTGATCACAAGTTTACTACTAAGATCTCAAATGAAAACTATTTAAAAAGACTAAATGAGGTGTTGAATATCAATCCTAAGATATATGGAAATATTTAAAGGTGTGCGAATGAAGTGATCTTGCATTACGGAAATTGCTTGCAATAACCAAGTTTTCACGAATGACGAAGCAAAGGCAACGTATCTGACTTTTTCCATTCAGAATTTCTTATAGCAGAGTCCGACACAACATTGACAGCTGCTAGCAACGTGCTGCCTATGGCGTAGGTAGAACTCAGCGTGCCCGGTATCAAAACGTTGTTGTAGCAATTGGACGAAACCAAGGCGGTTGGCCCTGACGGTATTTCACCTTGAAATCACTGCGCTGCGACCATCTCCCTTTATCTTTTCGTTACCTTTAAGCAGTCCCTTCGTGCCAGTGAATTTCCTTATGACTGGAAGATAGCACACGCTGTGCCAATTCATCAAGCGGGTCCGAGAAAAGATGTCCAGAAATATAGGCCCATATTTCTGCCATGTGCTGTATGCAAATGATGGAACATGCAATTTACCCAGCTATTATGAGTCATCTCACGGAGAAGAATATCCTAATTAAACAACAACATGGTTTCCACAAAAGCTTGTCCTGCACTACACAACTCGTAGAATTTTATCACGATTTAGGAAGTGAAATTGATGCTGAGGGCCAAATAGATTGTTTCCTTCTAGATTTTTGAAAAGCTTTCGACATGGTTGCGCATTCACTTCTTATTCCCAAACTAGAGCAATTAGATATTCATATAGATGCCATTAAATGGATTGAAAGCTTCTTATCGGGGCACAGCCAGTGTGCTGTTGTTATGGCAAAAAATTTAATTCCGTGAACGTCTCCTCAGGAGTTCCAATTGACCTTTTTGATTGGGACCTATATTAGTTTGATAAACATGAATGATATGAATTTCGGTGTTATGTCCTACATGCGACTGTTCGCCGATGACTGCGTAGTATACCGAAGTATGTCTCGTGATGAAGATGCGACAGCATCATTGGGAGACTTGAAAAGAATATATAATTGGTGTAAACATGGAAACATGTGTTTAAACGCATAAAATTCTATCCCTATGTGTTTTACCAGAAAGAAAAAAAAAACACTGATAAACAGCTATTCCATAAATAAAGAGTTTCTTAGACAGTTATTGCCTCTAAGTACCTAGTCATTGTATTTTATGCTGGTCGTTCATAGAATGCGCACATCGGTGAGACAGTTCGTAAGGCTAGACGGGCGCTGAACATTATTCAACAAAATCTATGATGTCGTCAACTTGAATTAAAACGAAAGGCGTTTTCTACAAGCGGAAGACCAATATTACAGTACGCCTGCCAACTATTGGATCCATCGGAAGCCAGTCTCACTTCTCAAATAGAAGGTATTCAAAACAAAGCAGCCAGGTACGACCTGGGCAGGTGCCGTAGAACGGACCGAGTCACAATGGTGGAACAAGAATTGAATTGGGAATTGTTGTCTTCGCGATGACAGAAGTTAGGGCTGAAACTGTTTTCTCAGAAATATCACAATAAGGTAGGCATAAAGAAAAATAATTATCTAAATGCACCTTTTTATGTTTCTATGCGTAATGGTCACAAACACAAAATCCGTGAGTACTGGCCCAGGAGGTGCATGCTTGCAATTTTTTTTTTCGAACTGTGTAGCCGAATGGAACTAGCCTGCTGAAAAAAGAGTATGCTGTGCTAATGAAGACTCGTTTGTATCTCTCTTGTAAACCTTCTTGCTGAAACGGCCAATGGTAAAGCGGGGTACTTCTTGTGTAAAAGAAAAAGATAGAGTGAAAAAAATACATCTTATATACTAAAGAGGGCGGATAAAAAAAGCTTAGGTAAGAAAAAGTGAGGTAAAGCTTAGGAGGAAGATATAAAAAAAGAGGGTAAAGTGCAACATAGTCTTATGTAACGTATTTCTTTGAGGTGGCGAGAACTGAAAGAAAGTGAGGGGGATTGTTTTTAGGGTGAGTGGGAAGGTCAGGAGGAGTTTGGAATGCACAGTACAGAACAACCTGGTGCATTGTGCCAATGAGTAAGAAACAAAAGCGAGGGTGAGCGACCTAATGTGAGAGTGAACATGAGAGAATAGAGCAGAGAGGGCAAGATACAAATACATATACAACAAGTCGAAAAGAATAAATTGGCAAATTAGGTTAAATCTGCTTCTGCTTTCGCCAGGAATGGCGCTTGTTTTTCAGCTCCCCCGTTTTCAGAATACAAAATGCGCTGCAGTTGAGACTAACGAAAACGTACTTCTTTGCTACTGACACTAGAGAAGGGCGTCAAAAGTCTCCTGCAACAGTTTGTCACCAGTGTGTTTCTGTGCCCAAAATTCCTCGAATGTATATTGCGGCTAAATTCCACATAGAACACTATCGCCGTTAGTTAACAGTAAAACTTGTATTGGGCTCCTCTAATTTAGAACATTTCATTCAGGCTTGAATATTCTTGTAAAGTAAGTGTAAGTAATTTGGAAGCATGGTTTAGCAATATTGTTACATAAAACCGAAATTATCTGTGTGATCCCGCCATGGGTAATGGCAATGAGCAAACTTGGTCAGCAAAGGGTTTATCTTCGCAAAATATGCGCTATTCTGAACTGCATCAGCGCTTTTTACGTCTTCGAATCTGTTAAACGCTTTGAAAAGTGCTCCTGCTTATCTTTTTTGAGCTAGTTCTGGCATAAAGCCAGACCGTTATGGATCAATACTTCTTCAAAGAATTTTTCGGTGCAAAATATGTTCACTTCAAAGTCTTCTGTTTCAAATATTGCATATTCGAGTAAAAAAAAGGCATGATACTGTAGCGCTAAACTAAAAACAAACCTTAAAAATGAGCAGAACATGTAAAGCTAAGCTGCCGACCGTAGCATGATTGCCCTTGGCCGTTTTTATTTCTAAATTTTTGGCATTGGGGTGGGATATGACACTAATGCAATTTTTTGAGAAAATGTAGGGTAGCTTCAATATTTTGCTACTCTCCCACAAGTGAAACAGACTCGCGCGTTACATATATGGGGGTTACTTTCTGAATAGTTCAAAAAACTAGAGAATATTTTCGAAGAAACCTACATTATCGTGATTCCCATGTCACTACCACACTGCAAGTGCGAAAGATAATGCGTCGCACCATAGTCACCATTAGTATAGTTAAAAAAGCTAGAAATTAAGCTAAATATCACCTAAGTAGTCATGTTGCTTAATATCAGCACCACGTTTGTAGCCAAATAGAAGAAAAAATGACACTATGTATAGAGCTGTTTGTATGCAACAGGAAGTACTGATTTAAATTGAGGAAAAACAGTGTACAACGACCACAATATGTTTCCTCCTTGAGTGATTTCCAAGCACGTGGTTTGCGGCAGAAGAACAAGTGAGTTTAATTTGAGCGCTCTTGCATACAGTTGGTCTAGATTAGATGAGTTCTCGGAAATGTAGTTTTGTACCGGCCACTCAGCAAGAACGTCAAACTTTGAAGCTGTTTTTTGTTAACGCTATACCCAAACTTATACAGAGCTACAGGTTTATGCCTAGGTTCAAGTATCAATGATCTTAATGATCAAAACTTTAGTACTCGCAAAATAAGGGACCGGCCCAGAGGCTGCTTTTGCAACTCAGAGGAGCTCAGCTGGGATTCCTTGGGACACCATGGCCTCCGATGCGCGTGAGATTACCCGGCGTTGCTGTCCCGAGTCGGTAGTAGGCAAAAGGGACTCCCACGTATCTTCTGCGTGTGATACGTCGACATACTATGGGCACGTTCATTCCACGTGTGTGAGGATGGCTGATTATGAACAATATCTACAGTGTGGTTTCACGAGGTGAGCTTTACCTTTCTCTAATGCCAGGGGTTGGGAAAGACAGCGATCTGAAGCATGCGCCACAGGACGGCATCACGTGGGGGGAGTTCTGTAGGAATGAAATTTTATGGAACAGGAGAACGCTACGAAGCGCTCGAGTAACGGCGCTTGAGCGCGCGTATATTTCTTATTTCTTATGTGTTGCGCGCTACAGATTTTTCCCGTAAAAAAAAAGAACCCAGTGCTCTTTTGCAAAAAATGCTTCATGCTGGGGCTATTTGAGGTCAGTTTCATTGTAAAGCCAATACCTAACCGATTTCAGCAATATAAAAAATTTGACTAGTCAAAGTATACTAGTTTATTATCGCTAAGTTACGAAAAAAGACATGTTGTATGTGCAAAAAACTACCACTAAAATACAACAGGGAGTATTTTCCTAGAGCATACTGTACTTCTTTTACATCGTGATTCTGGTTAGCCAGAGAAGCTTGTATGTATAAGCAGAAGCCAAATTTCCCATTCTCCCTAGGGTCGCGGGCTGAAATCCCGGCTGTGGCGGCTGTATTTCTGATGGAGGCGGACATGTTGTAGGCCCGTGTGCTCAGATTTGGGAGCACGTTAAAGAACCCCAGGTGGTCAAAATTTCCGGAGCCCTCCAATACGGCGTCTCTTATATTCATATGGTGGTTTTGGGACGTTAAACCCTACATATCTATCAATCAAATGTCGAATTCCAAAGGTGGGTTGAGCGAAACCACCTAAGCCCCAATGGCCTCACAAGTGATGTGCACCTTTTAGCGGAATCACGAAATGGCGCCCCGACGAATGACAAAATCAAGCAGGAATAATCACGTGCCTTCCTGCGTGATTTTGTCGTACTTCGTGGTACCGGTTTCTAATCACAAAGGGATTCGAACTAGCCCTATTCTCAGTCGTTATTAGCACCATGACGCACTTACCTCATGGCTATAGAATAGAGAAACGCACTTCCATAAAGAACAGACCCTCCCGTAGGGCCCTGCGGCCGAGCTACTGCGCTGCTTTCAGCGCCACGAATGGCTTGTCATACCCGCTGTCTTCAGCATAAATACAATAGGATTTTTTTCCAATGCTGCGATTTTAAACCGTACGCTCATGCTCCGAAAGCGACTGTCTTTACCACTAAAGACTACACACCCATGCTTCCACAAAGGAACTTCCCGTACAGCACAACCAACCCACATTATTGTGCGCCCTTTGTGCAAAATAAATACATAAATACAACTCTTTCTAGTCATAATTTACTGATTTTTGTGGTAAAGCATTCAACGTTCTTAGCAAAACACGACGTAGATTGCATTTGTAAAATTGCAGAAATCATTACAATTTATTTTCTTTCAAAATTTGATTCTAAAGTTGGGTTTTCAATGGCCTCCTGAGGCGGCAGTTGCGTGTCTTGAAGTGAGGTGTGAGTCTCTCTCTCTCTCTCTCTCTCTCTCTGTGTGTGTGTGTGTGTGTGTGTTTGTGAAATGCAACAGCAGCTTGCTTTGTCCACACTGCCCAAAATTTACACCTCCATGGCAACGTTGCTTGCTGTGCCACTTAAAAAAACGGCAGCATATCCACGGGGGGAATGATGGAGAGTGGGGTGAAGCGTTCGTCCGTCCATTATTTCTTGCTTCCGTCTGTCGATGCGTCCGTTTGTATGACCATCCATGCGTCCATTCGCCCGTCAGTGCGTGCGTCTGTTCGTGTGTCCGCACGTCCATCTGTGCATCCATCCCTGCGTTCGTCCATGCATCCGCCCCTGCGTCCGTCCATGCATCCATACGTCTGTGCAGCCGTCCGTGCGTCCATCCATGTATCTGTCTGTGTGTCCGTTCGTCCATCTAGTTGCTCTCCACGCAGGAATCAGGCGACCGTCAGCCATATGCGTCAACTCATGAGCGGCTACAACACCACTACTGACGAGAGCTTGTTGCGATAAATGTTTCTATGCAAATGGTACTGGCCCCTTCAACCGCGTCAGACCTCAACGGTATGGCCAGCCTGGCATACAAGATCTTGGAGGTAGCAACGCCGTCTGTGTGCAACGCCACGCCGTCATTCGAGAATGTGGGTGCCACTCCACAAGCACCATCTTACCCTGCTTCTCCCACCGCGCGCGCTTTCCTATCGTCTAGAACAACTGGTTTGTGCCGTAGAGCGCCATTACACCACTCCACGTCACCGAAACTGCCGCCGAAGCTCCCCGCGCAGTGGACGTGCACAACGCTCTCGGTTCCCCACACCACCTGGGATGTGCCATTACCATTTCCATTTTCAACTGGACGCGCGTCAATGCCTCCAACTTTGCTCGTGGCAGGAGAACAGGTAGGCCTACCATTGGCGACGATGACTGCTCAAGGCCAGCCTGAAAGTCGCCTGTTTCACGTCATGAACAACATCACAAGCCAGGAGTACCTGGTTGACACAGCGGCAGAGTTCATCATTATTCCAGCTCATAAATCCGACTAAACAATACCCCCGATCACCGATGCAAACTGTCAACGGTAGCAAGATCCCCGTTACAAAACGCGTTCGCTAACTCTGAACTTTGATTTGCGCCGCGTGTTTCATCTTGTTTTTCTCGTCGCTGACGTATGGCGTGCCCTCATTGGTGCCGACTTCTTACGCCACCATGGACTGTTGGTCGACGTGAAATGGCAACGCCTGCTAGACACTACTACACTGCTCTTTGTACACGGTGTTGCTTCCCAGGACTCGAACATCATCGCTTCAACTACAACAGTGGCCGATGACCGTTTAACAGAATTTCTTCGAGAATTCCCAAACATCACGCTACCGCCTAACTGGACAAAACACGTGCAACATGATGTTCGCCATCATATCATTACCACTGGTTCAGCTGTTTTCGCTCACCCTCAGCAACTTGCTCCAGACAAGCTCAAAGTAGCCAGGCCTCAGTTTAAATGCATGCTGGAACGCTGTATAATACGACCATCACCAAGCAGCAGGGCATCTCCTCTTCACCTCATCCCCAAAACGTCGGATGACTGCAGACCCTGCGGAGATTACCATTCTCTGAACGCAAAAACTATTCCCGACCGGTATCCCCTACCTAAAATTCAGGATTTCACATCAGATTTACATGAAACAACGGTGTTCTCAAACATCGACTTAGTCAAAGCCTTTCGACAAACTCTTCTAGCTGCAGATGTTCCAAAGACGGCAATTACTACCTTATTTGGCCCTTTGTGTTCATCAGAATGCCATTCAGCCTTCGCAATGCTGCACAAACGTCCCAGTGGTTCATTGACACGGTCATACGTAGTCTGCCGCCTGTGTTCGCCTACGTCGACAACCTGCTGATGGCAACTTAACCCCACGATTAGCACTTGTAACGTCTCCGTCAGCGTTTAGAGCGCCTGTCAGCCAACCGAATTGTTGTGAACACTGCAAAAATTGAGTTTGGAGTATCGTCTGTTGATTTTCTGGGTCATCGCTTGAACAGCAGAAATGTGAGCCCCCTTGCTGACTAAGTGCATGCAGTGGTCGAGTTCCCAAAGCCTATCTCAATAACCAAGCTGCATCAGTTTCTAGGGCCTATAAATTTCTACCGCCAATTTAATGGGTACTGTGCTACGCTGTTGGACCTGCTCGACAATTTGCTTGGTGACAAGCCCTCGAAAACTGCGCTACCGTGGAACACCGCTGCAAAATATGTTTTCAACTCCATCAAGAACACTTTGGTCTAAGCTACACTGCTCACGCACGACAACGCCAGTTACCCCATGGCACTCATGACGAATGCATCTTGTTCTGCACTTGGGGCCGTTTTTCAGCATAAAGTAAATGATCAGTGGCAGCTCCTTGCCTTTTTCTCCAAGCGTATGACCTCTGCCCAAACAAATAAAGCATTTTCAGGCGTGAGTTGCTCGCTACTTTTCTCGCCTTCACCATTTTCGACACCTACTAGAAGGCCGCACTTTCTCAATTTTCACTAATCACAAACCTCTCACCTTTTCAATCGGCCGATCTGACTCACAATACACACCGCGCGCGGCGCGCTAGCTCACCTTCATCTCGGAGTTTTCAACTGATATACGCCACATCAGCGGTGTTGACAACGCTCCAGCGGACGCTCTCAGCCACGTGGATGCCTTCACCCGCAGACGCTTAAAAACCTCCACCTCCACATTCTTATCATTCAAACTGCGGGATCTGGCTGCAGCCCAATCAAAAGACACCGAGTTTGAGCACCTATGCGAAGCGTTCACATCACGTCAGCTCAAACCCGTCACCTTTGACGAGGTGCCAATTATTTGTGACACCTCCACAGGCACGCCCCGACCATTTTTAACCAACTCTTTCCGTAAGAAAATATTTGACGCCTGTCACAGCGTTTCTCGCCTCAAAATTTGCGCTTCCCAAAAGCTTGCTTCTTCACGCTTTGTCTGGCCCGGCATGAATGCGAACATCAAAGATTGGGTTCGTGAGCACGCCCAATTTCAATGGTACCCCGTTCCTTCATCAAAGCCCTTCTTGCGACCCTACGAACGTTTCGCCATTGTGCATATTGACATCGTTGGCCCTTTACCTCCATGTCAAGGCTATCGCTAACTTTTGATATGTGTGTATCGTTTCAACTGCTGGCTCTAATCGACTTCTATGCCCGACATGTCTGCAGCTACCGTCACTGTGTTTTGTTTCTACCTCGATATCCCGATTTGGCTGTCCGACAAGGATTGTATGGGACCGGTTCGCCAGTTCGAATCTTCTTTTTTTTTCAGAGCTCCTGAAACTTCTTGTATTTCAGGCCTGCGTTCAGCATCATTCCATTCGCAAACAAACGGTCTCATCTAGAGATTTCCCTGGCACCTCAAAGCAGCACTCACAGCACACGGTTGCACGGAGAGGTGGGTTGACTACCTCCCGCTCACTCTACACGGAATTTGGTTTTCTTTCAAAGAGGACCTCTACTGCTCCACTTCTGAGCTTGTTTATGGAGCTTCGCTTCGCCCGCTTTCCAATTTCTTCGAAGAAAGCGGCAGTGGCACCCGGCTAACAGCAACCGAATACGCCGCACAGCTGTGCGACGTCTTTAGACACATTCGTCCGCAGCCTACACGCAGCCAGCCACGTGCAGCGTATATGGCTCAGGACCCAAAAACAGCGACACACGTGTTCAAGCGGTGCGATTTTTTGCACGCCCGCTTCAGCCACACTACTTCGGTGCATTCTGTATGTTAAAGCGCTGGCCTGCTAACTTCGTCGTCGACATCCATGAGGCATGCGATACAATCACGCTTGAGCGGCTCAAGCCTTCGTTCATTGAAGCACCCGATGTGAATTGCCTCACCATGCCTTCCTCCACTGGACAAGAGGGCGCCTCCTTGCCAGTGTTCCTCCCGTCACCACCTCTGCGTCGCGTTGAATGCGTGGACACTTCAACTGAAAATCGTTCTGTGCACCAGCTTCACTCTGTAAGGGGGAAAAATCTAGAGCGACGCGGCCACCACCGCGCACCCCGCGGCCATATAAACCTGCGCATCAGCATTCCAAGCACCGTGCTGTCCCCTCTCGGTTTCTCCTTTGTCTCTTTTACTGTAGCCACTTCTGGTACACTGTGTTCACCTGCTCTATTTTCGACTCTCTGGTTGTCATGGTTGAGTAGACGTTGTTACTAAAAAGACATGCCCCTCTCTTACAACCTCGCTATACAGGTGGTTCACTATAGAAGGCTTCCGGGAGAGATTTAATTTTTGAATAGAAAAGCCAGCTGTTGGTGAGACTGCAACACAGTACACCGCCCGAAAAAGCCGTTATATTGACAGATGGATCAAGCTTTCATGGACAGCACAGAAGTACGGCGAGCTTAGATAGTTCCTTACTAGAGAGTAGTTTCTCATTACTTGCCAGCCTATCGTGTCGCTGTACTTAAAAAAGAGGAGAGCTCAGTCACTTGATGGCATGCCCGAATTGGTCGATCAATTCTTGGAAGCTCAATTTGACACAAGTTTTTTCATGTTCATGAAAGAGATTTTGGAATAGTCAAGAAAATTAGCACCTAAAAAAGAAAAGCATGCACCGTAGAGTGTTGTGCAATACTTTCTGTTCAAAATTTCCGGAGCCCTCCACTACGGCGTCTCTCATAATCAGAAGTGGTTTTGGGACGTTAAACCCCACAAATCAATCAATACTTTCTGTATAACTGAGTGGGTCGTCTCGTTAAAAATTGTCGAACTAACTTTACGCGTCCCCCTGTTACAAAATGTTTTAAAAGCGATCAGACTGGACACAAGGCAGACGCATGTCGCAATGAAGTGAAGCCTACCAAGTAGCCTTTGTGTTTGCATCATGAAGAGATGATGATCGAAGCAGGAAAAAATTTCGGGGGTCTGTGCTGTGCAGGCTGCACACTCGAATACATTGGCTGAACAAATTCAGCGTGTGTTGGAAGAATCGTGGGGAGGTGTATCAATATTGTAAGAGGCACCGGTTGCACCACTGTTATCGAGCAGAAGAGTTTAGTACGTGACAGCGAGCTTACCGGAAGAACTAGGCCAGTTTGGCTAGTTGACTGTTCCGCTCGGATGCTTCCCCAAGCTGAGTTTCAGGTTCAGACACCCTACTTAAGAAGATACGTTACTGCCCTAAGCATGATGACTCCCCTCCCCCCCTTTACGACCTTATCATGAGAAACATTGAAAGAGCGCCAGGGCCCAACGGTCCAGAACGTTTGGGAGAAGACCTGAAGGCAGAGCCCTCATCAACGCAAGCATTGCTAGAGACAGCGGAGAAGAATCCTGCGAAATATTTCACCGGAGCTCAAGATGAAACCGTAGTTCAAAGGAAAGGCAATCTAGAGACCATTGTGTCGGAATAGAAAACGTGCTATGCAGGTGAGGCTGCAGCGAAATGACGTCAATCGACCAAGAGAGAAAAGTGGACGAAGACGACCAGCCAGGCCCAATGCCGCGACTTGCGCGAGTAGGCGAAGAACCAGCAGCAATTTGTCGATCGCGGTAACTCCTAGCAAGTGTTACGGGTGGCAGAGACACCAGTTCCGGCCCGTCGTTCGAGATTGCTCACGGAAAAAGTAAGAGACGACAATCTGAAGAGATCAGACACGCAGCAGAAAAAAAGGTTGCAAATATAAACCGCATTGAGTCGTTTATTGTTATTTTGTGTCGTGAGTGTATGTCGAGCGAGTTAAGTGTATGTCGCAATGACTTAATGTTATTCATACTATGGTACAAGGGTTATATATAGAGAGCCCTGTACGTTCTGTTCACATTGTTATTGTTTTAAATATATGATGGAGTGTTGTACTCATGTACCTGTGGTTATATATTATGTGTTGTGAAAGTGAATTGCAATGTAAAATGCATTCACTGTTCTTTTGAGAATGTCACTCACTATGTTAGATGGGCTTTGTTACGGACATTTGTTGTGCGGCATTTTCTCTGCACTCGTTTTTGTTGTGTTGAATATGTCATAAAAGAGACTTTATACAAAATTGCTGCTATCTGTCAGCCATCGTGTGCATGCCGCCATGTTAGAGGCTTCAGCATGGCACAGTAAGCATAGTTCGCATGTGTAAACTTATACGTAAAGTGTATGAACGTGACGTGTGTATGGCCTGAAAATCGCAATGCCGAAGTTTTGCTTCATGCGTCTCTTGCTGCACCTGACATGCTGAAGAGAGAAAGATAAGCCGTAAACTTTACCCCTTATTATGTTTTTGAAACTCATGACGTTTCTCAGTGTACAGTTCAAGTTCTTTTGATGTTGTGAAACCAACTCTCCCCACTCTGTGCCTGAGACGCACCACCTGAGGTGATATGGCACAGTGCGAGGAAGTAACACACTGACGCTATGCGAATAGTGGTCACTGACGTGCTGATCACTTGAAGATGAAGTGAAAATGGTGGTAAAGTTCTAGTAAGGCTGAGCAAAACCTATATATACAAACACACAAAATATAGGACATGGGTACGCAGATACAATTTACAAAAAAAACACATTGGAAACGAATCGTTAGTAGGACGACTCTGCAAGTTTCGGCAGAGCTGATGGTGCCGAATAAATTAAGCCTGGTGAGAAACGGATGGCGGTACTTCGGAGCCTTTTCTTTTTTCCTTGTTGCTCCACCCTTAGATAACTGACGGCAAATGGTCGCCTGTTGGTTTTCTGGTAGGATAGTACTTGGTAAACCGGAAACCCGCTACAAGGATGCCACCTTGGTCCAAGCGTGAGGGCTCATGTCCTAGCCCCTAATAACACAACCAAAACGAAAATGAAACAAAATAAACAAACGTTATACGGGCAACAGCAAGCGCAGCGAGCGCACAGCTATTTAAACCTAAAGCTATGCGTACTGAGATTAGCGGCTGTAACAAAGGCGTCCCTGATAACACGTCAACATATTGCTGACAGGACAGGAATCTGTCTCTCGTGTGTTGTAAGCGGAACCGCGGCCTCTCCGCACGTGTTTTTACCTACTGGCTCGTCGGCACGAATTAGTGCGGGAGTAGTTGAAGGCTTGCCATTGCCCCAGCTTTCATCAAAGGTGCCTACCAGGCACCGGTTCACTGCGACGTCGGCCACGCTTTTACGGGTCGCAAACCCGTTCACTTCGGAGAGCTTTCAGAGGCAAGCGAGACCGCGACGAAATGTAAACGGCAATCACACGGTATCACAACGCGCGCCACTTTGACTGGGCAGTGAGTTTTATATGAGTGAACAGTACACGGTCGGGCCGTGAGCCAAACCGATGCGAGTGGTCGTAGTGCCACACTTATTCTCAGAAGAGACCCATTCATGCGCACGCCAAAGGGGCCATGAGGCAGTCGGGGAGCCATCAAAAAGGCGTTTCCATTCCTACCCTTTTGTCACCCACGTGGTGGTTCGTTTCTTTTCTTTGGGTTAACAAGAAACCATAAGTACTCAGTAACCTCATATGCCTCTCCTTGCGCGCACACAATGTCTACGGTCAGCGCCAAGCCGGTAGGACACGGACTGAATGCCGCCGGAGCAATGCTGCTTGCCGGAGCGAACGCAGCGCTATGGCTGGCATGTCTCCTCAAGCTTGCCGTTCAAAATACTTGTCGCTTGGAAGCGATCTGGGGGCCGCCGTGGGTGCGTGGACGCTCTGGACGCACTAGGCAGAGAAGCCTCCGCTCGCTGGGTGTCGTTCCTCTTGTGTTCAGGGCCGGCGGGCGGCGGGATGGGCGGCGGCGCCGATTCATCTGGTGCGAGATGCCAGGCTAAGTGGAACGAAGCTTCCGTCGAGGTGGCTGCTTGAATGGGAGGTTCCCTTGGCAAATTACCTAAACGGCGTAGCTGATTAAGGTGGCGGCGTGTGGCCTTTCCACCAATGTCGACGAGCCATGACCGCAAACCTATGCGTTTGAGTGCCGTCGATTCAACCCAGCCAGGCTTTCTGTCGAACTGCCGGGCGTATATGCGCTGTCCACTTTCAATTCTCCTGCTATGCGGGAGCTTTTCTTCCTCCGACGGTGCTTTCGCTCAGGGCTCCGGGACAATTGCTGTCAGCTGGGTTCTCATTTCTCGTCCGAACATCAATTTCGCTGGCGTTTCATCAGTAGCGTTTTGAACAGTGTTGTGCTGTCTGAAGAGAAAGCGCGCGATGCGGCGTTGCATTGTCCCAGTCTGGTCTTTAGTAAGGGCGCGCTTTAGCTCAGCCACGTAGCGCTCGGCTTGTCCGTTCGTCGCCGGGAGGTAAGGAGCTGATGTAACAGACGAGACGCCGTTGTCGCTGTAAAACTTGAGAATCTCCGTGGACACAAACGGAGTGCCGTTGTCCGAGAGCACCTTGAGCGGTAGGCCAAACGTTGCAAACAATGACCGTAGGGTGTCGATAACTGCTGCCGATGTCGTTGTAGCCATTCGTTTTACCTCCAGCCACTTGGTGTATGCGTCTACAACCACCAGGAACGAACACCCTTCGATAGGTCCAGCAAAATCAATGTGCAGGGTGTGCCAAGGCGTGTCTGGTCTTTCCCATTCAGGAATAGGGGCTCTTGGCAGGCTTCGGTGGTTGCATCGGCAAGGCTGGCAATCGTGAACTGTTAATTCTATATCATGGTCGATACCAGGCCACCACATATAACTTCTGGCGCACTTTTTCATGGCAACAATGCCTCGATGACCTGCGTGGACAAGCGACATGTCCTGTTCGCGAAGTGCTGCTGGAATTACAACTCTTGATCCCAAGGTGACGCAACTGCGATGAGTGCTCAACTCCGCAGCTCGCTTGCGGTAAGCGTTGAAGTGTTCACCCTTTATATTCTGCACGTTGCCTTCTTGTATAGCCGCGTAGACTTCCTTCAAGACAGTGCACTCCTGCGTTGATGCTGCTACCGTGTCAGCTGTTAGGGGAGGGTTCGGCAGCGCCTCGAACATGAGTATATCACCCGGCGGGGGTGGTTCATCTATTGTGGTGTCTAGCGGCAGGCGGCTTGGAGCGTCGGCGTTCTGGTGTTTCATCCCCGTGCGATGTACGAGTTCGTAATCGTACGCCGACATCTTCATGCACCATCGTGTCATTCGCGGCGACAATGTCTGTGGCATTGGCTTCTGGGGACCCATAATACCCAATAAGGGCCGGTGATCTGTTATGAAAGTCACTTTCCTGCCGGTAATGTACTGCCGAAAGTGATCTGCTGCGTAGACGATGACAAGTCCCTCTTTATCTAGCTGGGAATAATTCCTCTCTGCCTGCAATAGGGTGCGCGAAGCAAAAGCGATCGGGGCTTCCCGTCCCTGGTCGTCAACTTGGAAGAGGACTGCTCCCGCTCCGTATGGTGATGCGCCACAGGCTAGCAGTAGGGGTCTCCTGTCGTCGTAGTGTCGCAAAACAGTAGACTTGCGAAGTAGTTGCTTAAGGGCAACAAATGACTCTTGGTGGCGTGGCGACCAAGTCCATGGGACTTCTTTCTGCAGGAGCTGATATAGATCGTCGGCCACTGTAGCTCGATGTTCTAAGAACCGGTCGTAGAACGTCAATAGCCCCAAAAACGACTGCAGTTCTTTCTTGTTAGTAGGCGCTCGTGCTTCAGTGATTGCACGCACTTTGTCTTCAGTGAGATGGATACCCTTCGCGTCAATTCGATGTCCAAGAAACTTCACTTCAGGCACCGCAAAAACAAATTTTTCTTTACTGATGCGCAAATTAGCATTTGCTAGCCTTTCCAAAATGAGCTCCAAGCGTTCTGTGTGTTCTTCATTGGAGGCGCCACCGACAATAACATCGTCCAAGTAGACGCAAACACCTGGGATCCCGCTAAGTGTAGACTCCATAAATTTCTGGAAGATTGCTGGCGCTGCAGATATTCCAAATGGTAGCATTTTAACTTTGTAAAGACCCTTAATAGTGTTTATTGTGAGCAGTTCAGACGTTGATTCGCTCACCTTCAGCTGCTGGTAAGCTTGTGTCAAGTCCAAGGTGCTGAAAATTTTTCCACCACGAAGCGTGCTAAAAACCTCTTCCAGTGTCGGAAGTGGGTAGGAAGATGCTTTTGTAGCCAGGTTGACAGTGCTCCGGTAGTCTCCGCAGAGGCGTAGGGTACCGTTCTTCTTTCGGACGACAACGAGTGGTGTCGCCCATTCCGAATGTTGCATCGGTTCGATGATCCCTTGTTCCTGCCGTCGGTCAAGCTCATTCTCGAGTGACGTTCGTAGGGCGAAAGGCTCCGACCTAGCTTTCAAAAATTTCGGCGTCGCATCCTCCTGCAGCTCCAGTGTGACTGGAGGTTTGTTGTTTCCTGGTATTTCTTCGGAGAAAACCGCTTTGTACTTATCTTGAAGCTGCTCCACTGATGGATAACTGAGTGTGTGGTGAACTCCGCTAATGACCACTCCAAGGGGGGCGAACCAATTTCGTCCTAAAAGGCTTGATCCAGAACCGTGGACGACCAGCAAGGGGAGCTGATGGGTCTGCCCGTTGTAGTACACGTCTACGTTGGCACAGCCCAGCAGTGGAAGGGAATGTCCGGACCCCGTTCTCAGCTGCGTGTCGTCTTGCTGGAGAGCTGGCGCGTTCTCACGCCAAGTAGCGCGAAAAGTGTCCTCGCTGATGAGCGTACATGCTGCTCCGGAATCCACCTCAAACCTGATAGGGCGCTGGTGTACCATAATTTCAGTTGTAATCTTCGGTCTCGTTCTGAGGTTCACAACGGCGTTTAAGTCATATAGTGCCGATGACGTTGGTGCTGTTCGGCTTGTATCTTGCGTCTGGCCCTCCTGTGTGTCGACATTGTTGTTCCGTTGCACTGAAGTCTTCGGTCCGAGCTGTTTGCGCTTCGAGATGCATGCCCTTTCAATGTGTCCCAGTTTTTGGCAAAAATTGCAGGTCGTTGTCTTGTATCGACATACCTGGAGATCGTGCATGTCGTCGCATCGCCAACAGCGCTGTGTCTTTCTGCTTGATTTCGCCTTAGACTTGGAATGACCTGACTGCTGACTGGTGTGATGCACCGGCTCGACGTTCCGTCGAATATTCCTCTGCTGGTGCCTGGCGCTCTTCGCTCGTTGGGCGATGTCGTAGGCTTTGGAGAAGGTGAGACCCGTCTCCGCGAAAAGGCGTTGTTGTAGGCCTGCGTCACGCAGTCCGCACACAAAACGGTCACGCAACAAAACGTCCAAGGGGAGCATAGTGGTGTTAACAGGTGTGGCAGTCGATCCTCCCTCCTGCGCAGTAGCTGCAGCGGTCGCGGTCAACGTCCCAAAATTGCAGTCAGCAGCGAGCTTTTTGAGAGCCGCTACGTATTCGGCCACTTTTTCGCCTTCCAGTTGGTCTCGCCGTTGGAAGCGGGCTCGACAGTAGACCTCCGATGGCCTTGGGTCATAGTGCTCTTGTAGCACTGCTACGATGTTGTCGTAGTCAACGGCTGCTGGAGTGAGTGGCTGAATCAGGGCACAGACTGTGTCGTATGTCTGCTCTCCACACAGCGTTAGCAGGTTGGTCCATTTCATTGCTGCATCAGTGATGTTGTTAGCCTCGAAGTAAAACTGCAGGCGTCCAAACCACGATGACCATGATGAGCCGTTGAATTCGGGTAGCCAATTTGGGATCCCGTGCGTAGCCATAGCTTGTAGCTTGTCAATATCGTTGCGTAGCGTTGGTCTAAATCCCATCCTCGTCGCCACTGTTATGTCCGGTGTTGTCGTCGGCCCATAGACGTACGCGTTGGTCGCGGTAGTCCAAAAAGCTCAGACAGCCTCGAACGGTTAAAAACAAGTTTATTCCTATTCGGATGGAGGCGGCGACCGAACTGCCGGGGGAGACGACGGTGGCGCGTTTCCGCCGAGCGGGGGAAGGGAAGGAGTCAACATCAGGAAGCAGTTTCAGCAACCGGTCCTTCGCGGGTTCAGAGCGCTCGTGACACAGGGGTGCTTGGAACACAACAGTGATGTATTTTGTTCCGTGGTCAGTTCATGAAATGTAGTTTATGTAAAAGTTTAACAGCAGTGGTCCGAAAATGTTCTCTTTTGGTAGAACACAAATAATTGCTTTGGGACGAGGTAAATTGCATTCGATGCAGACACATTGCATTCGATGCTGAAAGTAAGACGTTATAAGTTCAAGTGGTGTTCATCTAATTCCATATTATATATCTTTTAGGGAAAAAGCTCTTTATATTGGCACCCATTCGTCTCTCGTAGCCGTTGTAGTTGTGTGTAACAAGTATAACATTTTGACCTCAAGGTGGTGCCGGTGAGAGTTTCTTCTGTGCGTTGTTGAGCAATGGAAGATAGTGCTCAATGTACATGCCAATGGCTGCTAAGGGGTATGAGAGACAGGAGAATTTGGCTTTTAGTTAACGCGCACGCTGCGAGTTTTTTAATGTTCAATAACGCACAGAAGACAAGAAAGGGTAGCTACGTTATACTCGGTGGGCGTAACCTTCTAGGTTTTAGAAAGGTTTAGCGAGCGTTGGGCCGCAGTGCCATGAATACAGTGAACTATTATATACCATCCACTCGAGGGGGTTGAAGGTGAGAAGTAGACACGTAGCAAAAGCCATAAGAAAGTGTGCGTGTGCCTCCTTTCGTTCATTCCTTGGAATGTCAGCTGGATGGTGGTGCTTCTATATGAGGAATATATGATGAAAAGATGCAAGATGGTGGTACTCTGAGTGTTGAATAGGTGAACGAACGGACACACAGACAAATGCATGGACGGACGCACAGATGGCTGCACGGACGGATGGACGCAGGAACGGACGCAGGAGTGGATGCATGGACGAAAGCAGAGACGGACGCACGAACAGAGCACGCACGGACGAGCGGATGGACGCATGGGCGGCCACACAGACGCACGTATGGATGGACGGAAGCAAGAACGAATGGACAGACGGATGCTTCGCCCCACTATTCATCATTCACTCCGTGGATATGCTGCCAATGTTTTTTTCAGTGTTAAGTGATTTAGACGATCGAATGTCCTGAAAAAATCAATATATAGGCCAGCTATCAAACTTTTTCCGTCAAATGCTAATAAATTGATTTATTTTTGCATGACAAGGGCAGTTCTGTTGATCTCTCTTTTCTGAAACTAAATTTAGTAGGGCTGATTAGGTTGTGCTTGTTTGCAAACCAAAATATTCTAACATAAATTATCTTTTTTAAGCCTTTAGAAAACAAGGAAAGAATGAAAATTGGCCTAAAGATTGATAAATAATTCAGTTCTCCATCTTCAAATATTGTAGTAACTTTTGCTATTTGCATTTTCTACGGAAATACACCTGTAGAGAGAGCAAGGTTATAAATATGCATGAGTTGAGGTAGCTAGTATGATGTCAAGAACATGCTTGACTGGCCTGATTTGAATATTATCAATATCACATGTTCAGCTGTTCTTGATAGATCTATACAAACTACCTACTTCACTTTCAGTTGTCGGATTAATGTATATGTGCTTACCGAATTTCTACAAATGCCATTTATTGCCTCCGGCGAATGAGAGCTAGAATGTAGATTCACAAAATATTTATTAAAGTCTCCTTCTAAATCAGCTCCTTGATCAGAAATCAGAAATCAGAAATCAGAAATGCTTTTATTTTCCAACGAAATTGTTGGGGGTCCTTCAGGCGAAAAGCTGCATAGTACAACTTGAATGTGCCTGAAGGCCCTCACATGGCAGCAGTAACAATAAAACCAACATAAATAGAGATGTTTAGCATATAATAAGTTATTAAATCATTTTATTTGAAACTAGGAACTTGCAACATGTTGAATAACACTTGTGATTTCCCAAGAACACGTGGTACTAAAAAATAACATAGAAATGTAATACATATGTGAGAAGATGTGTGACAGTACATTGTGATACATAAGAAACAATAGTATTTACAACACTAAGAAAAGCACTGCTATAAATATGAGTAGGATGTACAATATGATAATACTTTGTATATTGAAACACTGAGCGCGAAGTAGATAATATAACAAAAAAGTGCGAAAATGTATTAACGATGTCTTTTATATGTTCATTCCGATTTACAAAAGTATTGTCTTATTTGTTTGCGAGTCAAAGTATTCGGAATAAATGTTTCCCCTTGCACTTTATTTAACAACGAAGGTAGGCTATGTCATAGTGATTGCATCAGATAATTTGTGCGTCTGAATGGTACTAACCACCTGTCTTGTCTACGAGTGCGCGAGTCACTTTTTTGTATTCGAGTCGTGACGTATGTTTAAGGAAGGATTTCATATTGTCCGAGCCGAAACAAAATGAATATAAAAGTCGGTATTTGTAAAGATTTGTTGCACGTACTATGCTATGTTTTTGAAAAATTTGAGCGCTAGGACAAAAATAGGGTACATTGGCTATTTGTCGAAGCACGCGTTTTTGAAGTTGAAGAAGTGTACGAATATTAGCTTTCGTGGTGGTGGCCCATACAAGCGCACAATAGTGAAGATGCGATTCAAACAAGGCGTAATATATTTGCAACTTCACTTTCTCAGGAAAAAAATGCCGACAGCCAGACAGCACACCAGCAGCAGATGACAACGATCTTGATTTTAGTTCAACGTGATCGGTCCAATTCATGTGTTCTGAAAACGTATCGCCTGACATTTTGTATTTCCTCAAAATTTCAATGGGAGCACCGTCTAAGAATAATTCTCGATTGAAACAAGACTGGCTGCCTCTCGCCCTGAACAATATGGCTTTCGATTTTGAGCTGTTAATTGTTAGAGCATTATTACGAGACCACGCCGACAGATTAGAAGAAAATATTGCGAGATTTCTGCAACAGATCATCAAGTTCATGGCCAGAGACAAACAAACTTGTATCGTCAGCGTACAGCACAATGGATGCATCACTAACAATTTCAGCAATGTCATTTACATAGGCATTAAATAAGGTCGGTCCCAATACGCTACCCTGTGGTACTCCCGATTTAATTTCGCGATATGAAGAGCAGAAATTTTCAATAGCAACGCACTGAGTCCACCCGGAGAGATATGATCGATACAACAAGTTCACGACGCCCCGAATACCATCGCTGTCAAGCTTTCTTATTAAAATTTCATGGTTTAAGCGATCGAATGCCTTCCTATAGTCTATAAATATACCTAAAGTTAATTTTCCTGCATCAATGTTATCAATTATTAGCTCATTTTAATATGACAATGCCGTCTCTGTCGACCTGTCTGGGCGAAATCCGTGCTGACAGTCAGACAGAATGTTAGTATTTAAAAAAGTCATTGACTCTAGCTGAGATTACCTTCTCTAAACCCTTAGAAAAGGTGGACAGAATAGAAATAGGCCTATAGTTCCCTTAGTCATTTCGATTACCGCCTTCAAAAATCACTGAGACCCTGGCTTTCTTTGTAGCACTTGGAAAATGGCCAGTTTCTAGAACAAGATTAAACACAAATGCAAGGTGGATTGCGATGACGTCAATTAAAATTTTATTGGTCTAAATTGAATTCCATCTGCATCAACAGCATTGCTGTTTTTTAGGCCCAAAAAGTACGAGAAATCTCAGTGTCATCAGTCGGCTCGAAAAAAATCCTATGCATACATCTGTTAACAGCTGTTCCAGTGACCGCGCTATCCGATGACGTCATCATGTTCACGAAGTGCTTATTGAAGCGTTCAGTTAAAGCGACGCCTGTGACCTTTTCATTGTTTAGGATAACTTAATGGAAAGGCTGTTTCACATTTTTTTGTCCTATGGCATCGTTGATAATTTTCCACGTTTTTTCTGGATTTTTCCTCTGTACCGAAGCAAAAAAGGCTTCATAATAGTAGGCTGTAGCCTTTCGCAGTTCTTTGTTTATTGCATTTCGTAACTTCCTAAATGCAACGAGATCGCCTTCTTCACGCGTGCGTAAAAATTTATTGAATAACCTATTTTTCATACTTATCATCTTAGCGTGTTCAAGCTGCACCTAAGGCTTTCTAATACGTTTCTTTATTTTGCCCTTTTTAGTGGAAAAGATAATTTGTAAAGATGAGTGAAAATTGACAGGAATTCGCCGTATGCCTCACTAGCATCTTTTGTGTTATATAAAGAGGACCAGTCTGTGCGCAGTGCAAGTGCGCGAAAATGTTGCATATATTTCTTAGGTAGACATCTATAACTGAACGCGGAATCAGGCAAGCATTCTTCATTACCATAAAATGAGCATACTACGTATGTTGGGCAGTGGTCGCTGATATCATAGCTGATGGTCCTGGCTGTATAAATCTGTGTTCCAGCGTTAACTATGAAATTATCTAGAGCCAATTGACAAAATGCCGTCACACGAGTAGGTGTTTGATAACGCTACAGAAACAGAGGGAATCCATAAGGTTAACAGTTGCACGGGTCGAAGTGCCATCATCGAGCATGTTAATGTTGAAGTCGCTACCAAGAAGAACTTTGTACTTGTGAAAAGAAGCCTGCTCTAAAAGTTTCTCAATGAGTTCTAAGAAATTAGACACGTTGCCAGTAGGTGGTCGGTAAATCACGACAAACAGAATGTTGTCTGATTTAACGCTGAGCACTTCATAATGGGGCGTGGTGCAGGTGAATTCCTCAAGCACATCGCAATGTGATCCAAGCTTAACATGCAGTGCAACGCCACCACCACGTTTTCCTGCGCGATTAAGAAAAAAGTGGCTATACCCATCTATGATAAGCATTTCACTGCGTTCTTGATACTATGTTTCAGAGAACATAATAACATCAAACGAAAAAGTAAACTCGGCAAGAAACATTGCTAGAATGTCTTGCTTATGAGCGAGTGAACGTGAGTTCACATGAAGGGCAGAAATATTTCTCCCGTGTGAAGGCAGGCAGGGATATTTCAGATGGTAGGCTAAATTCTCGATACATTGTGCACTCTAAAGGAATATGAAGACTTTAGGATTTAGTATATCGTATTCTACGCGATCTTTTTAAGGTCAGCCTCCGAAGCAATATGGATTACACTGCTAGCCTCAGTTTTGCTCGCAAGAACCTTTCCGTTTCGCGTCCACACAAAGCGCCATTGATATTCACGCCTTCTTGCCAAGGCAAGTGAAAGAAGACGCTTCAACGCCGGGCAGAGATGCTCATTAACAAATACTCTGGCATCATCAGGAATTCCAACCTGGTTATTTCGCACCCTGGCCTTCCGCGCCTTCTCAAGGACAGTGTCCCTCTTGTGTATGCTTTTGAACTGAACAATTATGTTAGATTTTCCAGCTTCTCGAGTGGGCACACGGTGACAAACTTCAATATCAGAAGGTGCTATGTGCTCACCAAGTACATCACCAATTTTTCTAACGAGTCCTGCAACACATTCGTTTTCCTGTTGTATAAGCCCTTTAATTTCTACGTTTGACCGGCGCGAGTATTGCTCAGATTGAACAATTCTCTTCTAAAGTTGCTGAATGATGTTATCATTCTCTTTGCACTTAGCACGTAGCTCTTCATTAGCTCTCCTCAGGGCTTCCCTTTCCTCCGTGGCCTCCCTAAGGCGCTTTTTCATGTCCTCAAACTCATCGCTCTTAAATTTAACACTGTCTGTTAAAGACTTCATTTCAGCACGAAGTTCCCGAATTTAGGATCGGCTTTCTATTTCATTCGTAGGCTTTGTCATGTCTTTCGAAATGAAGAATAGTAGCAGATGAAAGTATGTATAACGCAAAAACAAGTGAACAAGTGAACAGCAGGTACACAGCAACAGAAAGGCAGCAGCGACAGCGTAAATTATTCAGTTACGAACTGTGCATAATTCGTACACCAACCTGCAGTACAGAGAGCAGTTTTTAGCGTTGCGCCGATGTGCCGTCACTGCTGCCAAGTGTGGGTCCAGCGCCAGGCAAGCGGCTTTTGTAGGACTTGTCCCGATGACGTTGGCGGCGGAAGAGCAGTCAGGGAAATGATGCAAGCAGACCAAGGCTCACGGTAACCAGCAAAATTTGGGATATCTGCAGTACAGGGAACAGTTTTTTAGCGTTGCGCCAATGTGCCGTCACTGCTGCCAATTTGATAAATAATTCAGTTCTCCATCTTCAAGTATTGTAGTAAATTTTGCATTTGCATTAACTTGATTGTTCAGTGTTAGGTGATGAACCTCTGCATTTCTTGATTCTCTATTTAGTAGTTAAATTATTTTCCTCAACATTGCATAAATTTATTGATTATTCTCGATTTGGAAGTAATTTCACAGATAATTTTCTTCGACATTACGCAGAAATGCATTAGTTTTGTTTCTATACAGCCGAAATGTATCGCATTCAGCTGCACTACGCGTTTTCAGGAATCTATCAAAAAATTTGCCTTCCGTTTTAATCACCTGAAGGCACTCTTCATTTAGCCATGGTTTGTGCGCTTTTTTATTTTTTATGCATGATAAATGGAACTTATTTCTTATATGGATCAAGAAATAGACGCAGAATTTCTTCATATGCGCTGTCAGAGGTGTTAGATTTGTATACAGTAGCCCATTTTATTCCTAGAAAGCTGTTGCGAAACTTCTGCAAGGTTTTTTTTGCCCATGTTCTGAATTTTTTTTTTCGGTATAGTTTTACGGTCAAATATAGGCGTTTTCATCAACAAAAAATGGCAAGTGATCACTAATGCTTGATGCCAATACGCCAATGATACCTTCGTGCTCTGGTAGGTTTGTTTTGAAAAAGTCAATTAATATTTTTGAAGTATTTGTCACTGGAGTGCATTCCCTAGTCATAATATTTGAGCAGTATGAAAAAGACATGGTGCATAACTTGTGTTTAGAAATTAAGTGACATATTAAAATTTCTACCTAGTATTAGTACGAGGTAAATATCGCTTGCATGGTTCAGCAGACCTTCGCAAAGTTCAATGAATTCATCGACGATTCCATCTGGAGTGCTGTACATGACAGCTATGATATATTTCTGCGATACAATTGTTGCAAGGCATTTGGATGCGGCGTTATAACACGATATTGAGGAAGTAGGTAACAAGCGATGCACTTATTGGTATTTAGCAGTAATCCTATCCAACGCTTCCCCCTGTGGTTTAGGTGAAAAGAGTTATAATTCTCATTTATTTCGGCCTCACAGTCTTAATTCAACCCCGTGTCAGTTAGCATAATCATGTCAAATCTAAAAAGGAATTGGTCTAAGAAAGTGTTCAGCAAGTTCTGTTTATGATTAGCAGTTCTTATGTTACAATGAAATCACGATAGTTCACGAACAACTTTAGAAGCTGCGATTTAGTTCACATCTACACGACTAATGCGAATATGGCCGGTATACGTGGGGGTATCCGAAAAACGTGCAATAAACCCTGCGATACGTAGGTGCACCACAAAAATTTGTATTCTACGCATCTGTTAGGGCAGCATCCTTTCATGCCGTCGAATCAAGCGTTTTATACTCAACGACACCGCAACACGCGACGGCAGACGCTAGATAAATATGCACGCGGTGCTGGTAGAAACAGTGCGTGCTCCAGTATTCACCAGTGCTTGCCAGTTGAAATTCCAGCGCTGCCAGCACTTCCCTTCATACACCAGCATCACAGCGGTTTAGCCAGTGCCCACACTAGTGAAACACAGCTATTTCTCAGTGCGCACAGCGTCGTACCACTAAATACCAGCGTTTACCAGTGTCTCCAGCGTGTACCATTGCCAAAAAACGTACTGGAATCACGCTGAGGATACTGTTTTTCGCAATAGGGCGTCCATCAATATGGCGATTTCATGCAGCTCGAGGCTGGTAGACAGAGTCCTTTTTCGATGGCCCAGGCTCTCTGGACTGCCTTGAGCTGAGCGATGAGCTTTGTGTTTCGAAACGCTGAGGCCCAGGAGGACTCGTCGAAAAGTCTGCGACGTTGGCAGGGCACAGCCAGAGCATACGTTCGATATTGTTATATACAGCCAGTGTGGGCATACAGTAGAAAGGTCAGGTTGAATAGTGCTTAGTGTCGTTGCTGTGATAGATGTACAAGCCTGTAAATCAAGCGATGTCTTACACACAGCTAAAGACTTGTACACATATCACTCCAAGCAGATGCGTGTCACAATGTAGATTGTGACACGCATCTGTTCAGAAATACAGTGAAAGTAACTACCAATTTTCAGAAACATTCTATAAACTCCAATTCGAAACACGGCCACTATACAAATGCTTACAATGAATTATTTTTTGTATCTTCTGTTAACTGCCATCTACGTTGTGTACAGGACACAATAGAACATTGCTTTGTTAACTGCAAAGATGTCCTTGTGTTCTCGGATGTCGTTCAGTGAGCATTAAAAAGCTATGATAATTGCCACAACATAGGGTACCTTCTACCAACTTCGCTTGATAAAGTGATATAAGCAAATTCTTTACTCATTGGTGTGCACAGCTAAAAGTAGGCACGTATGCAAGGCCGTAATGCAGAGCCCACCACTTTTTCAAGCACCACTTACTCGAATGGCTATTCACCTTAAGGACATTTACGAAGACGTAGGCTTTAGATCGAAGTGGTACCTCATATAAGTGAGGTGTTCAGCTCTTTTTCTGCGTGACACGCTATGTTAGCCATTAAGTGTTCTTCAGTAACGTTTGGGCGCTTAATGTCACCATGTGATAGTACCTCTATTTGCTTTAACTGTGCATTCATTGCCCATTCTACTGCTTTCTTTATTAAATATCCTAAAGGTGGGAAACAAAGTGCTGGCTGTGTCGTAAAACACCTGCTTGCAAGCAAACAGTTTTCGTTCGATTCTCACTCAGTCCTGCGAATTTTCTTTATGCATTTTATTTGATCATTTTCAATCTTTGGTCACGGACAATATGTCCATTTCTCGTTCATAACCAACCACGCCAACGCCAACGCCAGAATTTCTTCAAAATGACTTTTGTAACGCAATCGCACTAATAACAGAAACTTTCTTTTACCAAGTAGTCAGCATGAGGTGCGTTATTTCAAATTGATGTGTTTGTTTAACCATTAAGACATGCTTCACATGTGAAAGCTAAGAAACCCTTCCATGGTGTTTCAGGATGTTGCTTATAAAAAGAAAAGAAGTAGATCGTGCTTAAGAAAATGGTAAAGAACGTACGGCAGAGGCAACGTGTTATTGAAAAAAAAGAGACAACCACTTCGACACCTGCTTCTTATATATCAAAATGCAAGATCTAGCCACGTTTTCTCTTTAAACAAAAGAAAAAACAATTTTTCTCTTCTAGTTTTCAAATATCTTCAATGAACCATTTCAGGCAAATCCTGTCGGGTTCATTTCAACCGTACGAATGCAAGGTGTATATCTACACTGACAACAACAAAAATCTCTAGATGAACTTACCAGTGTACTTTTTGTAGTGTTGATGACGTGTACTATATAACTTTACCAATATACATGCAAAATAGATTTTATTAGCGTCTGAATTTGAGACAGTTGCTACGTACCCTAGATAAGATGGCGCCGAATGAAGCAGGGGCCAACAGACACTGGACTATAAATGTCTTGTGTTCAACTTGTGGCCACATTACAGTAAACAAAATTCACGAGAAGCTCATTACTAAAGAAAATGAAGAGTAGGACAGTCATACTTGCTAAATAGGAACTTTTGGTAATCAGATTGAAGGCTGTTTGGTGTGAGGAAACCAATGCATTATTTTTCTACTTTCACGCTGAAAGGGTGTTGCTTTGTATGGCAAACTTGCATTTTTTGTGTTAGGTGCATTGTTAGGTAACAAGGATTTTAACCCGATATTTAGTTTTGGGTAATATAGAAGGCAGTATTTTGCACAAACTTGACTGAATTGAAGCAGTGTACCAGGGCTATGTGCTATGCTTCTTGTGCACATTCAACATTCATTTAATCACACTACGTTTATATTATTAAGATTTTGTATACTTATGACTGCTGCCAGACTAAAAATTGCACCTAAGTATACATATATCTAGAATTCTAGACTTTCCTTTTAATTTAGTAAATTGCTTGCAGTCACCGAGTGAAGATTCTTGGTCCTTGAACTAGGTGCCATTCTAAAGCTCCTAACCCTGTGCCCTGTTTACTTATGCAAGACATTTGGTTGTTTTGTAGATAGATGAAATCCTCCTTGTCATCACCTCGTAGTTCAGCAAGACTGTTGAACAAGACTACTGTTGAACTTAGTGCTCCGCAAAAAAGCACTTTCTGAACCGTATGTGGAAGCAAGCCATGTTGTTAGCAATGCAAGCGTCTAGTTCTTACTTTCCATCAAATTAAAAAAAAGTGTCAATGAATAATCAGAGAATGAATGAATCAGTTGAACTAATATTATGAGAATGAAGAGTTCTGGTAATAACACCGTCTTGCCCTCAGTACAGTGATACGCACATCCGCGACAAATTTTACGTGACGATCAAAATTTATTTATTTAATTATTTATTTATTGACCTAATTATACCTAGGAGTCCTCGAAAGAAGCGTTGAAAGAAGGGGCATTATAGTTCAATTCAATATCATCTATACACGTATTCACGGCTTAGGTGGAGTAAAAAAGAAGAAACAGTACAAATTACCAAACATTGCAGCTGCTAAAACAAAATAACAGCGAAAAAATGCCGACCGTATGTTCCCACGGGGCGAATTCTAGTGAATGCGTCGCAAAATGATGGGGTATTTTTTCAATATTGGGTAGCAGGTACCGTTTGAGAACGCCTAGTTTTTATTCCATCGTTAATATTCGTAATCAATGAACTAGGAAAAAGCGTTGCCTTCAACGTCAAGCAATACCCAAGTAAAGATTCTCTTGACTGAATCCCGAACGCGCGATCCAGTGCCTACATATACGGGGTATCCAGTGAACGGTTGCGCAGCACGAGCAGTTGCTTTGTTTATAACTAGCAGGCGCTGCCTTGCCAGGTGAGAGGGGGGAGCGAAAGTTTTACGGGTGTCTTCCTGGGTCTGCAAGAGTCGCGAGCATGCGGCACCAGGCGCCACACGCGAGCATGCGCAGTGGGGGTTTGGACGATGCCACCACTGACGTCCAAGAGCGACGTCGTGCGACTAAGAAATGCTTCGCATTTAGAAGCTGTCACAGAACGAGCGCTCAAAAAGGGCGCGCCGCCAAATTCTCGCGATGAAGCGCCAGAGTGACGCCGCGAGGTCAACAAAAAAAAGAAAAAGAAAACAAACATCTAAAGGCTCCCCGGGCGCGCGAGCCTCTCCTCTCGGAAGCGTGGCTTCGCCGACGAACCTCCTCACCCCACATCGGCGGCCGAGCAAGCACTCGAAATTTCTAGATGGAAAGAGGCGTGGTGATACCGTGTTGAGTCATCCATCGCGGACGGCCTTCGTATCGTCTCGACCTTTCCCCCAGCCTTCGCTGGGCATCGCGCAGACGAAACGAATAGAACTTTCTGGAATCTCGCGCGGAAAGTATTCAATCGAGCAGCCGAGACGAGAGATCAGGAGAAGACGGAAGTTAGCGCCAGAGCGCGTGGGGATTCCACCGTGTAGTCAGCGAAGGTTTTGTCCGTAGAGACAAAGCAGGAGAAGAAGATGATTTCCACCTGAGGGGTGACGACTCGAGCTACAGGCAAGAGTGTGTGTTTACCGCTATCGAGCGAAGACGCGTGGCAACAGCTGCGCGTGTGAAGCCGACGTGTTTCCGGCGAAGAAGTTTGAAGCTTGGAGAGTGGCCATTTGAAGACGCGAGGTTTCCTGGAAGAGAAACTTTGGCGAGGTTTGCTGGAAGAGAAACTTCGGGGGCAGCGGAAAGACAACAACGCTGGACTTTGAGTGAGTGATTCTCGGAAGAGTATCATTCAGACTTTTGCTCCAAGGACTTTGGACTGAATAAGTTTTCTAACTCTTTAGTCTTTAAGTGTCTTGGTTGTTCAATGCATGCGACTGCATTGTAGTGCGTATTGTTGTCTGTGTCCGTTGTTTCGAGTGTGGCTGATTTTACTGTGTAGTACGTTGTTTGATTGGTGACATATTGTACTCAACTATTGTAGAGTGTGCATACTTGTGTATCGTTTTCGATCTGCCATTATTGAGAATATAATTTTGTTTGTTTATCAACTCTCAGCTCTGACTTGTTCTTTGGGCAACAGCCAGCGTCCGCTGGCGGTCCAAAAAGGACTACTTCTGAATTGTCCACGCTTTCGAGGTTCGGTTCGGGGGGACGATACTTCTGCTCTTAGAATTAGCCCGACGATCGCCTCCCTCATTAACGGGACCTGTAACAATTCATCTGGCATCCGCGACAGGACCTTTTGGTGCACAGTGTTCCCAAAGTAGTGAGAAAGAGCCTCGAGTTGTTGATAGTGCTACTGGAACGATTTTGTGTGTTGCTCAGTGTTCTCGTTAACGAGTGCAGGGGAGTGTTCTGATATACTGATTTAGACAGATACTTTTTACAAGCGGCCAGATTTTATTTGCGAGACACAATAGATCTCGAAAAGTTAGTCGCTCTTGGTGAGAAGATGGGTCTTTCTGGCGCCCAACTACGGAAATGGGTCACCCAGAAGGAAAAAGAAGAAAAGGAGAGAGCCAAGGAAGAAAAAGCAGCTGAGTAGGAACGAGAGACTTTGGCAGCTGAGAGGGCCAAGGAAGAAAAAGCAGCTGAGTTGGAGAGAGAAAGACTGGCCGCTGAAAGGGCGAAGGAAGAAAGAGAGCAACAATTGAAGTTGGAGTTGGAGAGAGAAAAGCTGGCAGCTGAAAGGGCGAAAGAAGAAAGAAAGGCAAGGGAGCGACAGCTGAAAGAAGAAAGAGAGCAGCAACTGATGTTGGAGCTGGAGAGAGAGAAGTTGGCAGCCGAAAGGGCGAGAGAAGAAAGAGAAGCGAGGGAGAGACAGCTGAAAGAAGAAAGAGAAGCGGAGATGGCTGAAAGGGAATGGCAGCGGCAGCACGAGATGGAACTCGAGCGGCTCCGTTTGCAACAGCGAAGTGAAACTCCCGTCCAAGCTAGAGTTGAAAGCAGCGAACGGGAAGATCATGGCTTCCGCTTGAACCCAAGCAAGCTGCTCGTAGCGTTTGATGAAAGGAAGGACGACCTTGACGCGTACCTTCACCGATTTGAGACGATTGCAAGAAGGCAGAATTGGCCGGAACATCAATGGGCAACAGCTTTGAGTACTTGCTTGAGTGGTGAAGCGCTCAGTGTGTACGGCAGGCTGACGCCGACCGATGAGCCAACTATGCAAAGGTGAAAGCCGCTTTGCTGAAGCTATTTAGATTTACTGTGGAAGGATTCCGGGACAGATTTCGGACAGGAACGCCAGCTGATGGGGAGACGGCTACGCAGTATGCCGCCCGACTTTGCCATTATTTCGACAAATGGATTGAACTTTCAGGGACAGCGCAGGAGTACGATGAACTTAGAGAGCTCCTAATTAGAGAACAATTTCTTACTAGTTGCCACCCAAGCCTGTCGCTGTACTTGAAAGAGAGGAGAGCTAAGTCACTTGAAGGCATGCTTGAATTAGCGGATCAATTCTTGGAAGCGCAAGGTGGCACTAATTTGGCCAAAGTCAAGAAGGAGTGTCCCGAAGATTCGAAAAATTTGGCACCCGAACAAAAGAAGCGTGCACCGGAGAGTGTTCCGCGATGTTTTCTGTGTAACCGAGTGGGTCATCGCGCGAGCAACTGGCGTACTAATTTTACGAGCCCTACGGTAGTAGAATGTTTCAAGTGTGGTCAGACTGGGCACAAAGCAGACGCATGTCGTAACAAAGCGAGTCAGACTCACCAGGTATCCTGTGTGCAAGCGGCAACAAAATCCGGTAATAATGCCGTCACCGATGGATTCGTAGAGTTGAAAAATGGGGAGAAAATTCCTATTGTGGGTGCTGTAATGACAAAACAGCCAACCGTTGTCACGAAGGGAATGCCAATGCTGCCTGAAAAAGTTGCGGGCAAGAAGGTTACGGTGTTAAGAGAAACCGGCAGCTCCACTGTTATCGTGCGGAGAAGTTTGGTACGAGAAAATGAGTTAACAGGCAGAACAAAACCAGTTTGCCTAATTGACAGTACGGCTCGGATGCTTCCCGAAGCAGAAATTGAGGTTGAAACCCCGTACTTCAGCGGGAAGGTTACTGCTCTATGCATGACGACCCCCCTGTACGACCTCGTCATCGGAAACATCGACGGGGCGCTAGGGCCGAATGATCCAGAACGATTGGGAGAAGACCCGAAGTTGGAACCCTTGCCAAACCAGCGACCGCGAGATACAGTGGAGGAGCATCCCGTGACTGATCTCACTCGAGGCCAAGGCGAAGCTGCGGCGCAAGAGACAGTGAATGAGAAGATGATCGTGTTGAATGAGTTCACGGGCCGGGCAGCTGGGCTTACGTCGGAACGACCTCAACCGAGCGACAGTGTAAAGGTGACAGAGTCGGCCAGCCAGGCCAAATGTCGGGACGTGAACAAGCGGGTAAATAACCGCGCAGGATTGGTTGAGCGTCATGACCCGTTAGCAGTGTCGGAAGTGACAACGATGGCTGAGACGCCGCCTCGGATACCGTCGTTGGAAGGGGATCGCCGGAACAAAACGAGCAAAAACAATAAGAAGAGATCGAGAGAGCACCGCAAGAAAGGGCGCAAGCGCCGCTCGAAATGCACAAAATAGGTGCTGAGGTCAAATCGGAATGCGTTTGGCAGGGCTGAGTGCCATATGTGGTGTTAATGTTCTTGTTGTCCTGTGTCACAACTGTACGTTGAGCGAGTCAAAATGCTTGTTACGGTGATGTGATGTATAGTATTGTATAATTGTTGTAATGAGAGAACTTTGTACATTTGTATTGTTTGTAATATGTGATGGAGTGTTGCATTCATGTACCTGTGCCTATATTTCATGTGTTGTGAAACTGAATTACAATGTACGATTGTATTGAGCGACCTATTGTGAATGTGAAGTGTCATTAGCGATGGTTTGTGTTACAGTCTTTCAGAGTGTGTGGTGACTGTTCGCGCTCGTTTGTGTGGTTTTGAATATCATGAAATAATATTCTTAAAGCGGAGGGCAGTGTCACAGAACGAGCGCTCAAAAAGGGCGCGCCGCCAAGTTCTCGCAATGAAGCGCCAGAGTGACGACGCGAGGTCAACGAAAAAGAAAGAAAAAGAAAACAGACATCTAAATGCTCCCTGGGCGCGCGAGCCTCTCCTCTCGGAAGCGTGGCTTCGCCGACGAACCTTCTCACCCCACATCGGCAGCCGAGCAAGCACTCGAAATTTCTAGATGGAAAGAGGCGTGGTGTTACCGGGTTGAGTCATCCGTCGCGGACGGCCCTCGCATCGTCTCGACATTTCCCCCAGCCTTCGCTGCGCATCGCGCCGACGAAATGAAGAGAACTTTCTCGAATCTCGCGCGGAAGGTATTTAATCGAGCAGCCGAGACGAGAGATCAGGAGAAGACGGAAGTTAGCGCCAGAGCGCGTGGGGATTTTGCCGTGTAGTCGGCGAAGGTTTTGTCCGTAGAGACAAAACAGGAGAAGAAGATGATTTCCACCTGATGGGTGACGACTCGAGCTACAGGCAAGAGTGTGTGTTTACCGCTATCGAGCGAAGACGCGTGGCAACAGCTGCGTGTGTGAAGCCGACGTGTTTCCGGCGAAGAAGTGTGAAGCTTGCTGAGTGGCCATTTGAAGACGCGAGGTTTCCTGGAAGAGAAGCTTCGGCGAGGTTTCCTGGAAGAGAAACTTCGGGGGCAGCGGAACGACAACAACGCTGGACTTTGAGTGAGTGATTCTCGGAAGAATATCATTCAGACTTTTGTTCCAAGGACTTTGGACTGAATAAGTTTTCTAACTCTTTAGTCTTTAAGTGTCTTGGTTGTTCAATGCATGCGACTGCATTGTAGTGCGTATTGTGGTCTGTGTCCGTTGTTTCGAGTGTGGCTGATTTTACTGTGTAGTACGTTGTTTGATTGGTGACATATTGTACTCAACTATTGTGGAGTGTGCATACTTATGTATTGTTTTTGATCCGCCATTATTGAGAGTATAATTTTGTTTGTTTATCAACTCTCGGCTCTGTCTTGTTGTTTGGACCACAGCCGGCGTCCGCTGGCGCGCCAAAAAGGATCACTTCTAAATTGTCCACGCTTTCAAGGGGCGGTTCGGGGGGCCGATACTTCGGCCCTTGGAATTAGCCCGGCATTCGCCTCCCTAATTAACGGGACCTGTGACAGAAGCGCATTAAAAAATAACAGATAACTACACACAAATGCGAAAAATTGCTTTGTGCCAGCTCTGACATGGGAGACCTGAGCCCAGACCACTTATTTGCTGGATAATAACTAAACTTTTCCACCACCACCACCATAGTCTAGGAGTAATATAATACGAATACCATCCAGAATACATAATATATTACAGCCACAATACACCTGTGTCATTATACAGTATTTCCGCCGCATTGGTCAAGTGGCTAAGGTACTCGACTGCTGACCCGCAAGTCCCGGGACTGAATTCCGATTGCGGCGGCTGCATTTTAGATGGAGGCGAAGATGCTGTTGGCCAGTGTGCTCAGATTTAGGTGCATGCTAAGAACCCCAGGTGGTCGAAATTTTCGGAGCTTTCCACAACGGCGTCTGTTATAATCATATGGTGGTTTTTGGATGTTAGATCCTACATATCAATGAATCAATAAATATACCATGCGTAATCAAAAACAATAGCGGCTGGCATTGGTATGAAAGGACAAACTAATCATATTAGAAACCACACTTGCATAAGCTTATCACAATAAAAAAAGTATAAAAATAAAGGACAGTAAACTAAACAGAGCTTAGACCATTAAACTCAGGTGACTACAAACTAGAACCTATCCAAACCCGTGTTTATTTACACTAGTTATCCGGAGTTTTGTGTTCCTACAACATGCCATGAAGGCCACGACACCACAGATCTTGCTCACGTGCTCTGGTGTGGCTCCGCATTACGCAGTGACAAGAAAAATACTCAAGAACAATGGAACGCAGCTTTGCGCAGTACTACATTAGAGGGACAATGATGAGTAGTCCAACGGGCCCACGAAGTGGCTTAAAGGCTAAATTTTTCGGTCCCAACGTGAGAGCGGCCCACTCCTGGCTAGGACACTAGCACGACCTATAGGACCTTAATGAAATGGAATGAAAAAACTTTATTAAACTATTTAATCCATTCATTCATAAGCGCAGTGTGGGCGAAAATGTTCGTTCAGCTGAAGGCAAAAAGCATCATGGTCTCCTAAGAAGCAATGCAGTCCGGTAAGGTGTTCCAGAGACAGATGGTGCGAAGTAATGGTGATGAAATAAATGGTGATGCTGCACAATATAGGCAGGCGTAACTGAGTGTTGTGAAATGTCCACAGTGTGTAGACTTGGTGATTAAAACACGGTAGCGATAATTCGTAACAGTGACTGATCTACTAAAACAATGACAGCAACGAAACAATATGGCGAATACTTAACGCCGGTAATCTTAGTTTAGTTTTGATCTTCTTGATACTAGACTGTAGTTGTGAGCAATGAAATGGCTTGCCCTGTTCTGATCCCCATTATGGGTTGTAGCTTCGCACAAGTCTTGGCTAGTTGCCACGCAAAAAAGAACGCTGCATGGCTGGTGATGCGCGAGCCACGAGGTAGTCAGATTAAAAGGAGTTCTCGCGCCTGGCGGCTAGGACGTAGGCAACCGCTGCCGCTCTGCTTCGGCCCAATAAAATAAAGTAGCGAGATATTTCACGTCACTCTGTCTTTCTTCATAGGGTAAAATATTGTGCAAGCAAAATCTTTTCAGTTATCTAACATAAACAACATTTCGAAATGGAATAATATGTTGGATGGCAGCACTGCGAAACTGGAAAACATGGCATAGGCTGCAAATAAAGCAAAGGTACGATTGACTGAATAAATGTTTGGCAACTTTGCGCTGATATTTATGAAAATCAATAACTGCAGCATTCAAGTTTATAATAGATTCTTACACAGGTATAATTATTAAGGTTTTTGCTTCAAGTACAATATGTATTTTGTAGTTAATATTCGACCTCGCAGAGCAACAAGCGAGTATCAATTACAGAGAAAGAGAAAAAAAAACAAGGAGAAAGGCAGGGAGGTTGACCGGGGCTGAGCCCCGGTAGGATACCCTGCACCGGGGAAGGGAAGAGGGGGAAGAAACGTTATAGAGGCGGAGAGAAAAGGTCACCGGCTGGGCTGACGCGTAACAGTTTCACCATGAAAAACGATGACACAAACCAGTGTCTTTGAGAAAAGGCAACTGTGCTTTCGTTGCCTTCAAGAAATTGGATGGGCAGTGCCATGGTCCCAATACTTTCTCGACAATGAAATTAGTTCTGTCCAGTTGGTTTAAAACATTGCCAAGGTGAAGCCTCTCGTTTGTGTATGCCGGGCAGTAACATAAGATGTGTTCAATAGTCTCATCGACGGCACAGTCGTTGCACTCCGCGCTCTCGGCCATCCCTATGCTAAATGAGTAGGCATTAGTGAAGGTGACGCCCAGACGCACACGGCACAACACTGTACCTTCCTCCCTAGAAAGACCAGAAGGTAGCCGCAGTCATATAGATGGATAGCGAGAATATAGTCAATGATGTGCGAACTACGATGACTGCCCCTTCTGGAGTGTCATGTCCTGCGCCAGCTTACGTAGGTATCTAGCCAAGTCAATCCTGAATAAAGGTACGGACACAGGGTTTGCTTGTACGTGTGCATATCTGGCTGCTTCATCGGCGAGGTCTTTGCCGAAGATACCGCAATGACTTGGAATCCACTGGAACACAACGTTGTGTCCTTTTTCAGTGGCACAGTGCAGCATTTATCTGACCTCTCATACCAGTTTGTAGGACCCGCGAAGAAGTGCCGACGAAAGACATTGTAGAGGCGCCTCGAAGCCACAGAGTACTGTCCATCGATTAGCCGGTTGTTTTTTGATATAATTTATGGCACCTCGGAGGGCAACGATTGCCAAACAAGTCGATGTGCTTACGTAACAAAGCTTGTAAGTAATGATGACGTGTCGCGATGAAATGACGATGGTGCCTGTGGAGCCAGTCTGGGTGGTAGAACAATCCGTGCATAGGTGGATTCTGTCGGCGTAGAAAGTGTATAAACAGTCCAGAGTTGCTTGCTTCAAGGCCAAGGCAGAAAGTAGTTTTCTGTTTCTTATTCCTGGGACGGAAAAGCGCACGTTGTGTTGTCGTAGGCTCCATAAAGGGCACGATGAACGCGCCAAGGGTATAAAACCGGAAGGTAGCAAAGCCCGGTGAGAGCTGACGATCTTAGAGAACGACGCCTGCGGTCATTGTTTCAGCAAAAATGTCAAATGGCTTGATACCATCCGTGAATTGTGCCGACTCTGTGCTCTCAGCACGTCGGTTGTGACGCAAGTCGTAACCGGATGATCCCGAGCCAATATAACTGTTCCTGCGGTTGAGGTAGTTCGTGGTAGGCCGAGACAAACACGTAGTGCCTGTGCCTGCACGCTCTGAAGTGCTCGAATGTTTTTCTTGCAAGTCTTAGTAAGCAGAGGAGAATTGTAGCACACTACACCAATAAAAAGTGCTTGATAAAGCTGTAGCATACAACTCAATGACAGAGCCCATCTTTTTCAGCGATGACTTTCAGGACTGGCCAATGAATACCGGTTACACTTTCAACCTCGTCACGTGGGGGCTCCAGGAGAGGTCGCGGTCAACAATGGCACCTAGAAAACGATGGCTACGCTTGTAAGACAAGGGCTGGTTATTAATGCTTATCGGGTAACTTGTCATCACCTTGCGCGTGAAGTCCACTAGTGCACATTTTGTTGAGATTGTTGGACCAGCTGCGTGCGAAGGTAGTCAGATGCTTGCAATGCTACCCTCTGTATCCTTGCTCAAACTGGGGGCGTGTCAACACAAATGTCATCCGCGTATATTGAAACACTAACTGTTTCCGGGAGAGCTTCAGCCAGGCCAAGCAAGGCAAGATTGTAGGAAACTGGGCTTAAAACACCACTTTGCGAAACGCCACGGTACGTGTAGTGGTCTGAGGTCGGGCCATCTTCAGTATATACAAAAAAGGATCTTCGCGTCAGGTAGCTTCAGATCCATTGAAACATTCGCCCTCCCATTCCAATTAACAGCAGTGTGTCTACTGTAGCTTGACGGGAAACATTGTCATATGCAACTTTCACATCAAAAAAGAGCGCAAGTGCAAGTCGTTTCCTAAATTTCTGCTGTTCAACTGATGACACCAAATCGATGACTTTGTCAATCAATGAATGGCCTTGTCGAAATCCCGCCATAGAGTCGCGTTATAGGTTGTGCCGTTCAAGGAACCATTCAAGGCGCGTGAGAATCATGTGCTCCTTGAGTTTGCCAACGCAGCTGGCGAGAGCTACAGGCCGGTGTGATGGCAGCACCAGAGGGGATTTCACTGTTTTTAGAAGATACTGAGTTTTCTTGTACTGTGTATGTACTAATAACCTATATGAATGAAGAGAAATTGCGACTATATAAACTGAAAAGCTAACATAAAATGTAATAAGTGAAGGCATTTATGCTGCCTACACGTGTTTATATTGCGAGAAACTAGTTTTTGCATTTAGTTTAAAAAGCCATCGGCTCCAGCGCCAATGTGAAGAAGCACTCTCATTGAAAGTACTTTAAATCCACCGCATGTTCTTAAGACCTCCCTATTCATACTTGGGCCTAGTATTTCAGGCATGGTATGACTGTAAGACCATGCTCTGCTCAGTGGATTGATGAGCTGTGCAGCACAATTTATGTGAAATCTTGCACGATGTTGTTCTAACTCAGTCGCACTGATCATATAATCATCCTGCTGTTTACATTGAGCAGTCATCTGGTTCTCCAGATGTAAACAATGACGGTATCTTCATATGGCACAGTATGCGTAGAAGATTGCTAGCAGCTCACAGGCACCATGTGCTGCAAGAATGGCAAATACTATTGCAGAGTGTCAGTAAGACAAAGTTTTTATATGCATCAGTACGATTGCCAAGCTCTCGATTGAATTTGGGGTTTAACGTACCAAAACCACCATATGATTATGAAAGACGCCGTAGTGGAGGGCTCCGAAAATTCCGACCACCTGTAGTTCTTTATCGTGTACCCAAATCTGAGCACACGGGCCTACAATATTTCCGCCTCCATCGGAAATGCAGCCGCCGCAGCCGGGATTCAATCCCGTGACCTGCGGGTCAGCAGCCGAGTATCTTAGCCACTAGACCACCACGGTAGGGCGATTGCTGAGCTCTCACCTAGCATGCACAAAACGAGAGCTTACCGATTACATCCTCCTCCGACCATCCCTCGAATGTCACCAGCCTGGGCAGGACGAAAATGGAGGGTGACAGGTGCGCTTCGCGTAGCATCGCCGACATGTATTCCAACTGTTTTTCTTTGCTTTTCATGGTGTGGCTCTTTGAAACGTGCTTAGTAAAAATCTGCACATCAAAGTGTAAAGAAACGGTTTTTTAGGCATTCCCATATCTTGCGTATTTAGCAGAGGATCATTTTCTACATTTTTCGGGGTTTCTAGCTAGTTTCATGGCGTGATAAGGGTACTAGAAGAAAAAATTCAGATTATGGCAATATCTTCTAATTCAAATTTGAGCACAGCTTCACGTCGGCGCAAGGCCCGCTGTGTTTGCAGTGTGGATTCGCCACAAGGTATCGACCCTATAGTTCTCAATTTATTCACTAAAATGAACTCTTGCGCCAGTGTCTATGAGAGCTGCAACGAATGTGCTTCAGCGAGCATGACAATTTGGCGTTGTTCATACACTTGCTTAATCTTGGTAATTTAGGTTGCGTTTTGCTTCGTATGGCTTGAAGATATTTTGTCACAAAACAACAATCAGCAATAGTTATCAGTTACGCTTCACCACCTTAATTGTTTAGGTTCACCAATTGGAATCGGGTCACGAAGTTCAAAATGGCTAATTGTTTTATTCGAAACGAAATCAAAACACTGCAATCAACAAAACCACAAGTGTAATTTGAGGCCTGCAAGTATGAAGGCAAGACAAATATATCTACTACCCATAATTGCCATGGTCGCGGAATGATCGCTGTGCCAGAGCCTGAACTAGTTAATCTTAGGAAACTATATGGTATTAACTACGCCCCAAAAATATCGTTTATTAGGGTGCTCTCTACAGATATGTAAGGCTTTCTGTACAATGTGTTGATGCTACATGTGCAGGATGAAAATTAAAAAAAAAGTTATTGCTGCGGGTGTTGCTGAGTGTTTAAGCAGTAAGCTACACACACTCGTTGCGCAATTGGCATTGTGTGATGATTGGTGTTAGAATAGTGCTCTCCCCGCTGTATTACACATGTTTAACGCAATTTTTAGCGTGACATGACGCCTGTATTGGGTGTTATTTGAAACCCAGCTTAGTTTAAAGCACCAATTTGTCTTTTTGGTGCACTACCTCAATTTCCACGCAGTGGGCTCTCGTTCAAATTCCGTTAGATCACAGGTGCCTTTTTTCCTATTTTATTTTTCATGAATACCGGTGATTTTTATGTTTTTCGGTTACACCACCGACGGTGACGCCACTCAACGCAGGAATTGGCTACTAAGAGCTGTGCTATATTAATGTTTCATATTGCTCTTGAATTATCAATAATACCTAGACAAGAAGTTGAAAGTTGGTACAATGAACTGCTTTGAATACTTGCTCGCGAATAAGAGTTATCTGTGGTACTATGACATGGTATTACCACCAGCGTAATAAGTATGAAGTGACGTGGAAAAACTACTCACACTTCTGAGGTGCAACTTGACAATCATGCGTATTGCGTATGGGGGACAGGTTTGGTTCACAATCAAGGGGACCTGGAACCGAGGCCCCCTGATGGCGATCGGGTGTTATATCACAGGCGATGCCGGTGCTTCAACCTCAGTGTCAAAAATACTATGCACACGTGTCATGTAAGACACAGAATCGCAGGAAAAAGGTATGCCGCGCTGGAAGATTGAAATATGATGAGGCTACACAAGAACTGAATTGTGAAAAGAGTTGGTTTTTAAAGCTTCCCTCCTACATTGCCATAATGATTGATATGTGGGGTTTAACGTCCCAAAACCGCTATATGATTGTGAGGGACGCCGTAGTGGAGGGCTCCGGAAATTTAGACCACCTGGGGTTCTTTAACGTGCACCCAAATCTGAGCACACGGGCCTACAACATTTCCGCCTTCATCGGAAATGCAGCCGCCGCAGCCGGGATTCGAACCCGCGCCCTGCGGGTCAGCAGCCGAGTACCTTAGCCACTAGACCACCGCGGCGGGGCTCCTACATTGCCATCACCTACAGCATCATCTTTCCTGGAAGCTCACATAAGTGTAGCTTCCACGAAAGATGACAAATAAATGCATACATGGTACTTTTTTACTTTGCCAAGTTTTAATGATTTATGGCGTATTGGGTACCTTTCAACATTGCTTGTAGTAACCACGTCAAGAGAGTTTGTCGCTGCCTCTGGAAACGCCACTCTTCCAGCTTTCACAGCTACCATTGCTGTGCGTTCCACGCAGGCTTGGAGTTTTATAAATACATAAATATAATGGATGATTGAGTGCTTCTCAATAAAGAATGGTCGTATTATTCATTTCACATCTTTAGTTTTGTAGAGGTAACATTGGCAGTGTTTCAATTTACATTCGCACTTCGACCTTAACCAAAAGGCTTACATATTCGTATGAAATATGCAACTATAATACTGGCCGTCCAACACTCTGGGTATCAACCCTCCTATTTTATTTATGGTCAATATTTTATTTTGAGCAGTGGTACGCTTCTTTGCACAAATTTATGTTCCCTCTTTTTAAGGTATTAGGTTACAGCGAATTCATTATCTTGTTTCTAATGACAAAAACTGCTTACGTTACAAGTTTTTTTATTACCTGACAATAGCTGCAGCCGATTTGTGCATAGATATAATTTTCTCTTACCCCCGATAAAGCCAATATTGGGAAGACAATAACTTTAGAAAACGCGTCAATCGACCTCCTAGCGCTTGGCACAAAGCCCAAAAATACAGCCTAGGTAATTTCTGACTGGTTGCTTCAGAGGAAACAGATTCCCACAAAGCATGGGGTCTGCTGAATTTTTCAGTACAATGATTCCTTTTTAGGTTCCTAGAAGACTTGCATGGTCATATGCAAGAGTTATACTCTGCAACTATATTATGTACAACTGGGTTTATTGATGCTTGTGTACTTCGAATTCATAAAGAAGAAAGAGCGGTTTTACTACTGGTAAATATTAGAATTTGGTGTGTTTTTGTTGTCTTGTATAGTTTTTCATAAGGATTTAACAAAACTACTTAGTTTTAATTGTAGTTGTACAAGGCGTGAGATACCGCCCTGTCATGCCGATTATGCCTCTGTGATACTTTTAGTTTCACTTTATTTGCACCCAACATTAGCCTAGGGAGTCAACGAATCATGACGGCGACACTTCATTGTGAACCCTAAATGTTTACTTGAAATAATTAGTTTATCAAACCAAAAGTTACAAAAGGCTCCAAATTCAAAACGCAATAGGGTACGAAAACTGCTCGCGGTGCCTATATACATCGGTATAGTTTTGCACTGTAGCTCAAGGAGCCTGCGTTTTGTTTGAGATGTTCAGCTTTTGGTGGGATGCTTTCAATATAGAAATGGTCTAATACACGGAGCCATGAATTGCTACTTTTAAGGAGAAATCGTAAAACTTATTTCGCTGCAATACAGCAGCGGTTGCGCAACATTTGCTTAAAAATAACATGCTCCATTAAGGTAATGTGTCAGTGGCATAGGGAGACCGAAGTTCAACTTAACAGATTACTTGAAGTTTCACCTCGAGAGACAGTGAGAGCCACTGAACATTTGCGTACTGCTCTACCCAGCCGACACACTTTGTCATCATCGACACCATCAATGATCATAAGGCTGAAGAAAGAAGGCCTTTTCGAAAGATCTATAATTTTATTGCCCGGCCAATGCAATGTGCGGAAATTTTTTTCATCAGCTGACCTAAGCTGGCTTCATGTATATCGCACTCCTTTAGAATGGGTTAATCAATGAAGTTAGCCTGTGACTGCATGGTAGGTTTACTCTAATGCTATGTTTATTTTGATGCGATGAATGTATACGCACGAGTGAAAAAGTGTGCTCTGTTTATACCTCTGAGTACTTTTTCCATCGGTCCATCTGGGCTAGGCGGTTCCAGACAGCAGCCGGGTGCTGGGAAGCGGGAATCACGAGGAGACATTGCCCTCCTGGAGACAGCAGCGACGCTATGTTCTTCAATGCCGTACTCTGGTCTTTTAGCCATTGAAGACAGTAAAATGAATAAACTCGGTCGAAATGTCCATATCGTCTGAGAAACTCTGTAACGTCAACACCGATGTTCAACAATTCGTACTCGATCTTCTCGTGTGCTGAGTGTCGCCTCGCGTGCTCGATCATTTCGGGACTGACGTCAACGCCGACTATCTTTGCGCATGGTAGACAGCAGGGTAATAAGCCATCTCGCGTGAAGTCACCAGTTCCACAGCCCACGTCTAATATCCGCATTGTGTCACTTGGCTCAACGAGAAATTCCGGCTCGCAAAAAGCAAGAATGAGTTTGTTGTGCTTTCTTTGAGGGCCGTTGTTCTTGGCGTACTGGATGGCCGACAAACAAGGTGAACTTGTGGCAGCATGCTGCATAGGTGGTAATCGGCTATATCTCGTGGTTTATGAACATGAAGGTGCGATCGAATGCGCAGAGTTTGCCATGTTCTCTGCAAAGAAGGGGTCAAGTAGAAAAACTGGTGACGTCATTTGTGGAACATAATTATAAAACATCACACAAATGTTCACCCAATAAGAGCACAGATAGTCACACATGAAATCAGAGTTGTTGCGCCAGTGAATAGCGGCAGCATCATAGCTGTACTCATGAAATTGATTAAATTTATAGGGCTACTAAATAACTGCACTTTTAGCTTCCATGTGTGTACCATTGTGAAACTTCGCTTACATTTTGTCACTGCATTTATGGCCTAAAAGTGGAACTTTCTCTCAGCAAACGTGACCCATTGTTGGGATTTTGTGTTATATTTAAAGCGATATTTGAAAAGAAACGTGTAGCAAGCAGTAAAGTTTCAGTTCCTGGGCAAGACTACTCTGCGAAGTTTAAAGTATTCGCTCGACAAATCTGGATGGGCGCCGAAATAGTAGATGAAACCTTGCTCATTTTATAAATTTCAGACATTTTTGAACCTATAGTGGGATTCAATACCTGTAACCAGATGTTTTTAGAACGTGTCATGGAACTCGTAACTAATTTTGACGATGCGACAAGTTTCAAAAAATTTGTTGCTAAGTTACTGGATGAATTGCTTAACTTAAATGTAAGAATCAAAAAGGCGAAGTAATGAACGCGATAGCAACAAATTTGAAGGTCACGGGCAGGATGGCAAACAAATCGAAACGTGCCCCGCGTTTCTCACGCACAAATGACGCACAAAACGTACTCACAACTACAGGTGAACGCGAATAAGCGTCTCAGTTGTTACTCCGCTGTGTCTGAAAAACGCGCCCTTTTCGCAAACGGGCGCTGTGCGACGATTGCAGTGACCTTTTTGCGCCAGGTAACTACAACAGAATCGTTCCGACAAAACCTGAAGGCTAGCCAAGACGTGCGATTCTTCCCACTGCAAGATTAGGCTGCGCGATTGAGCATACACCCGCTTTTTATCTACGCGGGCCCAAGTACGCGTGAGAGATGAGAGTTGCCGCGCGCTCACTGCTCCATCTTGCTGAGAATGCTGAAAACACAGTACGTCCCCCCGAGATAATCGCAAACGGCGGAAAGCAATAGGTATAAATAGCTTCACGTTTGCACGTTGTAGAAGGTACTTCTTGGTGGCTCAGTGGTTAACGCCTTGCATTCACAACGCGGAGATCCCAAGTTCTATTCCGCACGACGGAGTATTTTAAAAACGATAGTCTTTCTCGGCGACCTTCAGTGAAAACACTTTGGTCTGCCTGCCTCTCTGTCTGTATGTATGTATGTATGTATGTATGTATGTATGTATGTATGTATGTATGTATGTATGTATGTATGTATGTATGTATGTATGTATGTATGTATGTACATTTGTCTGCTTGTCCGCTCTTAACGATAGTTCAAACGGCCGACCCCATCCGCAGTGCCCACCAATATTGCTCAAGACTCAGCGTTCATACTTGTGCGATTGTCGAACAAAAAGCAATTATTGCGCATATCTGAGCTACCATAACAATGCGATGTTTTGTATGTTTGTCTCTACACTAGAGAAGCCACACACAAGTAATTCTAAGGACCGTAGCGTTAAAGACGCTGCGCTGACAGTGCAACGCGATGCTCAAAAACGCAAGTGTTACCAACGCTTTGCTGAAACGACACGGTGGTGTCATCTGTCCGTCGCTTTGCGTTCTACACCTTATCGGCTCTGAGAATGGCGGGCATCTTTCTCCGAAGGCGCGCACGCCTTCCTTTGTTTTCGAAGATAACTGCATGCCAGATGGCGCTCGTGCCTTATGTGCCTCGATGTGCTCGTTCGCCTCCACTACACATTCGCGACACTCTAACGCAGTGCCTCCAGAATTAAATTCACCAATTTTCTTGCGCAGAAAATCAAATAAATGTTTCGTTCACTCTCTCCAGACGCTATATTATCGTCTTTTGACGACATTTACCGTGTAACATACAGATCCAGGGCCAATTTTTTCGAGGGTTTTTTGCTTTCTTGCGTTATCATATTGTTACGGGTAACTTATTTATTAAATTAAATACGATGCAACGTGCTCGGCGAACAACATGGTGACAGTTCATCAACAACCAGCCATGAACGCCGTCTTTCTCTTTCTTGCAGCAAGGCTGTGCCGGCTGTTGTATATCATAACTCCCCGGCGGTAAAGCACCGTCTCGGTGCTTGAGCAACTCGGATGTGGTAGAAGGAGGGTGATAAGGCTTGAGTCAAGCTATGTGCACAATGTCACTCGAAGGTGACGATGATGATGTTGAATCGGCTGGAACGATCTCGTATGTAACGCCAGTCACCTAGCGAATGACGTGGTATGGTCCAGTGTAGCGTGACAGCAGTTTTTCAGAAAGCCCTACACGCTGAGTGGGGGACCAGAGGAGGACAAGGGAATCCGGTAAAAAGTGCACGTTTCGATGATGGGAATCGTAGAGCTGTCTTTGGCGCTCCTGTGAGGCCTGCAGGCGGCTGCGGGTGAGTTGGCGAGCGTGGTTGGCTCGCGCGATAGCTTCGCTGGCATACTCAGTGACCGAGGGCAGCAAGGTGTCAAGGGTAAGGCGGGTTCTCGGCCGTATAGAAGATAGAATGCTGAATCACCGGCAGTGTCGTGACGTGACGAATTACATGCGAACGTCACAAATGGCAAATGAACATCCCAGCTATAGTGGTAGGCCGCTACATATTTAGAAAGCATGTCGGTTATGGTGCAGTTGAGGCGCTCCGTAAGACCGTTCGTTTGCGGATGGTACGAAGTGGCAAACGTGTTTGGCAGAGCAAGAGCGCAGGATTCCATCAACGACAGCTGATAGGAAGGTCCGGCCCTGGTCAGTGAAAAGTGGGCGTGGAGCTCCGTGTCCTAAAATAATATCATATACCAGTAAGTCCGCCACATCGGTTGCGCAACTCGTCGGAAATGCTCGTGTAATAGCGTACCGTGTCGAATAGTAAGGGCGACAGCGATCCTTTTGTTGCCTGAGCTGGAGATCGGGAATGGGCCAAGCAGGTCGAGGCCAATTCGAAAAAAAGTTTAAATGGGAATGTCGATTGGCTGAAGGACTCCAGCTGGTTTTTGCGGCACTGGCAGGGCTCATAAGCGGCGACGTAGCGTCGAACAGGGCGGGCAAGACCAGGCCAAAAGAAACGATGACGTACACGGTCGTATGTGCGAGAGACGCCCAAGTGGCCCGCCAATGGAGCGTCATGAAGTTGGTTGAGAACAGTCGCACGAAGATGTGCTTGAATGACGGGGAGCAAGTCATGGCCATATTGCCACGTTCCATTTCCCAAGTTTTTGTTATCGTCCCAAAACACCACACGATTCTCAGCGCAAACCGCGCCTTCAGTTTTCTAGAAGGTTCCGGACTATAGTAGATCATTTCGATAAGATCACGCCCACTTTGCGAACGGTACAGATTGTTCTGGAAGCTACGCCACCGCCAGCGATAACGCAGAACATTCGACGGCAAGAGTATAAATACCGACGCGCTTCGCCGCTTGTCAGTTGTTGATCGAAGGCCGACGCTCCGTTCGCCGCTATCAGTCCGAGACTGCTATCTGTGCGAGACTGCTGCTGTAATTGGACTTTCCGTTTACCGGGCACAGGTTCGCCCAAATAAACAGTTAAACCCCAACACGAAGTCTCCTGTCTTCGGCCACGTCACGACCCCGTGACATCTGGTGGAGGTGCTGCTTCGTTCATGTACCGGACGCCCCCGTCAAGCCGTGAACCCAGCCCACGTCGCGGAGAAGACACCGACGCCAACCAGGAGCAGCGAACAAGCCGCCGACAGCAAGGGCTACCACCGGAGTACGGGCTTCTAGAAGACAAAGCGCGGAAGACCAAGGCCATGACTGCGACTGCAGCGACAATGACAACCGCCGCATCCCAGCCCACGATGGTCATGCATCAACCCAGGGAACCACCAATTTTCCATGGGTCATCGTTCGAAGACCCGGAGACCTGGCTAGAAACATACGACCGTGTGGCAGCCCTCAACCACTGGGACAACGAAGAAAAGCTCCGTCGTGTGTACTTCTACCTGGAAGACACCGCAAGGACCTGGCTAGAGAATCATGAGTCCACGCTCCGAACATGGGATGTCTTCTGCGGCGCATTTCTGCAAACGTTCGCGAGCGTCGCTCGCAAAGAAAGGGCCGCTGCTCAACTAGAGACCGTGGTTCAGCTTCCAAATGAGAAGGTTGGAATTTTCACAGAGGAGATGACCCGCCTATTTCGTCACGCTGACCCAGACATGCCTGAGGAGAAGAAAGTTCGTTTCCTTATGCGAGGGGTCAAACAGGAGCTCTTCGCGGGACTAATGAGAAATCCACCAAACACCGTCCAAGAATTTGTATCCGAGGCGACCACCATCGAAAAAACCCTTGACATGCGCACCATACAGTATAATCGTCGCCTGATTCCAGAATGCGCTGCTGCTCAAACCAGTGACTCTGAAAACCTGCGTGAAACGATCCGAGCGATCGTGCGGGAAGATCTGCGCAAACTGTTGCCTTCGGCGCACCCTCAAGTGGATTCGATCGCCGACATTGTGCGAGAAGAAGTTCGGCAATCGCTTCAAGTTCCCCACGCACCGCTGCCCGAGCCGGAAGCTATGAGCTACGCCACGGCACTGCGCCACAACGCTCCTCCCCGTCCACGCCAAAACGCCGCCCCATCGCACTTCCGTCGACAGACGCCACCGCCGCCACCACCCACACCGACGTCATACCGTTCGCCAGCGGCCCAGCGCAGTGCACCGAGGAAGACTGACGTCTGGCGCACCCCTGACCATCGCCCGCTCTGCTACCACTGCGGCGAGGCCGGACACACATACCGCCGTTGCCAGTACCGACAGATGGGACTGCGTGGCTTCGCCGTCAATGCACCGCGTCCACAGCCAGGAGAACGACCACGTGACATCGCCAACTACCTGACAGGAACTCGGTGGACACCACGAAGCCCTTCGCGTTCCCCGTCGCCCAGCCGCCGCACGTCACCGCACCACCGGCAGTACTCTGGCCCAACGCGGGGCCGGTCTCCTAGCCCGTATCCGGGAAACTAAGGGCAGCAACCGGTGGAGGTGCGGTTGCTGTGCGACGAACTACCGAAGATCCTCCTCCGACGACGACGCCGCGACGGAGCTTTCCGAACACAACGCCAAACAGACAAAGCCCTGACGGTGAAAGCTCACTTACCGAAGGTGGCCTGACGACGCAACATGGAAGCAGCGGAACAAGCCGACGCAGCCGTGACCCGACGCCACACCCTAACTGTAATGCGAGACGGCGAACTAGCGACCTCGACGTTCTTATCGACGGCCACAGTGTGACCGCTCTCGTCGATACTGGAGCCGACTATTCTGTCATCAGTGGGTCGTTCGCCGCGAAGTTAAAGAAAGTTAGGACAGCTTGGAAAGGCCCTGAAATCCGCACAGCCGGAGGTCATCTCGTAACGCCTGCAGGAATCTGCACAGCGAGAGTCACCATTAACGGCCGTATTTATCCTACAGACTTCGTAGTCCTACAGCGTTGCTCGAGAGATGTCATCCTTGGCATGGACTTCTTATGCCTCCATGGTGCTGTCATCAACCTAAAAACAAAGTCGATAACGTTATCCACAGAAGAAGCACTACCGCCGCGCACGCCGTCAGGACACCATGCCTTGAATGTGCTGGAAGAACAAGTCACCATTCCGCCTCGCTCAAGCGTCATTATTTCAGTCGGCGCTCCTAAATCACCTGACTTGGAAGGCGTCGTTGAAGGCAGTCAGCATCTGTTGGTCACCCGAAATATTTGCGTCGCAAGAGGAATTGCAGAGCTGCGGGGAGGCAAAGCAACGGTTATGCTCACGAATTTCAGCAATGAGTACAAACATGTGAACAAAGGAACAACGGTCGCATACATCGAAGAAATTGTCGAAGCCACCAGTGCTTTCGCCCTCGCCGATTCTGCGGAACCTGCTCAGAGGAACCAAGCCCCTCCTATAGCTTTCGACGTCAATCCCAGACTTCCGAACGATAAGCAAGAACAGCTCAAGGCCCTGCTCCTGCAATACGAAGATTGCTTTTCGTCGTCATCGAAAATTCGGCAGACCCCAATCACGAAACATCGCATCATAACCGAAGAAAATGCCAGACCACTCCGTCAGAGTCCGTACAGGGTTTCGACGCGAGAACGTGAGGCCATGAAGAGACAAGTTGATGAAATGCTGCGGCATGACATTATCCAGCCGTCCAAGAGTCCATGGGCATCCCCCGTGGTGTTAGTGAAGAAAAAGAATGGGACCCTACGTTTCTGCGTCGATTATCGCCGCCTGAACAAAATCACAAGAAAGGACGTGTATCCTCTCCCACGAATAGATGACGCACTTGATCGGCTCCATAACGCCAAGTACTTTTCGTCAATGGACCTCAAGACTGGCTATTGGCAAATCGAAGTCGACGAAAGAGACCGAGAGAAGACGGCGTTTATAACACCGGACGACCTCTTCGAGTTTAAGGTGATGCCCTTCGGCCTTTGCTCAGCGCCTGCAACTTTTCAACGCGTTATGGATACAGTACTGGCAGGATTGAAGTGGCAGACTTGCCTTGTGTACTTGGACGACGTCGTCGTGTTTTCCTCGAGTTTCGACGAGCATCTTCGGCGCCTTGAAGCTGTACTTTAAGCCATCAAGACTTCCGGACTCACACTGAAGCCAGAAAAGTGCAGATTTGCGTATGAGGAGCTCTTGTTTCTGGGGCACGTTATCAGCAAGTCTGGAGTTCGTCCCGATCCACGGAAAACAGCCGCCATCGCCGACTTCCCGCCGCCCACTGACAAGAAAGCCGTGCGCCGATTTCTGGGACTGTGTGCCTATTATAGGCGGTTCGTGAAAAACTTCGCCCGCATCGCCGATCCTCTCACTAACCTTACCAAGGCCGACGCGGAGTTTAAGTGGGAAACGCCACAGGAACACGCTTTCCAGGAGCTTAAACATCGCCTCCAGACGCCTCCGTTACTTGCCCATTTCGACGAATCCGCCGAGACAGAAATACATACTGACGCAAGCAGCGTAGGTCTTGGCGCCGTTCTTGTGCAGAGTGCTGACGGACTTGAAAAGGTTATTAGTTACGCCAGCCGATCGCTATCCAAAGCAGAAGCAAATTATTCCACAACAGAAAAGGAGTGCCTCGCCATCATCTGGGCTACGTCAAAATTTCGCCCCTACATCTACGGCAGGCCCTTCAAAGTTGTGAGCGACCACCACGCATTGTGTTGGCTAGCCACCTTGAAGGACCCTTCAGGTCGCCTCGCACGATGGAGCCTGAGACTTCAAGAATATGACATTACTGTCATTTACAAGTCTGGCAAAAAACACTCCGACGCCGACTGTCTCTCTCGTGCGCCTGTCGACCAACCGCTACCCGACGACCCGGATGACGACTACTTCTTAGGAACGATAACTACCGACGACTTCGCTGAACGACAGAGGGCCGACCCGGAACTTAAGGCCCTAATAGAATACCTCGAAGGCAGGACCGCCGAAGTCCCGAAGGTATTCAAGCACGCACTTGCGTCGTTCTTTCTACGGAACGGTCTTCTACAAAAGAAAAACTTTTCACCGCTTCGAGCTAAGTACCTCCTTGTGGTGCCTTCAGCTCTGCGACCAGAACTCCTGCAGGCCCTGCACGACGATCCGACGGCAGGGCACCTCGGTGTTTCTCGCACGCTCGCGAGGATACAAGAAAGGTACTACTGGCCACGTCTCACCACCGACGTCACCCGTTATGTGAGAACATGCCGGGACTGTCAGCGACGCAAGACACCACCGACAAGGACAGCGGGACTTCTGCAGCCAATTGATCCACCTTGCCGACCTTTCCAGCAGATTGGTATGGACCTACTGGGGCCGTTCCCGACGTCGGCTTTCGGAAACAAGTGAATCGTGGTAGCTACCGACTACCTCACCCACTACGCCGAAACAAAAGCCCTGCCAAAAGGCAGTGCATCCGAGGTAGCTAAGTTCTTCGTCGAAAATATCGTCCTACGTCACGGCGCCCCGGAGGTCCTTATCACCGACAGAGGAACGGCATTCACTGCCGACTTAACTCAAGCGATCTTGGCATACAGCCAAACAAACCACCGCCGGACGACAGCGTACCACCCACAGACCAACGGCCTCACCGAACGGCTTAACAAGACGATCGCCGACATGCTGTCAATGTACGTCGATGTCGAACACAAGACGTGGGACGCCATTCTTCCGTATGTGACCTTCGCATACAACACGGCGGTGCAGGAGACGACGCAGATATCTCCATACAAATTGGTCTACGGAAGGAGCCCGGCAACGACGCTCGATGCCATGTTACCCAACGTCACCGACGAAGAAAACCTCGATGTGAGCGAGTACCTTCAACGAGCCGAAGAAGCCCGACAACTTGCGCGTCTCCGTATCAAGAATCAACAGACGACCAACAGCCACCGTTACAACCTTCGACGACGCTTCGTGGAATACCAGCCCGGTGAACGTGTTTGGGTGTGGACGCCGATACGCCGACGTGGACTAAGTGAAAAGCTTCTGCGACGGTACTTCGGACCGTACAAGGTGGTTCGACGTCTCGGCCCACTTGATTACGAGGTTGTCCCCGACGGCATCACGAACTCTCAACGACGCCGATCGCGACCTGAAGTCGTCCATGTCGCGCGCCTCAAGCCGTTTTATGCGCGTTAACAAACTGAACCAGTGTTTTTTTGTATTATTGTTGTATCGGAATTTATTCGTTGTACTTTCTTGCATTATTATTGTACTTTCATCTTTAGTTAAAGCATCGGGACGATGCCTTTTTTCAGAGGGGGGCAATGCCACGTTCCATTTCCCAAGTTTTTGTTATCGTCCCAAAACACCACACGATTGTCAGCGCAAACCGCACCTTCAGTTTTCTAGAAGGTTCCGGACTGTAGTAGATCATTTCGATAAGATCACGCCCACTTTGCAAACGGTACAGATTGTTCTGGAAGCTACGCCACCGCCAGCGATAACGCTAGAACATTCGACGGCAAGAGTATAAATACCGACGCGCTTCGCCGCTTGTCAGTTGTTGATCGAAGGCCGACGCTCCGTTCGCCGCTATCAGTCCGAGACTGCTATCTGTGCGAGACTGCTGCTGTAATTGGACTTTCCGTTTACCGGGCACAGGTTCGCCCAAATAAACAGTTAAACCCCAACACGAAGTCTCCTGTCTTCGGCCACGTCACGACCCCGTGACAATATGGATCGACGATACGGCGATACAGGATCCCGTCGTTTACCAGGAACATTTGTAGAGATGCGTTGCAAGGCATTGGCTCAAGCTTGTCAATGATGGTTCGCAGGGAAGCACCACGGCGTTGTTCGTGGCCAAGGTTAAGTAGCTGCGTCACAGACAGAATTGATTGATTGATATGTGGGGTTTAACGTCCCAAAACCACTATATGATTATGAGAGACGCCGTAGTGGAGGGCTCCGGAAATTTAGACCACCTGGGGTTCTTTAACGTGCACCCAAATCTGAGCACACGGGCCTACAGCATTTCCGCCTCCATCGGAAATGCAGCCGCCGCAGCCGGGATTCGAACCCGCGCCCTGCGGGTCAGCAGCCGAGTGCCTTAGCCACTAGACCAGCGTCACAGACAGAAGGTCTGGCAAGGTGTCAGTATGGGCAACCTCTTCAACAGGGTAGCGTGATAAACAATCCACATCTTGATGTGACCGCCCTGTTTTGTATGATACGGTGAACGTGTATTCTTGTAATCGTAGGGACTAACGAGCGAGGCGTTCTGTGGGATCCTTGAGTGAGGCCAACCAGCAGAGCGAGTGGTGGTCGGTGACTACCCGGAATGGACGCCCATATAAGTATTGGCGAAACTTGGCGACGGCCCACACAAGAGCGAGACACTCACGCTCCGTGATTGAATAGTTGCGCTCGGCGGTAGATAGCAGTCGGCTTGCATATGCTATAACACGGTCATGTCCGCATTCGTGTTGCAATAGCATTGCCCCGGTGCCATGCCCACTAGCGTCAGTGTGAACCTCGGTTGGAGCTGATGGATCGAAACGAGCTAAAATCGGTGGTGTTGTAAGGAGCGTCGTGAGCTGGGAAAAAGATGAGGCTTGATTAGCACCCTAGAAAAACGGGGTGTACATCTTCAAGAGGTTTGCGAGTGGGCGTGCAATGACGGCGAAGTCCTTAAGAAACCGTCAAAAGTAGAAGAACAAGCCCACAAAAGTGCGAACGTCCTTTGTTGACTTCGGAACAAGAAAGTCCGTGACGGCGTGAATTTTCTCGGGATCCGGGCGGACTCCTGCGGCACCGACGATAACGCCAAGTACGGTTATTTGACGACGAGCAAAGTGGCATTTCGAGGAGTTCAGTTGAAGTCCGGCTGGACGAAAAACTTTAAGAATCACCGATAAACGCTTGAGATGGAACTCGAATGTGGGTGAGAAAACTCTAACGTCGTCTACATAACTTATAAGCAGGTTGACCATTTAAACCCTTGGAGGAATGAGTCCATCATTCTTTCGAATGTGGCCGGCGCATTACAGAGAACAAAGGGCATAACTTTGAAGTGATAAAGACCGTCAGGAGTGACGAATGCGGTCTTTTCACGGTCCATCTCGTGCGATCTGCCAATAGCCAGATCGAAGGTCGATAGTGGAAAAAAGTGCACAATAAAGGCAGTCTAAGGCATCGTCGATTCTAGGCAACGGGTAAACATCTTTCTTCGTATTTTGTTGAGATGCCGATAATCTACACAAAAGCGCCAAGTTCCATCCTTCTTTCTGAACAGGACGACAGGAGAAGCCTAGGGGCTACAATAGGGCTTCATTATGTCTTTTGCAAGCATCTTTTTGACTTCCTGTTGTATGACTGTACGCTCGGACGCGGAAACACCGTATGGACGTCTACGAATGGGACTCGCGTCACCAGTATCGATGCGATGAGTAACAAGACTCCTTCGGCTTAAAGCCGTGCTGGCAAAGTCGAAGACGTAACTATAGGACTCCAGGACGTGACGAAGGATTCCGCTTGATCAGGAGCGAGGTATTATGGTACCATGCGGTCAACGTCAACACCCGATGAATGTGATAGAGTTGGCTCATGGTCTGAGGTGCAGCAATCATCCATTCTGAAGGGTTCAACCATATGGTTTTGCAGGGCAGTAATTTCGACAAGGGAAGTATTGTGAATACCTTGTGGAAGAATTTGGACACTGAGGGCAAAACTGACAATAGGAAGGCGTGTGCGGTTTTCACCGATTGTCAAAATAGTGCGCGGAACAGCGATGCCATGCGTAAGCATCATGGCATGAATTGGTGCCACCATGTAATCGCCGTCACGTACAGGTGGTGTAGAGAAGAGGTCGATATGTGTGACACAGTTAGGCGGAAGGCGTGCGAAATCAATGCAGCAAAGGCGACTTTGGGGTGGGTTGGTCAGATCAGAAAGTAGAGGCATTTCAAGTTCAAGACAGCCGGCTGAACAATCTATAATGGCCGAGTGAGCGGTTAGAAAATCCATGCCTAGAATTACTTCATGAGGGCAGTTTTCTATAACAGTGAAAAGAACAGCAGTGCTTCTATCGGCGATAGTCACACGGGCAGAGCACATGCCAATAATGGCGGCAGTTCTCCCGTCGGCGACACGAACGGCTCGGTTCAAGGCGGGTGTGATAACTTTCTTCAGGCGGCGACGAAGAGCAGCACTCATTATGGACACATGCGCGCCGGTATGGATCAACGCGCGCACAGGTTCATTGTCTAAAGTAACGTTCAACAGATTCCGGGTGGTCGGTAATGTAACACGAGGATTTCTTGCAGAGGTCGTCGTCAACGCAGCTTCACCTCCAGAAGCTGCACTGCCTAGCTTTCCGGTCGGGGGCGCTGCAAATAGGTCGGAGAGGCAAGACGTCGTTGTTGGGGCGAACGAGATTGACGGCGAGCAGGGGATGGTGAACGAGCATAGCGAGGTCTCGTCAGAGGTGCGGCAGAATCAGAGGACGTGGTCGGTATGGGGAAATCTAAATCAATTGTTGAGGACGACTGGTCGACAGAAGTGGCCTGGGTAGGAGGCCCATAGTGTGCCGGCGGAGCCCAGTGATTGCGGCAGTGGCGAGCAATATGACCGACACGTCGGCAGTCGAAGCATATAGGCTTGTCGTCCAGTGTACGCCTTTCGGACAAAGTGCGCTGTCTAGAGTAGTTGGAACCAAATCGAGGAGCGGAAAGACGACGATAAAAAGGCTCGGCAGAGTAGAGTGGTTGAATGGCGTGTAGGCCAACGTTCGATAATTCTTGACGAACGACGGCTTTTATCAGTGAGATAGTGGTCGGTGAAGGTTCCGGCGTTGGAAATGGTGTAGCTACTGGTTAAACTGCCTTGACCTCGTGGCGATTGATGCGGGTGAGGTTGTCACATCAGGGAACTGGGCGGACGGCGTCATCACAAGAGGAAGTAGCAGCTGTGTTACGCAGGCGCGTGATACCGAGTGTTACGCGGCGGGCTTTAGCCTGTTCTAGACGGCAGCATTCTGCCAGGATCGTGTCAATGCTCGTGACATTATTAAAAACCAGCAGGTTGAAGGCATCGTCAGCAATCCCTTTGAGGACGTGATTAACTTTCTCTTTTTTGACATTAGCTGGTCGACCTTGCTACAAAGCGCCAAGACGGCAAGAATATATGAGACCTACGATTCAGTACACGTCTGAGCGCGAGTGGCGAGAGTCTTCTTGGCAGCGAGCTGACGACCAGATGAATCGCCGAAAAGTTCACGGATCTTCGATTTGTAAAAATTCCAGCTCGTGATTTCGGCTTCGTTGGTTTCGAACCATGTCGGCGGCGTGCCGTCGAGTTAGAACACAACATTGGCTAGCATGAGCGTGGGATCCCAGCGGTGGGTAGCACTGACCCGCTCGTAACGGTGCAGCCAGCAGTCAACGCCGATGATACCGTCAGCGGAGAAAGTTCCAGGATCCCACAGGGTTGGCAGGGTGACGTAGGTTGTCGACTTGGATTGAGAGACCGGTGGTGATGAGGCAATGGCAGTTGAAGTAGCCGAAGAGTCCGCGATGTTGCGACCGCTGCGCGTCTCCATTGAGGTACGGGAGTCGTCCACCTCCTCCAATAATGTTACGTGTAAGGTATTGAATAAATTAAATACGATGCACCATGCTCGGCGAACAAGATGGCGACAGTTTATCAACAACCAGCCACCAACATCGTCTTTCTCTTTCTTGCAGCAAGGCTGTGCCGGCGGTTGTGAATCAATATATATAGATACGCCTACATATACGGTGCATGACATCGACGCCAACGCCGGCGGCGAAATCCGGCCGAGAGTGTTCATATAACTGCTGTCGCAATAAAAATTCTTTCACAATGTCAATAAATGATGAATGCATTTATGGTGGTTCTTAATCTCACATCAGCACCAGTGTCACTTTTTAGATGATGCGCTTTACGCATTTTTAAATAATCATAATGACAACTGTTGGGGTTAACGCCCCAACACCACCATGTCATTATGAGCGACGCCGTATTTGAGGTTGAGGAAAATTCTGACCACTTCAAGTTTCTTAACCTGCATCCGAATCTACATGAATGGGCCTTAAGCATTTTCGTCCACATAAAAAATACTGATACCGCGGCTGTGCTTTGATCTTGCTACCTGCTTGTTTGAGTAGTCTCTCTCATGAAAATTATTTTATTATACGCAACACGTGCTAGCAGAGAAAACGCTTCAATGTTGGAATATAGCACTGTTACGTTGGAAGATTATTTTTAGATGGGCTGATGGAAAAAGGCTGAACGGCTGCCGCCCAGCACCCATCCATTTGCAAGAAAAAGGGCTCTTCGAACTCCTATTCGTCCTCCCTGTCGCGTTAGCGTAGCACTCCTCCATCCACAGACGAATCCCGCCGGGCGAGTAACGGCTACGTGAACGGGTAGTCGCACGAGTGACAGCGCTTTAGGCGCGAGTCCTGAACAAGTTGTGCCTGCCGAGAAAGGTGGCCATGATTTAGACGACGAGCTACCGAGTACGTCAGGTCACTCCGGCAATCGACGATGACGATGGGGGCGGTGTAACAGGCCAGAAACTTTTGACAAAGGCAACGCTTGCGAAACGGCGTCCAGAGCCAAACCATGTCGCCTTTGTGGTAAGACACGTCTTTGTGCCGTGAATCGTAAGTGATCTTGGAACAGTCCTGAGCTGCCAACGTACGAAGTCGAGTGGCACGCTGTGCTTCCTCTGCCCGGCAAAGAGTGTGGGCAATAGGAAGGTCTGCCTGAGTATGAAATGGCTGATTGGTGTCAAGGAAGAATCGGGGCTGTCGAACGTAAAAGAGGTAAAGGGGCTGTATTCAGTGGCTTCATGCCTCGACGAGTTGTAGGCGTATGTAATAAAGGGAGATGATGTCAATAGAATTCTCGTGCCTTGAATTGACGTGTGAAGAAATCATATTGACGAGCGTCCTGTTCGTGTGCTCGACAAGATCCTTTGTCTGCGGATGACAAGGAGCTGCGTGTTCAAAGTGACAATCACAGAGAAGCAAGAGCTCTTTGACCACGTCGGCAACAAACTGGCGTGCACGAGCACTCACATTAATGTGAGGTTGTTCATGGCGAAGTATGACTGTCGACAGGAGGAAGCTTGACTCATCAATTGCTGTGACAGAAGCATTGCGACAGTCTCCGCATAACACGTTGGGTGGTCAACACAAACGATGACCCAACGGTTGTTGTTTGATGAGTGCGTGAAAGGGCTGACTTGATCCACTCCCATCATTTTGAAAGGTGTTTAGGGTGGTATCAAAGGGTGAAACAATCCGATCAGAACAGTGTTCGGGCGCTTGAATTGTTGGCATTTGCCACGAACGTCAACATATTTTTCTATAGTCCTTCTTATTACATGCGAGTAGAATCTACCTTGAATGATGTGATACGTTTGAGTGAAACGCGTGTTTCCGGTAGTCCTGTCATAGTGCATTGCATGAAGCACGTCTCGGCTCAACTTTGTAGGGCCACTAATTGTAAGCATTCGTGATCAGCCGCTTTATTATTTTTATAGAGAACGTTATCTTGCATAACAAAGCCATTGTTGTTTGTCGGCTGAGCAACTGAGTCAAAAAGGGCATCTAAGGTGCGGTCGTCGCGCTGTTTTTTCCCAAAGGTGGCGAGGTTGGGAGAACGTGCATTGTCAATAGAGTATAGAATTCATCGAAATTTTTGTCGGCGTCACAAGTTGTGGCGGGTAGCGGGAGCGGCAAAAGAGAGTCGGCGTATAGGCATGCTGGCGGCCACTCTTGTAACGTACCACCAAGCCAAACAATTGCAAACGTAGCACCCACCGAGCTAGGACCACATGGGTCCCGGAGAACAACTAACCAACATAGTGAATGATGGTTGGTAACAATCATGAAGTGCTGGCCGTAGAGATACGGGTGGAAGAGCAAAAACTACAGCGACACCCCATTGCTTCGTTACGGTGTAATTCTGTTCTGCCTTGCTCAACGAACGGCTAGCGTACACAATGGCATGCTCGGCGTCACCAAAACGCTTGGTGAGGATAGCACCGAGGTCCATTCCACGTACTTGCATCGGAGTGCACTTCCGTTGTGGCAGAAGAGTCAAAATGATGGAGTATGGGCCCGGAACATAGCATCACCTTTAGCTGCTGAAACGAAGATTCGGAATCCAATGTCCTGGTGAAATGCGTGTCTTTGCGTAGCAACAAGGTCAGAGGGTATGCCGTGTCAGCAAAATTGGGTATAAAAGGTCGGAAGTACGAGCAAAGACCTAAGAATCTTGTTAAATCGCGTTGTGATTGTGTTTGCATAAGTTTGCTCACTGTGGCAACATTCTGTGGGCCTGGCCGTACGCAGTGCTTGTCCACTAGATGCCCGAGTACAAGCGCGTCTCGTTGGCCAAACTGACAATTATTCGAGTTCAGGGTAAGGGCAGCCTGTTCGAAGCTCGTCAAAACAACGTCAAGTCACTGATTGTGTTCTGCAAAAGTGCGTACGAGATATAAAACGTCATCAAGATACCATAAAGAAATCTCCCATTTAAGCCGCGCAGAAACGTGTCCTCGAACCTTTCGAACGCTGCGAGCGCGTCACACAAAGCAAATGGCATAACGTTCAATTCAAACAAGCTGGCATCACAATCTGGCATCACAAAAGCTGTTTTCTCTTTGTCAGTGGAGTTCAATGGTGTCTGCCAGTAGCCCGATTGAAGGTCTACAAATGAAAAGTAGGTCGCTGAGTGGAGACAGCCAATGACGTCGTCGATACGGGGAAGTGGATAAACATCTTTTTTCGTAAAGAAATCGAGGCGCTGGTAGTCGACGCAAAATTTCTAGGATCCGTCTTTCTTTTTCAGAAGTATGACCACCGCAGCCCAAGGGCTAGAAGAATCTTGAATAACGCCTTACGCCAGCATGTCATTCACCTGGTCAGTGATAGCCCTACGCTCCGACGCAGACACGCGGTAAGGCTTGTGCCTTATTGGATGCGCTAACCCGGTGTCGATCCTGTGAGTAGCCCGCACATTGGGAATTCGCACTTCTTTAGCTTCCTGGCTGAAATCAAGCAGTGATGCGTGCATCCGTATGACACTGAGCAGCACTTGACGCTTCTCGGATGTTAGTGACTTGTTAACCATATTCAGGAAAAGTGATAAGTCTTGAGCAACACCAGGGATAATATCAGTTGCTTGGGCCTCGTGCGATGTGTCCTTATTTAGAGCTGCTATATCGATTTTGTTATTCCCTTGAAACGATGCAAGCCTCATACACCTGGGTAGCACAACAGACTCGCCAGGTACATTTGACACCCACAGTGTAGTTGTTCCACTGGTCGCCCCGCCGCGGTGGTCTAGTGGCTAAGGTACTCGGCTGCTGACCCGCAGGTCGCGGGTTCAAATCCCGGCTGCGGCGGCTGCATTTCCGATGGAGGCGAAAATGTCGTTGGCCCGTGTGCTCAGATTTAGGTGCACGTTAAAGAACCCCAGGTGGTCAAAATTTCTGTAGCCCTCCACTACGGCGTCTCTCATATTCATATGGTGGTTTTGGGAAGTTAAACCCCACAAATCAATCAATTGTTCCACTGGTCAAAGAGATGACGCATCGAGGTACGAACGCACTTATCTTCGTTATGATCAAAGACACAGGCTTGGCAATAGCTGCGAGTGCATCACTGTCAACACTATCAGCAGCTACTCCAACAGTGGAAACGGAATGTGCCGAGACGACGTCATCTTCAAGGACGGCGAGGGTGCGCGAACAGGTAGAAGGTAGCAGAGGGGGCAAGGAATGCTCGCTGGTCCCACAGTCAAGCGTGGCATCGCACTGCTGTTAGAATTCGAGGTCAAGAAATACGGCATGTGTAGATTGCGCAAGAACAGATAATTCGGCTTGATATACCTTATCAGAGAAATAAACATTCACCGTTCACACACCAAGGCGTCGAAGCAATTGTCTATTTACGGCCAAAAATGCGTGAGCGTTGTCCAGCGAAACATTACTTTACGGCCGAGTTTGGTTTTAAAATCTAGACCTATGATAGATACACTCGTCCCCGTGTGTAGTAAGGCTGACGTGGCAACATCGTCCACTAAAACACCAATATTGTTGTGATGCATAGTGACTAGCAGAGACAAAGGGAAATGTGGCTGAAAATGACTGGTGATCTCGCCTCCATCGGTAAGGCCGCCTAGTTTCCCGACGGTGGGGACCCTAGATATTGCCGAGGAGATAGAGACGTGTTCGCCCATGCAGGCGGCGTGTTCAAGCTCCGCACGGAAGCTCACGAGTCGCGATAGTAATTCGGCTGACAGGGCGTCGTGATATCAGGGCCGGAAGGTCTGTTGGCTCCGTCACCATGATAATTATTGCGCCGATAGAAAGTGCGTGGTCGGTCCCTTGATGGTGCTGACATGCGACGGTGCTGAGGACGAAATCAGACGGCATGGCCGCGGATGCCACAATGGAAGCAGACGGGGTGCTCCCGAGACATGCTGCAATAGCCAGCGGGAAGATAAGTGGCGCGGCTGTCCCATGGTTGAGAAACAGCAGATAGGCCGGACTCGAAACCGTCGTACACCTCGTCCCCGAGATGGGTGTTCATTGCAGGGCTTGGTATTGTAGCGAGGTGACGGCGTGTGACGTAGACGTACCATAACCATCGGAAAGGACGAGAGACGAAACGTACATGAAGCGAGCTGCCGAAGTAGAGCAGCGACCATGGCGTCCAGTTAGCCAGAAGCAAACGACCATTCTAAGCTGTTTTCCTCCACCTGGCTCACATCTCACGTTCCACGCTGCTGACTTCTTTTTATGTGTGGCCAGCTGGCCGAAACTGGCGGGAAACTACATAGGCTCCCCCCTAGCACTCTGCGTGATTTCAAATGTGTATACCAAAGAAACAGCAAAAGGGACGGATACTATTCACATGAGTGGCAGTCCTAAATATCCGTAAAGGAGTCTGAGTCGTCATCTGGAACGGCATGGGTCCATGTCCTACCTCTGATGGGCGGTACTAGGAGCAGCGGAGTGGGCGAAGTTGCCAGAGATAGTCACTGCTGGCAGCAGCAATGATGGTCGTCCATATGATAGCGTGAAGTCTCGTGCCCCTGATGTAGACGGGAGAATCGTTAATGGCCCGACGCCAACAGATGCGTTGCGTGGCACCCATGATGGTGGAAAGAGCCCACAAGTTGACGGGTGCTGGAACGTGTCGTAATGTCCGCATGACGCGTACCGTAGGTGGCGAACTGCACCGGAAGTCAAGAGGTGCCGATGGAGATGAGCCGTTGTCGGTACTGATGATGAAAATTATGTCATCGTATTTGAAACGTAGGCGTAATAGATGCGTAGCGGTCCCCCGGTGTCGCGTACTTGGCACTGGGGCACTTGCATTTCCGGGACTTGGCCATTGGCATGTCCGAGATTCGTTAAGGGTAATATCGCGCATAGGAGGCACTGACCGCGCGATAGGACCAGACAAAGAGTGGTGGAATTTCCTTGACGTTCGGGTGGCGAGCAGCATGCGTGTAGGGCAGCGTGCTTATTAGCTGCTTGCGTAGTGGTCGTAGCATACGCGGGTAGTTGCAATCCTGGCTGGCCTGGTGCGTTGTATGCGGTTGTCTTCGTCCTAGTGGGAAGCTCAGTGGTTGTGCCCGAAAAGTCAGCAGGAAGATCAATGGGCTCGTTTGTCATCGGCCAACAGAGAGTTGGTGCAGCAGAACAGGATTCCGTGATTATTCCGATGGTGTGTGATGCCGTAACCAGCGTCAAATCTGCCAAAGAAAATGGTGCAAGTGTTCCTGGCAGCAAAGCCAAGACCTCGAAGACATGAACTAGAGACAGTGGGTGATGGGCTTCTTGGCCGACAGGCCGCTTGAAGCGCGAGGGTGATCTATGTCACCTGTTTAGCTGGGGACTGTTGCAGGGCGATAGTTTCGACTGGCCATGGGGCGGGAGGCTTATATGAAGATGAGCCAGGCACCACGATGTCGCTTTCAGGAAGGCACTGTTTGATGCTGTAATTACAGAGCACGGCTTCGCACAAGTGATCATATGGGTCAGAGCTCCCCGCGAAATACATTAGGCAGCGTTTGAAGTCTGGCGACAGATGGTATTCCATTACTTGAAACATGAATTCTTGGAGCCAGATGTCGTTGAGCTCCAAGGATGCCTCAAACTCTTTAAACCATATCTCGATACAGGAGGGGCGGAATGGAGGTAAAGGCCACTCAAAGTGTGGCTGCAAGGCTTGAGCTAACTGAAACTTGACCATGACGCTCAGTTGCAGCGGTTCAGCGCCAGTATCCTGTCCTTTGGTACGTAGTTACCAACCATTCACCATGGTCAGGCGAGGCAGCATCTTGTCCGGGTCACAATTTTTGGTCACGTGACGGCGTCTGCCGTAGACGTGCCGTCGTCGCTGGATTAATGAAAGAATGAAAGATGATACGTACAGTTAGCGAGTTGAAGTAGAGCAGGGACCACGGTGCTCCGCCAGCCAGCAACAAACGAATACTCTACGCTGTTCTCCTCCGCGTTGCTCGCACCTGATGTGCCACGCCACTGACTTCGTTTTCTGCGTAGTCAGCTGGCCAAAACTGGCGGGGCGCTACAGTATTATAGGACAGGGTGCGAAGTTGTATGCATTAAGAAGCAGTGCTAATAGACGACGCACCCGGATCGCATGGAGGAAGAGGCTGCTGAACACGAGGAGACGGAACAGACGCCGCTTTATGTCGGACGAGCTCTTCCCTCACCACTTGGCGGATAAGGGACGTTAGGTCATACGGGGCTCGAGTGACGTGAATGCTGGTGACAGTCATTAGATTGGCCAAGCCACCGAACTTCGCTTTGATGCGGCGAGCTCTTGAAGCTTGAAATGTGTGGTAGTACAGGATGACATCACTCACGGACGCCAGACTGTCCTTCGCAATGAGGTACTGGTAAACGTCCTCAGCACTCCCTTTCAGAAGGTGATTCACTTTGTCCTCTTTGGTCATCCAAGGATCTAGGACCTTGCACAACTTGAGCACTTCTTCCTAGTACATTGTGCAGGTTTCCTCAGGAACCTGTGTGCGTGGCATCCGCGTTGCTTCAGCACGCTACTTTTTGGCCGCTGGATCTCCGAAGCACTTCCTAACCTCGCGGACGAACTTTTGCTGTGTTGTCAAGCTTTCTTCGTGGTTTTAATACCACACAGGCACGGTTGCCTTAAGGAAGAGGTCGACATTAGTAAGCTGACTGGTGGCATTCCAACCTTTGAACTAGCTTGCCCGTTCGTAAAATCTCAGCCATGCGTTCACATCCTCACTAGCTTTTCCTGCGATGGTTCGTGGCTCAATGTAGGGTTGCCATGACTGAGTGGAGGCGGCTGGTGTCGCGAGACCAGAAGCAGGGGCTAGATGCCCGTTGCCCGTTTCAGAATCCATCTCTGGCAACAGACCAGCAATTCGTTTACTTCGGCGAATCACCACGTATTGAGTCTCTGCAGTCGAAGCGACGTCGTTAGTAGGGAGCGCCGTTGTCGTACGCAGCACCTCTCACGAAACTGTTACGACGAAAGATGGTTATTTGAATATTGGCTGATTGAGAGGGGATAAATGGCTGCCGCCTGGCACCGATCCACTCACAAGACAAGTGGTCTTCGTCCTCCTGCTCTCGTCTTCCTTCCTTCCACGTTAGCGTAGCAGTATTATGTGTATGCTTAGACGGCTTGACGAAGTTTCATCACCTGGGCATTTTTGTATGGAAACGCTTCAAGTATGTCCAGCAAATGGGACGCTCTCTAACACAGCTTCTGCCAAAAATTGTGATTCGCGCGAAACCATTGAACCGAAAGAACCTTTGAAAAGGGGTCGTGCCACTTTCTACAATATATCTGCTGTATGTTTATACATTTCAAGAAGTCTGGTTCAAGTTTAGCACGTATATATATATATATATATATATTTGCGGTCTAGCGGGTTTCAACACTTACACCCCCCTCAAGCCTAAACTTTTGTTTTTCATGTGTGGCACAAACATACATAAAATATGATTGCTCCCCCCTGCTTCCCCGAAACATTTACAGACTACGCTAATGACGTGCAGCGTAAGAGTGAAAGTTAGTGGATCACCGCAAAACATTAAAACTGATATAATCGTTTTATTCATCACCATGTCCTAATCACCCGCCTTTCGTCCTATGCACGATGAAAGGCTGTCATTTGTGCGTTCTTCATAGGGGTTGTTTGATTGATTGATTGATTGATTGATTGATTGATTTGTGGGGTTTAACGTCCCAAAACCACCATTTGATTATGAGAGACGCCGTAGTGGAGGGCTCCGGAAATTTTGACCACCTGGGGTTCTTTAACGTGCACCCAAATCTGAGTACACGGGCCTACAACATTTCCGCCTCCATCGGAAATGCAGCCGCCGCAGCCGGGAATCGAACCCGCGACCTACGGGTCAGCAGCCGAGTACCTTAGCCATTAGACCACCGTGGCGGGGCCCTCGTAGGGGTTGTTCAGACAGCATAAATATGCAGGTTATAAAAGGAATTCTAGCCCACAGTGAACGGTTGCGCAATGGTTAAGCAAGTTGATCACATAAAAAGCAATTAAAGGGAAACAGGTAGTAACTTTTGTTGCTGTCGGCGGTTAAGATCACGCACATTTTGCAAGAATTTAAATTCAAATATGGCAGAACTGAAGAGCTCGTATGAAAGGCAAAGCAAAGATGTCAAAAGGAATCTATGAAGATTGTTTTCGCAGTTTTAGGAGAAAAAAATTTCGCAGATCCCACATGGCTCTGGAATCAGTGTTATGCGAAGCATACAGAGGAATGATGACTGCGTTATAACTTTTACTGAACGGAACGCTACATTATGATGCTAAATATACATAAATATGGTGCACGGAGAGACATAAGTCAAACAGACACAGGTTCACGGTTACCTAACGATGCCAAGAGCTACCTGGGTATTAGCAACACCAGAAGCGGTAAGCTCATATGTAGCAATTGTGCCGTTGAGAATAGCAGCCCTGGAAACTGCTTGCTAAATGATACTCAGTGGATGGCGATGAACTACTATTGTCGTTAGGCTGAGGTTACGACTGGATGATGGGAGTAAGTATGTAATCTCGATAAGATCGGACAGCCAACAGAACGACCACATTTGAAATTTGACGAACATTACTGTATACATAAAAAGCAGTTTCGAGGTCACGCAAGGCCCTGGGTTAGAACACATTATTGTCACGACGAATGCTTGACTTCGATTGCTGCTGGGACCATAATATTTATTTTGTGCGTTCCTTGGGTCAACTTTGCCGATGCCAGCTTTTGGGTGAAGGTGCTTAGGACCAACCTAGTGGGCATTGATCACGCCCCACAAAACGAAAACTGAACACTTACATAGCTGGAAAAAAGAAAAGGATGTGTAATGAAGAGACTTTATGTGTAGCCAACTATACGAAAGCACTATACACCGAAGCCGTTCGTCTTTACGTCCTACCGTCCATGCATGCGTCCAGACGTCCACCTATCCTTAGATCCGTACCTCCATCTATGCGTCTTTTAATCTAGTCGGCGACTTCAACATAGACATTATGCAACTTAGAACCTATAGTTTCGCCCTCTCGTCATGATTCACTTCGTGTAGATGCAGTGATTTTTCCTAATATTCTCTAGTTAAAATTACAAATGACCTGGCGTGACCGTGTGGTATAATGCTCGGTTGAAACACAGAATGCTGGGGTTTGTATGCTATACAATCGTCGATGAAACGCAATCAATGTCAGCTTTTTGTTAACACTCTTGCGTGTTCTCGTGTTCCCTGGGTAGATATGAAACGTAAATCACCTGTGGCACATACCGCATATTCGCCCGCAGGTGTGTGCCACTGTGTGGCCCAAAGTGTTTAACGACTTACGCGACGGTATGGTGACTATATTCTTGTCATGACCAGTGAGTCAACTTCGTCAAACCACCTTACTCTCCCATGCTAATTTCGGTTTACCGTGATAGCACTGTTATGCCAGAGGCATGGACCTTTTTCGGGATTCACTATTTCTACAGCAATGGGAGCACAGTTCCGGTGAACTATACCTCCTCCCAGCGCCAATTTTCACGAAAACGGAGGAGCCGAGGCAAGCCGCTAAAAATTCCAGCGAAGTCATCTCCCACACCCCAACGCCACCTTCCATGCAGACGGCGGCGAGTCATGTGCAGTTACAGGGAAGTCTTCGCCTCCTACGCCAAGTACCGGAATCTGGTCTCAAAAAAAGACCAAAACGTTATTTAAGGCTGTGCTGGCCCGATGTTTGTTGATTTTGCCCCAGCCATCGTCGTCGTGCTGGCCGCCTCTGTACAAACAATAAGCTTCTGCTCTAAACGTTGTACCTGTTTTGTTTTACAAAACGTTTGCCCCCCTATTCCGCCTCTGGACGAAGAATTCAGCGAAGTCCGTTGGACTGCTCCCCACTCTCGGTTACCGCTACCATCGCGACAGAGCGAATTCATAACAGTTGTGGCAGCGGCGGGACGCCATCAAACCCACATTTATAACAGCATACTGTCATAAACTGGCAGTGAGACGGATAGATAGATAGATAGATAGATAGATAGATAGACAGACAGACAGACAGACAACAGACAGACAGACAGACAGACAGACAGACAGACAGACAGACAGACAGACAGACAGACAGACAGACAGACAGACAGACAGACAGACAAACGCCAGAGGTGCTTGCAGTATGCAAGGAAAAGCTTCACAACCAAAAGAACCACATTTGGGACCTTGCTGTGAAGCAAAATGTGAAATATGCCAGTAATGGGATTCCATACCAACGCTATATGGACGGTGAAAATTGGATTTGTATTAGGGCCAGTACGAAGTTCTTACTTGCTGTTGTCAGCCGTTGTTTCACGGCGTGAAGGGACGAAAACAGCCGTGTCCACCATGGCACTGAAGCTTGCGAGACGAATCTGAGACAAAGAGTGAACACAAAAGCGTTAGATAGGTAAATAGCAGAGAAAGGATATACTGCGCAGGTAACCAGTGGGCGCTGGAGAGTCTTGGCAGCATTGCACAATAATCTTGTCGCAAACGCATGCTGGAAGTCCCGTCAATATCCCGTGAAAATTCAGCGCAGCCGATCATGGTCCCAAATAGTGGGCTCACGCGATTCACGCCATATAACATTTTGGGGTCTATGCACAAGCTCGTGTTTTTCGTAACATCCGCGTAGCCTGGAGCAAGTTTAAGCGAAAGAATTTTATTCTTTATCTATCGCGATGCCCACCCTTATGGGCTACTGGTTTAGCTTTCTTTACTGCTGACCGAAAGCCACTGAATTGAAAGCCGACCGTGGCAGCCGCATGTACATGAAGGCGAAGTAATATAAAGGCCTGAGTGCTTGCAAAACGTGAAACTTGCAATCCCAGGTGATTGTTTCCGAAAGTTTCCACCATGGTGTCTCTCCCAACCACGTCGTTGTTTGGGACGTAAAATCCCGGCTGTGAATACAGCTGGCTGCTTCCGCTGCTCTAACCATCATCGGCGCTTCAACATATCCCCCGTAAAAGTATAAGCGATCAGTTTATTGGAAACGCTAAATTCCACGCATGAACTGAATATTCACTTGGGAGGCTGCAAAGGCTTTTGGCTTTGATATTAAAACGCGACTAGCAAAACACAAAAAAATCCTTGGCGCTGGTTTTTTCAGTTTTACGGCAGAGCTTGTCATGGGAAGGTCACTTTCCGAAAGCAACGAACTGTTTGTTTGTGGCCTGTTGACTTCGTCACACACCCACCCTGGAAGATTTTCGAAGAAACGCAGCGTGCGAAATTTAGCTTTCGTTTCTTTTTTGAAAAAAGAAGTGCGGCGATGCTTAAGGAAGCGCTGTAGTACTGATATTTTCACGTTCTTCAAACAAGTAGTTTGACAAAATAACGACGGCTCTTACGCAAAGGAATTATTACAGTCCATTGTGAAAATGTGAGTCCAAAAATAACTGCAAACAATTGCTACATTTGGCTACAAGAATTATTTATTGTTTTTGTATTTGGCTACGTTTGAGCTACATTCTCTTGGCCTTTCGGCTACGCCGTCTTTTCTGAACTGGTAACTCTCTACCACGGCCTAATATAAGCCGCCGAAATCGCAGAGTGAAGCAGTCTATGTAGAGCAGCAAGAAGAGTGATACAACCAGCAGATGACGGAGGGAACAACGAGAACCAGTGCTGGAGTATCCGTAATTCCTTGAAAAGAAGCGTTTTAAAGAATATGTGGACTGAGAATGATCGGTGAATGTTGCAAGACAGTGCTGAAAGACATTGTAATGCGTGAGATGTTTGTTTTTTTCCGTTGGTTTAACATTACCGAAGGTATATTTGGAGTTGTATTTAGAACTAACTCACTGAGTGTGCGCGCAAGTACAGTCGGGCAAGCTTTCAGTTTTTGTACATGAGTGGCGGTTTCTGAAATCGTATCTTTGTCATACGATTGAACTAAGTTTCAGCAATTTTCGCACAAGTGTATGGACATAAAGCGCATGTTCAGGAAGCAATTAGCGGTAAAGTCGTTCCACAATATGGCACTGACAGACAAAAATGTGGCCGCTTCTAAAAATAGTCAAAGTTTTCGCCGTTTGTATATGTGTATGTATTGCCCGTAGTATGTAAATAAAATACATTTCGTTCTGTTATTAACTCTCGACTCTGACTCAGTCTTTGGAATATACCGACATCCAGTGGCGCAGTCAAATGATCTACCCTAGGTTGTCCGAGCTTTCGTGGGGCTTTTGGGGGGCCGATACAGCAGCCCTCGTTAAAGATATTACTGAATATCATCTCGCTTACGGGAATACTGAACGAGCTGTTTTCAGCATTTGCACGTAAAAATTTAATGGTCACAACTAGGAGCATCTGTCGCAAGAGAACTACCATGCACGGAATTCAGGTATCAATGCTGTGAACCCTTCGCGTCTCGGAGGGAGCACCAGAGACCAGTGACCAGTAGAAACAAGCACAACACGCTAACAACGCCAGCTTCATTGACTGAAAAAAGCCAGAAATTATGCACCGGGAAATTACTTCACCACCTCATGCACACGCACGATGTTTTGTTCAAATGAAGGAAAACCTGTTCTACAGCAGAGATATTGTTTGTTGTTCTACGCCAGAAATGTTGGCGTGCAGACAGTCTCTCAGAGTTTTGGTAACCCGACGCAAGTCATTGGGTTGCTAGCCGTACCAGGTAACTCGTTAAGGACAGATAAAAGCTTGTTATGCAGTACGAAGATGGTACCAGTAATTTAAGTATATTATGCATGTAGAAAGAAACCCACGTTGCTGAGGTTGATTGACGAACTGCGTGAGCATACGTTCACGTTAGTCTACGTAACAAAAGCACGCATCCATCTGAATGGTCCGAAAGGTGGTGGGTGTAAACATTATACTGAAATTAGGTTCAACAAACATGAGAATGACTACTTAAACGCGCTTGAACGCACATTGTTTATTACAATCCCACTGAGCTCAGTCCATTGCTGGAATAAATAAGTTTCTCCGAGAGGTCCACAGCTGGCGAGGAATGTTAACTGCTTGAAGAATACAGCGCTTATCGGCATAGAGAAATACGAAGTAGTTAGGGTGTTAAGCAATATCGTCGGCAGTGGTCAAGGCTTCAATGACAAAGGACCCATCAAGTTGGCTTACGCTAAACATTGTGGCAACATCTACATTAAGTATTTCATTATAGCACTCTGAATTAGCAACGGCTTGTGCAACTTGTGTGTTGGGGCAAGTTGATTCATCTGCATGGCGTGCGCCACAGTGGTAAGCAGTTATGGCGCTCGTCCGCTGAACCCAAGGTCGCGGGTTCGATCCTGGCTGCGACTGAGGGGAAATGTCAGATGTCTGTCTGCTGTAGGAAGTGAGTGCACGTTAACAAACACCAGATGGTTGAAACTTGCGTAGTCTTCCTCTAGGGCGTCTTTCATTATGCTTATGCTATATCATCATACAAAGACGTAACACTTCAGATACTATGACATTAGCGGTTCATCTTGCAAAGAATTTGCATGAAACTGGCATAAAAAAACGGGGCGAATGAAATAAACAACGATACGTTCTGGAGTAGTAAATGAATCTTTGTTGAAAATTCACACACACACACACACACACACACACACACACACACACACACACACACACACCGCTTTGTCCTCAAACACACCCACATCCATAAAGTCACAGGCACACGTAACTTATATTTGCAGGTGTTTATAAAGAAAGCATATCTCCTGTAGTCAAACTAAGCACCGTCGCACAACACATTTCGCTTGATGTTTTGTAATATGTTATGAAACGGAGATTTCTCTTTTCTATTCTGATCTTCCAAAAATAAGAAACTCTGGTGCCGCTTAACTTAGGTGCGCGTGCGTATTTTCGACATTGGGAAGCAGGATGGCCACCGTACCATTTTGCCACTATTCTTATGTTTCCTAGCGGCATCATTAAAACTTTGCTCTCTTCGTCCAATGTACACTATCTCACAACTAAATACTGAATATTAGAGGTGCGATTGGTGACTTTTGTTTGGTGGTTAGTAGTGCATAGCTGTTGCTTGTGATTGTTTCATGGTGTTACCCAGTATTGACTGTTTCGATGGATGAGAAAGACGACGCTGACATGTTCTTCTTGACCGCTTTCCTCAGTCTGTGCTATTACGCATACGAACGTTCGCTATCACGTGAAACTTAATTTTTTTTATTCTTTCTAATCAGTTTCCCGCCTGGACGTTTTTTTTTTGTAGCAGTGTTCCGCACACAGCTGTGACGATAAATGCAGGATAACCGATTGATTTGAGACGTCCGGTCTGCTGCTAAATAGGCTATACGCCGTTCCGTGCTCACAAATTGTACTCAGTTTGTGGAGAAGTGACGGCGATTCTCCTCTGCATAAGATTTAAAAGCGCTCTATCATATGGTAGAATATCTTTCTTACACCTGAGTAGATACATCCAACAAGGATGTGCAATAAATGCTAGAAACGAACATGAATATTGAGAAACATGAATAATATTATTGTTCCACGTTAAAAAAAGTGAACAGAACTTGAATCAACTCTCCCGCTATTCCCCAAGCATCCTAAACATACTCGGAATATTTTTGAATTTCGTCAAAAGAAGGAGGTAGTCATTACCGTAGCGATATATGCCTGTAACCTGGGATATATGTAAAGAGACACAATTCCCAAGGTTATATTAAAATTATAATACTGAACAGGGCGCAAGGATTGTGCCAATAAGAATACCGGTGTGTAGAGCGTAAAAGAAATTTTATAGTAATTTTGGATGGTTTAAATAAAATGAAATCGCAAAAATGCGATAAAATCCTCAACATTTATGGCCGCAGTGTTTTCAGATTCTCGTTCACTTGCTGAAATGTTTTTCTTACGAGAAGCAGCTAGCAAGCTACCACATAAAAATGAATGTAACACGTCTTCTGCGTCGACAAAAAACACATTCACTCTATTTCCGTTCGTCAAACGCTTTGTGTGTGTTCCTTAGTTGTCCTTGTTTTTTCTTGCTACTTCCAGTTATTCACAAGTGCTCACAGAGGTGAAGTGTAAGACCAGCTTAGCTTGCGACAGAGTTCTATTACTTGCGAAAGCGCATGCTGTGGTATGTTGGTAATTCATATCTCACTGTTTTGCACACAAGAGAACAAGGACAAAATCGAAAGGGACACAGCGTTGTGTCCTCGTCGCTTTTTGTACTTGTCATTTTGCGTGCTAAAAAGTGAAGCTGCGTAACCGTACCTTCAATAAGAAAATTCGCACCGCGATCAAACTTCAGGGCCAATTAGTATCCTCATTTATTTTAACCGATGCTGCAGGAGGTGTTTGAAAAACAGAAAAGATCGCTTGACGTCTGGTACAATGCCTCCTTTATTTATTACTAAAAATTAGTAAACGGCATTGATATTCTATCAATGATAAGGCAAAACACAGCCGCAACTTTCACTATCCCTTGGCCCATTTGTATTCTCTTAACTACACCCAGTACACAGTATAGCAAGGCCTTCCTATTGAAGTTTTACCCCTAGCGAGATGCAGCCGTGATTCGCCACTGGCAATCACCCGAGTAGTAGCACTGCGCAGAATGATATTTACATATTTTAGGTTTTCTCGATAGTTCTAAAATACTGCGGACACTAAGTATAACACATTTCCATTTTTACCTGTAAAATTGGGATGACATTTGACCCAGGTGGAGCGTGTGTCAGTCACAGCAAAGTATCATTAAATGCTGCCACTCCAGGAAATCTAGCCGAATGTTTTTTGCCGACGCCAATAGACGCAGTTTCAAAGGTTCATTGACCGCTGAACGTAGTATCCCTTTTGTTTCTTTTTTGTAGACTTGTATTACGCTTCATTTTACAGAGCGCTTGCCATTGATAAGTCAGGTAAAAGTAAAAAAGTTCGGCAAATCCCACGTACCACGGAAATCGGTGTCATGCAAAGCATGCGGAGGGAAGGTGGCTATGACTTAATTGTTCTATTGAGCGAAGTGTTTCGAAATAAAGCTGCAGATATGTACAAACGCTGTGCTCACAGATATATCTTGAACGGCTGTGTATGTATCGTATAATCTCTTCTATAAAGTTGCACGACTATCCTGACGGCAACTGATTGCCGGCTATTGTTGTGTGTATGCCATTGTGACTGACCATTTCAACCTAGTTCGACTCAATGATACGTCTCACTCAATTAGCGTGTTGTGTGAAACATGGGGATTGAAGATTAATACTTCGAAGACGGCGCTTATTACAGTTAGCATCAAAAAAGAACTCTCAGAATTGTATGATACTATGATACTATTATTATTGCTTATCTAAAGACAATCAAGTAAATTATTTAGGTGTTACCGTCACAAGTAGTTTACCTTGGGAAACACTCGTAAAAATGTTTGCAGCAACGCGCTAAAAAGTTCGCATTCTTTAAACAAAAACTACGTCGTATGCCATTGACCGTTAAATCGACTGCATACAAAGCTCTTGTCACGCCAAAATTAGAATATGTGGATGTGATCTGTAGCGCGCAATAAAAATACCGAATCATTAAAATGAGGTTTTTATACACAACATACTTGCGTTTTTCAAGCGTGTCCGTTTTTTTGCGGCCGATGAAATAAAAAAAAACCTATCTCACCGCAGAACTGTATCTCACATGAAGTTTTTATATCAGCTGTGTCACGGTCACAGCAAAACGCCGCATTATGCCTACTTAACTGACCGTCCGTGCGGTATGGTGGTACAACCCACAACTTCTGTTAAGCAGTCGTTTATTATTCTTACATACTTCAAGATTCCTATTTTCCACATGTAGTATCAATATGAAATTCATTACGATAAGTTGTTAATGTTAACACAAAATAATTAAAAGTATAAGTTTAAAATAATCTTTCCCTTGACAAGTTACAAGTTAGGTGATGTTTATACCGTGTAGAAATGTAGGCAATTCATTGTTGCGCTCACTTTACCGGTACATATTGTGTAATTTACCTCATCGGTTGAAGGTTATAGGTGCAAGTTTTACCACTGTAATATATTGTATGTTTGAAATTGTGGAGCACAATTATTTTTGTTGTTTGCTTCTTGATTGTAATCTGCACACTCTCTACCTCTTATGTTAGCGAGAGTTGTGTAATTATTCTCGTTGATTTTGGTTATGTTTTATAATGTTCACACTCCTGCTTCGGCGGATTGCGCTTAAGCATACAACTGATGTCAACCCAACGTGGCACGAGTACTAGTACACATTTAATGATGAAAACGTTACATAGCCAGCACTGCTGCATTCATTTACGTTTCGCCAACGTTACGCCCGCGTGAGAGAGTGATTTTCCAAAACAGTGTCAAGACATTCCGTGGCTGTGATAGAATAGTGGAGTACCATGCAGAACGCTTGGGTTCAATGCTTACTGAGGCACTGACATGTATTATTAGTATTTGTCGGGTCACCGCTATTAGCACCGTCTTTGTTAATGCCCTCGCATTTCAGTTACCAATCTCTGTTCTCGACGTTTGTGGTTGTATATAAACAGTCCATGACCTGTGGCGCATACTCGCATATCGGAGTCCAAGGCATACGTGTATGTTTCACTCATGCGTGGAGTAAAAGTTTGGCTACGTACGCGACGAGATTTTCACGTGATTCATTCTATGTTCAGCAAGACACATTCGTCGGACCCTGTTATACTCTAATACTAATTTTTGTCTACACCAAGGTATAGAGGTAATCATAAAAGCACACGGGCGTAGGTGGCTCGATAGATAAAATACGTAGAAAGAAATGCTTACAAAAGCTGCAGTTCAGTAGGAAATGCTTCACGTGGTAGGCCGCCTTCAAAAGTTTTTTTTTCGAAATAAATTTTTAGGGTTTTGATTTCTTGCACACCAAAACATTCACCTATATGTTGCAACAAAATTATCCTCCTAGCGTAATTAGTTTGCGAGTAACAGCAAGTTTTCTATACCCTATGCTCCTATAGCAAAACCGAAACCACATTTTCTACTGTGGTTTGGTTTTGAAAAATTCAGAGAGCTACGCCACTGTCAAAGACATGTATGGAAATGACAGTGTGCAGAAACTGGCATGTATTGGGCATGTCCAAAAGCGTGTTGATTGCCGTCTCAGAAAACTGAAGAAGACAGCCCGTGGACTCGGTGGTAAGAGAAAGCTCACTGATGCCCTCATTGAGCACCAGCAAAACTATGGCATCGCCATAAGGGCTAATGTGGGGAACCTTGCTGCAATAAAGAAGGCTACCGTTGCCAGTCTTTTTTATTGCAGCTCTACCGACAAGCAGCCGAGACATGGCCTGTGTCCACTTGGACCGAAAAGCTGGTGCGGATACCAAAGGGTCGAAGCACTCGGCCAAGGGAAATGTGTACACAAAGGAGGACTTCGAAATGATGTGCTCAACAAAGTTAAAACTGTCTACAGTGATCTATGCTCTGATGAACTTTTAGCGAAGTGCCTTCATGGAAAGACTCAAAGTGCTAATGAGGGTTTCAATAAAGTAATATGGCAGTGGGCACCCAAAGAGGTCTACATAAGCTACCCTAAAGTAATGTTTGCCTTGCATGATGCTTCGCACACTTTAATAATGACAGTGTAAGCACCCTAGATATCATGAGGCAAGCTGGCATAGAACCAGGGTATCACACGACGAAAGCTTGCATCGCCAGGGATCACATGCGCTTGCAGAATGCTAAACGCAAGTCAGCGGATGGGACAAAACAGGCCAGGAGGAAAGGACGAGCAGCCACCCGAACAAAAGGAGACAATAATGTTTCCGCAGAAGGACCCAGCTATGAATCTGGTGCATTTTAGGCCTACATGCGAAGATTGTGACTCTTTTTACAAGCTCAGAAATCTTTGTTTACGTTTCTCTGAAAATAACAATTTGCTCCTATTGTTGCAACGCAAACTTTCATAACGTATTTCTCAGCGTATACTTTGAGCTGAAATTTCGCACAATGATTTACAACATATATATCTGTGCAGTGAACGAGAATAAAAGAAATCCATCGAATATTTTTCAGTTCACAGCTGAAGTCTCCAACAGGTTCAGTCTAAATTGGCTCTTTTTCCCCGTTTTTTGTTTTTTAGCATTACTTCCTTGATATTCACTGCATAATATTTATTCTAGTTCACTGCATAGCTCCAGCCATTAGTTACACATATATCAAAGCTTTACTGAATAAAGCCACCCATTAGTCACTTATCACTGCTGGCGTGGCTAGCACTTTTAATGCAATTTTTGACAAAGAGTGTCTCCCAGTAAATAAATATTCTATATTTTGCACTGTAAAAAGCCTGGTAAATTAAATGTGACTTGCTGGTTTTGAGGGAAAAGTAATTTCATTGCTGCCAGCCCTTAAAAAATTTGTTTCTGAGTGGCCTACCGCCTTAATAGAGGGTTTTTTGTAAAGAACAAATACGCCTGCCATGGTAATTGTTCGTGCATGTACATATACCGTTATGTAGATAAACAAGATTCGCATACCCAACACGATGCAGTACATTCTTGCTACTTTGCGGACCGTAAAATAGTGGTCGTTAGTGGGAAAAATTATGGTTGCTGAAAACTTGCAATAATTTTGCTGTTCTAAGTCGAGTGTTTCATGTGTCGCAATGGGGAACACTCATTGTAGGCTTGTATGTGCCACGTAAGTAGAATAAATCCCACTGTTCACATATGATTTGCTAAAAAGAAGAAAACTCGTCATAAAACGCGTATTTCATACATCGTCTTCATAAACGAGTATGTACAGAGAGATCAGATGAGTCTCACCGCTCACCACTGATCCTCTAACGATGTAGTCAATAGCTGAGTTTCTTTGCAGACGGGTGTATAAGAGTGGAATGTTCAATATGCATCAAAGCAATAGTATACAACCTTAAAACTTAACGAAGAGAGACAAATAAAGAGCAGTGATGCGACGCATCTGAAAGACTAGCAGAACATAAAATATGTCAGCCTGACGAAGGAAAAATGACCAGCTTCGCTGTTTGATGAGTTTCCGTGAAGCACAGCTGATTGAATCATTTTTTTTTTCATAAAACCTTCCAGTGGTCGCTGCTAAAAATGTTTCTTCAAAGGCGCCTTTCAAATTGTGTCTTAGAGAGAGCGTGGTGTGTATGGCTAATCTGCTAATTGTCGAACGGTTAAGGGCTCATTGGTGCCGTTCTAAAGTCCATGCCATTTCCGGCATCCTATTATTAACAGCACTTCCATTGCGGCGGTTAGGTTCCTTTTCATAGAAACTACACGCCAACTTTAAGGCCTGCGCAGCTGCTCAAATAATTGATGCCTTCGCTGCGGAAAGATGTCCCAGTACTTTGTACTTGGTCTTTAAATCCTACACTAGTTGTTTGAGTCACATGTCTTGAGGCAATTCTACGCTAATGCCACACAATTGTACGTGCGTTAAAGAGACTAAATTACGTAACTTTTGGATAGTTTTATTCGGAAGCAGCTCAAAGCAGCACTGTAGCTCTGAACACTTGCTTGTTACGTCGACAACCTAGGTTCAAGTTTCACTCGAACCAAAGTTTTCTTTTTAGTTTAGTTTATTGCATCTTTCTCGAGTTTTCGGTCAGGAAGTAGATGTTTTTTTCCACTCACAGCGAAAGACAGCCAACATCGAGATTTCTGCAAAACAAGTTTTTTCAACGCTATCGCATTGCTTATAACCCTGGAAACGGGGTGCCACAGGTGACACGAATACGAAAAAACTGAAATAGTGATCCATTCACCCTTTCGAGTTGAACTCAATGGCCAGACGCTCGTGTTAGTGGTGTGTTAGACACTTTTAGTTGGGCGTACGGGGAAGTTGCATATAAACTGCGAAAATTACGTTGCATACGCTGCAAGTGAAGCGTGCAACGCCACTTTAATTGAACGCACCTTGATGCGTTTCACTCACCTAGATAAGTCATACTCGAGATTCAAGGGTTTGGAATGCTTATCAGCGCCACCCACGCTAGAACTGTGCTAGGTCCCAGTAATACGTGGCCTCTGTGATCTGCGCTAAAAAACATCTTGATGACCAGGGTTAGGGCTACCAGCATACAAGTCAGGCCGTGACATTCGCTGTGTAGGTATTTATTTCATTTTATTTCATTTTGTTTACCCTCAGGGCCATATGGAATTATAGAGGGGAGTGGAAATAAAGTTTACAAGGAAAAGGAAAATACAGCATTGGAATATACAGCATAGAAAATACTTATTATACAGCAGACTGTACAGCAGAGAAAATACAGCATAAGAATAAACAATGCAACAAACATATAAATAAAAAAGTAAAGAAAAAGAAAAGAAAAGCTCCGGATTATACAATAGTGGCTGTGCAACGACGGTGAACATGATACGATTTTGAGTAACGTTGAGCTCATACAATACTGAGTAATGTTTGACATTGATCGGGCACGGCCACATTCGACAAACCCCAGCGTTCAATGCAGCGCTGCTGCAGATAAACTATAGCATACCCAGGAGCAAGTGGTCGTGTTCCACTTATTGAATTCGTTACAATTACTACTGGCACATTTAAGGAGTGAAAGCTCGCACAACGTCTAAGGCGTGGTATGTTGCACCATGAACCAATACGTAACAAGCTGCCGCTTTCTTTACGGGTTCATTCGCCGAGAGGCCTGGCAGAAAAAGACGCGTCCTCTCACTCAACCCATTGGAGGCGATTCTTGAGAATTTTCGTGAGACGCCAGGTTATTTCTTCTGAATCAACAGGATGCTGGAACGCGCAGCTTTTTGTTTCGGACGTATGCGCACATCTCTCGAATAGATACGCCACGTACTGCACATGCGCAGTTCTCTCCCAAGGTAGAGCTGCGTACGTGGGCTCGTTACGTACGCCCAACTAATACCTCTGTCACACGTAGTAACCTAAATGCATTTTGAGCGAGTACACTTAGCCGCGAGTGTAATTTACGCGCTGCCACCCGAGCAAGTATAGTGTAAGTCGCTGCAAAGTACATCTGCCGACAAGTGCATTCCCCAACCTCACTTCACTGCGACGGCTGCGATGAATTGTGTAGCCTCGGTATCAGTGTCTTGTACAGAAAGGCGGTGCTGTCTAAAGCGGTGCTCATACTATATTTAAACCATTATTTTGTTTGCTGGATGTGGTTATGTATAAAACAAGTCATAAAATACAACAATTACCTCGCTACTTTCACCGTCGGTCTGTTTGCGGCCACGCCCGCTAGGGGGGTGTGAGCGCACTTGCACAGCAGTGGCTGCGTCCGTCGTGTTTACTTCTAGGTACACTTGCACATGTGTTGGTGAGTTGTTATCTAGTCATTTAAGATGAAATGTGCCACAGGTGCTACTTCCACGAAGACAACGTTGTCCGACTATGTGGCACAGGCACAAAAATAACCTATATACGTTGTACAACAAATCCGTCAATCATCACTGCCATCATTTGCAAAGTACACTTCGTTTTCTTGTGTAGCAGTGAACCGCCAAAATGACACTTCGTGAGTGTAATACCCCTGTCACACGTAGCAACATAAGTGTACTTTGAGCGAGAACACTTCACCTCGAATGTCATATGCGCAATGTCACACGAGCAAGTTAAGTGCCACTCGATGCTAAGTACACTTGCCGGCAAGTGCGTTCCACAACCTCACTTTACTGCGACGGCTGCGATGAAGTGTGTAGCCTCGGTACCAGTGGCTTGTACATAATAACACTGTTGCCTAAAACGGCGCTCATAATATGTTTAAATCATTGTTCTTGTTATGATAGATATTGTTATGTATAAAATAAGGCATAAAATACAACAGTAACCTCGCTACTTCCACCATCGGGTTGTTTGCAACAACGTTCGCTAGGGAGATGCGGCAACACATGCACAGAAATGGCTGCGTCTATAGCGTTGTTTATTTCCAGGTACACTTGCACATGCGTAGGTGAGTGGTTCTCTATTCATTTAAGATGGCATGTGCCACAAGTGCTACTTCCACGAAGAAAACGTGATCCGAAGATGAGACAAAGGGGCGAAAATAACAAATATACGTTGTGCTGCAAATCCGCCGGTCGCCTCTACCATAATTTCCAAAGTACACTTTGCTTCCTCGTGTAGCAGCGAACCACGGAAATGACACTTCGTGAGCGTAAGTACACTCGCTCAAAGTGTACTTAAGCCCCGCCGCGCTGGTCTAGTGGCTAAGGTACTCGGCTGCTAGCCCGCCGGGAGCGGGTTCGAATCCCAGCTGTGGCGGCTGCATTTCCGATGGAGACGGAAATGTTGTAGGCCCGTGTGCTCAGATTTGGGTGCACGTTAAAGAACCCCAGGTGGTCTAAATTTCCGGAGCCCTCCACTACGGCGTCTCTCATAATCATATAGTGGTTTTGGGACGTTAAACCCCACATATCAATCAATCAAAGTGTACTTAAGTTTCTACTTGTGACAGGGGTATAAAAGTGTCTGTTATCTTTTCGCGATGGTTACGTTGATGACAGAGCAACACCAAGCCTACACCTCCCGTTTGATGTTGAGCATCATAAGCCCCGTTAATGCCTCGCAGCGTGTGAAATGCGCACAGATTTTTTTTTGCACTTGTTCGTAACAAAAACCTAGATTCGATAGAGCGACCGTGTGCTTATCAGTGCAACAGTATGGAACTATTAAGCCCACATGGGCGGTCATCGTTATAGCATTCTACTTAAATCATGAGTGAGTACAAGAAACACGTAAACTTACCCATGAAGTAGTGCACGCATTTCCGAGAAGTGCAGTGTCACGACGACGCAGGGAAGGACTTAGATAGCCTGCCGCTGGCAGGAAATCGTACAGGATGTTGGTTTCCGATGATAGTATGCCGAGCGCCAAAGGTTATTGACCAGCTACACGAGCTGCCTCGCGATATCAGTGTTGCGTTTCCTCTGGGTATACTTTCTTGAGTGTCCATCTCCGAGAGCTGCTTATTGACGACCACTTGTATGGCACAATAAAAGTACGGAAATAAAGCGCCGAATATAGACAAACATCTCTAGCGGGCCATCCTTTAAATCCGTTCCTCATTGTGCAATATCCATGTATTGACACACTTCGATTGTACAACAACATTGCGTGCATTAAAGAGATCATTTGGTATCCGTACATAGCATCCGCAGAGAGTTTTTTTTTAATCATTTTTGTGACTTTGTGCTAAACTACTCGCTTACCCCGAGGATGGCACTTGTTTGAATCTCTCTGAAGCAGAAGATTTTTAAAGTTGAATATGTTTGCAAATAGGCAGCTTTTTTATTTTTGTCCCATGGCCAAGATGATAATTTTTCACACAAGACTCATGATGCCGAAGCTGGGACCCCTTCGAAACGAGCTCTTTAACGAAATCGTGTTATATACATGAACGCGCGGAAAAGGTCTGGCTTTCAATTTTTATACGAAAAGCGAAAATTGGCAGATTCCATGTACAGTGGGAATCAATGATATGCGCAGCACGAATAACAAACGTTGATAACTCACTTTACAATCGGCACAACGTTACGAGGTGGAGATAAATGATGCTGTACATTACTTCCGTGTCATGGTTATCATGTTTGGATGAGTCGTTTACCTTCGTGATCTATTCACGTCTCGTGATACCAAATTTAGTATATGTGGAGCTAGCGAAACGGGCACGAGCACGCTATGAGCGTGGTATGTTGTCCTGTTCTTACATCAAACGCTTGTCAGAATTATCATGTTTTCACCACTCATATAGTTTTTCAATCCTTTGACGTCACGCAACACACAATTTGGTATATGTGGAGTTGGCAAAATGACCATGAGCGCATCATGAAAACCTAATATACTCCTATGTAGCGTTGACGCGCGCGAACGCTGGACACAGCGACACTACGTTAGCTAAACACGAGCACTCTATAGTTTGCTGCCAGGCGCGACCAGCGTCCGTCGGCGCGGCCCGAAAGCAACCGGCGTGAAATGCGACATGCTGCATTTCGCGCCGATGCGTAACTCACACTACACTGCGTCTGCCTCTTTTCGTGACGGAGGACACCGGATGCGCAGAAATGCGCAAGCGTCAAAGCAACGCAGCGCACACGCGCCTGCGATTTTACGGTCGGACTGACGCCTGGTGTGGCAACGCTGGCATGACGCGATGAAATGAACGCCGGCGAGCATGCGCTCCACGTCACGTCGTAATGTATTGGCGCCTTGACTGTGGCATGTAGTCATTTTCTCGCATGACGCGCATTTCATGATTATCATGTTTGCACCAGTCACATACCTTCGTCATCCATTGACGTCATACAATACCGAATTTGGCGTATGTGAAGCTATCAAATCGGTCGTGAGCGCATAATGAGTGTGGCATGGAGTCATGTTGATGCATGACACGCATCTTATGATCATCATGTTTGCACCAGTCACATACCTTCGTGATCAATTCATGTACTGAAATATCAAATTTGTTATACGTTACGCTAGCGCAACGGGCGCGAGTGCATCATGAGTGTGGCTAGTAGTCATGCTGTTACATGACACATATGTCATGATTTTCATGTTATAGTTGGTCGCTTGTGTTCGCCATGAAATCATGCCATACCACACCAGTTTTGCAACATGCCATGTGAACAAAAGCCCCGCAAGAGCTGCAAGATTATCAAATGTAAATCATGACATTCATGACATACTTGATACGATTTTCAATTTATGACTAGTCGAATATGTTCTTCATACAGTCATGTTATGCCATACCAAGTTTGGTATTTATATCATTATCGAAACGGCCAGGAGAGCTAAAAGTCGTAGGCGGCTAAATAGATAGATAGATAGATAGATAGATAGATAGATAGATAGATAGATAGATAGATAGATAGATAGATAGATAGATAGATAGATAGAAAGATAGATAGATACGCTCAAAGTCGTCGAAGTTTGCTAAGAAATGCTTCGTACTTAAGAAATATATACATGCCATATATGTTTGTAAGTGTGGATATATGTTACGTGTTCTGATATTCACGGGCGTCTGCGGCCCGTTTTCAATTCAACGACGTAGTAACAGTGTACCACTGACAACTGCCACAAATTGGGCACATTGGTAACGATGCATGAACGTCAACGCATAGGAACCTTTAGGTCTCCCCCCGTGGCCTCCATTTTTTACGTGCTACTCATGTTTCAATCATGTGCAATGCTAATCGATCTAAGTCAACATATGACAAACGCATGCGTGAGTTTCACCACCGCGTCACCCGCTTACCCTCTTCCCATTCATGTAGTCTGAAGGACAACGAGCTCTGCAGTACAGTACGAGCTCTGCAGTACAAATGGCACGACCTGACTTGTACGCCGCCAGCGTACAAGTCAGGCCGTGCCGTTTGCTGTGTAGATACTAAGCATCGTTTCTAGGTGCACAGAGTGTGCACGTTAACCTCTGTTGTTTTGAACTTGGCTGCAAAATGCGCCTGATGGGGCATGGTCACATTGAATCGACCCCAGCGTTCAATGCAGCGCTGCTGCTGATAAGCCATAGCGTACCTAAAAGCAAGTGGTCGTGTTCCCCTTATTCAAGGCCTTACGGGTACTACCGGCATATTTAAGGAGTCAAATCTCGCACTACGTCCAGGGCGTGTTATGTTGCACCATGAACGAGTACGTACCAAGCCGCCGTTTTCTTTACAGGTTCATTCGCTGAGAGGACTGGGAGAAAAAGACGCGTGCCCTCACACAACCTATTGGAGGTGATTTTTGATTATTTTCGTTGGACGGCAGGCAATCTCTTCTGAATCATCAGGATGCTAAAACGCGCCAATTCAATTATCCTTGTATGGCATGAAAACACCGCCTATCACTGTGAAGTAAACATGCCTTGCACCCAATCCGCTGTTACTGTCTGCTTCGAACGCCACTGCTGCCACCTTAAACTCTCGTTCTGGTTTCTTCGAGGCCTCGCGAGAACGTAACGTAGCAAGCATTGCGTTACGTACGCAGCTTCTTGTTTCTGGCGTACGCGCGCATCTCTGGAATCGATACGTTACGTACTGCACATGCGCAGTTCTCTCCCGCGGCAGACCTGCGTACGTGAGCTCGGCGCATACGACCAACTATCTCTTTGCGGCGGTTACGTTGATGACAGAGAAACACCAAGCCTACACCTCCCGTTTAGTGTTGAGCATTTGTGCTCCAATATTGCCGCGCAGCGCGTGGTATGCGTAGGTTTTTTTTGAACATGTTCGTATCGAAATCCTAGATTCGATACAGCAACCGTGTGCTTATCAGCGCAACACTATGGAACTATTAGGCCCGCATAGGCGGTCATCGTTATAGCATACTACTGACATCTTATGTGAGTACAAGAAATATGTAAACTTACCTATGAAGTTGTGCACGCATTTCCGAGAGGTCGAGTGCCGTGACGACGCAGGGAGAGACTTGGAGAGCCTGCCGCCGGCAGGAAATCTTACGGGAGGTCGGTTTCCGATGATAGTAGGCTGAACGCCAAGGTTTGTTGACCAGCTACACGTGTGGTCTCGCGATATCAGTGTAGCGTTTCCTCCGTGTATACTTTCTTGAGTGTGCGTCTCCCAGAGCTCGTTATCGATATGACCGCTGAATACAATAAATGTACGGAATTAAAGCGCCCAATAAAAATATACCTCCATAGTTGGCGATCCTTTAAACCCGTTCCTCGTTGTGCAATTCCCATGTTTTGACGCACTTTGGTTGTGCAGCAACCCTGCGAGCATTGAAGAGACCATTTGGCATCTGTACATAGCATCCATACAAAATTTGTTTTCTGTTTTGAAGCATTTCTTGAAGGTGCTGTGGTACAACACTCGCTTAACCCGCGCATGGCACTTGTTTTATTCTCTCTGAAGCAGAAGATTTTTAAAGTTGAATTTATTTGCAAATATGCAATTTTTTTCTCTAATGACCAAGATGACGATTTTTCACTCAAGACCAATGATGCCGACACCGGCAGCGATGCCAACACAGGGACGTCCGCGAAACGAGATTTTTAACAAAATCGTGTTATGAAGATGATCGCGTGAAAAAGGTCTGATTTTCAATTTTATTTGAAAAGAAAGAAGAAATATGCCATATATGTTTGTATAGGTGTGAATATATGTTACATGTTGTGAAGTTCAAGGGCGTCCATGGCACGTTTTCAATTCGACGACGTAATTACAGTGTACCACAGACAACTACCGCAAATTGGGCACATTGGTAACGATGCATGACGTCAACGCACAAGAACATTTACGTCTCCCTCTGTAACCTCCACATTTAAGGCGCTACTCATGTTTCAATCATGTGCTCTACTAATCGATCTAAGCCAACATATGACATCCAAGAATTTCACCACTGCGTCACCCGCTTATCCTCTTCCAATTCAAGGAGTCTGAAAGACAACGAGCTCCGCAGTAGGTGCAAATATGAACATGAAGCGATGACGTTCGTCCATAGGTAATGATGGAAAGGTAACAATTTTATTTCAAACTCTTGATTTCTGCAGTTTAGATGTATACAGACAGCGGAGGCACAGGAATACGTGTCAGAAAGCTGCGGCTCTCTTTTGCTTGGCAGTGGCTTCACAGAGAACCTCACTAGATAATAGCATCACCAAAACTTAATGACAAATACACAGCATCCAACAAATAGAAAAAAAAGCGAGAAATCAAAATATGTAGATAATATTCAATTTGGATAGACACAAGTGGCCAGCAAAAAACATTAAACGAACAGAGTCTACATGTTAACGTACGTAAGACGCAAATCACTGTTCGTCAATGAACAAAAGATACTATTATATATGTCACGATTGAAAAGGACGTATGTAATGAATTACAGGCGTTCATTACCCGACCAATCGTTGAACGAATCATGAGGAGCCATTGGTCGTCATTATCGTCAAAAACATAAGTCATTCCTTCATCATAGGGATCGGTATAACACGAGAGTGAACCGCCTCTTCACAAGACTAGTTAGCCGTGTTTTCATAGATTTATGAGATCTTACACCATGTCACTCGGTATTTAGCGGCAATGGCACCGTTTGGCGAGGATCCAGCAACGCTAACGCCAAGTGACACAACTACATTATGACGGCTAATGTTAATGATATTAACCTAAAGCCTGTGGTAGTTGATGCAGTCGACATACGCCAGCACGCAGTATAGTGTGACGTACCAGCATCGACATGTCCGTAATTTCCACTGGTACTCGATACGCCCTGAATGAAAGCACCGTCACCTGAGGAGACAAACGCCAAAGAGTACACTCTACAGTAATAGTGGAAGCAAGACCCTGGGGCATGGTTATCACACTCTGTTTCTCTTGTTCCATGCAGGAGAGCCAAGGCTACGCGATCTTTGAGCGCAGGTTCTCGTGAAGCCGGATGTGGTTTCCATGTTCGAACCTCTTGCGCGTACTCATTACCTTTATAAGCAGTCTCGTCAGAAGACATTTACCTAAAGGATTATCAGCGTGCTAGGAATGCATTCTGCCTAGCGATTTCGCCTAATTTTCTCTATAAAACAACCTTTGTAGCTCTATGATTCACAATCTCGCTTGTTAATAGTATAACAATCAGATGGAGGAATAAATAACGCAACTCTGCCTCGCATGCACTAAGCTTTTGTTTCTAAAGTGCGAACTATTGGGAAGACGTTGCCCAAAATATTACACGTAGTCAGCACAGCTACTGACTCCACAGCGCCGCGGAGGAACTACTGTTGGGTCCAAAAAAACACGGCTACACCGCCGGAAGCATTGGTCAACCACCTCGAATATATCAAACGGCCGCCGTGCGCAGTGTAGCTTTCAAGCTTCGAACTGATGTTTCATTCGCCTTAGATTCATTTCATTTGTGAAGAAGAAAACGCATCGTTGGTGAGCAGCATCGCCACCACTTGGGTAGTGGGTTCTGGGCTCCGCTCGCTCGCTTCGTGCTGATCGTCACCGGCATTTTCCTGAACGTTGTTCTGTCCCGGTCAAGTTTTTATCGTAGAGCTGCTGTCCCAACACACGCCAATAAACCCCTTTTCAATTGGTGGAGGTACTGCGCCTCCTTTCACGACGATCTCAAATGTGGCTATATCGGAGTTTTCAAAACCTACGAACGTGTTCACTATCGCTTCTACTGGCGCGGAATGTATAATTTTGTTCGAAAATTTGTTATGGGTTGCCCTGACTGTCTGCGCCGCAAATCACCACCTTTTGACTCGTCCGGTGCGCTTCAGTCGCTTCCATACCCTGCCAAACCTATAGATCGAATTGGAATTGATCTCTATGGCCATTTACCAATAACATCAGATGAAAATTGGTGGATCATAGTCACTGTTGACCATTTAGCGCGCTACGTTGAGACCGCCGCCCTTCCAAGCGCCACTGCGCGGGACGTAGCGTCCTTCGTCCTCCATCGCTTCAGACCAGGACATGGTGCACCTCGAGAACTACTAAGTGACCGAGGTCAAGACTTCCTATCAGAAGTCGTCATAGCTGTGCTTTCTGAATGCCTTGTTGTTCATCACAAGACCACAGCATATCACCTGCAGACCAACGGGATCACGGAAAGAATTAACCACACTCTCGGCGATATTCTCGCGATGTATGTGACATTTGATTGTACTAAACTGGGGTCGCATTCTTCCATTCATCACGTTCGCATACAACACCGTGGTACAGTCTACGGCTGGATTTTCACCTTTCTTCTTTATAGACGCGAACCTTCCCACCCCATCGACACTCTCCTTCCATACCGTCCTGGCGCATCCGAATGCCCATCAGTGTCCGAAGCTGCCCGAAAAGCGCAAGAGCGCCGTGTAGTCAGCCACACGCACCTTCACGCCACAAGAACAGCAGCGCCAGAAAGAAAACAACGCCGACTCTTCACAAAGCCACGGCAATTCCCCGGGATCACTTGTATGGCTGTCTGTTCCTTACCAAACCCCCGGCTTTCCCTCAAAACTAGTCCTAAAATACGAGGGCCCTTACCGCGTTTTGGAGCAAACCTCGCCGGTGAATTTTTCTCATCGAGCCACTCTCCCCATCTGACAACATGCGTCAGCATAGACTTGACATCGTTCACGTTGCCCGCTTCAAGCCATACCATAGCCCTCTGCCTCCAGGCTCTAAAGTCACCAGGATGGCTTTTTTTCGGCGGGGGCAAATTGTGAAGAAGAAAACGCACCGTTGGCAAGCAGCATCGCTACCACTCGGGTAGTGGGTTCTGGGCTCCGCACGCTCGCCTCGTGCTGATCGTCGCAGGCATCTACCTTAACGTTCGTCTGTCCTGGTCGTGTTTTCATTGTAGAGCCACCGTCGCAACACACGACAATAAGCCCCTTTTCACTTTGTGCTTCCACAACGCAATATTCAGATCTACTCAGCACGTTTAGTTGGAAACCACGCTGAAATTATCAATGTCGTAGGCTTGGCGATGAGCGATTGGCGCTTTCACAAATTTCGGAGGACATACATTTCGCATCGAATAGTTTTTTTCTAATTCCCGATAGCCGGCGTCATTTGTCAAGGTACCAGATTTAGGACTCGTTAGTACGGAAATGCTGCCAGCCCCACCGCAGTGGTCTACTGGCTAAGGTACTCGGCTGCTGACCCGCAGGTCGCGGGTTCGATTCCCGGCTGCGGTGGCTGCATTTCCGATGGAGGCGGAAATGTTGTAGGCCCGTGTACTCAAATTTGCGTGCACGTTAAAGAACCCCAAGTGGTCGAAATTTCCGGAGCCCTCCACTACGGCGTCTCTCATAATCAAATGGTAGTTTTGGGACGTTAAATCCCACAAATCAATCTATGCTGCCAGCACGAATGCTTCTGATAACTTGCATAAGCTATGAGTACAGCGGTCTAGCAGATTACGGCATAGCATGTTTACCAAGCCGGAATGTGACGCTACGTTTTATCGATTATCGGATAGACAAACACAAATACGAAAGCGGATGACGCAGCTAACTGATACAGCTGCCACCATACATACTGTTTAGGGTTGACAAGGGCAGCAATCAAGAAAAGCTGTTGTAAGACTTCAACTTTGGTGTGTTGCGGAGTCGTGCACAATTTCAGTCAAAGGATGGAAAGTCCTACGCGTCCCAAGCTTACTCCTAGCAGCATTCACCGCTTGAAAACGACGCGCGCAATGGTACATATAGAGCTCGCCCTCGTGATTGGGTCAGAAGTACTGCAGGTTCTACTGGGGTGCAAGGAACTACCAAAACAGAGTACAGACAGGCGGCCAAACGCACCGCTTCGGCCATGCAACCCGCTTATCACGAAGTTGCTCAGGTGCCACCCCTCTTGCACAAGTTAGCAGCAGAAGTACTCAAGGGCAAAATGGTCGGTCCGGTGCGTTTGAAAGTGCGTAGCGGGCGTGTGTAGCAAGCATTTAAACTCCATTTTTACGTCTCTGGATTCTGATGAAGACCTTCGCGGTGCAGTGCTGTACACTATAGAGGTGTTGAGTAACAGTGACGAGTTGCCTTCACTTAAAACGGGCTTTCCGCGGTGATTTCTCTTGCAAAACGCGTGTCACGAGAAATAGCAGATGGCACATGGTGTGTGTGTTGCGCTTTCATGTATTTATTGCTTCAATTCTACATTTGACTTGGTACACATTAGTTCTTAAAACTATAAGGTGAATAATGTGTCATTGCCAAATGATTTCCAAAAACCTCGCGTCAATTGTGCACCTAATAAATTTATTTCTCTCACTAACATGTTTGACATAAAAATATTTTCCACATGTTCACGACAAAGGGAATGTGTTTATTCTCCCTCAATGTAATGTGAATAGGAAAGCCCTCAACAAATGTACAAGTATGCAGAAACAGCAATTCTTCTCAAACCTACTGTTGGCAGACACACACGCATAAAATAACTGAGCTAGCGTAACAGATAAACATTTGTTGCAGCCAGAACAATTAAAATAACGAATTCTATAAGCGCAGTTCTTTATGCAATAAGGTGAAATGCGAGTATTTTTTACTTTGTACATTCGTCAGAAGCAATTTTTACGCTTCAAAAATATTTCTGCATTTTTTGCGATCGCCACTTTACGTCAGTCTATCGAGAACCCAGGCGGATTAGAAACATATGAGCTCTGAAGATATTGGTACTCTCACTTTTGTGGGTGAATCTGGCAGACAGCCGCTATAAGCTATCGAAAACACACACAACGCTTTTATGCCCCAAAAACGGCTATCATAACCGGCATTTACAACACAGCGAAAGCTTGCTATGCGAGTCTTTTGGTCCGGAAACGCATCCTGACCCTAGCGTCGGCCACGAGTGACTCGAGAAGTTATAAATGGGTGAAGCAGTCGCGGTGCTCGTGTGGCCAACTGTTGTATTCTACCATCGTGCGCTGCACTAACCTACACCTGTGCTCATGCATATAGTTGAGAGACCTTGAGGAACGCGAGAGGCCTAGCTTGTAGTTTGATGCGTAATTGCGGGAAGACGTGCACTTGACGACGAACATCTCTCTCACTGCACCAAACCACTCACGGTGCGACGTTCACCCGTCGATATCGTTGCCTGCCTCTGCCGCTTATTGCTGCACTTTTGTTACAGCGTCGTGGATCATCTGATGACCTTCTCCCCACCCCCCCTTTTTTTCGAAGTCTCTTTTCTCTCATCTTTTATCCACCTTACCCCCTTCCCCAGTACAGCGTAGCCAGCCGGTCTGAGAACTGGCAACCTCCCTGCCCTTCCTCTTTAAATCCTCCTCCTCCTACTCCTCTTTTGTTACAGCAAGGTGTCGCGCTCAAACGGCATGACGCGACGAATTGCCGTTGGTACATGTGGAAGCTGCGCTACTCCGCCAACGAGACGTCATGGTAACACGACGCGAAAGGCAAAGCACATACTTCGTTGTCGCGTCAAGGCTATGCCATAACAGAGCATTGGACTGTGTAGGGGGTCCTAAAAAATGCATTGAAAGCCTTCGTTGGGCAGAGACGACGTAAGCGCCCTGTATCGGCACTTGCTAGAGCCATGATGGTGTACTTGACTTCACCGCTCCTAGATGGCGGCAACACCCTACCAACGACGATCACGGTGAACGGGATGTGTGAGAGAAGCGCACCTTCAAGTCTCATACATGTGCGGTAGGGGCGCGATGGGTAGAGTGCTGTCACGTTACATCGTGTATCAAGAGGCATTCGGTTCGATTTCCACCTACCTCAAATAAACAAATAGTTTTCATCAGGTTTTCTTTGTCATCTGTACATGTACATTTTAACCACGTCAAATTATCGACTGGACTATGTTAGTGGAATCTTGATAAACCCGGCATAAAACAATCTTCTGAATAGAGCGTGCGTAGCCATAGCCTTGTGCAATAAAAAAATAATGTTCAGTCAGAAAAGTTACAGGGCAGAATCAACTCGTCCTTTAGACGCTTAGCAAGGCTGGTCACACCCCCTGCCTTGCTTTCTACAACTTTATATTGTCACGCTGATTGACATCGCAGCTTGACACTCCTTGAGTTCGAGTAAAATTCCCCTTCACTGCGGAGAAAGTAAAGGGAGCATCCTGTTGGCTATATTCTGATGTCTCACTTTGTTGTCGCGCAGTATTATCTCTGGCATTGGGGTAATGCTTTTCAGTTTTCTTGAAGAAAGGAAACAAGCTTCACGCCTATAAAGCGCCCTAGTAATGACCTGCAAAATAAATGACTTGCTTTGAAAAACTACTTCCAGTTGACAGATTTATCAGAACGGTGATGATGCACTACATGCGCTGAATTATCAGCTTCTAACTCTTTGGCTTTGTAGCCATAATGACGTAAGTCCGAAAGAGCGATTTATCACAATCAGGTGCATGTACTTCCCGGACAAGCGTCGTGATATCTTCGAGGAGTTGATGCGTTTCCTCCTCAGTAACGATGGCGTTTATTGGAACGATGCCCATATGCATTCCTGAAAATACAAGAAATGCGAATGAAATGATACATAAAATGACCTCATAATTGTTCGTGTGGAAAACGATAACGCAAATAAATACTATATTTTTTTCGTATCTATCGCTAGCTTCTTGTGAAATAAAATATAGTGCCCTGCTTTTACCTACTTATGCCTGAGGGTCAATTTAACTTGTAAAGCGAAAGAAAAATAATTTCCAATACTAAACCACACAGTAGTAGCTCAATAGCGACTTCTGTCAACACTTATCGCGCACACAGGCATGTTCGCACATTCTTTTAAGACAACTTCGCGCGCTTACTTGTGTATTTATAAGTCGTGCACAAAAGAAAGCCATTTAACGCTAGTGTAAGTAGTAAATGTATCAATTTTTTCGCAATGATTAGAACGCTATGCTGTATTTTTGTTCACATTTTCTAAAGATCAAACAGAGACATGAACCAGGCTTGGAGAAACCTTGTTGAATAACGTGGAACAATACTTTTTGAAGGGAAACTCCGGTGATTTCTCAATACTCACGGATTGCAATAAAATTGTATATCTTCTTCTGGGTACCATGACGACATGTGACAAACTATATACAATCACGAGTCAATATAGAAAAGTGTAAGTTTCATGGTTTGTTTTCTTTCTTAGACACACTATAATAAAAATTAGCGAACAGTAAGTCAAGGGAAGCATAGAGGATACTGTAATCAGAAATGGTAGCGTAACTGTGAAGAAATAAAAGCCGACGACAAGGTAACTGGCCACCGACAGGGATCGAATACACAACTTTCGAGTTTGAAGGTTGCAAGTTCAGTTGCTGTTGTCGAGTGATATTTTCGTCCAATTTTCTTTATGCACCGTTAGGTACAATTGCCGCTAATAACGCCCACTATGCTTCCTTTGCCATACAGTCTTATAGTTCTTATAGTTCTTAGTTCTTATAATGTCGTAGGTTGTTTAATATCTACAAAACAAATTTTTAAAATTGGTAGCTGGTTCTCGAATCACACTTGTATAGCTGCACGAGGAGAATCATTGCAAACACACAATTTTGTTTATTTTTCAGGTTTTAGTATAAATAACTCTTTACATACAAAATAAACGTTTTTCAACGACAGCACAGCGTTTATGATGACGATGATATCCTATTGCTGATTGCGCTGAGCCACAAAAGGGGTTGGGCTAAGAACCGGGCAGCAGGAAGTTTACGATGAATACCTCCGAACCTCCGAAACAAACAACATAAATAATACCCCCTAAAATAATACCTCCGATAAGTACCTCCAAAACAAACAACATGGCATCTTTAGTACAAGAGAAAATCTATCTGTTAAATGAAAATTTTATAGAGCGAACAGTTAGACTATCAGATAAGATGTTAGACGCATTTATTAACCCTTTGTAAATAACAATAAAAATAAGAAATTATGCAGTAGCATGAAAATCTTTTCTTCTTGAATATAATCAAGCACGGCAGAGTCTACTACCTTGTGGCTATAACCCGATGTACTTCCACCAAACGATAAACTTAGCGCAACATTTATTCCTAGTCCTAACTTTTGTAGGGGAGTGAGCAGTTATTCTTTGCTGTGACTAAAAAAGCGGTTTAAAGAAAAAAGTGCTCCAATGTCTCAATTTTCCAGCAAAATTGACACAATGGGGACGCGTGGAGTCCTGATTTATCCAAGTAATAATTCAGCTTTGGGTAGTCAGTTGGTCTGAAATCTGGCTAACGTTTCTGTCTTCCTTCCTTCATTCTCCTTCTCCTCAACCTTGTAATTCTGCAGTGTAGTCTGGTAAAAGTAAGGCTAATTGCATTGATACGCACCACTCTTTATTCTAGTGAAGTCTTCAATGTGCGCAATCTCTGAATTGAGACAATGAACATTTGTCTATTTAATTATGCAAACATGCATTTCAAGATCTCATTGTTTTCTGCTGTGTGGCTCTCTTTGTGATTGCCTTTGTTGTTTCGTTCAATAAGAGTGAAACAATGCAAAACAGTTGGAATTTTCGCGTCGTTGCAATTCGAGAACAATAATTCCTATGTTTTGTTCCCTTTATGTACCCCTCTGCTCTCCTGGTAAAAAACAACGTAAAGCTGCATTGTATCAAGGTCTACAACTAAATGTACGTATGAAATCCCGTCAAGAACAATAGACGCAATACCTTGGGTATGGTTTGCAAAAGTTGTAACTGTATACTTCCAACGTAGTACTTGTGCATGTCCAACGCTATCTCCTTGTTCAACAGAATTCTTAGACACATTAGAGTGAAACAATGACTAGGCTTAGATTGATGAATTGCACTGTAATAGCTTTAATGCAATAAGTTTCACTATCGTAAGTTCATTACCAAGGTTCAAGTTTCAGTTTGAAATGTCACGTTGACATCTCCGCGCGTGACGCCACTAATTTCAAAGTGTATTTTTGTGCTTTTGCTACATTAGCTGAATGAAACGTTTCTACCTCCGTATATTAGGTCTAGGGCACCTAGAGATAACAATCTAGTTCCTTTCTACCCAATAGAAGCTACGTAGAACCTAATAAAGACCATCCGAATGAACGACGTCTTGGTGTTTGGTGTGGGAATCTCGAGGTGTCCTCTGCACCCACATTTTATTTTCGCATGTTTCTCGCGTACCAAGAGTCATGTCGCGGTAAGAGCCGTGTGTTTTAGCATTCGGAAATCTCACTTTGCTATAGGCAAAAAGTTGCCTTGCTTTTCAGTGCCCCTATAAAGAAGAACTCCGGCGTATTTTCGACCATATTCAGGTAATGGCATTTTGAAATAGGATTAACAGTCCTTTAACAACTGAGATGTTTCATTTTGCCGAAAAAATCGCAAATAATTTTAAGTAAACAAGCAACAATGTAACAAGAGCGAAACAGAAACAGGTTGCTGCTCCGGGCTGGGCATGCGATGAAGTCCCGGCACGCCGCCGCGGAGGGAGTAAACATACCACAGGTGCAAGTTGGCAATGCTGTCTAACGCGGCATCAAGTTGTGCCAGCTCGTTTGCACTTACTAGTTCAAACGATGATTGCAGCTACTATCCGAGCGCGAAAGCATCGCCTTTTCATTTAAAGCCGCTGTCGCGTGAATCATTTGACGTGCCTGGAACGATCTCCTCGTTGCTCAGTATTGCGCATGCTTAGCGTAAGACTCGATGTGAACGACGACTAACTCGAACACAATATACAGCTGTCAAAAGCAAGCTGTGCTCGCCTAATTGCCGCTACGTAGAAGAAAGTGGTCACTGCATTCCTCTACTAGGCAAGGCAGGGTTTCCGAGAAAAGTAGGCACTTACGTCACATACACATAGTGGCTGTGCAAGGATTATTTTTTGTAGAAAACCGGTTGAGGTTAGGGGCAACGCCCAAAGATTTTTTTCGAAAGCGACGTGATTGATTGATTTGTGGGGTTTAACGTCTCAAAACCACTGATTGATTGATTGATTGATTTTTATGGGAAGTTTAACGTCCCAAAACCACCATATGATTATGAGAGACGCCGTAGTGAAGGGCTCCAGAAATTTCGACCACATGGTGTTCCTTAACGTGCACCCAAATCTGAGCGCACGGGCCTACAATATTTCCGCCTTCACCAGAAATGCAGCCGCCAAAGCCGGGATTCAATCCCGTGACCTGCGGGTAAGCAGCCAAGTGCCTTAGCCACTAGACCTCCGCGGTGGGGCAAAGCAAGGTAGTTTCCACATCGTGTGTGTTCGTAAAGAACTGAGTAAAATTTGTTGGCCCTTTTGGTACGTATTTGTAAAACACAAAAAGTACGTGGAACCATCAAAGGAAAGCTTACGACGCCTTTGTTTGTTTGTTTGTTTGGAGTTTGCATAACAGTAAATGTGTGTGTTCACGTGTTTTATATGTGCTAACATATACGATTGCACTTAAATGCACACGTGTCTATGTGTCGATGCTTGCATTTAAGCCTACCTAAACAAGCCCAAGTGGTTGAAACTTCTGGAGACTTGCACGACGGCGTCTAATAATCTTATCATGGTATTTCAGCATTAAACCTTCGCAATGATTATTAGAACAATAAAAAACATGTTGTGCTTGGCATATACGTCTTAATTTACACGACATGAAATTGGTGCTCTAGCAGCCATTTGTAGTTCGTTTTATATTGTAGCGTTTAGAAATGCTATGTGTGACAAACGTACACGGCAGGTTTTACATGGTATGTATTAGAATATACGTTCCAATAACGTGATATATACTGAAATGTATGTACTTGAATGCATGCATGCGTGCGTGCAAGGCAAAGACGCGATATCCAACGACATTCCATGATACGAATGGTATCACTTGCCTTGGAACAAAACAATGCTTTGTATGTAGAATCATAGACAAATTCTTCACATTACATCAGTCCCCACAATGCATACTATCAGCAGCATTAGTTCTTTTTGTGCTCTCTGAGTCTGATAAGGAGGGTGTCAGGTGTGCCCCAGATAGTTGCTCACTCGAACCATCCCGTCATTACTTTGAACACAGCTTTATGACCACGCCTAATAGCGACTAAAAATTCCCGATCTCGCATGCCTAAGGATCTTATCTTGTTCGTCTATAGCGCTTACCGATGATATCGTGCTCAGACCATCCGTCGAATGTCACAAGTCTAAGCAGTACGAAAATCGACGTTGACAGTTGGGCTTCACGTAGCAACGCCGACATATATGCCAACTGTACCTCCTTGTCCTTCATGTAATGACTCTCCGGGATATGCTACCTCAATATCTGGGCGTAAAAATATGAACAAAAGAATCAGCATTTGTTGTTACAATTTTCTTAAACAGCGACACTTCTATGTGTTACAAGGAGTTCGTTACTGGGTTCGGAGATCTGATTAATCACATTAAGAAAGCGTATTCTTCCTTTTAGTATTAGTGGCAGTTCATGCATAAAGTGCATCAGCGTAGTTGAACGTGGGTACAATAAAATGGTTTTACCAGCGAATTACCTATGCTCGTTATCTACAGCATCATAAAACACTTTGTCACCGTAGCTGAAAAATGTTCTAAACACTATAGTTATCAACTTTCGCGGCACCCGCTATGGTAGTGTAGTGATTGAGTACTTGATTGCTGACCCATCAGTCATGGGATAGAATTCAACTCACGGTGTCCTGCATTTTCGAGGAAGCAAAAATGCTTGACGCCTGTGTACTCAGATTTACACTCACGTTAAAAGCACCCGGTGGTCGGAAATTGTGGAGTCATGGACTGCGGCGTCTTTCAAAATGATATCGTAGCTTTGGGCGATCAACACCAATGATTAGTATTATTACCTTTTCCGGTTGTGGATGCCGATGCCTATAGAAACATTTTGTGGCTAAACGTTATGTGATAGAGTGTTATAGCGAATCTATACATCCATTCATCTATACGTCCGTCCATCCGTCCATCCACCCACCCATCCACCCACCCGTCCATCCGTCCGTCCATCCACCCACCCACCCATCCATCCATCCACACACCCATCCATCCATCCATCCATCCATCCATCCATCCATCCATCCATCCATCCGTCCATCCATCCATCCATCCATCCATCCATCCATCCATCCATCCATCCATCCATCCATCCATCCATCCATCAATCCATCCATCCGTCCATCCACGAACAACGAAACCCCGTTATCCAATAATGAGTGTACAGGTAAATGCCATAAACTTCAACCCGCATTTACCTCCGAATACTTTTCCCAGTGGTCCATGATGGCTAGACGGCTCCAGATGGTAGCCGGTTGGTGAGTCGCGGGAAACACGTTGAGACATTGCCCTCCTGGCGACAGCAGCGAGGCTATGTTCTTCAACGCTGCTCCCGGGTCCTGTAACCATTGCAGGCAGTAAAAGGAGTACACTCTGTCGAACTGGCCATTGCAGCTGAGGAATTCGGTAACGTCACTGTCTATGTCCAAAACTTGGTAGTCGATCTTCTCGTGGGCAGAGTTTTTGCGCGCGTACTCAATCATTTCGGGGTTGATGTCCACGCCTACAACCTTTTCACACGGAAGACAGCAAGGTAACAGGCAGTCCCTCGTGAAGTCGCCAGTTCCGCAGCCCACGTCCAGTATCCGCATCTTGTCATGGGGTTCCACGAGAAATGCCGGCTGGCTAAAGGCAAGAACGAGATTACTGTGTTTTCGTTGAAGGTCATTGTTTTTGGCGTACTTGCTGGGGGATAGGTGAGGTAGCTTCGTTGAAACCTGCTGCAGCGGCAATCCAGCATTCATCGCAATGTCAGGAAACCAATCAGCAATGGAAAGTCCCCAGTCTGGCTTGTTTTTTGAAAAAGAGGCGTAATTATATTTTCAGGAAGAGTGCTGTATAAATGCTCTTTTAAAGCTTCTTCGTAAGAGCGCTATGCACCCATCTCGAATGATACATTTTTTTCATTCAAGAAAACTGCTTCTGAACGAGGGCTCCTTATCAAGAAATTGACTGTACTCGGTGACAACTTTTCTTGGCATTGGAGTAAAGGATTCAGAGCCGAATTGCGGGCATCCTAACACCAGTGAATGTAGTCAACACAACCCCGACCTTCAGGAGGCTACCCTGAGGTGGGCTGAGGTGGTAGAAGAGGCCTATCGCGAAAGGGATCCCTCGCCTTCTCGCAGCCCTTTTCCCTTAAGATGGGATAAATAAAGTTTTTTCTCTCTCACTCTCTCTCCACAACAGCGCCTGTATTTTTACTGTGAAATATATAAGTGAAATATATATACGGCACTGCGGCTGGAGCAAAAAGTGGGCTGTGCTATGAATAACAGGCCGTCGGCGATACATTTCAGCAAGAAGACACGAGGCTAATTTTTTTTATATCAGTGCCCTTTTAAGAAACCCGCGTCACCGAAAATAGTGTAAACTGACGTCGTTGACTTTCTTGGTTCCCCAAAATCCACGTTGCAGCAAGGGAACTATAAGGTTCGAACCGTAATCGAACCCAGAGATTTTGTAGGGCGTTTTTTGTTGTCTTCTTCTCAATAATAGCATGAAGATCAATGAGAATAGCTGCTTAACAGAATCGAATGCAACCATTCAGTTACCGAATAAAACACACCAAGCACTCAGCTGAATACGTATTTCACAACGACATATTCAGGTAGTCCTTTTTTTCCTGAAAGCGACCCGAGTTTGGTGTGTTGCTATCAAGTGTACACAACTCATAAGTTTTGTCGCTAAGACATCAAGAAACGCTTTATAGTCATTGCTTACAAGCAAGCTTGCTGCGTTTTGCAATGGCAAATTTTCTCAGAATATTGTTCACTATCGAGGTTTTTCGTCGCTTATGATTTCTTCCGTACTTGTTGCCGAGCCTCAAGTTAGGTGTATTGACTCCGAAATTCACCTTTGACTTCTTTTTGTTTTGTTTTTTATGTAAAAACTCTCATAGTAAGCTGCTCATTACTGTCCTAGTCATTTTTAGTCAGTGTTAGTATTACTGTCGTAGTCAGTTTTTAGCTGCATGATTTATGTTGAGGGCATACGTACTGTCTAGCTGAACACGTTTATGATTGCGCCTCTTAAAACTCTTTTTTATATGCATAGTGCTGTGAAGCATAGTGGGGAAACATATAAAGTATAAATCATTTCTATTTTTTTCTATCGCCTGGCCTTCGCGTGGGCTTAAGCGTTCAGGGGGGAGGGTACTATTTACTCAGGTGAAGCTTCACGACGGAACTCAAACGAAGCATGTTTCGTACAGTTATATCCATGGGTCGGCGTCTTGCACCTCCTGTGTTTATCCCTTGCTTACTATGTTGGCTGTTACGCTGGATGTGCAAGAGTGACAGTCATAACACGAAAGTCTTTTATGGTGGTTTCCAACAAGATTTCAGTGACGCACTTTTGTCTCGAAAACAACGTCTAAAATAACACATTCAAAGTAGAAAACAAAGTACCGTCGATAAGAGTGGACCTCCCGACGACTCGATCCGCAACAACAGCTTTTGGGCAGGCTATTCAGTGGGCCAAATCACTATTTATAATTAATAACAAACTTTAGCCGCCGGGATGCAGATGCATGGCTAAACGTCAAACGTGGATGTATTTACGAAAAGCGGTGCTTTAGCTGCCAAACACCAACAGCGATTGTATTAGCTCTTTTGCAATATTTTACTGTAAGCACAAAACTATGTCGGTAAGGAGACCTTTTTGCTTTCGTATTACACCGAATATTATGACACTGGGATCAATCATGTTTTTCAGGGGCGAAGCTTCTCTTAGTCTATTCTTGTCCTGTGTTCTCAGGCGTTACTGGCAGCATCTCCCGAACAGTACGACAGATTGCGCTGCGTCATCTTCATTTCTCTTGTCATTTTCTGGATTGCATTGGTCCAATAGAAGAATGCAATAGGACGGGTGGATTGGCGCACGGACTGACGAAAGGCTTTGGATGTTGGTTTTTTTCTGATCAAACTTCGGCGCTGATGAAAATACCGTTAATAGAACGGCTTGCTCGGTCGGTCAGTCAACTAACAAAATTGAGGCCCTAGGACTTACAGAGTCATATAGTTGCGGGTCACGCCCATGTAGCGGTCGGAACACTATGGTCTTCCGCCCATTCGTGGGCTTTTTGGACAGTCCTTGGTGGCTCCTGAAAATCAACACTTTTGAGGTCTTTCTTCCAGTCGTTTTAGTTATCATAAAAGGCATGTTGTAACGTAGAACATTGACAAGCAAGTGCGTTAACGAGCAATATTCTTCATGGCAATCAGGACAGTGCAGATCGATGTACGGAGCAAGACGCCTAAAGCTTTATTTCGGCTAGGAAGATGCCGTTTATAACATTCTCAATATAAAAGATTTACGTATGGGTGTGAGAGCGGCAATTAGGAGCCCAAGCTCGCGGTGTTTCACAATTTCGTGACAGCAGAGTAACGGTATATTGGCTAGAAAGGCTTTGCTAGTGTCGTGAACAGGCGCCTTCCCAAGCGGCGGCGGAGAAACCTATTCTATGCACCGCGACGCGGCGTTGTTTGTCGCCGGCGAGTGACGGGCGAGGTTGACGATGGGGTGCAGCTGGCGACAGTGAAACTGCGTCCCTGCCGCAAAACTGCTTCCTGAAACACTTTATCTTACCGTAGATATTATCGCTAATTATCTTCGCGGCAGGGATTGAAGAAAATATATTTTTTACTATTCATATAGCCTTTTTCAAATGTACAAACTAAGAGTCCGTTGTATTTTCGCCGCACGCACAAAATTTTAGTCGTCTTAGTGATGGCATGTGCCCCGCAATTCGGTTTCACCAGTGCATTTCTCTCCCCTTCACGAACAAAACAAAGTATGAAACAGAGTACGCAGCTTTTTTTTGAGCTGTCTGTACCAATTGTTGTTGATTTGGTAACATACCAAATCTATATACGCACGCAGAAAGCAGCTGCGACAACGTCCTTTGAAAATCAGCGTGTCATTTTTTTAGAAGGGGGGGGGAGGGACAGCCGCCATCACTAAGAGGGCGGGGGGTGCTAAGTCTGCCCCATACAATAGAGTAATAGAAAGGGAATTAAGCTGCTGCGACGAACCTCAACCCTCCTATAAGGTGGATGTTTCAGCTGACAAAAGCTGGAATGGTCACATTAATTGCTGGATGGATAATGCAACAAGGAGAAAAAATACACAGGCAATCAGCAGGCCACACCTTTTTTTCTCGATTTATTTCTCTGTCCCAATTGTTAATTTGGAAAATGCACTCGCTTTATTGTGCTCTGCCACGTACGCAGAAGAGACCAGCGACAAATTTTTTTGACGACTAGGATGTGAAGCTTAGGTCATGCGTGGAAGGGGAGTGGGAAAGCCGCCGTCACTGAGGGGGAAGGGTCCTCTTGGAATTTCGGTTTTGTTTTTCCAGTGCTTTATTGCGAATAGGGCTCCTTAGAAATCGAAGTTTGCATCAACCTGTTGCTTGGTTTTTACTTTTTGTTATTCATTTTAATATGTTATTGTAAGATCATCTATTTCGTTTGTCGCAGCTTCTTATTATGTGCAATACTTATTCCAAATGTGTGCATGAATCTCAATTTATTGTCTGCTGAAGCGTTTTTAACTAATCACTTGTTATTTCAAGTTTATTTATTTGAAGCATACCTGTCTTTTTTTCTTCATTATTCATTAGTATTTCGCATCAAAACACTTGTCCTTGCATCTTTGTATTACGTTGTTGTATTAGTTTTTTTGTAACGGCTGTCAATATATATATACATGAGTGTATTTATACTCAAACGCGACAGTTTATTGATGAATAAGTTTTTATGTTTAACGTCCCGAAATCACCCTATAAATATGAGAAGTGCGGTTGTGGAGGGCTCCGAAAATTTCGAACACCTGGGGTTATTTAACGTGCGTCCACACCTGATCACACGGGCCTACAACATTTCTGTTTCCATCGGAAATGCAGCCGCTGCAGCCGGGATTCAATCCCGCAACCTGCTGGTCAGCAGCCGAGTACCTTATTCACTAGATCACCGCGGCGGGGCAAACGCAACTCTGTGGAAGGGAATGTTGATAAACTGCGACTGAAGCCCCGATTATCCTACATCTTCTTTCCGTGGAGGCTATATATTCCGATTGTATGTGATGTTCAGTCAGATGAATATAACCGGGCAGCATACTCTGAAGATCAGTTTTTTTCCTTCTTTTACAATTTATTGGCGCCCTGTGCGACGAGAACAGCGACTTTGTAGCGTTGCCACAAAGCTTCTTTTAAACGAGAAACGCCTTAGCACGCGGACTCGGTTGCGTAAATGCCCCGCCCTCCGGTGGCTGTTTCGTAAACTCAGCTTTGCCACCTCATTCCCAAACTTAGGAAAACCTTTCTAGCCTCGTTAGTGATCAGTCGATAGCTATGCTCACAACGGGGATCATCTAGCGTATTGGTATTATCACAGAATGTTAGATTTCGCGCTAGGTCATCAACTAGCTCATTCGGATTGGGTTTGCTGCACATCGAGTTCAATGTGCGCTGGCAACCATGCAATAGTGTGACAAAGATCAGAGAAGCCTTCATTCATTATAGCTGCTGCTGTTTTGGAGATTAGACCAGATAGAGAGGCTCGTACGGCTTATATTAAGTCATTGTATAGGTTCCCGCCATACTGATGCCATTTACGCGTGATAGGGACATGGGCTTGAAAAGACAGCTTCTTCCTCAGGAGTTCGTTGCAGCTATGCTTTTGGATCCAGCCTTGCGCCAGCACACAAGCTGCACAAGTTTTCTAAAAAAAATATCAACGTCCTACAATAGCGAGGCTTTTGTCGTTTTGCACACGAACTCTACGTTGAGGCAGAAATACTTCGCCTCAGTTAAAATGACACTGTATCGAACAGTTAGCCCGACTTCATGAATTATGAATAACATGAATTATTCACTTAGGCAGTAGCTTATATTAGAAAGTTCCAGTGCATGATAATGTGGGGTAAACTTTCTCTTTAGAAATAAGTAAAATAGCCCGTAAGTTGACATATACATCATTGAAACTTCAGGGTGATACCGACACCGATCGCGCTCGGCGTCCACGATATTGTCCTGGTGTGCAACCGATGGACGCGCTGCGAACGGCGCTTGTATGACGTCTATTTGGGGAGTTGTGCACTTTCGTTTTGACGCCTCGCACCGAACAGAAATCACCGTGCGTGAAAATCCTCGACAAAAAAGCAGTTCGATAGACATTGTAAAGCACACTAGCGCTCCCAACGAGTTCTTATGGGAAAAGTTGGTACGCTGCAGCAGATGCCGGGAAGAGTGCACAAGCCTGATGCTTCAATTTTCAGTTTGCACCGTGCAAGCGCTTCGTATATCAAATGAATTCGCCAAGGTGTGATACATTACTGTGTGATTCATTCACAAATTTTAGTATTTGGGTATGGCCTGTCTATGGTTTGCACTTGTCTCCCTGTTTAACAAGCTGAGCGGCTCAGAAGCATCAGTTAATTATTATTGTCTTTTTTTTAGCGTCAGTCCTCTTACGGCACAAATAAAGAAAATAGCAGTACAACTTGGTTGCCTAAAAAGTGCAAGCACTGTTCAAAAGTTCACGGACGCAATAAAAGTCAATGTTCTTTGACGCTGTTTACGAATAAATTGTGTGGTCTGGTATATTTAGGAAGTGCTTTAGAGATAAGCGCAATTCTGTAAAATAAAATAAATCAGCTAGACCATGCAGGCTGCTCGCGGCATGTGCTTCTAATAACTTCCCTTAGCACTCTGCTGGTTGGAATAAAGCCTACTGGTCAAAAAAAGAAGTAGGACCAGGAAAGAAATACGCACACCGGAAACGCTCACTCATGACTTAAAGGTTATCACATGTGTTAACAAACATAAAAAGGGGTATGCACCGCGCATGTCACAAAGTACAAGTGTATACCGAGGCGCGTGTTTGCAGTTAATTGAAGAAGTTAAGTTTCTTGTGTTGTAACGACACCGAAGGTTAATTGACTTAAACAAGCTGTGGTGGTACCCATGTTATGCATCCGATATTTCTCGTGTTGTCTGGTTAGGGCAACTGCGCAAGATTATCAGGCCTTCAAAGATTAAATTGAATGTGCATGAGTGAAATTGCGAGGGGCCATAAGATGGCTTCATCCAATGGATTTTGACGCTCTCTGGGGTACGTGTTGCTACATCAACCAGTCTGACCGATGTCTATATGCGAACACATGAGGTGTGTAAAACATCGTTGGCGCAAACATGAAAGAAGATGATAGAAGAGACTCGGAAAAGCGCACACTCGGAACAGACTTTCTTTGAACCGGAGCTTAAGTTATAAAACCCTCAAGCATGCGTACAACCACACGAAAAGCCCAACCGACTATAATCACCACCTATCAGATAGAAAAGCGAATCCCTTATTATACAATGACTGGGATGGATCACTGATAAATTGTTCGCCAAATTGCCTAATATACACCGCCTCTGCCAATGCACGTTCCACTTTGTCTTTGCTTTTTCACAAGATTCTCGTGCAGTCCAGTAGCGGCTCACACGAGCATTCCTTACAATGGTATGCAAATGCGAAGCCGTGCCACTTCTCATTAATAGCATATGTTCCCTTGAGCGATTGTTTATACATTGCCCAAACTGGCCATTGTCCACCTTGCCGCAACTGAGCACGATCAAGTAGCCAACACCCACCGAAGAATTCATGAACTTTCTTTCGTGCTTCTTTACACAATCAGCACTTGGTTTGCCACAAGAACGAAGAAAAGTACGCGAAAGCCTCCGAGGTGCCGAGAACACGACAGAAATCTCAAAACGAGAGGCGACGTTCTTCAATGAATGAGCCACTCTGCATACAGACGGAATGAAATTAGGTCACTTCTTCTGCGTTTTTTTTTTCTTTGTGCCTGAGTAGCCGGTGGCGCGGTGTCAAAATTTCCTCAGTAATGATTCACAGTCTGACGTTAACACCAAGAAAGGAAAACCCGCAGACACGAGCCTGGAAATTTGCCCCCTGAAACTTTCCTCAAAAACGTGGTAGCAAGACCAAGTAAGAGCCAACTGTAAGCTCGTACTAAAAATGGCCCTTTTCACTACTTTAGAATGAGCGAAATGATACGGCAAAAAAGCCTTCTAAGCACGAGGGTGATACATTCAACACACATCGTTTTTGTCAAGCACGAGATGAAGATCTAAAAGTGCAGTTTGTCATTGTCAGGAAGCTCGTAGGTAAACTTGAGCCCTTGTCCTAACGCTCTAAACCTATCAAAAACAAAGATACCACATTCAGAGTAGGAATCACCCAACTTCTCTCTTTTTTTTAAATACTTAAAAATGGTCCACGTATCTAGAAATCCTTAAAAGGCATTGTCCTTGGACGAAACAGTGTCCAGGTGTCGATCAATCTGAGCCAGGAAGCTACTACACAGCACAGGGGCTACGCATGGACCAATACAAATACCTTCTTTTTGTACAAAAAAACTTGTCTTCGAACGAAATGAACGTTGCTCCAAGATAAAATTCCAAGAGGGCAAAAAGACTGTCAACCGGAACTCTGGAATGGTTGATGAAAGACACAGACTAATTGTTTTCTGTGCACGACTCAGAAGGCTTTTTTGCCGTATCATTCCGCTCATTCTAAAGTAGTGAGAATGGTCATAGCTAGTACGAACTTACAGTTGGCTCTTTCCAGGTTTTGCCACCACGTTCTTGAGCAAAGTTTCAGGATGCGAATTTCCAGGATCGTGTCTGTGGGGTTTTCTTTGTTGGTGTTAACGTCAGTATGTGAAGCTTTACTGAGAAAATTTCGACATGGTGCCTCCGGAGATTCAGGGAGAAATAAAAAAAAACGCATAAGTGACCTGTTGACAATCCGTATGTACGCAGAACGGCTCGGCTCATTCATTGACGAACGTCGCCTCTCGTTTTGAGGTCCCTGTCGTGTTTTCGGCACCTCGGAGGCTTTCGCGTATTTGTGGTCGTTCGTGTGATGCACCAAGTGCCAATTGTGTGAAACAGCATGAAAGGAAGTTTTTGAATTGTTTGGTAGGTGTTGTTTACTTTATCCTGCCCAGCTGTGGCAAGGGGTGCATTGGCCAGTTGGCACGATGAATAAACGATCGCTTAAGGGAACATGCGTTGTAATTGAGAAATGACACGGATTTGCATTTGCCGTACCATTGTAAGGAGTCCTCGTGTGAATCGCTACTGCACTGCACAAAAATCTTGTGAAGAAGCAAAGACAAGATGCTACGGGATTCGGGAGAGGTGATGTATATATAGCCAATTTGGGGAACAATGTATCAGTGTTCGATCCCTGTCATTGTAGGATAATGAATTCATTCTTCTGTCTGATACGTTTTGATTATAGTTGGTGGGGCTTTTTGTGTGGTTGCACGCATGCGTGAGGGTTTCATAAGATGAGCTTCGGTTCCGTGAAAATCAATTGCGAGTGTGCGCTTTTCTGAGTCTCTTCTTTTGTCTTGTTCAAGTTTGCGCCAACGATGTTTTACACAGCTACACACCAACTAGCCCGACAGCATACGTTACTGAGCACATGAGGTGTTCGGTTACCTGTCATTACCTGTAATTGGTTTGCCTGTCATGGCACTTTCCTCTACGCACTGCATACCCCTGTGACTTCTTGCGCTATACAGAAGAAGTAATAGTAAGCATTTATTGCGGAAAACAACGCTCACGCCGTATCTCTTCCCCACTTCTATTTAGACTGTGCAGAATGTATGCATAGAAGAACTGCAATATTCTGCATAGAAGAACTGCAATATTCTTAGTTTCTTCGCGGGTGAAGGTCATCCAAATTATATCATTCAACGATGTGAAGAAATAAATAATTTATTAGCGTGTTATGAATTCGTTAAGCACTCTGATAATTTTGTGCTTTAGTGTGACAACGCATTTCTTACCCCTGCACAGCAGAATGCATGCTGGCCAGCACTGAAGGCAAATTGCAGAGAGCTCCGGAAAAAAAATAAAAAATAAACACGTGAGAGGAGGTGAGATAGAAGTTTTCATGTGGTCTCGTGACGAGTGATGTTAAATCGTAAATTTACCTCTTTGATCTCATCATTTATTCAAGTTATTTCCTAAGGAAGTGAAATTGAGGTCGCAGAACAATATTATCCTTTTTTTTTACAACCCATTAGTGTAGAAGCCTGAATAAAGATAATAGCACTCCCTTAAAACACCTAATTCAGCTAGTTTGTGCTTACAGTGTAGATAAACATGGAACAGCGTGCAGCAACAGTAGCAGCCGTCGTCACTGGCGTTTTTCGCGTTTGCATGTGTTCGCGTGCTTTGGGCATACCGGAGCGCAGCTGCAGCCACCTTGGCCGTTCTTCTCCAAGGACGCTGGCGTCCGTATCGGTATAGGAAGGTGTGAGGAGGAGTCTTGTTTGTCAAAGTTTCCATGCACCTGTTCTTTCTTTTTTCTCCGTGATCTTTCGTGAGCAGGACCTATACCGTTCGCTTTGTGCGCTCGAGATGCCGAAGACGACGATTAACCTTTGTGTGCAGTCAGTACGAATGAGCTGGGGGGCTTGCAGGATCAACTGAGTTTCACGAAACTCGGGATGTTTCCAAGCACTGGCGACACCCCCTTTTGAACGAGCTCACAGTACAAAAAATTCTAATACACCCTTCAGTGCGCTGCATTTCATTGGTTACGATAAAACCGGTCATCGCTAGGAGGACAGTCGACGAATTTAGGCGCTGTTTCTAAACTAGAGGCATCTTCTTTCATTTGTTTTTCGTTTCACTAATTGTGAAAATGCACCTATGCAATAAATGTGTCAGAAACTTTTCGTGGTGACACTTTTAGAGGCACGTGGAGTTTCAATACATTTTGAATCTTTGAATACTTGCGCTAACTCTGTTTCAGAATAATCAGCACGGCGCTTTTTGAGAAACGTACGGGCCGAGTGTCTTACCAATCGCGACCACAGCTAAACCGGCGGCCACGTGTTATTCATCATGGTCAGCGTCTACATTCGAGTGCGCTGCTCGGTCGGTGCGCGTCTTTGTTGTCATCGTCCGCTAGCACTCGAAAACATGGGGCGGGCTATTCGGCTAGACCATATACTTAGCTAGTTAGGCTAGGACAGGCTATGACCAAGCTAATTACGCGAAGTCATTTTAAGGCAGAGACATGGACGTAGCCAAGGGATGACAAAGCGAGCCTGTGCCTCCCCCCTGCCTGAATTTTTGTTTTGCCATCACAAAGAGAGCAAAAAATGAGAATTTCAAGTGGGCGATCCTCAGAAGTCAAGCAGCTGCCCCCCTCCCATAAAAGTTCTGGCTATGCACCTGGGTGGAGGTAATTACGCTAAATCTTGAGAAGACCATGCTAATGAAGCCATGTAAAGCAAGGGCTGGTTAAATAAAGCATGCCAGTTGAAGAGTTAACCAAACCCCGCTAATTAAAGTCTAGTTAATCATGAGGCCGCTGAGCAAAACAATGATATTTAACCATTACTGCTAGGATGACAATTGATATTGTGATAATGAGAATCACACTTATTAGCTCCATACTGATTATGGTTTTGTTTATTGCCCCGAGGTAATTCTCTTTTATTTAAAACCTTATGAATGAAGACGAAACAGCTCAGTGTAATAATCGTTAAGCCTTTGTCAATCACTTCAATCAAATTTAACACAGAGCTGATGCGGTTTTCACTCCGAATATGATCAAGCACTTGAGTAGACAACCAACTTAAGAAGCTGCAAGAATTTAGATTTAGCACGCTCCTCTATGGCTCTAGGCTCCCACAAGTAGTGCAAGCTTACCAAATTATTTTATGTGCAAAGAAGCGGCCGCTCAGCCTTCACCGCATCAAACACTTGACAGTCACATCGGCACCATGGCAGTTATGAGTTGAACTGGGTCCTTCTCAGAATTTATCAGTTTTATCGCGCAGATTATGCACACACCCAAGAACGCAGAAGTAAAAGCGATATCATCACGCTGAACGATGTCTTGCACTAAAATTCGCCACGCTCACGACGCAATACCAGCCGCGTTGCCGCCATGATGCGAATGCCCCTGGCGACAACCTGTTCCTATATGTATCTGCAATATTTGGTAGAAGCGAAACGAGGACCCTTGCTGTGTGCACCCTTGCTGCCTTCGAGCGTGGAAATTTTCATACTGCAAGTAAAACAAAAGAACTCGTCCGAAACAGGGCAAACGCCCACAAACACGCCTGTGCGAGGCGCATGTTTACTTGTTAGAAAGATAGCGCGATAAGTACGCTGACGTCGCTGCCACTGTTAAAATGTTGACTCAGTGGCGACACTGACGTGTTCACATGCGTGTTTCTCTGATAATAACTGCATATGTCCCTCATGGGTTTCTAACGCCACGCGTTCTTGAAGCCATTTTCATCAACGCTGCTATCACGTGCTCAGCCCTGTCTTCGTGCCGTGGCCGCCGTAGAGCTAGTTTGGAGCAAACTCGTTTGCCCGAGAAGCTCAGATAATTTTGCATAGCACCCCTTTCACAAACCGATGCAATATGATATAGGCAAAAACGTGCCTTCTTGCAGCTGGAAAATATGGCTCATGTAAGTTTTCTTTGTTTTTTTTTGCCAAGTGTAAGTGGGCCATCACTATTCCTTATTGCAATATATTTATGCGCAGATGCAAAATTCAACAGTGGTCTCAACCAATGCGGATTACACTACCAGAAAACATGCTCCACAGAGACACTTATTCATCTTACAAGAAACCGCAAATTATTAAAGCACGGTATTTCCCACGTGCACTACGGTTCTGTCCCGTCATCTTTAAACACGTTTATAGTGTGTTTCCTTTATTCAGCGCGTGACTTGTCCATAAAAATTTTAAAAATTCTATAGGTGTAACACTTCTCTGCAGCCTTGTGTTGACGGTCCAATCAAACTGTGATGGTTTTAAACGCCATAGCACTTAATGAGCAGTTTATTGTTTAATAGCTATGTTTTAAAAGCCATGTCACTTTATGAGCAGTTCATTGTTTAATAACCATGAATTCAGTGTTCCAGCTCCCATTCCTGACGATATCATGGTTTGACCACATGTAGTGATACGTAACAACTCGCATGCAGCCCATGTCTAAGTTCAATGTATGTACACCCATCCAGTGATACGTACGCTAACTGTGTTATTCATTTCCCATTTCATGCATAGATGTACATGTGGGCGTGCGCTCGGACACTATTCAACAAGCAGAGGCACGTTCTCTTCATTTTTCACCCGCACTACACAAACAAGCAGTGGGTGGAGGAAGGGCTGGTTCTCTCAGCGTATACCAACATTTTCCACAATGCTGAGCAACGTATGCTGTCGGACTAGTTGGTGTATAGCTGTGTAAAACATCGTTGGCGCAAACTTGAAACAAGACGAAAAAAGAGACACGGAAGAGCGCGCTTTTCAGTGTATCTACTTTTGTCTCCTTTCAAGTTTGCGCCAACAGTCTTTCACAGTCTCATTGTGCTCAGTGCGCCCGTGGGGCGTTGTGGGAATGCTTGAAAAATGTCTATGCGTCATCTGATGTGTGGTGGCTACCGACGCTATTCCCGTGGGTCTCCGCTTGTAAATAGTTTTGAAAACACGGTGCTTTGTTTCATAGAACTGCGTGCGACTGCTTGTCTTCGTGGTGAATGCTGTACAATGTTAAATGTTAAACGAGACGCATTGCCCCGCCGCGGTGGTCTAGTGGCTAAGGTACTCGGCTGCTGACCTGCAGGGCGCGGGTTCGAATCCCGGCTGTGGCGGCTGCATTTTCGATGGAGGCGGAAATGTTGTAGGCCCGTGTGCTCAGATTCGGGTGCACGTTAAAGAACCCCAGGTGGTCTAAATTTCCGGAGCCCTCCACTACGGCGTCTCTCATAATCATATAGTGGTTTTGGGACGTTAAATCTCATATATCAATGAAAAAGAACGCATTGATTATGCTTGCTACATTATAGTGCAATTCCATTGGCCTTCCCAGGCTCATGCATAAAATATGAATTTACACTCCACCTCTCCAACCTGCAGTCTTGTAATGTTGTAAAGCCGTAATGGCAAAAAGAAGGTGAATGCTGTAAAATATTTATGGCCCCAATCAAATAACAGGAATATTCAAAAAATGTTGCTGTAGCACTCGAGCACTTAATTATTGGGTTAAGAACGGTGGTAACGTTATAAATTCCGGATACTTTGGAGTTATAACTAGGTTGCTAATTTAGAAGTATTAACACAGTGCAAACTGCGCTATGAGCTCGATATAGGAGCTGCAGATTAGCAGCGAACATAACTTCCATGTTAGGTGACTCGAAGACACTGCCTCAACCTGCATCACACATGCTAAGTTACACGCGTTGAGATTGCCTCAACGTGATTAGCACAAACAGGGAGCATTCGCCACTTCACCGCAGTCGATCACGACAGAGACGCTGTGTAATGGATTCGCAAGTCTTCGTGTTTGCAGGACGAGAGCCGCGATTGGGATGTGGTCTCCCTTGACAGCCTCGACCACCTATTGAATAACGTGGCCTGCGCCATACAACACCTCTTCCTCGATTAGACACCGCGACGTCTTACAAGCTTTGTCTACATACTTGTAAATTCCCGAGAAAAGCACGATTACTAAAACACCGAAAAGAAAAACACCCGAACAAAGTAGTACCGCACGGTGAAGAGTTTTATAACGATATAGAAAACGCACGCACACAGTTTCATTTTCTTACCCGCACTGTAGTTGCTGGTTTCGGTGCACTCTTCGGCCATTCGGGTGGTTTTCCTGCCCTGTCTGTTGGGGCGCAACTTAAACAAGGTTATAAATTGCACTCAAAAGGAGTCGTTGAGGGCGCTCATTGACAATCGGAAGGCTGTTAGTTCGACAAAGTTTCCGTCTGGAGCAGACAATCTGCGTACAGGATCTGCTGCCACTGCAGTGCGGTTGAAAGTGGAATCCTTAAATTGACGTCTCACCCGAGAGGGTCTCAAGGCCAGTACTGCCTCACGCCAGACAAGAACTGTCGACGACAAGGAAGTGGCGCCTATTGAAAGAAAGCGCGTCGGCGCTGTATCTCTCTGAAAAGCAGCAAGTTATCTCACTTGGACCAGGAGATCTTAGCATTTGTTGTTTGGTGCTTGTCTGATTGTTTGGCGTTGTTTATTTCGAGAACATAAAGTTCGTGGGGGAAAACAGCCACTCTCATACTGTCATACAATTTTTATAAAAATATTGTGTTGTATAAATAAAACACCTTGTAGAACAAGGGCCATGACTAGGGCAATAAGATGCTTGAACGCGGTGGCGTTAGAAAAATACGTCTTTGTCAAAATGAAAAATGAATTGTCGTTTTGCTGATTCGTTTAAAGAAACAATTGGTTGATTCTGATGCAGTGCTAATTAGCCTCGCTCATTCAGGTATATGGCCACACTGAATCCTATAAGTACCTGGCGGTGAATGGAAATTTTCGTTGGATCGGGAAACTTGTAAATCGTCTTTTGTTGTGCAGTACGTAAACGTCTATAGCACTGCAACCCCGCCGCGGTGGTTTAGTGGCTAAGGTACTCGGCTGCTGACCCACAGGTCGCGGGTTCGTATCCCGGCTGCGGCGGCTGCATTTCCGATGGAGGCGGAAATGTTGCAGGCCTGTGTGCTCAGATTTGGGTGCGCGTTAAAGGAGCCCAGGTGGCCGAAATTTCCGGAGCCCTCCACTACGGCGTCTCTCATAATCATATGGTGGTTTCGGGACTTTAAATCCCACATATCAGTATATCAATCTATAGCGCTGCATCAAAGGAAATGGAATTCATGAATTGCTCGTTACCCGTTTCTCTTGTTTATCCGGAACACACCACGCAACCTAAATGCCTATTTTGTTTATGCACACTGGCTTTAGCTTTGCATTATCACACTCTATCTCTTGTTTGCGCACACATCACTATTTTCTGCAGTGAGTAAGCGCTCGTGTCGTTCTTATGTTTTGAATTGGTATGCACCGTGCTGCACGTTTATCGGAACACGAGGAGCATCAACTGTGTTATTTCCTTGATCAATTTCTAAGCTTTGAAATTTTGGCTCCAAAAGTATGACAAATACGTACCAGTACGAAACAAAAAGCTTAGTCGGAATTTATTTCAATTGCGTTCGTGTATGCATGCGATTACATAATTCTGGCAAGTGTCTCACTGATGCTTCCGTTTCAGAAGCTTGTAAATTGCTAGTTTGTAGAGAGTGTTGACACAGAGTACTACAGGCCCGGCCACTCTCGAAATGGAGCAGAAACGTTTGCACGTACCCAGCACGAAAACCTTTCACATAATATACCTCCCAGCAAGTGGTAGGCTTTATATGTAAGTATACATTTACGTCTAAATTTAGATATTAGTTTTAAAACATGAAACCATAACAATTAAATTACAGATTTTGTATCTCGCAGACATGAATATAAATAAATATTCACCTGCGTTCTCACAGGAGCCTGATAGAGTGTGAAATTTGACAATTAACTTTCTCAGCTGCACGTCTGATTGAACACGGTGAAAAGGTTTTAAAAACCCGTTCGAATACGTTCGTATTGCCTTGGCCAACCATTTACGTAGCAGATTTATATTGCTTTTGTGCTAGTTGCTGATTACGTAGCATTACTTCAGTATGACCCTAGCAACATACAAACAATTTAAATCCTCAGATAATAATCCGACATTTTAACAAATGTAAGCTTGTTTCCTTTCTCGCCGCCGTAATCCTTGTATGTTGATTTACTCAGTCGCTAATGTTCCAACAGAATCAGATCAGTCATTCAAACATTCTGACTTTTCCTTTTCTTATGACCTCTCTCGACGCCATCACACTACAAGCATCATTTCGGCTGCTCATAAATCACTACAATTTCTTCCATGCCCCTTACGCCATATTGCGCTACATGCTTGCACATAAAATATTTGCCAGATCGAAGCTCAAATGGCCATCTTCCAGCTGGAGCCCCCATCAAACGTATAGTACAAGGTGACTCGCATCTCTTCAAATTTGGGTTCATGCATTCTGCATATTCATAATATATTAGCGTCGCAACTGTGAAGACGGAATTCGGCTTGAAACACTTGCTTGCCTCCAACAAGTTGTCACCCTCTCTCTTTTTCGTATGTTCTATGTCAGTTCGATGCATCATCCACCGTACATGCCACCTTCTTCACACCTCGTCGCACTCGTCATCCGCATCAAGTTGTACTACCATGTACCCGGACCACTACATTCTGAGGCTCTTTTTTATACGTGTAGTAAGACTGGAATCACCTTGGCTATTTCAGCCATCATTAAGCCAACTACGTTTCCTGAAGCCTTTGAAAACAACCGTTCATAATTTGATTAAACACGATAGCTTATTTTATAACCCTAAAAATTCACATTAAAGAAACAAAGTGCCTGGCTAATTGTTGTTGTACGGAATTATGTCATTGAGCTGGTCAACAACAAGTTCGATGGACGCAATAAACGTCGGCTGACCAGGGGCGTTACCTTACGGTACTCCTGCATGTCCGGCTGCGTTTGTTCACAAAGCAGAACGGCAAAGGATGTCTTGCGCTCATTCACTTATATGAAACGACGTTAAAGAACAAAATGCCCTGTAACAAAATTCTGTTCGAAAGTGCTCGGTATGGAGGGTTGTAGAATTTTTCAAACGCGTGAGGGACGGCAAAGCTGCATGAGACTTAGAACATGATGTTACCTATATAAATACGAACGAAGTATGACTCCATATTTCCATTTTCCAGTGGAAACAGGTCTAAGTTTTTTGTACACTATTGTGTGTGAAACAACTTTAATAAACATTGTGCATATCGCGGCTTTGGTTTAGGACGCATCGTGGGCAATACAGAGGCTCGTACTGACATACCGTGATCGCCCAATCTTGCTGCTTGAGAACTGAACTACTCAGTGTGGCCTTCCGCCGAGCATCAAGTTTCTTAGCTATTTATTTGTTTTATTATTACCAGGAATGCCCAATTAAAGGGCACCTAATGAGGGATGGGCATAACTTCTCAGTGATGGTTTCGATGAACGCCTTGAAAGATCTACGGATGGAGTGGTGCACTAAGTAGGCAGGAAGGTGATTCCAGTCCTTCGCGGTCTAAGCAAAAAATCATTTCATGTTAGCGGAAGTGCTGAATTCAGGATGAAAAAACTGGCTTCAAGTGGATTTTACGATACGGAGTATGTGGAAGATTCCAATGCCAGCCTGATGAGGTCGGAGGGGATAGAAGTTATGAGAACGCGGTTCAAGTATACAAGCAGTTTTACCAAGATTGAAAAATCACTCTCATTTCAGCGCAGGTATGCGAGTATGCGATAAGCTGCCTTGTCAATTTCCGAAACAGCGACTTTCAACGCATCGGTAAAGCATAACTTGTGCAATACATCAACATTTACACTAACGGCAAGAGTGTGTCGTCAAAACACGATAATACTCACGATATAGGTTCGTCTGGAGCACCGACTGTACCCTTTTAGTTATGAAATCATAGCTCGAATCATTTATCCAAGGAACAGAGCTTGCTTCTATTTCTTTGATAATTTCAACTTACTTAGGCGTGGTCATAACGTTAAACTGGTGGTGGCGCTATCATAGCATTCCATAAATGTCGTTGAAATGCGGCGAAACTATGAAAGGGACACCAAAGTGCAATATTGTACCACTTCGATTGATGAATTGTAGTAATAAAACTAATAGTGTTACTTTCAGTCATAAGTAGATTAGTGGAGGGGTAAATTATGGTCCAATTTCAAATTTGAATTCGTGCCGACAACTCCACGCGTAACGTCATGCATTTTGAAGCCCATTTTTTATATATTGTTGACAATGGCTTAACAACATTTTATGAACCTAATAGGTTAGGACTACGGTCCCCTCAGATCAAATTGTTGGCATCGTACTTTATTTTTAGCGTCTCAGAACTTCATATAGTTTTCTACATGTCCCTGAAAAGCAAGTCGTCACTCTGTTTAGAGCGAGAATTCGGAATTGACGTGACAACTCAGATTTCATTCTCTAAAGGCTCCTCGCTTCAGAAACGTCTCTCGTGGTGGAGCGGTGTTTTCGGTATTGTGTATTTATTTATATATAAAAAGATAGTTTTTCTGTTTAGTGTCCCTACAATTTTCCTACACTTATGATAATGGTTTGTGTGCAACTACCTACACTCTAAATAACTTACCAGAGTTTGTAATCACAGCTTACTTCTGTTCCCCCCAATGCAAAAACTTCTTTCCACTGTTTATTATCATAGAACGTTGGAAAACGTCGTATAGTTTTGCCATGCACTATTTTTATTTTTCAGAGACATCAACTTCTATAATATAAAATAATCTGTGCCGGAGCTCATACTACAGATAAGAACAATCTTGCAAGCACTTTTCTCAACACTTGCCTTACTTTCTGATTAAAGCAAGTCGTATAGGCACTAACGCGAAGAAATTAGTGAAGAAAGTCCGCAGCATACTCGACGTGATTTTACCATCTCACCCCACACATCATTTTGAAGGATGAAATAATTCTTTTGTATTGCACGTTGAACTAAATTGTCAGCTTTCCATGAGCAAGACAAGAGCACAATGGCGTGTTACAATAAAGGTGTTTGCGATATCATTATTGTCACAATTAGTGAATGACTTCTACAGCTTATGTACAACAGGATTTCCGCAGTGCGCTGGAATCTGAATTTTTCTTGCTAAACATTTCGCAGTCCTGGAATATCTGATGAATTATGTGTTCGTCTATGTAAGGAACGCTACAGGTTCAACTCGCTTTTCTTGAAGTCAAGACACCTGCCTAGATCTGTTGCTATAATCGCTTTTTAAAGAATAGAACGTGCAGAGGGCTATATAGTGGAGTACCGCGCCGCATTTTGTGATGTTCTAAAATTGAAATTTTGCACATATTGACAAGTTCGGAATTTCTCATTTTCTTTGAGACACTTTCGGGAGCCTATTTGTGCGCAACAATGTGTGCACTGTTTGCACCTAAATATAGGACAACGAATATGACTGCAAATGCCTTTAAAAGTGAGACGTTAGAGACAGTTAGGTCTAGGCAATTTATAGGTGTGTGGTGACGGCAAGATTTGTCCTGAATTGAAAATATAAGTAAATTGGCAGTATAGTTTATTAAAAGTGCTGAACGTATGCACAAACCGGTGCCCTGCTTACAACAGCGGTTTGAGAAAACTTTACATTGATAATAATCTACTTCCGCCTCAGTTATTACAAGCTCATCTGGGGCTAACGACGGCTCAGCATTATGAAATGTAAAACCGTAGCGAAACAACACGGCCACCCGTAAGGTATCCCCACACGTCCGCTATGTCGAAGCATGTATTAGTATAACCTAACCAAATCTATCTTCTCCACAAAAAAAACATATTCTCATTTTTTTTTATTTTATAGATAGTGAGCTTTTAAAAAGAATAAATCAAGTGTGATTGCTATAACCAGGATCACCATCCGAGCCCCTTAACCATAAACAAGCGGCAGTAATACTTGTGGCTGTTTTTTTCTTTTATGTGCTCCTTTTTATTTCTCCCTCTCTTTCGAGTCCCACATTCACCAACCCAAGTGTAGGGTGGCATATCAAACACTGGAATCTTGTTGACGTTTCGGCCTTCCTGTTTTTTTTATTTCTCTCCGAAAACTGGTGTACGAATTCTTTGAGAAAAGTGCAATTATATGTTCAAGTGCAGTAATAGTGTTAAAGAAATCATTAATTTGTGGCACATTTTTCTTGCTCAATATTTCAGTGGACTTGATTTCAAACGTGTAGTTAACCACGAAAACTTGTGTACCAAGAAAGCGCGGGATCATCAGCCTCTCCACGAGATTTTTACTACGTCAGCGGCGATCGGTATGAGCGAGACGCCCAAGAGGTATCTCTGTCCCAAATGAGGGCACCACTGTTTTCCCACGGCACAGAAATATTTCTTATCTTTCCCTCGATAACACGACCTTTTCTTCGTCAGCCATGGCTAAGTGCCTTTGCCTCAAAATCAGTATATGAGTACAATTATCTTTTCTCGTGACTCTTGGCACGAAGCGTAACCAAACCAATGGCACTCTACGTGAATCACATCCTCATTCCGCTATCAAGAAAGACATAGGACGCCATTATTGCAAGTGAACGGTATGCCTGAAAAGTAGCGACTAAAATTGAGATCAGTGTTGATCCGGATTAACCATGATCCATATTAGGTGCTGCTACACGGTCACTTTTAATCACGATCAGGCGTGATCAGGATCAAGACTATTGCGATCCGTGCATCGAGATCTGCTTGAGAGATCTAGATTTTGCTGTCGTCTGCACCTCCTAGCTGAGCTTGTTGAAAGCACAATAAACAAGAAAATTGAGCGCAGTGCAATAAAAACGGTTTAAAACGGCTAGATGCTTCTAAAAGGCAAATTATAAACTGTTTAAATTCGAACAATATCTGAAGTATTGCCTATTTTAGGATTCGCATCTAACACATGTAATTAAGGGACAAGCAGACGACAAGCACACGACAAGCAGTCGACCGTGGCCTTCAACGCTAAGTGCAAGTCTCGCCCCGTCGGTGCTGTTGGAGCACCTCGAAGCAAACTGATTATGAATGTCACAAGCCTTTCGACTACGTCGCAACATAGGCGCACTTCGTGGTCGAAGAGATGTTTACAGTAATAGACCACTGGCAGAAGAGAATGCAACAGACTTGAGGTGCCAGAAGGGAAACACTGGCGGGTACAACGATATTGACGCTTCGCTGCGACTACACAGCTACGAGCGGGGGCTATCGAAAATAAAAGCTAAGGTTAAGAATCTCACACAGAAATACGGGTAAGTGCTAGAAAAATTTTATCGAATGATGGATTATTGAAATCACTATTGTGTATAGTGGCACGCAAAGTTTTTGACATTGGAGGGGTTCTTGCACGTGTAGCATTGCTGATGAGGGCTCTATAGATATACCGTACGCCGAGTTATGTCAGTAGCATGTTTTACGGCACGCAAATGCCATTTGGGGCATTTCATCTGGCCCAAGCTCAAACTAGATTAGCTTGGGCCGTGAAGCAGTGGCCATAAAATTGATCGCTATAAAAAAAACTGATTCAGATCACTCTGATCACAATTAAAAGTGCCCGTATGACACCGGTATAACAATGTGCTCAGCAGCACAAAAGTTTTGTGTCATTGAATAAAAAACGAACTACTTTTTGACCTAGCACCGTGATCGATGGTAAATTCCACGCCTCGAGGCGGCACGGTAGGCACCTTGGCATAAATCCTCTGAAAAAAAAAACAAAAAACAAAGTAGTGTGTGTAGTATCCGTGTACAGTCTTGACCAGTATCGCGCGAGTTGTAGATTGCAAATGAAAACAGTTCTGAGCCTCTCTAAACACGGCATTTGGCTAGAATGGTATAGCGCAGTCGGAAGCAGCGCTACTAAGGAGCACAGTTTATAGGGTCTGCGGAATATAAAAAAGTAAAAGATAGCGATAAATACGAAGTTGTAATGTACAGTACAAAAGAAGGTATCGTGGCTTTGTGCTTTCAAACAAAGTGCTTTCCAACAAAATACGGCAGATAATGAATGTGTAGAGTACACGAAAGGGCTCAAACTTGATGGGAGAACAACTGGGAACTCAGTGGCGCAAAGAAATTGCTAGTTTTAAAGGGTGATGCGCAAGCTATTCAGAAGGTCGTGCAAGCGCCATCTTGCTCCTCCGCTTCTGGTTTATTGGCGAGGTGAATGCGTGGTGTTTGGTCCAACGAGCTTGAGTGTGTTCGTACAGTAGTTCTTTATTGAAAATTTGGATGAAGCGCACCGAAAACACACGGACAGAAGAGGCTCACCAGGACAGCTCGTAATTCACTGGCCAGATTCGCCATCTTGTACAGTGATTCTGCTTGCTTCGGTACGCCGATTTGTTGTTCCAGTAGTAGCAACAACAGGTAAAACAGCATAGAAAAGCGGTTTTCACACCAGCCGAAAGATGTGAACCTTTCAAATGGACGCCAAGGAGAGGCGAGCAAGAGCATGGTTGACATTTGCTTCGCACTGCTCTCACCCACTGCGGAGCAGTGGTTATGGTGCTCGGCTGCCGACTAAAAGGCCACAAGTTCGGGCCCAGCTGCGGTGGCCCCATCTGCTAAAGTGCTAAAGGTAAGTGTACTGCGCGAATTCTATGCACGTTTTAGAACACGACATGGTCGAAATTTCCGGAGCCTTTCACTACGGCGTCCTTCATATTCATGTCTTGGTTTAGAAACGTGAAACACCAGATATTATTGTTGCACGCTGCTCAAACACAAATATAAGAGCAAAGAAAGAACCCACGTAAGCACACAAGACCAGTCGAGTGTATTGCGCATGCTCCAAGGCACAGCGCGCACGTCCTCGCGGTTTGTCGACGCATTCTCTGCTCTCGTGCTGTCTAGCTTTCACCATCTCTGTCTGCTGTCTCCGCCTCTTCAGTTTGTTAGCTTGTCTCTGGCGTGAACGCGATAAGACTTTTTGTTAGAGCCACTTGGTTGCTTTCTAGAACACTAAACCGGGTCTTATTTGCAGACAGTCAAGACGATATACAGTAGCTGGAAGATATATGCGGAAGGGTAGGCGAGGCTCTAGGAGCAGGATTCAGTGTAACGAAATGAAGATTGTCTATATTGTCACCAATCTTGTCTCACTCAAGGAAACCTTCCGCAGAACTGCTCGTCAAGCTAGGACAAAGAAAACGGCTCCAACCCAACCTCTTCGTCCTCTTCCACACGAAAACCACGCGAATTCATGCGGCATTAGTCCCCCCTTTTAAAAAGCATCGACTCGATGCTTCTAAATGAAAGAAGAAGAAAAAAAAAAACCCATAATTAGAACACGCGTTGACGCAGAGAATCACAAAGTGAGTGCCAGGGAAAACAAAGAGGGCGCACAAGCACTTGGACCATGCGCGAACACAACAGCACCAGTGGAAGAGTCAAGAAGAAAAAAAAAAAACACCACATGAGATCACTGTCACGTTTGCGAAGTAACTCGCAAGCATAGAGACTATTGTGTGTAGTACGGCTTGAGTCGTACGACATGCACAGTTTCGGGCCGATGTTGTCGACGTGACGACACTGTGCCGTCCGGAAGTACTTCGTATGTAAGATCACTCACACGTCGGATAACCTTGTATGGTCCGAAATAACGGCTCAGAAGCTTTTCAGACAAGCCTGGTCGTCGGACAGGAGTCCACACCCACACTTGTTCACCCGGGTGGTATGCGACGTTTCGACGGCGAAGGTTGTAACGTCGTGCATCTGCGTCTTGTTGGTGACCGATGTTCACGCGAGCCAGTTGACGAGCCTCTTCGGCGTACTGCGTGTATTGCTCGGCTTCTGGAGAAAGAGCATCGCTATTATCGTACGGCAGCATAGCGTCAAGCATCGTTTGTACGTTGCGTCCATAAACAAGGTGGAAAGGTGAAAATCGGGTTGTTTCCTGCATTGCCGTATTGTATGCGAACGTGACGTATGGGAGGATATCGTCCCAGGTTTTGTGCTGCACGTCCACGTACATTGACAGCATGTCCGCTATGGTCTTGTTGAGCCTTTCCGTCAGTCCATTACTTTGTGGGTGGTAAGCCGTTGTTTTTCGGTGACTCGTGCAGCTCAGTCTGAAAATGTCCTCTAGCATTTGTGCCGTAAATGATGTTCCTCTATCCGTAATCACACATGACGGCGCGCCGTGCCGGAGGACGATGTGCTGCACGAAGAACTTCGCCACTTCAGACGCCGTGCCGCGGGGTAACGCCTTTGTCTCAGCATACCGGGTCAAGTAATCGGTTGCCACTATAATCCATTTGTTACCAGTGGCCGACAAAGGGAAGGGTCCTAGAAGGTCCATTCCCACGAGGTCGAAAGGTGTCCGTGGTGGTGTAATAGGGTGGAGAAGGCCCGCAGGTTTCACGGGTGGCGTCTTGCGACGCTGGCACTCGCGGCAGCCTTGCACGTAGCGGTGTACACTGGTCGAAAGTCGTGGCCAATAGTACTGCTGGCGCACTCTGGCGAGAGTCCGCGAGTAGCCCAAGTGTCCCGACGTGGGCTCGTCGTGGCACGCGAGGAGGATGTCATCCCGCATGTCGGCTGGTACAACGAGGAGGAAGGCTTTGTTGCTACCTCGAGCATTTTTCTTGTAAAGAATGCCCCTCCTTAGACAAAAGGATGACAATTCGCGAGCGATGCGCCGAGGAGTGTGAGAATTTCGGCCTTCTAAGGAATCAATAATAGGGCGCAATTCCTGATCGGCTCTCTGTCTAGACATAAAGTCAGAATCACTGAGGGCTCCGAGAAAACCATCAGCATATTCCGAGTCCATATCAGGATGTCCCACGGGTGCTCGAGAAAGTGCGTCGGCATCTTCGTGCTTGCGCCCAGACCTATACACAATCATGATGTCAAACTCTTGCAAGCGCAAACTCCACCGAGCGAGACGACCAGACGGATCACGGAGATTGGCCAGCCAACACAGCGAATGGTGATCGGTCACCACCTTGAAGGAGCGGCCGTAGAGGTAAGGTCGAAACTTTGCCGTTGCCCACACGACCGCGAGGCATTCCTTCTCTGAAGTGGAGTAGTTGGCCTCGGCTCGAGAGAGAGTACGACTGGCGTAAGCTATGACATGTTCTACGCCGTTGTGCCGTTGTACAAGGACAGCGCCAAGTCCGACGTTGCTTGCATCCGTGTGAACTTCGGTATCAGCGTCCTCATCAAAATGCGCAAGAACAGGTGCCTCTTGCATTCGCTGCCGTAACTCTGCGAAAGCTGCTTCTTGCTCTGTAGTCCAGGCAAACGGTACATCATCTCGGGTGAGTCGCGTGAGCGGTTCGGCTATCGTCGAGAAGTTGGTAATGAATCGGCGATAATAAGCACACAAGCCGAGAAAACGCCGCACCGCTTTTTTGTCTGACGGCACAGGAAAGGTGGCGACTGCTGCAGTTTTTTCTGGGTCAGGCCGCACTCCATCCGCACTCACAACATGTCCCAGAAATTTCAGCTCATCGTAGCCGAAATGGCACTTCTGGGGTTTTAGCGTGAGTTCGGCCGAACGAATAGCTTCCAGAACCATTCTTAGACGCTTCAGATGTTCTTCGAAACTCTCGGCAAAGATGACCACATCATCAAGGTATACAAGGCAGCTTTGCCACTTCAAGCCAGCGAGAACGGTATCCATCATTCGCTGGAATGTTGCGGGAGCCGAACAGAGGCCGAAAGGAAGAACTCTGAATTCATAAAGCCCATCGGGAGTTACAAACGCTGTCTTCTCTCTGTCTCGCTCATCGACCTCTATCTGCCAATAGCCGCTCTTCAAATCTATCGATGAGAAATACTTCGCGTGTCGTAGCCTGTCGAGAGAATCATCAACCCGTGGAAGCGGGTAGACGTCTTTTTTGGTGACGCTATTGAGTTTCCTGTAGTCAACACAGAATCGCAGCGTTCCGTCTTTCTTCTTTACTAGAACGACTGGCGAGGACCACGGGCTGCTCGACGGTTGTATCACCCCGTCGTCAAGCATCTCCTTTACCTGCGTCTGTATAGTCTCGCGTTCTTTAGCCGAAACACGGTAAGGTTGCTGGCGGATTGGGCGAACATCATCGTCGGTAATAATTCGGTGCTTTATGAGGGGTGTTTGACCGACTCTAGATGAAGAGGCGAAGCAAGATTTAAATTCCTTCAGCAGGGTATGCAGTGCGGCCTTCTTCTCGTCCGAAAGCTTCGAACTGACGTCGATGTGGTCCAGAAACTTATCTCCATCAACCATTTCCTCGGATGCGAAGCACTCGGTGACATCCGCTACACGGTCTCCGAAGGCCACGGTGGTGCCGCGGAAAAGATGTCGGTGCTCGAAGTTAAAATTTGTGACGAGTATCTGCGACCGTCCGTCACGCACACGCAGAATGCTTCGCACTGCACACACACCTTGAAGCAGTAAAAGGGATACGTTGCTCTCGGCGACCACGTCACCGTCTTGGAGGTCTTCACAGGTGACTTCTACGAAAGCAGTCGCTCGGGGAGGCAACGTCACGCTTTCGTCGGCAACACGCAGCGCAGGTCTACGACAGCTATCAGCGCCTCGATCGGTTGCAAGTTGCGTCGAGAAAGTCACCATTCGCTCGCGGAGATTTATGATCGCGCCATTCTCTCGAAGGAAGTCCATTCCAAGGATGAGCTGACGAGAACAGTCGCGTAGTACGAGGCAGGTTACCACAAACGTTGACTCGCGTATTTCCACTCTTGCGGTACAGCGACCCAATGGAGTAATAACGTGGCCTCCAGCAGTGCGAATACGCGTCCCATTCCAAGGTGTCATCACTTTCTTAAGACTGGTTGCCAATTTTCCGCTCATAATAGAATAATCTGCACCTGTGTCCACCAATGCGCTGACCTGAAGACCGTCTATCAGCACGGGAATGTCGAGTGAGACTCGGCCACTGGGTTCAGACGCACAATCCGGCATTTCTCTCGCACTGCACTCAGACGTCAATTCAATGTCTGCAGCGTTTTGTGGAAGCGTCGATAGGAGGTCTTCCGCACTTTTAGTCCCAGCGACCTCGCCCCCGAAGGTCGCTGCCTTCAGTTTTCCCGACGAGGGCTTGGGGAACGTCCCCGTGCCATCGTACTGAGACGTGGTCCAATAGCTGCGGGTCGTCGTGGAGATGGAGACCGCGATTGACGCCGTGAGAAAGGCAGACGTTGCTGCGCGAGGTAGTCCTCAATTTCTCTTGGCCTCTGACCAACTAGGGGACGAGGCGAATGAATAGAGAAACCGCGCAGTCCAAGTTGTCGGTATGGACATTCCCGGTAGATGTGACCGGCTTCACCGCAATGGAAGCAGAGGGGTCTTCTATCCGACGTACGCCAAATATCGGACTTCCGCGGAGGGGCACGGCGACCGTCGATGTCCAAACCAGCATGCGCAGATTGAATTGAAACTGGCGGCATCGTCTGGATTGGGACTGCAGGGCTTGAGACCGGCATGGAAGTGCGCAGAGCTTCGGCATATGTGCGGTTCCCAACATCAGTGGACGCAGGAGGTGGTTCTAGATTTGTAACCGTTGGTTGAGGGCGACGGCTGTGAAGCACCTGCTGGACCTCGTCCCGAATAATATTGGTGATGCTGCTTACCTCCGGCTGTCTCGCCCCGTGTAGTTTCGCGATTTCCTCGCGGACGACGGAGCGGACGATTTCGCGAATCCACTCAATGCTGTTGCTCCCGAAGCTGGCGGAAAATTCAGTAGGTGATGCAGAATTCACTTGCCGGTCGAGTAGGGCTGACCGCTGATGAAGTACCCTCTCCATCGTAGTGGCTTCGGTCAGGAATTCTGCTACACTCTTCGGAGGACTCCGCACCAGACCAGCAAAAAGCTGCTCCTTCACGCCTCGCATCAGATAGCGTAGCTTTTTTTCTTCTGGCATTGCCGGATCCGCTCGCCTGAAAAGCTGCGTCATGTCCTCCACGTACATGGTGACGGTCTCATTAGGCATCTGGATGCGTGAATGCAATGCACGTTCAGCACGATCGCGGCGGTCGGGGCTCCGGTAGGTCTCCAAGAGGCGATGCTGGAACTCGCGCCAGGATGTCAAGACATCACTTCTGTTCATGAACCACGTTCGGGCGCCGTCTTTCAAACACGCGTAGACGTTGCGGAGTTTGGCGGCTTCGTCCCAGTAGTTGATCGCTGCGACGTGTTCGAACTCGCTCAGCCAGTCGTCCACATCCTCAAACAGCTCTCCGTGAAAGGGACTAGGCATCAGCGGGTTCTGGACAGTGCAATAAATTGGTGCCGACGACGTAGGAGTTTCCATGACGCCTTGAGGCGAAGTCATAGTCGCTCTATGGATAAGCTGTGCCGGTGTCTCTGGTGGTAGGCCTCGTTGGCGGCGGCTTGTTCTGTGAACTGGCGTGTCCACGGGCACAGGGCTTGTGTTCCGGCTCCTGGGCGGGCTCTTGTGCATGGGGTGCGTCGTCAGTTGTCGTACCCAGCAGCTCCACCAATCTTGTCACCAATCTTGTCTCACTCAAGGAAACCTTCCGCAGAACTGCTCGTCAAGCTAGGACAAAGAAAACGGCTCCAACCCAACCTCTTCGTCCTCTTCCACACGAAAACCACGCGAATTCATGCGGCAATATTCGATGATCACGAAGACCAGGCGGTCTCAATACAGGGCTATGAAATACCCAGGGTAAGCGAGTACAAGTACCTCGGAGCATACATAAATTATATAGAGGAATAGATATGTGAAGGTACACAAAAAAACATTGGCAGCAAAGGGAAAGAGTATTGCTGCAATAACTAAGCACACAACGTTATGGAAATACATAGGTACAAAGTCCTTCGAGGCCCGTAGAAAGGCGTAATAGTTCCAGGGCTTACATTTGGGAACTCAGTGGTGTGCATGAAGTCAGAGGTGCAATCAGAAATGGATGTAAATCAAACGATGTGGGGGTCACAGGATCGAATCCCGACTGTGGTCACTACATTTTCGATGCCGGTAAAAATGCAGTAGGCCCGTGGCTTCAGACTTGGGGGCTTGGTAAACAACCCCAAGTGGTTGAAATTTATGGAGTCCTCCACTACGGCGTCTCTCATTCTGATATGATGGTTTAAGACGTTAAACTCCACATATTATCAAAAGAGTGTGGTACGCCTCGCGTTGGGCTCTGATAGAAAGACGATAAATGAGGCTGTAAATGGGATATGAAATGGAGAGGCTTTGAAGTAAAAGAAACTCAAAGTAAAATTAGATTTGAAAAGAGGCTAAGGAAAATAAAGGAGAGTAGATGTCCCGGGTAATTTTTCATGTATTTTTATAGGAAGAGCGTAGGCACAAAACTGAGAAAAAGAACTAGGAGGCTCACCAATAAATAAACAGCTGGCTATGTGGGCGATATGGCAACAAGGAGCATAAAGCGAAAAGTCAGAGAGGCGGAGAGAAATAATTAGATGACAGCGATGGAAAAGCAGCTAGTTCTCAGTAACTACTGAAAGGGAAACAAGAAAATAAATTGGGAGAAAATTTATCATAACTTAAGCGGAAGTTTTTTACTGTTTGAAGCGAGGTCAGGTCGACTTAGAACACGTAGTCATAAAGCGAGATTCATAACGAGGAAGAACAATGTACATGCTGTGGGGCAGCTAAAGAAATGATCATGGTCTGAGTGAATGCGGTGATATCCACCCAGTTATATGTGTTGGTAAGAGCCTACATGATGTTTTGGATTTAAGAACAAATATGGAAAGCTGAACACGTTCGCAATATAAGCGAGTAGGGGACGGTTAGAGTATTCGTGGCAGAAAAGTATAGATAAAGGACAAAAATAGTAGAAAAATAAGGTTTCTCTGCCGGAAGAGGCCCAGATGAAACATTTCTTTTTTTATGTTATATTAAGATCAAGCACGTGATCACACTTGTGAGGTTTGACCACGTGCATTTGGTTTCTTGCAGTGGTCAACGACATTAAAGAGTGACTTTTATCTACGAAGACGGCGTCACCGCGTGAGTGCGCTTCACCACCTGTGCCGTCTCTATCAGTTTCGTCTATACTTGTGAGCTCAATTAGTTGTGAGCTCAATTACTTGTGACTATACTTGTGAGCTCAATTGCGCACGCAGAACGCAATCCAGCATAGCCTGCCTCCGACGAGCACATGAATTAGAGGCAAACAGGGTCACCGAAAAAAAGTATTGCAGCACCAAATACAACTGTTTTAACGAACTACGTAAAATTGTAAAGTGGGAATGACAATTGACATAGCCAAGAGGGCGCACCCGGCCATCCCCCGCAACTGTTTTTTACCCATAGCATACACAGCGAAATTGACAACTTCAAGTGGCTGCCCCTCTTCCCCGCCCCCCGAAAAATTACTTCCTATAGGCCACTGAGACGAACCGTCTCAATTCGAGCGTAAATACGCGCACGGAAGTTGTAAGGACACTTCGACACTTGTTAAACTGAACTAAATCATCATACTACAAGGTTTTACGCGTAAAAAACCACAATAAGGTTATCAGGCACGTCATAGTGAAGTTGATGTAGCACAGTACACTTGCCATTAGAGCAACAATAACAGCCCTGGAAAGGGGAACCTGAGATGACATGAACAAAATAGGAGACATGAACTTGGCTGTAACCATTCATTCAACTCCTTATGATGAACTTAAGGGACGCGAGTTCGTGTTAGTTGTGTATCCGATCTCTGATGCTCTTAGGTTGATGATAGACAGACACATAGCTAACAACTTTGCCTAATTTGGACAATTTGGGTCTCTGTTAATGCCATACTGCCATGCATGATGCCATCCAACGCACGGTATCTATTGGAATTTTCACATTTTGTTCCCTTGAAATTCCTCGGCAGGCACAATTCTTTACAGACCTCAAGTCCCCAGAACCAGTCGTCATTTGATTTTGCTGACACCTTGAGAAACGCGCAAACACTCACTTTCAAATTTAGAGGATATTGGAGATAAGTGGAGTGCTGCGCCCACGCAAGGGAAGGATCTACGTAGCCTGCCACTGGCGGAAAATGTAACGGAATCTCGGATCCTTATGACATCTTCCCAACGCGAATGTTACATGCTGCTCCTCGCGTTATCAACGTGACCTTTCTTTGTGTACACTAGCGTGGGTGTCCCCTGATGAAAGCTCGTTATCCAGCTAATGACTGCGCGTAATGGAGGCTTTCAGTGAAATCATTGAAAACGGAAACACCGGCAGTGACAAGTGTACGTGTTGGTGTATAGGGTCAAGCGCATTTTGTTCCATAGACAAAAAAGAAGCCCATTCAATCATCAGTAGTCTGTCGCGGCATCAATCCTGCCTAGTAGGCCATTGAATTTTCATAACTTTGTTAATGTGATTGTTATATAGATACAAATAAACTGTTCTTGTTGTGGGATGCTGAACCGATAGAGCCACAGGAAGCGCTAAAATGAAAATTTCAGCCGAAGTAAAGCCTGATGTGCCCTGTCCGCTTACTAAGAGTGAAGTAGTGACAGACTCATTCGTCGCAGTGACAGAACTGGCGTCATACCTCTGCACTTTTGGCCAAACCAAGTCTCGCGCTGCTCACATGTTTCACAACGATGACTCGAAGCCGAAAGCCATTTTCACCCTGTTCTTTTTCTTCTCAGTCGGTTGGATTGACCAGATTTTCTCTCCCTGCCAAAGCATTCCTGCATCGGATGTAGTTCGTACACCACGGTCAGCAAAGCCATCGGGAGCTGTTCGCACTGTCCCTCGCGTAGTTTTGCAGTGCCTGCAAAATCATCCCACCTATCACCAAGCAACTATGTCCTGTCATGACGTTATACTGACTTCTCAATGAGCTCACAATGTTTGGTGGTGTACGGTCGTTTGATCGGATGAAGATGATTTTCGCATCGCTCGTGTCGACATCGACGATCACTTTTCTTTGAGTTTGATGAGGCATCAAAATATACCGCCAGAATAAGACGCCGCTGGCGACGACGATGATGCTGATGACGATAAAGAGCAAGCGCGCTCCACTCCACACATTCTCTTTCTACCATCACGACAGAGCACATGCAAGGTACCCAATATATGCCATGACCATGACAATAACACTGATGGCGATGAAAAAGATGACAATGATGGTCACGGACAGCAAGCTTCTTGTGCAGCAGATGACATCCTGATATGTTACACGATGCGTTTCCTATAACTGGAAACAACCAACAATCACCAGGGGAACGTGACCAAATCTTTTGTTTGCCGTCTTCAGGCTAGATGAGTTACTACAAAGCAGTAATAATGAAGGCAAAACGAAATTCACAACTCAACACAACATGCCAGATAGGACCAATAAAGATTGTACATAACTGTACACCACTCGGCACTCGTTCACATGCGTGAGTGGTCAGTGCCACGGGTGATTTACAGCAACACCGAACAATCCCCCTGCTCCACCCACTAATCATCTTTCACTGCATGGATTTTTGTTTCTAACATACATCGACCTGTCGTAATATTAATGGCTGGTAAATTTTTTGATGGTGCAAATCAGACAACCAAATAACACGCAAAATTTTGAAGCTTTATATTTTCAGAGAACAGAATAGCCATAAAAATTTTAGTCAGCGTTTTTGTGTTATACCGCGAAACAATAAATTTTGTGAACTTCAGCTGTGAACACCGCACCACTTCGGTGGCTACGGACAACCATGCCAATCATGAATTCATACCTAAGAGATACTGAAATAAGGCAAGCGAGCTCAATAAAGTGTGAGGCTGCCGTATCGAAATGAGATGATCTCCGACAAGGCTTGCATTAACAGAGCGACAATAATTGGAAAACGACGCATACTAATGTGCTTGTTCCCAGCGCATTTTTCGAGGCTCGCATTAGTTTTCACACGCTCCAGCTACTGAGCGCGCCATCTCCGCCACCGCCACTCTAACCCCCGAAATCGGCGAATTGTAAGGAAAGCAGAGCCTTGTACAGGCTGATTTGAGGCCTGCGGGGCGGCTTTATGCCCTCCCATAGTAGAGTACCTCATACCCTTAATCGTTAACAGCTTTTCTTAAACACACAATCTAATCAGCAGCTGTGGTTGCTTGCTTCCGACCATTTGCTGTGAATATTCTCTTGCTTTTACGTTCAACTAAAGTTATTTTCTTACACCGGAGAGCTGCACTCACCTGAAGTGCTGTTACTAGTATGCAATAAACTTCCGTTTCGCTCATGTCATTACCACTCTTCGCTTGAAAATTTCATGGAGCCACGGCATAACCTGACGGGGATGGATTAAAAGCGGTTATTCATTCGCACTTGTGCTATGGACGCCTGTTCATTTGCTTTTGTGGCTTGCGCGCCCGCGTATTGTGACAATTTTCACCAGGCTCACTGTCTAACAACGCAATCTTCGTTTTGGCACACTTTCGCTATCGCTGTCTCTATCAGCGCTCCTTTTTTTATACAGCTCTTTGCTCTGGTACTTGTTGTCTGTGGCGTGATAGTGATGAGACTATTAGCGCATTCGCAACACTTAGCGGGGAAAAGCTAAAAGAGACGAACAAATACAGGAGTGCAGAAGTAGGGCGCCCGTCTTGTTTACTGACCTGCTTCGTCCGTGTGCATTCGCACTGCCCTGACAAGCGTGAATGAATGAAACAACTTTATTGCGAGATGCGGCTGCTGGTCCAGTTGAGACCGCTCAGACAGAGAGTGGTAGACCTTGCCTTTCAGTAGCCTCCCTGGCCAGCTGGATAGCGCAGGTTTATTCTCGTAAATTAGAGCTAAGCAGCGTTGTACGCCGTCGTTCCCGGAGAAACGTCTGGTAGGTGCTTGCGAAACTACCACAGCAGTGGCTTAGATAGGCCGCTGATATTTTTCATATGCTTTACATATCAAGTCTTCGTAAATGTCAGGAAATATTCTCTGTAGCTGAGAAGGGCGTGGACAAAAATGGGCTTGTAGTTTGCACCAATCTGTCACCTGTTTTATACCTAATTTTGGGTGTAGTGAAGAGTCAATCCACCTGGTGCGATGCTTTTGCGAGGCCACGCCGTCATCAGTTTGTCGCAGTGGTCAACGGAATATGAAGAAGAACTTTAAAACCAATCCCACGCAACCCCATTCTCCCTTTTTTCCTTTTCTCCGATGCAAGTACCGACAGGTGAGCTCCTTTTTCTTCTTGCACCCTGTCCTTTACTTTTGCCTATATTTGTGTGTTCATTTTGGCTTCGTGAAACGTAATGCAATGCCCCGCTTTCCCCTTGGTTCTGAGCAGTGTATGCATGGCTATAGAGGTTGATTGATTGATATGTGAGGTTTAAGGTCCCAAAACCACTATATGACTACGGGAGATGCCGTAGTCGAGGGCTCCGGAAATGTCGACCACCTGCGGTTCTTTAACGTGCACGCAAATCTGAGCATACGGGCCTGCAACATTTCCGCCTCCACAAGCATTGCAGCTGGTGCAGCCGGGCTTCGATCCCACGACGAAGCTAGAGGAAAACAGCTTCACCATAAAAAAAAATAGCGCGACGCGCGAAACAGAAGGAAGATGAAATGGTGGCTCCACTGCCGGTTGCAAAAGTAGGGCTGGTTAAATAAACTTGGCCGTCGCCAGTTGCACGAGTGCTACCGCAGTATACGCTCATCTGTACTAAATCATCATATTTCAGTGTTGTGTGCCTCAACACCTCAAGCCTGCCATAGAAGCATGTCGTAGGAAAGTAAGACACAATACACTTGACATTTACAGCGATAACTGAGAAACATGACACTAGAGGTGACCCTACAAAACATGCCAGATATACTTAACATATACTGATTCATTGTTTTAAATGCGAAGCATTCCTTAGCGAACTTCGGCGACTTTAGGCGTATATATCTATTTAGCCGCTTACGTTTAAGTGCTCCCGTGGTCACACCCTTAACTTAGCGTGGACCAAAATTAGCATGGGAGGGTAAGATGAATTGACGAATATCACGCGCTCGCTAACATTTAAATAATGTCACAGTCCCGCCACGTACGTCGTCAAACACTTCCCGTTAGACAACGGCACATACCCATGGGCGGGAAAGTGCCACTGTTATGCGGGTGTGTGCCACATTGATTGACACATACGTACGAACGATGAGAACACAGATCGGCAATTTTAACGCGTAAGCGTTATGAAATACCCGACATCGGTAGCGTCGACCCAACGATGGCATAGAATGAAGGTGAGCGTTAAGAAAAACCTGAAATAGGCAGCGTTGTCCCCCGATGAATGCAAATAATGGATTTCAGGGTTTCAGCAGGAATCGAACCCAAGCATTCTACCACAGAGCTACGCCAGGTATCGGAACTACTTTTCCAATAGACGCTAATCTTCGTGAAACGTCACTAATGGTTGCAGCGCTGTCTGCCCAATTTTATACACGTTACAAAAGTACTACTTTGATACAGCCGTCACGTCGGGTTAGCGTATATTGAGGTTAGTTGTGATGCGCTCAAGTTGATTTATGAAGCAGTGCCCACGGCCAGAATTTTTGCGCGCATAAGCGCTTCATAGCAGTTTCTGGTGTTGCTAATAATACGAATGTTCCAGTTGACATCGTTGCGAAAGTGCAAACAAATGGTTTTATAAACATCTGCCAGTGTTGAACATATGCGTGCAACATTGGTACATATACTTAGAGCCATTTCATGACGTGTCGCTCAATAAAAAAAACTGGAACTAGGTCACCTTCCGTCAGCATGCTTCGCATAACGTCGGTTCCAGTGTACATGGGTTCTGCCGAATCGTTTTTTACTTTAACTGTACAAAAAATTAAACAAGGACTGAGACTTTAAATTTTTTGTACAGCAGTGGTAAAGAAAGCCATGGCTATACAATTTGCAAGTTATTTCAAAGGTACGCGCAGGTTGCAGTGGACTGATTGACCCGACTGTTTGGCTGAGTAGGTAGTTGTTCGTCAAGACCATTTCAACAGCGTGAAAAAAACATACAAAAGGGAACGGGGCTTCGTCCATCTCAGCTCTCTTTTTGTCTGTCCATGTTTTTTTTCTTGCATTAAAACTTTCTTGACTATGCAATGAATCTCAATGTTGCTTTCAAGTTCTGGCTAGTATATTCATTGTATTTTACGCGTCAGCCCCCTGACTGACAATCATTTTTTCTCTTTCTCTTCTTCATCCTCTCTCTCATCTCATACCCCCTTTCCATTCCCCGAGCGTAGGGTAGCAAACCGGCCATGTGCCTGGTTAAACTCCCTGGCTTCTCTCTTGTTTTTTTTGTCCTCCTCCTTGTACAGTTATTTTACATAGGTACTCTTTTATTAAGATTGATGGTTGACATGGCAATCCACTGTATAAAGGTAAACCAACGGCTTACAAAGGCTAAACTAAAGTGGTGATCATATCACAAAATCCGGATTTGTGAAGTTTTCTGCGCTTGTCGATGCATGGAAATTGCCATTTAAAGGTAATTTTTCCAATAGTAAAATATACACACGCATCTAAGCTACTGCCTCAATTAGTTTTTTATATAAACGTCACTAATTAAAATGTATCAGAATTTTCCTTCGCCTGTGCCATATGCCGAGAATAAAAGAACGACCCCACCCCCCTTTCATGTTTGGGAAAAAAGCACAGACCTTCAGAAGTAGCCAAATATTCCCTGTCAACATGCAGAGGAAAAATAACCACAATTATTTTTCAAACTACGAGTATATTCAAGTGTGATAATTTCTTGAAACATAAAAACACTTCCCACCAGATAGCTGCCAAATCTCAAGTATATTGTTTTCCAACAAACGAAGTGTTACTCTACCGTAAGCTGTCACGGCCTGTCCTCATAGCATTGTACTGAAACAATGAGTGGGTAAATGAATTAGGTAAACTTGTCTTCAAAATTTCGAGCGTGTTTCAGGAAGATAGATTTTCACACCAACACAAGGGTGGACTTATATAACCTGCCGCGTGCAGGAAGCCTTGCGCTTTGCCGGTTTCCGGTGATAGTACGCCGAAGACAAAGGTTCCTCGACCAACGTCACGTCCTAAGTCGCTGTATCAGTGTAGCGTTTCTCAATGTGTTCTTGCGTGAGTGTCTAGCGCTGAGAGCTTGTTACGGAGATGACCGCTGAACACAATAGAAGAATGGAAATAAAAGAGTACACTCAGAAGCCTCTGCAGCAACACAAGTTCGCGCTGGTATATTAGGTAAAGCTTATTTTTTGACGCCTCTGTGACGTTTATCGGATTCAGTGACACAAAACGCATGCAGTCATAATACACCTGCAGAGGATCTGCTTGCGCAGAAGTGTCGGACATTGAGGTAAAAACGAGGGTGATTTACAGCGAATGACGTTTATGACCAACCGCAGTAGCAACCGGTTCGGTATTTACTAGTCATGGAAATGTACTGCTTTAATTAGCTTTTAGAAACATTCTCTTTACAAACATACTTGTAAAGTTGTGTGCTTATAGAGGTGGCGCTGGCTATTTTGATACGCTTTTATTTTCATTGATTTAGTACTAAATTTATTCTTTTTCTACTAAATACCTGCGTTCCTTCCAAGACATTGTTGCAAGAGAGACAGTTTCAGTACCATGAGCTGCCAAGGAAAAAACAAAGGTATGATCTTGGGAAGTAAAGTGAAGAAGACAGGCTGTCAACATTTTATTATTATTATTATTATTATTATTATTATTATAAGATTTGTTTAACCGGATACACATAGAAAAGAGGGAAAGAGGAAGCTGGCAAATACCACCTGAAGGGGCACAACTCCTGCTATCTTTTTCGAGAGAAGGGAGAAAACAGAGGACACGAAGATGAGGGGAGAAAGACGAAATAAGAGAGGGAATTAAAAAATTATGAAGATTTCGACAAGCATAGGTTAAAAAAATAAATTATGACTATAAACAGATGGCCAGGTTTGTTTGTTTCATAAAAGTAAGGAGAGCTTGATGGGCCTTGTTGCGTCGGGAAGCACAACCTCTCGGAAAGAGGTAATCGCCTAGGGTCATGCACTTAATTCCCAGGAATTTATATTTCTTAATCAACAAAGCCCGCTGCGTAGCAAATACGGCACAGTGCAATATGAGATGCTCAAGTGTTTCCCAGGAGCCACAAGAAGCGAACAAAGGACTGTCAACACGCCCTTGACGAAGTAATCGTTCACGCACCAGAGCAGAGCCTACTCTTAGTTTGTATAAGAACGCTCTGGAATCACGAGGCAAGCCACGGCCATGAACATGGGGAGAGAACTATGCATTCGTCACGCGCTGGTCTGGCTGTTACTTTAGGAGGCGCCGGCGTATGAGCAGACAAATGTTGGTCATTGTACTTGGAATTCCCGGACAGCCACAGTCATCATAGTTGCACCACGAAGCAAGGCGATCCGCTTCTTTATTGCCTACGATGCCCAAGTGCGAAGGTACCCACTGTGCAGCTAGGCATACCGTGCGTGAGAAAATAGTTTGTGTTGAATTTAATGACCTGCGTTTTCTCATCATTACGACCCTGGTCGTATTAGGTCAAGAGTAAAGTCTAATGGCGAGAAAGCAGCAGTGACACCTCTAGCGTCTCGACGGGGCCCGAGGGGCCGATGGCCACCTCTACCCCTGCGGCTCTAAACACGGGCCGTGACGACATCGATGATATGGACTTTCAAGAGGCAGAAGCACATTATCTTGCGGCTGTGCGAGACTCGAATCGGCACCCGGCAATGTAGTTTACGAGATCTGATGGCAGCGCCACAATACACAGCCTAGCGAGTAGGCGCAGCAAAACCAGACTTGCACATGCATATCATTTTCTTTTTTAGTTGTGAGCAGCAAGTCACGGCTAATTATGTAAACGACCAGAAAGCGTTCTTTAAAAACTTGCCACTGTGTTCGCCGAGTTTCATTTCTTAGTATCCCTGGTGGTTGCTGCCAATACTGCTGAGGCGTCCCAAAGAGCTTTGTCGCGCCCTCTGGTCCACTGTCTGTTGCCTTTACATCGGACGCTGGCAGTGCCAGGCAGCGGGAGCTAAATGAAGACTGGCAGGTAGTGCATCAGCACTACCTGCCAGTCTGCGTCAGCGAAAAGCGCAGGCTCGCGAGCGCAAGCAAAAGACGCTGAACCAAGCTGGCGTTCCTAGCCAGCCTCCATCACCTGATGGGCGGACCCAGGAGCCTCCGCGTAGGAAGCCAAAGTATCGCAGACTTCCAGCTCTTCCAAGGGACGATTTCAAGGTCATAGGCCACACCAAAGCCTTCCCGTAAGAAGTCGCACAAGCCCGACGCTCGCCGATGCTGTGATAGCCGTATGTGAAGGCTTGATTACAGGTGACCAATTTTTCTTCGCATGAAGCCTGGCTCGAACATCTTCATAGTGTTTACGCCGCAACAAGATGTTGCAGAAGAAGTCAGTCGCATTGCTAGTTTTATGGTAAATGGACGTCCGCATGCATTCAACGCCTATGTGGCGGCTGGCGAGGGAGCCATCGAGACGTGGTACACGGACTTCAGCCACACACCCCGACTTCAGCCGCACGAGGAGCATAGTAATCACCTTTAACGTGGACGTGTTCTACACTACGTCTATTACCATGGCGGTGAGCTGCCTTGCTACCGCTACAAGAACACCACGCAAGTGCGTTAAGTATGTTACCACGTTGGCCATAGATCTGATGTATGTTCTCAACCTGACACTCCAATGCGTCGTATTTGTGGCATGTGAGACCTTGTCCCAGTCACGAATGCTCACCAAAGTGTGCAACGTTTGGGGATGATCACCTCACCAGAGATCGCACTTGCAAAAAGAGGCTCAAAGCTCTGCACCATACTCGCTATAATACTTCCAACTAGCAAACACCGAACTTGCCAATAGGGCACGCTACGACAAAGACAAAGAAGCATCTCCGATAGTTCAGCTTGAACGCTGAAGACCTGGACCTGGATTTGCCCAGTCTGCGACCTACCACCGGTAAGTCCTACTCCAATGTTCACTTAAGATCAGGGTCCACGACAACATCCCAGACGAAGTCGTGGTCGATTTGCCAGTCACGGTCCCGGGCATGATCGCGGTCGAGGTCTCGGTGTAGGTCCCGGACGAGGTCCCAAAAGAAACGCCCTTCTAAACCACAACAACTCGCCGGAGCTCACTCTTCCCGATACCAAAAAGGCAAGGCTCCAGGCCAACCCACGTCGCTTCGCCCAAAAGAGGTAAGCCGAGCAAACGTCGAGTCTCCCTCTATTCCAATCAATCCAGAATACCAGCGAATTATTGCCGAGAACAAACTCCTTCGTGAGAGTCTGGCTCAAATTAAAAAAAGAGTTGGCGTGCCTCCAAGCTCGCCATAAAAAACCCGACACGTGGTCCCTCATCACGCGGCTGCCTACGTTTCGGGCCAGAATGAAATGTCCTCTGGGTCACCTGATTGTGCCCTTCGACAATTTATGCAGCAACAGATATATTCCAACAGATTCAGCAGCAGATATATTCCGAATTTTAGAATCTTAAAGCTTATGTCAATGAATGTGTCACTCAAGTTAAAAGTACTGTGAAGAAACACACAAACGCAAGCCAGGTTCACCGGTAAGCCGGTGGTCGAAACAGGCAGACGTTGCGGAAACCACCGCTATTCATCATTGCTAATCTATCACGTAATAGATAAACACAAGTAAACCATCTTGAGATCTGACATTGGAACTGCCGCATCCTTCATAAGCACGTGGGAGCTCTTTACTTGTTCATACAAACAACACCAGTTAAACCTGATACTATTTGTCTGCAGAAAACAGGTGCAAAGCCAGTTATGCTACGGGGGTATTATACCTTATTCAATTAATATTTCCAAAGAATCACGGCACTGGGGGCTAATGATATCTCATTAAAAGTTTATTGCATCACAGTATGTTCCACTTCTCATATTACTATTGAGATTTACGCACTTAAGCGCAGCAAGGCCAGCACGTTTATTGTAATTGTGTATAGCCGACCCAAAGAAAAGGAAGCAGACTAAAGCACTGGTTGCTGAGGCAGTCTTATTTGCGCAAGCAGGACCACCTCGTTTTCCTAGGTGATTTGAATGCCCCTCGCACAAGCTGGGTGTATTGACGGGACTCTCCAAAAGAGATTTTGTTAGAAAAAGCTGTAGAGAATCAAGGGTTTCACTCATCACACTCCCGAATGTACCTACGAGACTGAAAAAGCAGTCTAAGTTCCGACACTTCTCCAGAATTAACATTTACTTTAAACTCATCTGACGCCACCTGGACTAACCTTGAGGAAACCTGAGGCAGTGACCACCACATCAATAGTGTGTTCATAGCGTCTCCGAAGGTTCATCGTACTACCGTCCAGGTGACGATAACGGACTGGTCAAATGCAGAAAAATTCCTCTACCATAGAACATCATTGAGGATGCCAAAGCATAGGCAAGTAATATGCGTGATACGCACGATTCTGTTTCGAAATCCTTGCCCCCTTACATCGGAAGCCCCGGTTGAGGACCGGAATCCTCTTCATATGTGGGAAAGTAGAGGCGGCCTATTAAAGCGATGGTAGCGCCAGCGCCTCAATCATAAACTGCGTCTCGAAATCGCAGAAGTTTTGGACCGTGCCAACGTATATGCTCGTAAACTTGCAGCGGAAAGATGGGTGCAGTTCTGTGACTCGGTGAGAAATACCTTAAACACGGCGAAAACATGGTCTATTTCGCGAAGCGCTCGACACTAGTAGCCCCAAATCTACGGTGTCTAGGACAACCCAGAGGTTGGTGGGTGCTTTCGCAGGCACAGAGGAACAGCTCTTGAAAGTTTTGCACTCGACATACGTGGGTGACGCTGGCAGCCCGCCATGCACGCTTGGATACAAAAGCACGCCAAATGCAGCACTGAATGAACCTATCACAAGGGCTGAGCTGTTTGCCGTGGCACTAGCTGCTAAATCTAACACAACACCAAGACCCGATTGAGTTACTAACGCCATGTTACAAAATCTTGGTGATGACTGCCTCAATGAACTAGCCCACTATTTTAATGAGCACATTAGGGAGCCTGGGATTGTTCCGTCAGGATAGAAAGAGGCCTCAGTCATACTGATTCCCAAGAATGGGAAAACACCACCTTACAGAATCTCCGTCCAAATTTGCTCATATCAAGCTCTTCGAGAAAGTAATTCACACGCACCTAACACACTATCTCGAGGAACGGGGTTTTTTCTCTACCCACATTTATCATTGACGCCACATCCTTTCAACACAAGGCGTTTTCCGCCGGCTTTTTTTTTGAGGTATCATGCGACATTCTCTCGGGCACGGAACACATTTTGGTTGTTCTCGACCTAAAGAGTGCGTTCGATACCGTAGGCCACAACTTCATCTTGCAGGAGCTCAGCTCCTCCAACTGTGGGGAAAGAATATACCGCTATGTCCAGTCTTTCCTCACTGATTGGAAGGACTACAAGAATATGTAAGTGGACATTAGATCATCGGCTTTTCAAATGCCCAATAGAGGAACGCCTCAACGGGCCATATTATCGTCTTTACTCTTTAATAGTGGGATGGCCTGCCTTTCCCGACAGCTCGAGTCTATACCAGACTTGGGATACGGCCTGTATGCCGATGATATAGCTCGTTGGGTGACCAGAGGCTCTCTCGGCCACAAGGAAACTTCTTTCTTAGAAGCAGCTCAGACAGTGCCTCGTTTTGCGGAGAGTGCTGGTATGAGTTGCTCCCGAAAAGATCAGAATTTTTTCAGGTGCATGGTAGGGGTTACCGAATGAAACCACCGTTTGCAATGAAAGAAGGTGACCATCCCATTCGAGAGGTAGCGCATGCGCATATGCTTGTCTCTGTGTACAGGAAAATAGGCACATGGATAACACCCTCGGAACACTTCGCACTTCGTTTAAACAAATTGCGCGCATGGTACACAGAGAAACGTATCACCGTAAAGACTTTGGTGAGGTGGACACGCTTTATACAAGACAAGCCTTCATAATTAATAAAATAACGTATGGTCTCCCTTAACAAGAGCTCAGTAAGACTGAAACTGAACAAGTGGATTCCTTATTCGTAAAGCGTATAAAGCTGTCCCCGGCATACCAATGGGAACATCCACAAATAGGCTTCTTGCCTTGGGGATCTACAACACCTTCTAGGAGCTTAGGGCCGTGGTCCTCATCTCGCAGCGAGAAAGACTGAACCTCTCAACCACAGGTCGGGAAATATTACGTTGCTTAATATATCCTATACGGCCCCTATACATTGACAAGAAAATGGTGCAACTTTCCGCTCGTATCCATGCCCGAATTCATATACCGAAAGAAAAATAAATCTGTTGTACCACCGAGCCCGTCGCAACACCAGAGCCCGGCAGCTCACCAAGCAGTTCGGAACAGACCCAGACACGCTCTATACGGACGCAGCCCGCTGCGATATTCATGGCTTTTCATTGTCCGCTGATGAATCGGTACGCAGCCCATGTTTATTCACCTTTGTTTCAGCTAAGATGAACTCAGTGGACATGGCTGAAGCCTTCGGTGTAGCACTCGCCATAAAAACCAAAGACGTTATGGGACAGCAATCCCACATCCTCACGGACTCTCAAATAGCCTGTCGATATTTCACTAATGGCTGTGCGTGCGTCACCCGCGTGCGTCACCCGCCACTTAGGTGCAACACTAGACCAGGAACACTGCATAATATGGTGACCCGGACATAAAGCAGAAACGAGTAACAATAGAGCAGACAGTGCAGCTCGAGCTATTACTCACCGAGCAACCGTCCTTCGTCCAGATACCCATTTGCTACTCCAGACTCTCCACACTCCTCGATATATCTTAGAACACCAGCGTCGACTACCACGGTGATACTAACCACCCCATTCTCGGATGAGTGCAAAAGAAGTGCATGAGTGGCACCACCTGAAAATACATATCCGTAGCTGTGTTTAAAAGATGCGATGCACCCAATCGCATATGCGGGTTCTTGCCAGTGATGTGGAGGACAGCCAACACTTGCTCACATTACATGGAAATGTAAGTAAAGGCCACCTAAAATTAATACGCCTCAAATTCTGTCGAAAAAATTCACGACGGAGCAGAGGGAGACATTTCTCGACAGTGAGGAAAAGAAGGCCCAAATGGCGCTCCTGGACCAGGCGCAGCGGGCTGCTGAGGCCAGTAGAGCCCTGGACTGGGAGCACCACCCACCTGTTTGTAATCCTTGTTTGATTTTTTTCTTCTGTAATAAACGTTTTTCTATCCATGTAATAATCCTGACCTCACTTTTTCTGAACATGGCATTATGAGTTTACCACTAAATATTAACCAAAAAAATCACTAGGACGTTATGGAATCCCGAACTGTTCTTTAAAGCATTGCGCAAAATGATGTGCAAAATACTTGCATGTTTTGTTTATATGATCTATTAACAAATGAATGTTACCAGAAGAATGGGAGGTCGCTAGGGTGAAGCCTTTGCATAAATCAGGGGACAAAGCTTGCATAAAAATTACAGGCATATCTCAATAACTTCAACTACCTGAAAGCTCTTGGAGTATATCATTTACAAACATATAATTGCTTTTCTCGATCAACATAAAGTGTTAACAGACATGCAGCATGGTTTTAGAAATGGCCGTTCGACAATCACGCAGCTCGTTGAGGTCGTACATGACTTCCCTAGCACTATGAACAAGGGAAACAAACAAATGTCATATTTATGAATGTTAACAAAGCATTCGGTAAGGTCTCTCAAGTTAAACTCCTTCATAAGTTGAGCACTGTGTTAAAAATTGACAAAATCATAAGATGGCTTGCAGCCTAGCTAACTGGCCGCTCTCAGTTTGTCGATGTAAATGAAACAGAGTCTGATCTTAGTTCCTGTGAAATGTGGCGTCTCACTTCGTTTAGAGACCACTTTTCTTTTGGTTATATATCAGCGATATCATCGACAACTTATTTGTAAAACTCATGATTTACGCTGACGACTGCGGGGTTTATAGGGAACTATCAACTCAAGAAAGCAAGGTTAGCTCAACCAGGGATTCATTAGGGTAGTTTATTGAAATAAGCAATGACAAATGTGCATCAACTTTAAAAAAAGAAACTGTGTACATGCAAGTGACATAAAAAATCAGCGACTAAGAAATTGCTATGGCACGGAAGACCTTCTTTTATCAGAAGTTACTGAACATAAATACTTAGGCCTCCACATAGCAAGTGATCTCTCGTGGTCAAAACACCTTGACAAAGTGCTAGGAAATTGCAGGCGTACGTTGTTCTTCTTAAGGCATGTAGTAAAATCGTCCACACAAGCACTGCGTGTGTTGGCATGTAAAACACTCGTCGGTCCTTTTTCAGAATATGCCGCCATTATATGGAACCCGTCCACTAAAACCGGCATAGCAAAATCAGAAAGATTACAGAGAAAAGCTGCTACATTCACCTAAAGTACGCATGGTCGCACTTCAGACGCTAACCTCGTATCTCAATGTGGCCTACCTGCTATAAGTAATCGAAATTGTGCGTGTCGCCAAAATTTTTTCAGTTCATAAAAGCTGAGTACAAGATAGATACATCACATCTTGCATATAGGAAGGCTTAGGTTACCACGCACACACACTCCCTAGTAATTACTACATTCACTACGCGTGCCAACTGTTACAAGTACCTTTTCTTTCCAAGAACGATAGCCGATTGGAACAAACTGCCCGTACTACACAAGACTCACGATCACAATTTCAGTCACACCTTCAACAGTAACCAGTTTTTTTTGTCTAGCTGAGATGTCTGATGTGCTTTTTTCTTTTTTTAGTTGTGCTAAACAGAATTCCTTTATTTATATGTGGGGTTTAACGTCCCGAAACCACCATATGATTATGATAGATGCCGTAGTGGAGGACTCCAGAAATTTTGACCGCCTGGTGTTCTTTAACGTGCACCCAAATCTGAGCACACGGGCCTACAACCTCTCCGCCTCTATCAGAAATGCAGCCGCTGCTGCCAGGATTCGATACCACGACCTGCGGGTCAGCAGCTTAGTACTTTAGCCACTAGACTACTGCGGAGGGGCTAAACAGATTTTCTGCTAGATTTGAAAGTGTTTTGAATAACGTCATTCACCTTTTTTCTCCTGCTTGAAAGCGCTTGTATAAAAATAATGGTATGTTCGTTTGCCATTGTTATTTTTCTGTAGAGTTGACTTGTTATGTTCCACGCTGCCAAGGTTCTGAAAAAAAGATAGAAGTACGTGTAAATAATAATAAATAATAGACAGTTACAGTTTAGCGTCAGCGTGATAGCGTAGGTTAAGGAAATGGCGTTTTCGTGCAGCAAATATTTGTTGTGCCCAGCGTCTTATAGTTTAGCGGGATGGAGTTTGCGTAGTTTACGTGCCCCAGCTGGGATGGTGGTGCCACCTATTAGATAGTTAACAAGTTAAAGAGCAGCAAATATGAAAAGAAAACTTGAATGTTTGCCAATGCCACCCTGCGAAGCATTGCTAGAAGTTCATTTTAGCAATATCAAACGAAAATAAATATGAACCACGCACCAAACACGAAAACATTCAAGTTGCCGATTTGTTAACATCAATCTTGTAGTTATCCCGGCTGCGGTGGCTGCATTTCCGATGGCGGTGGAAATGTTGTAGGCCCGTGTACTCAGATTTGGGTGCACGTTAAAGAACCCCAGGTGGTCTAAATTTCCGGAGCCCTCCACTACGACGTCTCTCATAATCATATGGTGCTTTTGGGACGTTAAATCCCACATATCAACCAATCGATGTTTAGTTAGGCCTAGGCGCGTTCGAAATGAGAAGCTATCTCAAATACTGCGCCAACGTATCCGTAATACTCGGTCATCGACGCCAACTGAAGGCAAGCGAAGCCCCTTTGAGCAGTCGTTTGCTGTGAACAAGGTGAAATTTTCAACAACTTCGCCAAAATCACTTCGAAGTGGGCGTCCGAGAGTGCCGCCACGTTTACATACACTACGTACACCTACGCAACCACGTTAACGTGAAATCTGAAAAATACCGTGCGTACGGGAAGTGGTACGGGTGACGCACGCATCTGCGCATGCACACTTGAATTCCGGTATTACGGTACACCCGGTATGCCGGTAAGCCCGGTTAGTATACATCTCTATTATTAAATAAATATTTGATAAAATAGGCCTGTTCTTTTCCTTGCGGGTGAGTCTGCTAAGGGCACCACGAGAGTCGGTAAGGGTGACAACCTTCGATGCTGGTAACCCTTCTTGCACATACTGAAGGACGACAGCAATCAATGCGAGCTCGAATGTCACCGGTGATGAGGGGTACGGTATTTTAAACAACCGCCTGATTTCGGTTGAAGGGCCGAAGAAAGCTGCAGGAGCGCTCAGGACTACGCTGCGTACAGAAGCACCCGTAAATATTTTGCATAGTCTACGGAGTTTTCAAATAAGTGTGTCAGGGCTAATTTGGTATAGTTCCTATTAAGGTTGGTGACACTTTTTGCGCATTCCTTGAACTAACATACGAGTAGGGAAGGGACATGGGCTGCGCTCTGTAGATGTTGGCAACTGAATAGTTTCACTGAAATTGCCAGTAATGACAGTGAACAAAGCCGCCATCTTAGCCATCCGAGAAAGGGGGTGCCGGAACAGTCTGTTATGAGTTTCTTGCCATCTGTGGCTCGGGGAATATGCTCAATATGATTTAGCGCTCTCTGGTCAGCTTGCAGCATTAGCGGCAACTGGTGTGCTTCAGTAAGTAGTGGGACGAATTGTGCTTCACCAGGTAAGCCGAACATGACTTGAAGGACAACGCGATAATCCTGTTACAGCAGAGACAATAAAGCAGGCGGTAGATTCAAGACCGGCAAGGCATACATCCCGCAAGAAAATACAGGGCATCGGTAAACCTGTAGTGCCGTCTCTTGATCAATGCCATAACCCCTAGCAGTCAAGGCGGGTAAATCCTTGAACAGGGACAGCGATTTTCGCCTCACAGTTTTGACAGCTGGGCGACAAGAAAGGCGGTCATCTATGATTGCACAAAAGTTGCGGTGTTTGTGTATCCACTGTATCGGTGTGTCACCGACGTAAAGCCTGCTAAGGCTTCCAAAAGTGCATTGCCAAGGATGGTTCGTGATCGCGGCTGACTTCGCAGGTGAAATCTGTAGTCCAACTTTCACCAAGTATTCTGAAGTTTCAGTCAGAGCTCGGTGCAATATACCACGAAGACTTGGACCATGGTGTGACGAACCACTGACCCAGAGTACGATGTCATCAGGATAAATCACTATGTCTATAGGAAAGTTACATTCTTGCAATAATCGGCCTGGAAATCCTGCAAACACACTCTCGAAGAAAAGCGATCACAAGACGCTGCCTGGTGGGATGTCACATTTAACAGCGCGAGGTTCACTCTGTACTTATCCAATGCACTTTTTCATTTTGTGCACAGATAGAAAATCACGAACAAAGTGTACCATAGAACCTGAGATATCTTCATTCATAAGTGCACAAATAGTCACCCTATGTTGTACCGTGTCGAATTCTTGCTGTATGTCAAGGAATAGAACATACGCTGAGTGTCTGTTTGCTCGAGCAAATTCAAGCGTTGATACAAAATCTGCAATGCTGTCCAGGGCTGACCGGTGGCGACAAATTCTACTCATGACATGTTAGAAAAAAGTGAGCTCCTGTAACCTGGCGTCCAGACGAAACAGTAACATACTTTTCATCAGCTTCATAACATAAGTTAGTGATATTGGGCAGTATGACTTCACGTGTTGTGCAGGGTGACCAGGCTTAAAAATAGGCTGCACCACAGACGATTTGCATTCAGCCGGAATCAGACTCCTTTGCCAAACTTTGTTGTATTCGTCTAGGTGAAAAAATTGATGATAAACCTCATCCATATTTCTTAATGCTTGTTACGTAACACCGTATTCTCCTGGGGCCGTGCCAAAATAACAGAGGCTAAGTGCATGGCACAGTTCGGCGAGCGTAAATTCTGCTTCATTCATCTCACAAGGAGGCCTATATAAAATTGTTATATAATGATGACTAGCGTTGTCTCTTGGCATAAGACAGGGGAAAATATTGGCAAAATCTTCCACGAGAGTTTTCGGAGATCATCCATTCGTAATGAACAATGCTGTTGTTGTGTTCCTCCAGATCTCAGGTGTTCGGAGAGCCTTCACTATGCACCATTCACTCCCAAAAGCACTCACCATATGCAACAAGCTACACAATGCAGCCCAGCTCTTTTGATGAAGATGTTTTTTGTGCCGCCTAATGGCTGCATCTAAGCGGATATAACGTGTCCAATCAGAGCTTCTTTTAGAACACTGTGCCCTCCTGCCCTCCTGCCAGGGCAGTGTCGACAAGCACGTTGTGTCAAGAACGTAAGGTCAAGGTTTGGTTTATCCATGCTTCGCAGTTGTCGTACAGTAGCTTGCTGTAGACAAGCACTCACTAGTTTGAAGAAGTTATCTTTTGACGGCGCCCCTGCTATCAGCTGACGAAACTTGTCCCAATTTGTCAATGTGTAGGCAGCCTTCTATCTGCTGAAATAGTGCTCTGGAACCAGCAAAAAAAACACTCCAAGCCTGCGAGTAAGGCGCAGCATAGTCACAGCGAAAGATAAAAGAGTGGCATTTCAGAGCCTTTTCTAAACACTCATTGGGTAACTGCTGCAAGCCCAATTGCTCGATACCCTCTTCGTCATTATTACTATTTTTTTTTGCTGGTAAGCCGGCGTTTGCTATGCTAATTTTGTCATTCTTCTGAGAATTGTGGTATTCGCTTAACATTTGCAAGGAATTTGGTGCCAATTGTTCATGCAGCGGCTGACAACGGTGAGAAATTATGCCTGAAGTAAGTATGCGTCACAGTGAATGGGTGAACCAGAACAAGCTTTCGTAATGGGTTGGAGCATTGGACAACTTACTCGTTACGCTATTCGCATTGTCTGACGACTGGTCGTTCTTTCGCTGTTTTAAAACGCTTTATAAATGGTAATAACGCCATTGCTTTCCTGACATCAAGCCTACCTATGACAAGTTTGCCAAGAAATTCCAAGCACCGGCAGGGAAGAGGAAAAATAAGCCGCACCGATCAGCTGCGTTCCAAAATGCTCTCTGCTGGTAACAGCGTATCGGCCAACGACCGAGGATCATCGACTCCGTTTTATGATGAAGACTCAAGCTATAAAGTCGTTCCTCCACGTCTTCCGACCGGTAACGACGTTTTGAATTTTGTTTTTCTTCATGCCGACTTGAGTGGTATGCCGTACCGTGCCCCAGACTTCCGCGACGCGCTGCTTAAACTGGTGAGCACAGCGGACATTATAGGAGTTGGCCAGTATCAAATGAGCCATGTATGGATGGTTACGTGTGCAAGCAGCATGGCGAAACAGAAACTCGTCACTTGTGGTGAGCTCCGTGTAAAAGGGCTGAAGTGCATGGTGCTAGATACGGAGACCAAGAATATTAGGCTGAAACTTCGTTGGCTTCAGCCTCATCTTGAATCGCAACGTGTTGAAGAGGCGTTCCAAGCTTACGGCATTGTGAAGTCCGTTGAAAGAGAGGCATGGAGATGTGTAGGAATGGAACAATGGATGACAACAAATAAAGACGTTGCCTTGGAGCTCAAGGAAACCATCACTGTGAGCTCGATACCAGACCTTATGTCAATCTATGGCCACCAATGCCTCGTACTTATTCCCGGTAGCCCTCCACTGTGTCTTCGGTGCAAGCGAGTGGGGCATGTACGACGACAGTGCAAAACACCGAGGTGCTTGCAGTGCCAGCGTTTTGGTCACTCGTCGGATGCCTGCGTGTCGACTTATGCCAACAAACTCCGTTCTGGCCAAGGCACAGAAGACCAACGTCTGGAGCATCTTATGGATGTCACTGAGGTAATTGATGCGACAGGAGAAGCAGCGCGAGAAGCAGAAGGTGCCTTAAAGGAAGCGGAACAGTTGTGCATGGATACCCTTGGCATGCAAAATAACACCGCTAACGACGCCAGTGAAAGCATAAATGAATGCAATGCTGCTGACGAACAAAACTTGGAGGGCCTTGAAGACAAGCCTCCTGACAATGAGGAACAAGAAGGAATGGATTGCAGTCAGACAAGGAAGCGTCAGGCACCGGTCATCGATGAAGCAACAACGAGTGCGCCAGACACGACAAAGCAAGTGTCTTTGTGTGGTCCACGTGTCCCCTTCTTTGGGGACCGAGAGACGCGCCGCCTATGCCAGCGTCCTGAGGAAAGTGCTCCTAAAAAGTGCAAAGGAGGTAAAGCCACGGGTTGCCCTGTGGCTAAAGGTGACCTACAAAAGTTCTAAGATATCAAAATGGCTACCGCGCTAACGTTTCCCATGTGTGTAGCGACACTCAACGTACGTGGCTTGAGGAATGTAAGGGGTCCGTGGCAGCTGCGCCACGTGCTTGAGCAGTACAACATTGATGTACTTGCAGTGCAAGAGACTAAGATTTCCGCTGCTCGTGGCGCCGATTTTGCACTGGAAGTTTTCCGTGATTACAATTTTTACATCAGCCAAGCAAGAGGTGCATGCGCTGGATGCTTTTTATTAGTTAGAAAGCACTTGAATCATATTTTGACGTCACTACATGTTGATGAGGAAAGACGCCTCATTTGTTGCGACTTATCCTTTCATTCCCATAATTGGAGGTTTATCTGTGTCTATGCTCCCTCCGAAGTGAATGAAAAGAATTCTTTTTTCCTTTCTTTAACTTCGCTACTAAACATTGACATAACTTTGGTAGTTTTTGGATACTTTATTTGAGTTTGTGACGCTAGAGATCATTCATAAATAACAAATCGTTATGATGCAAGTGCAGCCTTATTGCAGAAACTATTGAATGACCACAATTTAAGAGATGTGGGAGCGTATCCACCTTCCTCGGTGAGGTTCACGCACCTTCAAGGCATCTCTCATGCGCGGCTTGACCGTGTATATGTATCTCTAAGCTTATGGTCTCACATTCATAATTATGCTGTAAAGCCCACATTTTTTACAGACCATTGCTTGGTCACTGTTTCTTGGGGTCATAAAAATTTTCGTAAAACCCATTTAAACTGGGACCTATGGAAGCCTAACGTACAGTTGTTGCACGAAGATTGTTTTGTTAAAATAGTAAAAGAATCGGTACAAGAGGTAACAGAGTGTCGACAGCTGCCAATTTTCGCTCAATGGGAAAGGTTCAAAGAAAGAGTCAAGTATCAAGCAATTAGTATTTCATGCGAAATAGCGCAAAAAAAGCTGAAAAGCGCCATCTTTATGAATTACTTCATAAGCTCCATACTTTTGAAAGTCAACAGCCGGGATTTTACGGGGACGAGATAAATGTGATTCGAGCACAGATACAAAAACATGATACAGTTTCATACAGAGGAGCTAAGATTCGTTCCCGTGTTACCCATTTCACTGAAAAGAAACCCACTGAAAAATCCCTCGGGGATGAAAATAGATATGCACTTTCTAAACAGATACTGCAAATTGAGTCGCGGGGTTCCCTTTGCACAGAGACATGTGAAATAAGAGCCTCATTTGAAGATTATTACAAATGTTTGTTCACCGCGGCTGAGCTTCAGGAGAATTTTGAGGAAGAAGCTAGCCACTTCATTGCCCTTGTGCCTCAGTTACAAGATAATGATAGACTCACTGTAGAGGGGCCAATAACCAGAGAGAAAATTAGATTTGCAATAACAACGTTGCAGAAAAACAAAACTCCTGGCTCAGATGGCCTTAGTGGCGAATTTTACATAGCTTTTTAGGAACTTCTGATTCCTTTCCTTGAGCAACGTTTTAAAGAGGCTTATGACCGTGGTGAACTTCCTCCTTCTTTCTGTCAGAGCCATACAACATTAATCCTAAAAAGTGCTGATCCTGACGCATTAAAGGGAGTTAACGAATACAGGTCTATATTGGTATGTAAGGTTGACTACAAAATATTTGATAAATTGTTGACAAATCGGTTACAGACAGTGATTACTAAATGTGTAGGTGACCAGCAAACATGTGGAATTCGTGGTCGCTCTATACAGACAAACATTCATAATGCACTTTCAGTTCTTGAGTGTATAGGTGGTAGCATGGACCAAGTAACCCTCTATCAAATAGACCTTGCAAAAGCATTTGATAAGGTACATCATGCTTTTTTGTTCCGGCTCCTAAGACACCTGCAGTTGGGTGATGTACTATACAATGGTATCTCACTCTGTTTTAAGAAGTGCAAAACTAGGCTAATTGTAAATCGCACACTTTCCAAAAATAGTAGAGTTAAATTCATCTGTACGTCAGGGATGTCCGCTGTCACCTTTGCTTTTTGCAATTTATCTGGAACCATTATGTTTAAGTGTGCTTCTAAAGTCCAGCATAAGAAGTTACCAATATGATGCTGAGGAAGTTCCAGTTCTAGCTTATGCAGATGACATTGCCTTCTTTTGCGCTGATAAACCCACCGTTTAAGAAGCAGTCAACACTATTTTACGTTTCTGTGAAGTCGCTGGCGCAAGCACAAATTTTGATAAAAGTAGTGAATTCTGGCTAGGAATGTGGGCTACAACTCCTTCGGTCTTCGCAAATATTCATCAGATTGACACTCTTATGAAATACCTTGGTGTGCCTCTCGATAACTATTGTTACAGCGGCCCACACTGGACTGCTGCGATAACTACGATCCGCCGAAAGGTGGCAACATGGCACGGACGGGAGCTTTCCATTTTTGCCAGAGCGAAAGCGTGCAATGTATTTCTTGTATCGAAGCTTATTTATATTCTGAAGGTGTTGCATTGCTCTCGGGTACACATGCAAGGCTTTCATAGAATATTTGCGTGCTTTATTTGGAGCTCTTCCTGGGATTCCCTGAGAAGAGACAATCTTTTTCTTCCACTCGAAAACAGTGGCCTCGGCCTTGTGCATTTGTTCGTGCGACAGTTGGTGTTGCGATTTTTCTACCTCAATGATGTGTGCCACCCATTTCTATTAGCGGTTCTTCGTAACCGTCTATGTTACCACCTTCCTTTTATTCATGTCACAACAAACGTTGCTATGGAATTGCCGTTGCGGGGATTCTTAAAAGAAATTGTTGATACTGTCAGTTTTTGAAAGCCAGGTTTACCTTAGAGTATTTGTATAATAGTGACAGAACAAATTTAACCACTGCACTTGTGAATAACATTTTCCCCGAACCTGTTTATCGAAGGCCATATTCGCTTCTGTCTGGTCACGATGTATTATTTCGTGTACGTAGAATGTGTATATCTCCTTCACCAAAAACATTTTTCTTTAAGCTGCACATTTCCACGGTGCCAGTCGAAACGTGGCTGAATGAAAAATCAATATACGTACCCTGGACAGTGAATTTTAGACTCTGCAAACAACCTGAGACTATAGAGCATTGTTTTATTCATTGTCGTGATGCTTTTTATTTTTGGGACATACTAAAAAGAACGTTAAGAAAAGAACTTCCAATCACAGCCCATGGTATTAGGTTCCTTCCGTTAAAAAAGAGTCTCACTGATAGTACTCCTTACGACTTGTTTATGTTGTTGGAACTTTATTCATTATGGAAAAGTCGCATGATCGGTATACACGCCGAGCCACTACGGTCGACGAGATCTGCTTCCGAGAAGCAGCTGCTCAAGTGCGCAGTGTTGTCGAGGCTTTTGACTCTGTTCCGGAGTGGCTTCCCGTTCTTGACGCTTGTGTGTGTTTGCCTGACTTCTGATGTACCTCTGCACATTGTTATGTGGTCGAGACGTGGACAAAAAGAGCATACTGCATGTCGAAAATCGAAAATGAAAATGTTTATTTGACCGAACTTGTGGCCGGTAAACAGAGTCAGATTAGAGCGTTAGAAACTGACACTGACACCGATGAACAGAGAGTGGGCCGTCAATCGAATCATCGTCGTTGGAACGTGTCAGATTTTATACATCACGCAGCAAACTTTCCAGGCTTATCATCCGTGGTCGCGGAAGCTCTTGAATAATCTTGAGCGTTCTTGTCTTGTGTGCAATCTTAATGAAGTGATCTAATACAAACGAAAAGGTTCTCGAAAACTGACACGGTTTCTGCGCAGAATATAACTGATGGTCTTTGTGGGTTTAAACCAAGCGCATAAAAAACGCCTGCGTGGAAGGCGCAGCACAGTCACAGCGAGAGCTATAACTGAGCGACCTTTCAGAGCCTTTTCTAAATGTAGATGTAGATGTAGTTCCTAAAGTTGTTGCAAACACCAACCTTGGGGGATCGGCCAAGAATCAGGTAGCTTAGCAAAAAAAGCGAAAGTATATATTTAAATACTTGCTAAAAGAAAATTAACAGGAATATAGATTTTTTTGTAAACTAGTTCTGAGTAAAAACAATTTTATGAATAATTTCCTACTGAAGGAGCAATAAATGATCACTATCAAAGAAAATTTTTTATAGCCTACATGGGTTAGCTGAGAACCTTTGGGTAACATTCATTGGGTAACTTCTGGAAGCAGGCTAGCTGAGTGCCCACTACAGCAACACTAATTATAATTTGTAGGTAGAAATTCAGCATTCGCTGAGTTAATTTTCGTCATTCTACTTAGAAGAGTTCTCCCCACTAAACACTTCGAAGTACTTTTGTGGCAACGGTTGACGCAGTGGCTGACGACGATTAGGAATTATGCCTGAAGACGGTATAGTATATAGCTGAGAAAAAACAAGCTTTTGTTATGGATTGGAGCATGGGACGACGCACTCGTTACGCTATTCGCATTGTGGGCTGCCTCGCTCTTCTTTTGCTGATATAAAGCGCTTTATTACTCATATTACCGCGATTACTTTCCCGACATCAAGCCTGCTAGGGCAAGTTTGGGAACAAGTGCCTATCACCTTGTGGCTCAGTTACAAGATGACAGATTCACTGTTCGTGGGCCTGTAACCAGGGAAGAAAGTAGATCGGCAATAACAATGTTGCAGAAGAACAAAGCTTCTTGCCCAGGTGCCCTTAGTGGCGAATTTTTCATGGCAGTTCAAGACGTTATGATACCATTTCTTGATCAACTTTTTAAAAAGGCTTGTGAACGTGGTGAACTTCCTCCTTCTTTCCATCAGGGTCATACAACTTTATTCCCAAAAAGTACTGATCCTGCAGCAATAAAAATAGTTAACAAATATAGGCCTATATTTTATGTAACGTTTCCTATAAAATACTTGCCATATTGCGAACGAATCGGCTACACACAGTGATTTCTAAATGTGTAGGTGACCACCAAACATGTGGAATGCGTGGTATCTATACAGACAAACATTTTATTGCATGGTCAGTCCTTCGCTGTATTGTTTAAGCATGGACAAAATAGCTCTCTTTCAAATAAATCTTGCTAAAGCATTTGATAAGGTGCAGCATGCTATTTATTCCACCTCTTCAGATATTTGCATTGGGTGATGTATTGTACAATGATATTTCACTCTGTTATGAGAAGTGCACAACCAGGCTAATTGTAAACCACGATTTTTTAATACAATTGAGTTAAATTCATCTGTTCGTCAGGGGTGTCCGCTCTCGCCTTTGCTCTTTGCCATTTATGTAGAACCATCTTCTATAAGCGTGCTTGGAAATTATAGCATAGTAGGATACCAACATGATTCCGAGAAAGCTCAAGTTCTCGCTTATGTACATGACATTGCCTTTTTTTGCGTTGATAAACCCAGTGCTCAAGGAGCAGTCAACAATACTTTACCTTTCTGTGAATTCGCTGGTGCCAACATAAATTTTGATAGAAGTAGAGGATTCTGGCTAGGCATGTGAGCCCAAGCTCCTTCGGTCTTCGCAAAAATTCATTGAAATAGGGCTCCTATGAGGTACTTTGATGTACCTCTGAAAACTATCGTAACAGCGGCCCTCATTAGACCACTATTATACCTACGATCCACAGAAAGGCGTTATCATGGCACGGAGGAGAGCTTTCCATTCTTGCGAGAGCGAAAGCGTGCAATAGATTACTTGCGTCAAAGCTTTTCTATATTTTGGAGATGTTGCACTGCTCTCGTGTGCACATACAAGTCTTTCCGCGGATATCGCCTGCTTTTTTGGAGCTCTTCCTGAAAACTCATGAGAAGAGACATTCTATATCTTCTGCTTGAAAAGGGTGGCCTCGGCCTACTGCATTTGTTTATGCGACCGTTGGTGTTGCGATATTCTTTCTTCATGAATGTGTGTAACCCTTTCTTTTTGCGGTTCTTCGAAACCTCTAGTTACCACTTTCCTTTTATTCTAGTCACAACAGATGATGTTAAAGAATGGACGTTGTGGGTATTCCTAAAAGATATTGTTTATACTGGCAATCTTTCAAAAGCCATCACTTATATGTAAAGTTTAATGTCCCAAAACCACTTTATGACTATAAGAGATGCCGTAGTGGAGGACTCCAGAAGTTTTGGCCACCTGGGGTTCTTTAACGTGCACCCAAATCTGAGTACACGGGCCTACATTTCTGCCTCCATCAGTAATGCAGCCGCCACAGCAGTGATTCTATCCCGCGACCTGCGGCTCAGTAGCCGAGTACATTAGCCACTACACCATCACGGTGGGCTTTTGGAAAGCTAGATTAAGTTTAGAGCATTTGTATACTATTGACAGAACAAAGCGAACCACTCGGCTTGTGAAAAAGATTTTCTCGGAACCCGTGTATCGAATGCCAAATTCGATTTGCCTGGTCACGTTTTGTTATTTTGTGTACGTAGAATGTGGATATCTTCTTCGGCAAAAGCTGTGGAATTAAACCGAACGCTTCCAATCTGCCAGTAAAAATGTGGCTGAATGAAAAATCAATATATGTGCCATGGACAGTGAATTATAGACGTTGCAACCAGTCTGAGACGATGGAGAATATTTTCATACACGGTCGTGACGCATTTTATTTTTCATACATTTTAAAAGAACAATAAGAACTTCCAGTCACAGCTCACGGTATTAGGTTCCGCACATCCAAAAAGAGCCTGACTGAGAATGCTCCATATGACTTTGTTAATCATTTATAGGTCGCATGATTGATAGACACGCCGAGCCACCACGGTCGACGAAATCCATCTTCCGAGAAGCAGCTGCTCAAGTGCGTAGGGTCGCTGAGACCTTTGACCCCGTTTTGGAGTGGCTTCCCCTTCTGGACGGTTGCGTGTGTTTTCCTGACTTCTGATGCAGTTTGTTGTGTGTGAGGATTATTGATGAGAATTTCATGCATTAAAGAAAAAAAACCAGCGGGGCTTAGTGGTACAATTCTGTGCTGGCATGCAGTGGTCCCGCGTTTGAGCCCCACTTTGTCCTTGGTACTCGTTTTTTTTTCTCATTTCGCGATAGTGGTTACAGACACTGGCGGCGGCGGACAACAACGGCACCGCGCGTTACCCGAGTTTTGATCTCATAACATTTTTCGCTGTAAAACAAGCTTGTGTAATGAATTAGAGCATTGAACGACGCACTCGTTACGCTATTCTCATTGTGTGACGCCTCGTTGTGCTTATGCTGTTCTAAAACGCTTGATGAGTCATATTAACATGATTCCTTTTCAAACATCAAGCCTGTATAAAGCAAGTTCACGAACAAGTCCGAAGCACCAGCATACTTCGGTTGTAGAATATTGCGCTGACACGCAGCAGACCCAGGTTTTAGCCGCACTGTGTTGTTGATTCTAGGCTTTTTTTATTGCGATAACAATTTTATGGACACTCTACGCTGAATATTACCGCCGGCGTCAACGTGGACGTCGGCGTTGATGACGTGCACGGTATATGTATACGTATTTATATATACTAAAACGGAAGAAAGGAAAAAAAATCTAGAAAAAAAAGACTCCGGCGCGTGGAATCGAAATTGTGACCTCCGCGTCATGAATGCGAGGCTTTAACCACTAAGATATTGAGGGGTACCTCATGCAGCGGCCAAACGGCAAGCTATTTACATATACCACTTACCGAGGTTGGCGGACATCTTGAGGGAGCTATCGTGTTTTAAACATTATCAGCAAGATGGCGCATTGAGCGCGCGGGAGCTCTCGTCTCTCACGCGTACTTTGGCCCGCGGAGAGGAAGGGAGTGAATGACCTCTCGTGCGCCCCTATCTCCCGGTGGGGAAGATCCTACGGTTTGGCTGCTGTTGGGCTTTCACTGATATAATTATGTTGTAGCTACAGGGCGCACAAAGGTCACTGCATTCGTTGCACAGCCTCCGTTTGAGAAAAAGGCGCGCTTTTCAGACACAACGAAGTAACATCTGAGACGCTAATTTACGTTCTTCTTTACCTCTGAGTACGTTTGTTGTGTTATTTGAGCATAAAAAGCGTGGTACGTTTTGATCTGCTTGCCATTCTGCGCATGACCTTCAAATTTGCTGCTATCACGTTCATCGCTTCGCCTTTGCAGCAAAGCTGTGACATTTCTTATTTCGCGATAAAGGTTACGAACACAGGTGGCAGCGGACAACTACGGCGCCACGTGTGACCCAAGTTTTGATCTTATAACAGCTCTCGCTCTAATAAAACTCGTGGTAATATTCTATTTTCACGGCGAAGAGTCACCTATCCTATTTACTCCGCAATCAGAGAATCATATCGCTGGCGAGAAGGGCGAACGACGAAGATAGAATAAGGCACACAAACAAACCCCCATACGCTACCAACTGCACTTTATTGTGGCAAAGAACGTAAATTAACACGTAAGTATCATATTCTGCTCAGTAACAATATTAAGGAAAGTAGAAACAGAGAAATATGTATATACCATAATGCAAGAGGCTGTGAGCGAAATTGCTTGGTATGGCTAGTTGCAGAAAAGTATGCAAGTTGTCGTCACCCATTAAAACACACAGGTCTTCATGTTATGCGCTGCGGCCCTGTGATATGGTAATCCAAGTAGCTGATAAGTCAACTTTTCAAGGAATCGGTTAGGCATCAGTGTTGTCGATTTAAGATACATTTGCCGATTCCGCTCTTGCTAGAGCTACGGCCCAGGCTCCCAGTCTTTGTTTTCAAACTGCATTGACATGAGCATCCGCCCCCATGGCATCCGGACGAGATTCCATTAGAAAAGCACATGCATCGCTGGAAGAATAGATAATTTATAAAAATAAATGAAAGAAATTGAGAATCACACATCAAGTGAAATCATTCTCCTTGTGTCTCAGGATTTTGGAAAAAATTGTATTTCAATCAATTTTTTCAGGACAACGCTCTTGATGAATCTATTCTTAAAAGCACTCTCCTTAATAATTTGCTTTTATACTTCAGCAAACATGTTACAAGTAGCCGCTGACGATATGCACACAATAATTTCTAGGACCCTTTCTCAAGCAACCCTGCATTTCTGGAGATTTACAGCCAACAATCTATTCACCAGTAATGCTATTGAAACAAAGCCATTTAGTCACTTACATGAGTGTTATTTTTAAACTGGTTATAAACTTCACAATGAACTTCAAAAGATTCTGGCATGATGCTTTTCAGAAAAGCTAATAATTAATCTAATAAACGAAAGTCTAGCTTTTAAGAACAGGTAAAAATCTTTTCTGACATACCCGACGTAAGTTTGTGTGGTCATGTCATGCCTCTTGCAACGTACTCTTTTTGGCCATTAGGTTAGGTTATAACTCCCAAAATGTCTTTCAGCGGACGTGTTTAAACTCAGCCGAGCACCATGTGGTCTTAACAGAGAACTCTCATTATGAAAGGCCTCTAGATCAAATGACATCTCACGTCACCTGGCAACGCCGCGTTGGAGAAGGAAAAGTAGGAAGGAAGAAGAAAAGTAGAAAGGATAAAAGGAAGTAAATAACAGAATAATAAAATCTTTTCACGAGACGAGATCGGATCCCACGTACCCATGCACCAAATGTGAGCGTCGTAAGCATTCTGATATTCAGGCACGCTTGCAGAACAAGCAATTATGGGAACCATATGATTGGGGAGAGCAAGAAAGAGCACAGAGAGGGAGAGACAACAAAATTCACAACATATCCACGAAGTGAATGATGACGAGTGGGGCGAAGCGTCCGTTAGCCCGTTCGTGCTTCCGTCCGTCGGATCGTTCTTGCCTCAGTGCGTCCACGCGACCATCCATGCGTCCATCCGTGCGTCCGTTCATCTGTCTCTTCATGCGTCTATCCGTTCATATGTCCGCGCGTTCATTCATCCGTCTATCAGTCTGCTACTTTGCCTGTCTGTCCACCTGCCCGTCCATCCGCGCGTTCGTCCGCGCATTTATCCAGTGAACACTACAAGTGCCGCCATCTCCCATCTCGCATCCCCTGTGGCACATACCCGTACTAGAGCAGGCATGTGCCACCAGTGGCTGCGTACTTCACCAACAACAAACCCCAAGGGATGTATTGACCCCGGACCCAAGGAGCTCCACCCTTAAAACGCAAAAAAAACGTATGGTAGCATGATTACTGTGAAATCTGAGGGAGTGCGTAGTTAGGCACCGAGCAATTCCCGTTAATACAGTTCCCAGTGTTTCGTTTTTCAAAGCGTCAACTAGATCAATGCTTCCGGCTAGCGTGTAAGATTCCCAGGCAAGAGTGAGAATTGTTTTAGGGCAAATGGAAAGTTCGGTGTGCGGCGTGTGCGCTACTTATCGTTGTACTTTATCGACTTCCTGCTTGTACCAGCAGTTTAGACACGTGTCGTTTGCAGAAAACGCCATCATCTTGTTTCTTCCTTGAACTGAAGTGTCCGTCTAAAGCCGCTTAGAGGACAAATGGCGTGCTTTTCAAGGTGGAGGAGCCCTTTCTTGCGTGGTGCCAAAGATAGCCTCATGTTTCACAAACGTGTTAAAATATTTCAAGTTGTAGTGGACAGTGTTCTTAGCGTCCGCCTAAAAGACAAAGAGACGGGGAAGCTTGAATAGCATGGCCGTGACATCAGCTTGGTCACGCGAGAAATTAATGTTTCATTGTTTGAGCCTGCTGTTCCAAGAAGTTGGTGACCAGGACGCAGTGTGCGAGCTTCTCTAGTCTTATCGTTTTTTTCCATGAACGCCAAGCACATTGTACATTACAACTTGAAATAATAAAAAACAATCGTGAAACATGTGGTTGCTTTTGGCACATCACGAAAAAAAGAGCTCCGCCTTGCGAAGCGCCAGATTTTTTCTCTTACAGTCTTTGTCAATACGACTTTGTTATCAACGTTTTAAATAGATGTCTGGCATCAATTTTCTCAATTTTCTAGGGCATCAAGTCGATCAACGTAACATCCAGTCCACTGAATCCACGTTCAAGTCATTAAAGATTAGCCCCAACAATCGACCACAAGAAATTGCGCAAATTCTTTCGCCTAATCAACTACGACCACCATTTCATTCCTCATTGTGCTTCTTTATTGCAGCCCCTTCACAGTCTGTTCTAAAAAAAAACGCCACCAAGCACGCCTATACTAAGAACGAGGGCTACCTGAAGTTCTTTAACCACTGCCTAAAATGCTCTCGTGTTCACTACTCTTCTCGTGCACCCGAAGCCTGATGCACCAATTGCTTTTATGGCGGATGCATCCGACATAGCTGTTGGCGCTGTTCAGCGGCTGGTTGACAACACTTGGCAATTCAAATCGTTTTTATCGAGGGATCTGACAGGGCAAGAAACTAGTTACAGCACTTTTGACCGTGAACTCCTGTCAATCTACCTGGCAGTCCACACATTCCTTCACAACTTTGAAGGTCGCCAGTTCTGTGTTCTCACCGAGGACAACGCACTGATTTATGCTATTACATGCAACAGTTCCTCACACACCTCACGCACTATTCACCTGCTTGCCTATACTTACGAGCTCACAACAGACATTCGGCACATTATTGCTATCATTATTCATGTTGCTGGTGTTCCGTCACGAATTAACATCAACGCAAGTCAAGTACATTGTTGCGGCATCGACTTCATGTGCCTAGCTACTTCTCAGCGCACAGACGCCGAACGTCCTTCACTGCGATCTACGAGCAACTTCCTGGCTTCAAAGTGGCGTTACTATCTGGCTGTGGCTATGCCGTGATTGGGGACGTGTCTACAGGTCAGCCTTGACCACATGTCCCACAACAATTCTGACGACAAGTTTCTCACGCTCTACACTGCTGGTCGGGCCCAAGGATGCGAGGTGCTCAAAAACCTTTAGCTCCGTATGAATACTGATGGCTCTTGCTAGGCACGGTCGTGTATCTGTGCCAGCACATCAAGGTAAATCGACACATTATCAGCGCGCCGAGTCATTTCCACCACCAGACGTTCATTTCATGTACAAGTAAATATGAGAGGTCCACTACCACTGGCCGTGAACCAACGTTTATATACTGACACGTATACCGATTCACCCGCTGGCTGGAAGCGACCCCGCTAGGCAATATCGCTGCAGGATTTGCTACACAGACTCTCGTGCCCCCCTGGATCGCTCTTTGTGTCGTGTCACACACCATAACGACAGACCAAGAGAGAAAAAAGGAATCACCCCTCTTTTGGCTTCTCTCTCGGCTTCTAGGAGAAACACGCATAGAAACTGGAGCCCACCACTCCATAGAAGAGTGGAAGTTTGGGCTAGTTGGTATGACATGACGATAGTTATAGCGCGAGAACAGAACGACAACAAAGAGACAAGAAGGACGCTCTTCTCCCTCGTGCCCTGCTTGTCTCTTTGTCGTCGTTCTATTCTCGTGCTATAACTATAGTCTACCACCCCAGTTCGAGCAGCATGGTAATATCATCAGAATGCACAATTGGGCGAGTTGATGTGCTTCGATCCTTAACGGACATCGAGCACGACAAAAACGGGGAAGAGAATAGAAGAGACAAACTACAGCGCTGGCTCGCAACTAAATTGTATTTAAAGAACAAGCGGCGTAAAGAACATCCGGAAAACCTAAGAAAATACACAAACATCGCGCATACTCAGTGTGACAAAACACAACAAAAGGCTATGTGGCTGACGATACGTGCCAGCTATTTGTGAGGTATGATACTTCTGCATCTACTAGTACTAGGGAAGCCCCGCCATGGTGGTCTAGTGGCTGAGGTACTCGGCTGCTGACCCGCAGGTCGCAGGATCGAATCCCGGCGGTGGCGGTGGCTTTTTGATGAAGGCGAAAACGCTGTAGGTCGGTTTGCTCAGATTTGAGTGCACGTTAAAACCCCTGGTGGTTGAAATTTACGGAGCCCTCCACTACGGCGTCTCTCATAATCATATAAGGATTTTGGGATCATAAACCCCACATTTCAATTTATAGGGTTGGGGAAGGCTGACTGATACAATTATCCTCTTCTGGTGGCATGCAAAACAGCTTCTATAATTTCCTATGAGCGCTGGTCTTTATGGCAACGCTAGATTTCTCTTTTATCAAATTAAGATTTACTAGCATTTTTTTGGCATTGGCCAAATGAGAGCCCGAGCCACTTATGTCATTACGCGCGTGCACTTGGATCCTTATGGTTGCACACCGACTACTTTGCCATGTGTAAAGTTGTTGCAAGAAGATGAAATCTTGTATACTGCATTCGTTCGACAATCTACGTACCTATTCCTATGTTTTACCGCGCAGTTTTGCCATTTGTCACGTTTTTCTCCGATTAATTTTCTTTGCACAGCTGGTCATACCTGCTGTCTCTTTGGCTAACCTTGAATACAACATCCACTTGGTACCTACTACCCACATTTTTATTCCCATGCGACAGCCTATGCACGTAATGAATCAAAGGTAAATAATATGTAGTTGCCGTGTGACTATCTCCTGTTGCCTTCTTAGCTTTTACTTTGCTACTTTTTCGCAAGCCGTCGTGATCACTCGTTGATGGTATCCTGCTTCTTTAACTCTTGAAACCTGTTTCTTCAAGCAATGTTGCATTTTGTGGTAGCAAGTTTTTAACAATAAAGCCTGAATGTCTGCTACACTAATGTGACTTTTCACAACTTTAGAGTGATTAGATGAGAGTGCAGGCAATGGCTAATCTGCTCTAGGGAATACTCCTGACAAACGTGATATCCCACCGGATATTCTTCAATTTAGAAATTGAAATTCATTTTCAGCAATACATACTTGAAACTGGGCACCTACCACAACCCTTAAATACATTTAAGACATCAATTACTTTTCTTTGTGCATCACTAATCTTGACAATAACTAAAAGTTATCTACATAACAGACAACTTTAACAACAACGTCTCCGATAAACTACTCTACATTTTTCAACCAAATATGCTGAAAGTGTTACTAAAACTGGCGCAATGCTAGATCTATTGCACACTCCCGATTTTTCTCGAAAAACTTTTCTGCACCAGGCGACAAGCGTAGAATTTTATAAAAAGACAAAACTTGTATAAAAGTATCGACGGAAACAAGGCATTTGTTAACAAGCAATTGTTCATAACTATCATCAGTATTACAACTTTTATGCCTTCCATTAGCGTATTGTGTGGTAAAGAATAATACATATTCTGTTCTAAATACCAAAACCAATAGCATGCCCTGAATTGCAGCTTTTCAGAAAATTTCCCCATGGCGCCAGAGTTAGGAAAACTAAGTGGGTCATGAAAAGTGAGTGCCAACAGGTAAAGCTGAAGCCACTGCAATACTACGCATTTCTAGTGTTCACTTCCGATACATTGGCTCTAAAGATAACATCAGGTTTGTGGGATTTTAGTGCTATAGTTTGTCTTTTCTATTCTTGTTCCCGTTTTGTCACGGTAGTATTCTTTTAAGATGGAAGCATGACAGAACGCTTCCACCATCCATCGAAGGCATCACTGTGTGCGCAAGACTAAACTATTCCGTGGACAGAGTGCCTGTCTGTAGTTCTACTTGTTCTCGCACCACGGTGAAAGAAGACAGTGCTGATGCGCTGAGCTGGACTACGTCGAGCGACATCAGTTGAGATATGGTCGTATGTCGACCACCTGCTATAACTGCTGTGGCTACTATTGTACCACTGCCACTTCGTCATGATTGCTAAATTGTTTGTGAGCCTGTCATTGCTTCACACCATCTTTGTCTTCATTGGTTATAATGAAGCTTGTACTTTATTACAAGTGCCTCATGACAGTCCATTTAAAATCCCCAACGTAATCTTAAGTAGTTTACACTCTTTGTTAACAAATGGGAAAAGACGATTTCTATACACTGTTTGAGTCCAGCGCACACGGATGCTGGCAACGCCATTTCAAGCAGATAGACCACTAACGCGATGCCTTTATCACTTGCGGGGAGCCATATAGCGAAGTGCGTTTGTGGTGTTCACGTAGAAGAATAAAAAACATAGAAGCTCAAACATCAAGGCCGTGGGATCAGTTTAGTGACCTGAAAAATAAATTTTTTTAGCGTTCTATTCCCACAACTCAATATTTTCGGCTGCTTCATCATTATTTTAACATTTACTCTATTTAGACCCTGTTCGTTCATGTCAGGCCACGCTTGAGCATTGCCAATATTTTTATGACCTGTATTGAATGCTTCATTGTGAGCCTGATTCAGGCCACTTGAGATCCTTGGATGAGTGGCAAACAGGGTTCGTAAAATGCTTCGCTTTTAAAATATAAAGCTAGACACAGAGAAACATGTTAAAACAGAGGGAGAAAAGAAGCAAAAGGGTAGCCTTGTACACTATACTATAGAGATGGGGGTGGAGAAGGAAGTTAGCTTGAGAAGGGGTGGTGTCAGGAGCAAAAAAAAAACAGAAGGAAGGAGGGTACGGAGTAAGGCATAGTATAGCCAGAGTCCTTCAAAGCTTTTGCTGGCCATGACGCTTAGGCGAAAGTTTGATATAGAGACAGGAGCGACCGCTAGGGGCCCCCTGCTGCTCACAACATACTTCATCAAAAGTGAGGCAAACACACACAAGGGTCCAGAAGGGGAAGCCACTCCGGAACGGGGTCAAAAGTCTAAACAACACTGCGCACTTGAGCAGCTGCTTATTGGCAGACGGATCTCGTCAAGCGTTCTTCGACATTTAAAGGCCAAGCTATTTATATCTTTCACTCACCGTTGCTGATCGGCATCTCGGGGGAAATAATTGTGTTTTCAGCATTACCAGCAAGATGGCGCAATGAGCGCACCACCACACTGCGCAGAAGCGCACGCTCTCATCTCCCACGCGAACTGTGCCCCGTTTAGAGGATGGGAGCCATGCACCCTCGCGCGCGCTTATCTCGCGGTAGGGAGGAGGGGAGGATCCTAAGTCTTGGTTGGCCTCAGGCTTTACCTGGAATGATTGTGTTGCAGTAACCAGGCACAAAAAAGCCACTGCTATCATTGCAGTCTCTGTTTGCGAAAAGCGCGTGCTTTTCAGACACAGCGAAGTAAAAACTCCTACGTCTAATTGTGTGCATCTGCACCTGCGAATATGTTTTGTGCGTCATTTGTGCGTGAGAAACGCAGGGCACGTTTAGATCTGCTTTCCATATTGCACGTCACCTTCCAATTTGTTGCTATCGCTTTCATTGCTTCGCCTTTGTGGCAAAGCTGTGACCTTGTTTTCTTTCGTATCTAGTGAAAATTTAGGTACAACCTGGAGTTCTTCAACGACTTTGGCGGTTCTTAACGCGTCGAGGAAGTGCAGCTTGCAACTTGCCGGAGGTGTCAACATTTGACGTAACAAGTTGTCTTCTCGTGCTCAAGACCTACTGATATCGGAAATTCACTTTTCACGCTTTTGCAGCTTGCGCAAGATTTGTATAGCATTGTGGTGCAACCTCTCTTGCGTCATCACCCTAGCAAACTTCTATCGGAAGCCCTGAAGTCTCTGTTGCATGCAACAGATGTATGCCTTGATTTTTTCAAGCTGTGATGAGCTGCATGTAGCTACGTTTATTCGGCATATCACCTCTACACTTTTGGTCGTCTCAGTGATGTATAAACGAGAACGGTGAGCATTTCACTCGTCTGGCTTCCAAACTACCTACTGTCCCGAAAGTAGGAATAGGCGGCCGGTATGGCGACCTTCGTTACATGCGTTATGATTCATTGAAACTATGTCAAGAGGGTTCGTGCACAATTCATTGCAGCCTTCTCAGTGTCAAGCTCGCTGAAGGTTCTCGTCGACGCTTGCAGGCGGGTGAGCTCTGAATATTTTTGCACTATACAAATACGCCATGATGCTGTTGAAAATCTTCCGCACAGCGTTGCCAAAATTTTCATAACGTCGCGCGGTGACTTGACAACGCCTCCGATCAGCCAGTAGTCCACGCGAACGATGTCATTCTCATCAAAGTGAACACGTGAAAATTCGGGAAAACAAGTGGGAAACCAACAGTTTCTTGTCACGGCATTGCGTGCTTACACATTTTCCGTCGATCACTGCAGGCAGCGAGAACTCAAGTACTTTTTCGGCAGTTCTTTTGTAACCGGATCGACAACCACGTATTCAACAGGTATACGGTATTCTTCCCGATCTTCAGGCACATCACACTAAACACAATGGTAATCATGTGGTAACAAACTATGAGATGGCAGGCCACGGTATTATGCATTGACCACTTAGCGGTGCCAGCAGCCAGCTTCCACCCGGTTGGCCTAATGCCCCGCGCAGCGATGCAGCGTCGCCGTGCAGCCTCCGCTCACAGCACTGAAAGCTCTCACATAGAGTTACGGCGAAGCTTCATGACCAGCAAAAGTATTCAAGGACTCTGGCGTAGCCTCGTATATTATTGCAAGGAACTGGTTGGAAAGTTAGTGTAAAGAGAACGTGGTATGTGAGAGTGACGACGAAGAAAATCAGGAGGATAGAGAGTAAGGCATAAAACAACTTTGTAGAGCACAGCACAGCCAGGGTGTTGGGAATGGAAGCGAGGGTGAAAAGGACGAAAATGTGAAGGTGGAAGGTGTAAAATAACATACGAAGTAGAGCAGCAAATGTGGTGTTAAAGGGAAGTGAGTAGGTGGAAGAGTAACTTGATGAAAGAAATGGCACCTGCTCCGCTGTTTCCACAGTATTCACTCCACCAGTACGTACCTGCCTCAATTTCGGAGCATGTTGTATTAATTAAAATATAACATTAACTACAACTACTACTACTGCTAGTAATAATAATAATAATAATAATAATAATAATAATAATAATAATAATAATAATAATAATTATAATAACAATAAGCCAATATATATGTGGGTGTACGCCACACTGGAGGACTCCAGATATTCGCGTTACAAATCCTAATAATCCTACACAACTAAACAATAAACGAAGTCAGAAAACCTGTGTAGGCATTATAGGTATGATTCAAAAGTAAAAACGACACAAGTCAGCTAAAAATTTGAAAAGTTATTAAAAAAGTAGCAACTTCTGCCAAAGGCAGCAAAAGTAGTCATAAGTAGCCATGTGTGTGTGAAAAAAAGTGTGACTATATTCAGAAGCATTTTGGTGGAAATGTGTATAAGTAAAGCAAAAGTCCCTAAAAAGCACAATTCTGGGTATTAAGGTATATTTGGTGCAAGGTGACGAAGCAATCATTTGGGGCAAGGTGACAAAGTTTGTCGAGCTGTTCCAGAAATGACATTCTCTGCACGCCTAGTCAGTGACCTTTTTTCAAAGGGCCCGAGTACGACCAGCAGTAAAAATGAATATTGCATGGGTGTGATTAAGATAACAGTGACTGCGTTTAATGCTACACTTCGATCCCTTTCACGATTATTTTTCGCGGGATGATGAAATCTGAAGAAATGAAACTCTGAAGTTGCAGTACGCACCCAACCACAAAAAACAACGCAAGCACTTTGTGAAACATACGACTTCTAATGTAGATGACTGTACATCATTCTGGATGCAGAATGCTTGGCGTTGTCCTGTTCACTTCGAAATTCAGAATTGCGTTGAGTGATACGTGGTTTGCGAAATCAAGCGCCACGCAACAGTTTGCCGTTGCGCACCAGTCGTGGTTGTTTAAATGTTCCTTTTTGTGTAAACCAAGAGCCAAATCCTGTTTTTGTTAGTTTGAAAAAGCAGACATTGATCGACATTTCGACTCCGCCTTCTCAAAAGTCAGCGGTGGCACCTTCCCAATATATGTATAGTTTGATTCAAACCTTAGTAACAAAAAATAGCCGAAAGATAGGCAAGCGGCCTAGAGTTTATTTTTTTTTTTGCCACCACCACCCCCGAAAAATATAGCCAGAGCTGGAAACTGAGGTCCCTCATATGTTCATGCTGTTACTAAGTTACTTATTCCTAGAAGATGCTTATGAAACGCTCTCTTGTGTCGCTTTTGGGGCATTATGGAACTGAATAAGAAGTTTCAGGCCACATTGTATGTACGGTACTTTATCGTGACTTGGTATCCAATATTTACTGGCTTATTTTCAATAGCCAATTTTCAATAGCTTGTCAAAGCGAGGCTTTGATAGACTTGCTCTTGACGTCACCAAATAGGTTTTGGCAATATCTTTCACCTAAAAAAAGTCCAGTATCAAGCTTGTCTATTAACGGTGATATTATAACCGACAAGAGGGAAATAGCAGGGGCGATGAATGATTACTTCTGTTCGGTGTACACGCGTGATAATGACGTTACCCCTGATTTCATCACCTATGACACCATGCCACCTATCGATGACGTCTGTATCACTGAAGGGGGTGTCTTATCACTTCTGCTTAATCTAGATTCAAAAAGGTCACCGGGCATTGACTCTGTACCTAACGCCTTTTTGATAAGGTATGCTGAATAGAATGCCAAATACCTATGCTTGATCTTTAAATCATCTCTCCTGCGCGCTGAGCTTCCGAGTGATTGGAAGAATGCTAAGATCACTCCAGTACCAAAACTGATGACCATTCGCTTGTATCCTCGTTTAGGCCCATCTCCTTGCTATGCACTAGTATCGAAATTCTAGAGCATGTAATATTCAAACATTTGTCTATGTTTGTTGAAAGAAATAACCTAATCACGCCCCTACAGCATGGCTTTCGCAAAAGATATTCTATGTTAACCCAGCTTATTGAGAGTTTCATGACCTAGCAGCAGCGATCGATATGAATGGTCAAGTAGATGTTATAATATTGGATTTTGAGAAAGCTTTCGATTGTGTGAGTCACCAGAAATTACTAATTAGGCTCAAACCAATTCTGAAAAATGAGAAATTACATGCGAGGATTACGGCTTATCTTTCAATGAGGAGCCAATGTGTTGCCCTTGATGGTGTCACCTCGGTTCCGCCCCCGTGAAATTGAATATGCCTCAAGTGTCAAATTTAGGGCCGTTGTTTTTTCTGTTATGTATTAATAATATTGTGCTAAACTTTCCCGTAAAAATAAACCTTTTTGCGGACGATTGTATACTATATCGGAAAATTTTTATTTGCAGTGGTCAAGAATCTTTAAATACTGTACAAGCAACGCTAAAAACATGGTGTGGAAATCGGCAGATGACAAATAATTATAAAAACAGTAGCAATGCGAGTTACGCGTAATAAACAGCTGCTTATGTTCACCTATCACGTCAATGGTCATGCGTTATCCGAAGTCACTAAACACAAATATTTAGGACTCATACTCACATCAGATTTAAAGTGAAATGAACACATAGAATATATTGAAAGAAAGGCAATGAAAAAGCTTGGCTATTTGCAAAGGAGGCTTGTGAATGCCACACCACATGTCAAACTTCTCGCGTACAAAACTTTCATTAGACCAGTATTAGAATATGGAGCAGCAGTGTGGGATCCCTTTACTGAGTCCAATATTAAAAAATTATAAATGGTCCAAAAAATCTGTCCGATTTGTTTTTAATTGTTATAGTTGGCGTACTTCCCCTTCACTTGTACTAAATAAAGCGGATCTTGAAAAACTACAGAAGAGAAGAGAAATGAAGCGGCTGAAGCATTTTTACCTCATTTTTCACAACAAAGTTGGTATGAACAAACCAGTGCACATTAGACAATTATGTGAATTTGCTGTGTGCTCACATTATTCAAAGAAAGTTTTACTAAACCGCACAGACACATTCAGGTATTCATTTTTTACAACAACTACCTGTGAAAGGAATTGCCTAACACCCGATGCTGTACAGTGTCCACCAGTTGATTTATTTCTACATGCTCGCAATAACCCCTAACAGTTTTTTGTACACTCATGCAGCCCAGAGTTACGCAATTCTTCTATTTCATTAGTACGTTTCAGTCAGCAAAGCTATGCCATTGTAGTAATATTTTTCTTTAGTTTTTTGTACAATAATACAAAAGTGCTGAATTGTAACCACAGTCAGTATGCTGTGTGATTTCAATTATGTTTTTGTTGTAAATATTTCTGTATTCCCATTCCTGCTTGAGTCCTGGTAAACAGGTCAGCAGCATGTAATAAATAAACGAATAAATAAATAATATCTTTCCAACGTTAACGATTCTTCGCTTAAGAGGAAATGAGGGGGGATAAATGCTTTATTCCGCTTGAAAATTCTATTTGCAGAGGTCAAATCTCGTTCGAGAGGAAGCTTAGTAGAGCCATGCCCATTTTTAAGGCAGGAAGCCGCTCTTATACATCAGGTTACCACCGTATCTTGCTAATAAGCGTGTCATGCAAACACATTGAACATAAAGTTCACTCGCACCGGGGAAGCACCAAGACAATAATTCGTTTAACAGCCGAATATGGCTAAGAGAAACGAAAAACTATTCCACATAGTGCTCACGAGCGGCCTTCTTTGGCTGTGCTACCAGTTACGTCGTTCTGAGCGTCAACCCAGGCACGTGTGCCATTGACCGAGCTATGAGAGACGTGATCCGTTTCGTCACAGCCGTGGCACCGAGCACGCTCGCATCAGGTCCTAAAGAGAGGTTTCACATCGGTAAGTCACGTATTCTATGAACTCTTAAAAAGTGGACAACCTTAGAAGAGCACCGACCGTGGAAACGAGTGAACTCACACTCGCCAGTAAGATGGTGCTGTCGCGGCAGAAAAACAGGCCCGGGAAGCCAAGCGCCAGCAGCAACTCCGTACTGATGATCCGTCAGCCTTCCCACCCGCGCTAAGCTTCGAACAGAAATGCAAGCGCCGTGTGTGAGGGATATTGCAAAGCACGCTACCGAGTTCGCTCGCGATGTGAAAGGTTGAAGCAACGGCGCGCTCAACAAGCGGTGTAGCGGGCACAACAGCGTCAGCCTTATAATTGAGAGAGAGCGGTCGCCTGGGCGAACGCCCGCTTTCAGTGGGAGTTTCTCCAGCGGCACTTTCGCTTCCGCTGCGACGTCTGTGTGCCACGTGTGTAATATAGACTGCAGTAAAGCCAAGCGATACATGTGTCTACCCGCAACAAGAAGCACGGAAATGTAACCAATAATTGTGAATGGCTCCAGCTCAGCGCCAGATTGAAGCCACTGCTACACAGAAACATGGTAGAATGCCTCCACCATCAACTAAAGGCACCTCGCAAGACTCAGCTATTCTGTTGACAAAGTGCCTGCTTTTTATTCTACTAGATCTGCGCACCACACATTTAAGATTTCTCTGGTTAACCACTTGTACGGAATGCTTACACAGGGAGTTTTTTCTTCCGGATATAAGACAGATTGCGGCCTGGTTATTTATGGGAATCCTAACTTGTGAAATTCACGAGGTATTTGCACTTCAACCAAGAGTCATCCTTTGCAGCCGATGTCATTCGCCTCAATTTTTAAGGCGTCTGGCTACGTTCCTTACCAGTGTCTGAACACAAAGCTTTCTTGACTTTAATTCAATCCACTGATATTGTCCTGGATATACTGCTCTTGTTTTATGTTGTAACCCAGTCCCCTCTATTATGCTTTGGCAAATAAGTGTAACAAAAATAAATAAATAAATAAATTGATCGCTCCCAGTACACCATCATCAAAGGTCATCCATCTGCTGCTCCTAGCGTTACTTTTGGAGTCTCACAGGACTTCCTTTTCAACCCCCTTCTGCTGCTAATCTTCATCAATAACCTCTGTGCTGTGAAATTTCAGCAACCATTCATTTGTGCGAAAAAGATTGCGTTCTCTGCGGACGTATCTATACTATTGGCGTTGAGGTATTGCTGCAACATGATTTAACACTAACCTAATTAGTTGCTTGACCTGGCCTATTCAGCTCAACGTATCAAAACGTACGTTTATGCACACTTGCGGTAGGCAATATCATCTTCGCTCCCCATTCACATTAAACAATACCCCCCTTGCACCGCCCCGCCGCGGTGGTCTAGTGGCTAAGGTACTCGGCTGCTGACCCGCAGGTCGCGGGTTCGATTCCCGGCTGCGGCGGCTGCATTTCCGATGGAGGCGGAAATGTTGTAGGCCCGTGTACTCAGATTTGGGTGCACGTTAAAGAACCCCAGGTGGTCAAAATTTCCGGAGTCCTCCACTACGGCGTCTCTCATAACCAAATGGTGGTTTTGGGACGTTAAACCCCACAAATCAATCAAACCCCCCTTGCACCGGTGAATTATTATAAGTATCTCATCGTAAAAATAGTAGATAAGTGAGCGTGGAGGCAGCACAACTGTGGCAATGGCTCACGAGATTCGTTTCACGTTATACAAGTCGTCTTGGTCTGGTTGCGGCTTATGATTTACTCCGAAATGCTGGTGTACACTCCTGCTAAGCAGCTGAAGTTTTCAGAAGACTGCGGCTTTTCTACGGACACGAGTGCCTGCGTCGACACGCCTGTGCCTCCCAAGCCATGCGGGACATCCTCATCGTCAGGGACATTGATCTCATCAAGCAACAAAAGTGGACGTCAGTGGTTCATTGGGCGTGGAGGCAGCACAACTGTGGCAATGGCTTCCAAGCCTCGCTTTCACGTTATACAGGTTGGTGAAACCTGATCTTTATATGCTAAAAAGATAAGTAACCGTTGTTTACTGCTGATTCAACGCCCACAAGTGTTGAACGTCTTGTCGCAAAAGCGTACTGATGCTTTTTGTTCACTACTCGTGTTGTGGTAATGTTGGAGCGAACCCTGGGCCTCCAAAAAAGACCCCTGGGCCGCTAGGTAAGGTCGAGCACATCACAGCTTATTCTGATGCGCGTCATAAAGAAGTCATGGCAATGCTTTTTAAGATAAGTGCCCGCTGTGATTTATCTGCCGTTGAGAAGTCCACTTTGGCAAAGGCGATTGACGAGGTGAAAGCCAACCAGAAACTTGTGGCGAGTAAATTATCAGAAATTGAAAGGCGGATTTCGACGGTTGAACTGCGGGCTTACTGGGTTGCTGACATTGAGAAAGAATTGCAGGTCACGAATGAAGCTATCGGCAGCATCACTCAAACAAATGATGCTTTAGTGTCCCATCTAAACGATCTTGAGAAGACAGCTCAAAGTTGCGACTTCGCGTTTTTCTATGCCCAATATAAATGAGACATGAACGGCTACTGAAGAGGTACACACCCACTTGCTCTCTAATAGCCTAGGTGCGGAGTTTGATCCGAAAGAAGTAGAAAAGGCCCATCGTTTAGGCGGTGCATACATACGCGAGAAAACTCGCCCAGGTCATCCGTTCCTCATATAGCCCTTGGTCGACTCCTATTGTATGGTCCGTAAAAAGGATGGCTCTGTGCGTTTTTGCGTTGACTACCGGGCGCTAAATAAGATCACACGCAAGGACGTGTACCCTATGCCACGCAGTGACGACGCCCTTGATTCTCTACAAGGCGCGGAATTTTTTTGAAGCATCGACTTGCGTTCTGGGTACCGGCAGACTGCCATGCATGAAGACGATAAGGAGAAAACAGCGTTCGCAACCCCGGTGAGCTATACGAATTCTACGTGATGCCTTCCGTGCCCTGCAACGCACCCGCGACTTTTGAGTGCATGATAGACACCGTGCTGCGTGGCCTGAAATGGAAAAGTTGCCTTCGCTACCTGAACGACATTATTATCTTTTCGTCAACGTTTCTTGAGCACCTAGAACGGTTGGATCAATTATGACGTGCCTTGCCGGTTACGGGCTCCAAATAAACACTAAGAAATGCTCTTTCGCTAGCAAATCTATCAAGGTCTTAGGACACGTCGTTAGCAAAGATGGAATTCAGCCCTACCCTGACAAGATTTCTCCAGTCTTTCACTTTCCGCGTCCCGAAAGAGAAAAGGAGCTTCGCAGTTTTTTTCGCCTCGCCTCCTATTTTTGCCGGTTTATCCAGAACTTTGCCTCTATTGCTGCTCCATTACACCAGCTACTTGCTTCCAACGCCCTCTTTCTGTGGTCTCAAGAATGTCAAATGACATTCGACCTGTTGAAGCGGGCCCTCACATCTGAACCACTGCTCTACCACTTTGACGAAGCCGCACTGACTATCTTCCATACAGACGCTAGCGGCCTTGGTATCCGAGCAGTTCTACAACGCGACAAGTCTTCCCTAGAGAAAGTTGTTGCATATGCCAGTCGCGTACTCACCCCTGCCGAAAAGAACTACACGATAACAGAGCAAGAGTGTTTGGCTGTGGTTTGGTAGGTGCACAGAAGTTTCGTCACTATCTCCAAGGCCGTCACTTTACAAATATTACGGACCACCATGCCTTATGCTGGCTTTATACACTGTAAAGAGCTTGTACGGACGCTTGTGTCAGTGGATAATACGCTTGCAGGAGCACGACTCTGACACAACTTACAAGTCGGATAGAAAACATCAAGACGCCGACGCTTTATCTCGTTGCCCGCTTACAACTGCCCATATCGGCGTCGGTGACAACTCAACAGCCACATCTCCCAAAGTTGATACGCTCGCGTCGATAGGGCAACCCTTACCGGACGATGAACCAGCATTTATCTCCCGCCAGCGATCCAATCCATACTGCAGACGCATGATGGACCACCTTTCGGGAGTGTCTCATCCACCAAACGCGCAACTTTGTCGTCAACCCCTGGACTTTGGGCTGGACAATGGGGTTCTCTACTGCCACATTTACCACCATGATGGTCAGCGCTGGGTGCCTGTACTGCTACTCTCTTTTCGACTTCAAGTGCTCGAAGCCTTCCACGATGACTTGACTGCTGGTAATTTTGGTTTTATAAAACTCTTGACCGCATTCGACGCCATTATTACTGGCCTGGCCTTTCTTCTAGCGTAGGGTGGTACGTCGGTTCCTGCTACCCATGCCAGCGTCGTAAACTCCCGATGTCGGCAGCTGCTAGACCTCTACAGCCAGTTCCGTGCCCTTCAATGTCGTTCTATGTTGTAGGTGTCGACCTTTAGGGGCCTCTCCCCGTAACATCTGCTGGCAAACGATGAATAGTGACTGCCGGGGACCATCTGACACGTTACGCTGAGACGTCCTCTGTTATTACAGGCTCAGCTGTAAAAGTTGCAGACTTTATTCTTCACACCATAATACTGCGTCATGGGGCTCCTCGTGTACTACTTAGTGACCGTGGCAAAGTGTTCCAGTCACAACTGGTAAATGAAGTACTGCGCGCTTCTGAAACTACTCACAAGACCGTTTCATGCTACCACCCTCAGCCAAATGGTCTCTCAGAAAGATTTCATCGAAACCTTGCTGACATAATAGACGTTTACGTTTAACCCGAACACAAAAACTGGGATACTCTTTTACCATTCCTGACCTTCGCCTACAACACCGCCGTTCATCGAACAACTTGCTGCTCGCCGTTTTACCTCGTGTACGGACGCACCCCGACTACCTTTTTTCGACGTCGCCTTCTTTTACAGCCATGGCAATTCATGTCAGTCTTCTAGCGAAGAATACATTTCCCGCCTGGCCCGATCTCGTCACCAGTCTCGCATCAATACTGAAGTTAGACAGCACGAGCGGAAGGTCATCTATGACGCATTCTATCGCGTTGTGTGTTTCCAACCTGGTGACGAGGTGCTGCTTTTGACAGCTATTCGCACTCTTGATCTCTATGACCAATTTCAACCACGCTTCATCGGGCCATACATAGTTTTAGAACAGACTTGACTGGTCAATTATTGTGTGACAACACTTGTCGCCCCAAGAGACCGACGTTACCACAGCACCAAGATTGTCCACATTTCTCGCATGAAACCTTCGACGCGGCGTTCCCAGTTACTTTGACTTACAGCTGCCAAGGTGTCCGCTTTCAAGTGGGGGGAATCAGTGTGGGCGTTTGTTGTTCTCATCCCTTAATGATCATTATCACCATCACCTGCTTGCCTGTTCCTCATGGCCACTCTGTGCCATCATCATTGTCATCGTCTGTGAACTGGCTCTGCCCGTTTGTTTTGCGAGGTCTTTCCTCAAATAAACGCTGTCACAACCAAGACTACCAAGACTTCATAATATTAAGATCTTCAAGCCTTAAAACAAAAGAACAAAAGTCTCAGTATCGGAGGACTACTGTCAGGCCACAAGAACAGCGCACATAATTTAGCAAATCATTGCCTGGCAGACCTGCTTTTCAGCTTTGTTACTTCAAGCTTGTTGTAAACCACACAAACTATTCTTATGGTGTTTCCGCGGGCATTGTTCGCGAAACTACTGCGCATTCTCGCACTATTGATAGCGGATGCAGCATCAAAATAGGGCGCACTCGACTTCTGATCACAGCCATGACTTTCAATCATGTTCATTGCCCGATGCCGTACCTTTGTCACATGCGCGGACAACTAATGCCTCCCCATAACAATCAGCAAGGGGATTTGGCAGTATCGTACCACCTCCTATTTTGGTACTCGACGCGGACATCCATAGCTTAGTGGGAAAGCGTGACGCTTTTGACGCTATAATCGAGTCTTGTGATGCCGACGTGATTGCCGTCACTAAGACATGGTTGAATGCTCATGTTCGCGATAACTAAATTTTTACTATTTACAAGTCGTTGAACATTTATCGCCACGATTGGGTTGGAAGACAAGGTGGTGGTACTTTGCTTGCCATTTCAAAGCGTTTTAAGTCCTTCCTTATAAACGTGACGTCTACATTGAAAGTGATGTGGTGCTGGATGAGTGTTAATAATAAAGCGCTTGTTTTGGGGGTCTGTACCACCCCCAAAATACAGACATCACCTTTGTTCAGGAGTTTCACGATAACATAAATGAAATTGCAATGCGGTACTCATCTGCTACAATAACTAATCTTGGCAACTTCAACTATTCTACCATAATGTGGACGTCATCGTTATCACAAGTCGTATCTCTTTCTTCAAATAGACAATGCTTTCTTGATACTTGCAACCTGCTTATTTTACGCAGACGGTGAATAACCCAACTTGCGTCAACAGTTCTTCATCGCACATTCTTGACTTCATTCTTACAACAATGCCCGAGAACATTCATGCACTGAACACACTTCGTGGTCTCAGCGATCGCTGTTTGCTACATTTTACATACGCAACAATAAGGCGACTGGTATTAAGAAACGCAAGGTAATCCACAACTACAATGCTGCAAACTTTGAGGCAATAAACTACGAACTCACTCTATTTTACGACGCGTATCTACATGACTTTGATAATAGAACCGTGCAGGAGAACTGGGACCTGCTTGTTAAAAGAGTCTACTAGGTTACTCGCACGTATGTCTCCTAAAGTTTATACCTGTAAGCTGTTGCTCACCCTGGTACAATACATACTTCAAGTGACTTTCCAACAAAAAGAAACTCTTGTTTCGCGCTGCGAACCTCCAGAGTACGAAAAAACACTGGCGTGCCTACGAAAGCGCTGCGCGAGTTTATTCGTCAGCGGTTTTGGATGCTAAGGCTAACTTTCTATCTAATACTCTGCCATCACTGCTAGTCGGCAACCCTAGCAAGTTTTGGAAAACTGTTACAAATACCAACAACAGTGAAATTGTCCTTGTTGAATCGGATGGCCTTCCCGTGTCTTCCGAGATGTGTGCAGCACGTCTGCAAAAAAATTTTGCCCCGAACTTTTCAGTTTCGTCCACTTCTGCTACTATCTCTTTACCAGCACGCAACTATCCATCAATGTCTGTTCAAGTGACTGAGGCCCAAGGAATCATAAAAATAATTGACTTACTCAGAGTGTCCTCTGCTTGTGGTGCGAACATTATAATTGCGAGAATTCTTAAAGAAGCAAAATATGCCTCATATATTTTATTGTTTAAAATTATCCAAGAGTCTATGAATGAAGGAGTGGTGCCACGCGTTTGGAAAAAAGGCGAAGGTGGTTCCGTTAAACAAGTCAAGAAACAGGCATTCTGTCACTAATTACTGACCTGTTTCACTTACTTTTATGCCCTTTAAACTTTTCGAGCACATAATATTCTCTAACCTGGTCACCTTTCTAGAATAAAATTCGTTATTCAGCCCGTCACAGCATGGTTTTAGAAAGTCATCTTCAAGTGAAACACAGTTGCTTTGTTTTACTCATTCGTTAGATGTCATTATAGGTTGATGTTGATAGGTCGACTGCATTTTTTTTAGATTTTTCGAAGGATCTTGACAAGATTAATCGTCATCTACTACTATATAAGCTTAGGACGCCTATTATTGATGGCGGCATTCTTGCGCAGATCTAGTTTTTTTTTAATTAATCGCTCACAATTCGTTGTTGCTCACAACTACAGCTCATCCTCTTCTCCCGTTACCGCTGGTGTTGCCCAGGGTTCTGTGTTGAGCCCTTTACTATTCCTTATTATTTTAACGATTTATCCGACGTTGTAACTTCTTCGATTCAACTTTTCACAGACCAATGCGTCGTTTACCGAGAAATTTCATTAAACTCGGACGCTAGTTTTTTGCAAAGTGACAATAATAGTAATAATTCTAACTGGTGCAGAACTTGGCAGATGGACCTCGACACTAAAAAATGTAAAGTTTTACGCAACTCGCGAACTGCCGGACCTCCGGCTAACTACATCTTAAATCACGCTGCCCTAGAGTCTGTTACTTCGTATAAATACTCGAGGACTCATCTAACATCGGGCTTGAACTGGAAGCATCACATTAACTACGTTATTACTAATAGCTGCCAGATGATAGGGTACCTACGACGCAACTTTAGCCTTGCCTCTCAAGCCATGAAACTAGCACTGTATAAAACGCTAGTTCGTCCAAAACTCGAATATACATGTTCCACTTGAGAACCTTTTTAACTGAACTTGACTCATTCACTTAAAATGGTACAGAATAACGCAGCACGCTTTATTCTACCTATCATCACACTAGCAGTGTTATGTCAATGACACTCATCATTTCACTACAGTCACTTGAATCACGTTGCAAAACATCTCGTCTCATACTTTTTCACCACAATTTCAATAATCCACTTGTGAAAGTTCAGTTCATTACCACTCCATCCTGTTACTCAGACCATTTAGATCATCAACATAAGGTACACGTCATTAGCTGCCGCAATAACACTTTCCATCATTCCTTGGTCCCACGCACATCTAACGACTTGAACCACCTTTCTCGGACATTGTTTACATCTTAAATCACGACCTAATTTCATCTACAGAACAGAATTGCTTACGTGATGACACGTGAAGTGTATATTGTACATATATATTTTGCACTCTCGTTCCCCCGTGTGTCTGATGATACATTCACGAACATTCAGTTGATTCCCTAACATCAAACTTTCATATCTTGTAATCTTTATTATTTTGATGTTACTAGGTTTGCCTTTGGTGATAGGTTTTTTGTGTACCCCAATTCGCTCTGTGTGATTGAGGGTAAAATAAATACAAATAAATTATTACAAAATCTAAGTTGGTCTAAGCACATCACGTCTCTTTCTGCAAGCGATTCTAGATCGTCAGGTATAATCAGGGAATCACTAACGTTTCCTTCGCCCACTGTTAGAGTAACGGCATATGAAGCTTCCATACGCACTAAACTTGAATATGATTCTTCTATCTGCAATCCCCACCAGGGCTACCTAATCCAAGCGATGGAGGCAATACGAAATCAAGCTGCTCGTTTCAAAACTTCTAAATTTGATTTTGGACTGAGCATCGGGAACAGCGAAATTTCGATTGGTTTAACTCTTCGGGCAAGCCAAAGCAAAAGAATAAAACTTGGCGTTTTTATAAGGTTTGATATAACATTTGCTAATTAAAAGAGAGCCTACTCGTATCAATCATGAGATCATTCCGACATTTTTTTATTGTCACAGTGTTCAACGAATTATTGGTTCAACCAACAGCTTCAACAAACCATTTTTACTCATTGCATTATCAGATAGGAATGCAGTTCGTGCTGGTACTGTTAGTGAAAGAAGCTGTGTCAATTTAAAAAAATTATATATGAGAGCACTCTTGTCAGCAGACCAAAGAGTTGACCTGTTTTTTTGGGTGTTATTCTACCTTCTATTTTTTGTTTCGTGATGTTTTTTCTAATTTTTTCCTCTTTTTTGTTTTGGTTTTTAAAACAGTACTGATGAGAAGTCACATTGTTACCTGTATTTACCCATTTTTACCCTCCTTCTTCCAATGAGAGGTCCTTAAATGTAAAGAAGAACTGATGATGTTGATGAGGAAAAGGCGTGATGTCCGCTTCACGGTTTTGTTTATGTGGAAATGATCCACATGCCTAATTGAGTTTTGCAATCACACATATGTATTCACGAAAGTTGTTTCTCTCACCTTGTTCACATTTCTTGTGTTGATGTTTATCTGGTTAAATTCTCGGCTAATGGGTTTTGCAAAGCGATTGTGGATGTCGTAGCATTTCCGTAAACGATTTTTTTCTATAACGTGTCTATTTGGTGCAAACCGTTAGGAGTTTAAAGATGTTGTTATCAGTGTTGTTTTCTGGTACTCCTATATTTAGCTAAGCATGAAAATCACCAGTGTCGTCAGTTTTCTTATCATCAGTTGCTTAAATCATCAGTTTTCTTACCTCAACATTATGTTGAGATAAAAAAAGTAGTCTGACAACGCAGAGTGTCTTCTAGCTTTACACAACCATTTTTCAGTGTGGACATAAGAAAGGACTAAGGAAGTCATTGTCTTTGGATGGTAAATTGCCGATTGTGCAAAAGTCGGAAGCTACTGCTCATTGTTTCATTCACTGCTGCGGCGCAGAGTTTTTATTTGGGGGGGATTTTAGCCTACACAGCCAGACTTGCAAAATGTGAATGTGTTGTTACCACATTTGCTAAATATGAATATAATGTTACTACATGCTTGCTATTCAAAATATAGTGTAACAATAATCAAGTAAAAATATTGCGGGACCTTCGTGTCTATACATAACCCATCTTATGCTGCCCCTGGCAAAGTTATTTTCTAGAAGTATATTTGCGTGTTCATGTGAAGCCAACTTTAAAGTGGCAGGTGGTCTTCAAACAATAAATGTAATGGTAATGAAGTTCTAGGGCTTTCATGTTTCAATATAACGCGGCTTCTGTTGAGCCTTGAAAAATATTTTCTCTTCAGTACAACTGTGTTTAGGACTCATTGTATTCATACGAAATATGAATGCTAGAAAATATTAAAAGTGGCCACGGCACCTTCCTAGCTTTTGTGATATAACATGGCTTACAGTGGTATAGGAAAAATTTCTTCGCGGCAATGTGCTAGTGTGCATTAAAATATATTTTAAATAAAAAGCCACCCCCCTCTGTGCGGGTCAAGTGATGCCACTTTCACAGAGTGGAACAGACAAAAACTTCCAAGCCTTCATGATTACAATTTTGAAACCCCGACTATTTCTATAAATCGGTAATATTCCTCACACTGCCATTTGTAATTATAAAAACTTTTCAATTATGCAATGCAAAGTTGTCTTTTGACCACTGTAAATTGTTTAATGATATTTCTCTTTTGCATTTTGAGTGCGTGCCTTCAAATCATAGACCCATAGAACAATACACAAATGGTTATTCTGTTCTTTATTAATAAATTGTTCTCGGCGAGAGCATAGCTGTTACAGTGCGTGGACCATCTTATTCGGATTGAAGGAAACTATGTTTGTGTCTGCCGAGAAGAAAGTTTGACACCTTGGTTTCTTTAAGGACGTCATTACAGGATGTCTCCGTAGGCCAGAGGCTATGGAGGCGTGGCAATCAGAAAACAGGCTCTCCAGAAGCTCTCCAGAAGCGATGGCAGAAAATGGTGCTCAGCTTCTTTCTACAGGAGGAAAGCTAGGCTGTCCATAACTTTTCCTAGGTAGGCGGTCTGAACCGGACCACACCTAGCCGGGTTTAACAACAAAGTTTTTTAATTCATTTGTTTGTTTTAACGTCCCATCATGCGCTAACAGGAACATAAGATCCTACTGCAAAGTGTGGCTGTGAAACCCTCGTCGTTTCACTTCAAATAATAATTTCAATGAATTCAAGCAATATTTCAGCAAACAACACCCGCCAAACTTCAACTGTGGTAACCCAGGACCAGTTGACGGAAAATGTAACGGCCACCTCAGCTAATATTTGAGGACGTCAGGCATTCTACATTCAAATGAGATTATAGAAAGTGGTGCAGCCGTATTTCAGTATTAAAGCGCTTGTACGGTGCCAGTGAACTTATGGGTAACCTGAATGCAGAGACATTGATACCTTATCGGCTGTAACTACACTTCGAGACATGGGATCAAACAAAGTAGTAAAACGAGAAGGATGTGTCCCGGAAAAATAGTTTATGGGCATACTACCAGCCCTGTTTTTTTGCTCAATAGAACACTGTGTTAGTTGCCGGAGGCAATAGTCTCTATTGACACGCCATCCTTTACCAGTATTATGCGAGCAAAATGCATAAAGAACCTATAATGTCGTGCTTAGTAACTTCGAAGTTGTCCAGTCTGTATAGCTGGAATATTCACACAAGTCTCAGTAGCATCGTGGAAGTTCGCAAGCTGCATAGTACTAGTTCGCAAGCTACTAGTTCGCCCGAGCGCATTACCACGGACTACACGCAAAGCTATGTCTGAAAATGCTCAATGTACCTGCCAATGACTAAAGAGACATCGTGCGCACCTCATGGAACCGAATAACAAGAACTGCTGGGTGACAGCGCTGCAGCAGCAGAAAGGACACGCGCCACACGAAACTTACCTGCTCCAAAATCACTGCCACAACCACAAATAAAGTAAGTGGCTCTGAAGAAATATCAGAGAAATCCCGTCATTGGTATGTTGTCACGAGAGTGTTCGTAAAAAGGTGATCGTAAAACAAAAAACAGTGAAACACGCTCTTGTTGGCGATGTAATCCTATATCGGAAGCGCAAGTTACTCCCGGGTAAGCAACTTGCGCAACTGGTTGTACCGAGACAGCATTGAGAGATAGTGCTCAATGTCACCGTCGAAGTAATTTTCACCGGCGATTATAGTATATTAGAAGAACTTACCGCACTCTTGTTGAACTTTACTGGCGAGAAGTTCAAACAAAACAAGAGGTTTGGGAAGTCTCGCCACATCTGTTAGCGGACTGTAGCGAGCCACTTAGTCAATGGAGCTTCACTTGATATTTTCAAACTTCTCAATCAATTCTCAATGACTTCTCACTCACTTGCCAGTGAATGAGAAGTCATTTTCCTGCTTGGGCATGATTATCGTAAGCCCTTTATGGCCGGCATCTTTCAAAGCCAACTTTTATACACCCTAACTATGAGGGACAACGCCACGGGGAATCCATACCCCATTATACTATCATCGAGTGAAACCAAGGTTGTGGCAGAAGGCCCAAAAATTGCTGTGCCGATTAGGTTAACGTCAGAAAATCATAAGTGACCACTAAAAAATTTATGTCGGTAGTGACGAAATTCGGCCGACTACTGTCAATCAAACAATTACGATCAATTCTATATGATCACGGGGCAGAAGAGCTAGTGGAGAGATTCAGCGGCAAGTTGAAACGTATGCTCCGTTACTTGTGTCGGGAATTCCCAAAAAATTAAGTCTGCTGCCACAGGCCCCTTCTCTTTGCTTATTGATAAATGCCACAAGAGTACTAGGTATTCACCACTTGATCATTTCAATCACTCTACAGCCGGTACGTACGTGACCCAATGACAATTTTGAAAGTCTTGGGGGCTCATCCACAGGTGTATGAAGTGACCAAGTCGGCCTACGATTATATCGCAAAATTGCGGTAAACGCTACAAAGAACTTGCGAGATTAAATATTAGGACCTTGTGGAGGCACATGTTTCTCAGAAGAGCAATTTGGCTGCGCAGGACGAAGAAAGAGACTTATGCGAGGGTGTCAAAGTCCTCGTGCCCGTAGATCACAGCGAACCGATACTCATATAAAAGGATAATTTTTGCGATAGATGAAAAGGGCCCATCGGATTATGCTGTGGACCTTGGTCACAGAATAAATGTCATTCACATCAGCATCCTTGAAAAGTGTGTGCTGCCGAAGGCTTCCGACAGGTCAATGACGACAGCATCTGCTGTGACGTTAATCATTCAAACGCAAATCTTTCTCAAGCTAGAATATTTGTTCATGACATTTTTAACCATTTCGCCCAGTTGTTTCTATATTCAGAACATCAAGGAGCATTTACTGGCACCAGGAGCGTTGGTGAATTGTTTGACTTTGAAAAGTCAAAAAGCATTTGGCTGCTGGTGCTTATAGGCCAACAAATATTATTTCCGTTGGCATGTATACCTGTGGTTGTTGCTAAGTCGTTATTGACGACACGCTACGTAAAGCCAATGCCTTGACGCCTCAGCGTCGTCCTAATGTGTTTTACACTGAATTGCTCAATTTATTTAACGCTTTAAACACGAAAAATTATTGTATACATCTAATGGTGTCTCCTAGCAGTGAAGTGAGGAAAATGTTTCAGCAGAGCAACGAAATATTGCCGATATCGGTAATAGACTCTCGGTAGTGGAACAAGCAACTTGCTAATCTCACCGGTAACAGGAGGATAGCCAGGAGGATAGCCTTACTTGACGAAGAAGAACGAGCATGCGACGGCGCGAAAGCAAGATCCTTCGCAAGACTGTTCTAGAGTCTCGCCTTCAAGCTTGCCTGTGCTAAACCTGCTGGGGTGTTCTTTGCTGAGGATTGAGTTGTTTTAATTTTCTGTCTTAGAGTCCGATACTATAGTTTATCTTTTTCTGAATCTAACCATATCTCTAGTGCTCATGTTGACTACTTCTCCTGGCCAGGCGCGAGCCGCCTGGTCAGCGTCCGTGCCATCTAATGAATTGCCACTAGACTCCTTTTTCCGCGATGGTATCGACAGCATTCCCATTGCACTGGTACCTACTAATGGAGGCTTCATCAAACTTACAAACCCTCAGGTGGTCCAAAATGAACTTAAAACAACTTCGAACCATTTCCAGACCATCACAGATGGGCACCCATTTGGGCGAGGAGGTATCGTGTCTAGGTCAACAGATCAGACCTGCGTGCAGGATCTTCTCAAATGCACCTCGTTGCTGCTACCCTGGTGAGTGCTTTTATCCCACCTCACCTTGCATACACCGAAGGCCTTGTACGGGGAGTCGACTTTAAGCTGAGTCCAGCTAAGACCCTAGACAGGCTCTCTGGAGCAGGGGTAATTTCCATTTACCGGTGAAATCGCCTAGTCGACAAAGAGAGGGTACCAACCGAATCTGTCATCGCGGCATTTGTAGGCACAGAAGGCCCGTCAGAAATGAAATTATAGCCATTGAACTTTCGAGTAGAGCCCCTCGCTTCTCGTCCGATTCAGTCCAAAAACTGCTGGAGATTCGGCCACAATGCGGGAGGATGTAAATCTAACGTTCGTTGTAGCACCTGTAGAGAGAGCTATCCTTCAAGCAAGTGTACTGCAACAGCGGAAAAGTGTTGTCTCTGGGGGAGGGGGGGAGTCACTGCGCTGACAACTCTGACTGTTCTACTCGTTCCCAGGAGGTTCATATCCTAGAAGTTACTGATCGCCGCCGCTGTTCTCAAAGGGAAGCCATTGACATAGTTAGAAACAGGGCTTTTGGATACTCTGGCACTACAGCGCGCTACATTTCCAGTATGGACTCAAACCTATCGCAGGCTAATGAAACTGCTGGGAAAAGGCAGTGGGTAAGGCAATAGATAAACTCATATCTAACCTTTCTGACTGTTTGGTGCACATTCATTCAAGCCAGATTGGGCAAACAGTACAGACTAGTACAGAACCTGCAGTATCGGACATTACCAGCGATGCCACTCAGTTACGCAATGTAGTGTTGGACGAACTTTCTGCATCTGCAGGCAAGACTAAGCAGTCAGGAACACCGGTACACTTGGACCGACATACGTCTCAGCCGCGCACAAGTGCTGCTAAAGATATGGAACTCGATATACGAACTAATAAACGTACCAGATCCCCTACCTTCACCGATCTCAAGTCCAAATCTAAACGAAACGAATCAAGTATTTCGCGTGAAGATGCTAACAAGGGCACGACATGCACCTCTGCGGTGCGCAACACCATAGGTCAGTTGAGGGTACTACAATGGAACTGCCGTTCTATACTCTCAGCCTCAACCGACTTACAATTATTTTGCGTTAGTTTTAATCTTGATATTATAATTCTCCAAGAAACTTGGCTCACACCAGATAAAAATTTCCATCTTGCAGGTTTTCGTTATTTCCGATTAGATCGCCCATCCCGTGGTGGTGGTTTATTGATCCTTGTATCGAGTAAATTATGCCATAGGGCGAAAATTTCTTTCAGAATGTTAGACTCGGATTGTGAAATATTAGCATTAGACTTGTGTCTCCCTGGATGCTACCCTTTTTCTATCATAAATTGTTACTTCTCTTTCGGTGTGCAAAGTACGCGTGATATTGACAGTGTTTCGGTAGCATGTAGAAAGGAGATTGTGCTCACAGGAGACTTTAATTCACATCATTTGTCTTGGGGTATAAGGACTGATTCTTGTGGCAGGCGACTGTGAGAATGAACTATTGATCACAACCCTTCGTGTCTGAACAAATGTCATGTAACATTTGTCCGAGGTCAGACTTGCTCAGTATTGGATTGAACGTTTTGCTCCAATGCAATCAAGGTTTTGTCATGGGCTGTTCTGGATTCCGCAACTAACAGCGACCATCTTCCTGTAGTTGTTGACATTGCTTTTCCAACAATAACTTTAGATCAGCCGAAACGCACATACATCAGCCACAGCAAATTTCAAGCCTGCCTCCGTTCTGTCATTCCCAAGCTTGGAAATGCCAGTACTAATGAGATTGCATCTACGACTGGTTCAATGCTGGAGGGATTTAGAAAAAAATTCTGAATTTTCTATTCCTTGGAATAAACGATTTTTTCTCTCGTTGGTGGAACAATGAGTGTAGGCGCGATTATAGAAGACGAAAAGCCGCTTGGAAAAAACTTCTTTATAATCAGAGCCCAACAAATTGGAAGGACTATCAATTTCTTGCTGGCGTACTTAAGCGTACAGTGAACCGCGCGAAAGAAGAATACGACAGCACATATTTTGGTTATTTTTCTTTATCCAAAAACAAGCGTGCTTTGTTCGCTCATTTTCGGAAAAGAAAAGTACAGCCAGCACCTATAACGTTGCATTCATGTGTCTTGGCGCCGCAAGAAATGAACACCTCTCTAGAAGACATAGCGCAAGGTTGAAAACTCCGCTTTACTGCTAATCTTTCGGCTACTCATTCTATTCTGGTAAACGTGCATGAATTTCCAGAAGTTTCTTAGGCTGAATTGAGTCAGACAGTATTATGCATACTGAGGACAGCTCCCAGACCAGATGAAATTACGAACTCTATGTTAAAATTCTTACTCCAGGAATGGCCTGATCTTTTCAAGAACTAGTGAATTATTCGTTAGGGAACGCATGGATACCTCCAGAGTGGAAACTTGCAACAGTTTTATTGTTGCTAAAGAATGAAAATGAAGCTTACAAGTTGGATAACATAAGGCCGATCGCACTAACATCAAACTTAGGGAAATTGGTTGATAGAATCATCAATATACGAATTAATGAACTTAATAGCGTGAGGTCAATTCTACGCCCCTGTCAAATTGGATTTACGGCTGGTTGTTCAATTTGGGATGCCCACGTTGTTTTAGAAAGTCGGCTTCAATTATCTCGGCTACAAAAAAAATATGCAGCTTTAGTTACCTTAGACATCCCTAAAGCATATGACACCGTGAAACACTGTATTTTGATAGATCGATTAGAATACCTTGATTTTTCATCATACATAGTAGCGTGGGTTCACAATTTGCTTGCACACAGAAAGTTTTATTGTTTTAAAGATGGGTTTTCGTCATCTACCCATACATACCAAACGAGAGGAGTACCGCAAGGCTCAATGCTTTCCCCGGTGCTATTCCATGTACCATTCCACGTAAACAGGATATAACAACTTACGTTTATGCAGACGATATTGCATTTTTTGCAATGGCACATAACATTCAGACCTTATATGAACGACTGCAGACATACCTCAGTATATTGGAGAGCTGGCTCGATAGCAACTGCTTTCTACTTAATCCGAGTAAATGTGCCCTCCTTGTTTTCCCGCTGCAATACCCTGTGAACACACTATCTGTCTTACCATCATGAGGATATACCAAAGGTAGAGTCAGTTAAATACCTTGGAGTAATTTATCACACATCGCTTAACTGGCGACCTGATTTTAAATTGATTTAATTCTTTTCGACTACCTGATTTCATACCCGTTTTCGTGGCTGAATTTCTAGCAGTAGTGCTCGCCTTACACAAATTAGATACAGCAATTACATCAGCTGTCTTAATAACAGATTTCCTATCTCTCTGTGCGGCACTTTCTGTTGGTGCTTATAATAAAGTAACAAAGGCGTTTCGTGCACTAGTACCTGCGCATTTGAGAAAAGTACGATCAGTTTGGGTGCCTGGATATAAAGGGTTATTTCTAAATGAAATAGCCGATTCCTTAGCTAAGTCGTCAATCAGCGAACCGATTCTACCGCACTGTCCATCATCCGCTTATGTGTCTGCTGCTCGATTTCGCAGACGTACGCTTATGGAAGTCCTTGAAGGTTCAGCACTAACAAACACTACGGAATATCTCCATTTATTATATCCCTGGCGAAGAGACTTTTGCCGCACTCGTAAACAAGAAGTAGCTATCACTAGGCTGCGTTGCCGGGTACCAAATCTAAATTTATATAAACACAGGTCTGCTCAGGCACCTCCGCCACTGGGTGCGTTCTGTGATGAACTGGAAACAGTAGATCATTTCTTTTTGACTTGCAGGCGGCTTAACACATTACGAAAAACCTTTTTAGAAATATCATTACGTGGTGTTGGTATGGACTTATCTGTGCCTGTCATTTTGTCTTTTGGAGCTTCCATTTCTGGTTTTTCCAATGTGACAGTATGCGCAGCCGTCCGGGACTATATTGATGAAACTAATAGGTTGACTGATTAAGCAGTTCCATTATCCTAACATGTCCACATAACTATATACGTATAAAATGAAATTATTCATCTATTCTAAGAATACATTCGTTTATGTAAATTTATGTATGCATTACATTAAGCGCTACACTTTCCTAGGCTATCGGTAATCTTTCTGTTATACCTCCATTATTCCAAGTTTTAACAGTAATTTTTAAAACCAGTCGATTCTTAGCCAATCCCCCATAGTGAGTATGCGCCACTACCAATAGGTGAACAACATAATAGCCTCGGTCCTCAAATGAGCGTATTGTTCCTACGACTCCACAAAATTGAAGAACCTTAACAAGTAGAAAACATCTTATCTCGTGCCATAGTCAATAGTGCTGCTAAAACCAAAAATTATGCAACATTAAGCATGAAGCTCATTAAAAGCGACGGCCTTGTTTTCCGGGCTCACAGACTTGGCCCCTTTTTCCTAATAAGCCCAGGCACACTGCTTTTTCGGTAAGCCAAGGAAATAATTTTGTGTGCTAGAAATTAGGTTAAAATAGTCAGTGTCCCTATATATTAGGAGTTTCGTCAAGGAACTGGAACTGCCAGAACAAATTGTACGATTCCGGCAAAAAAGCAGTTGGTTTTCACTGTGAGTTAGAACGCGCTGTATACCAACAGGAAGTGTTAAATTGACTCCCCTGATATCGACATATTCGGTAAAGTGCCAATAGACATTCTTGGTAGTACAACCTAATTATTGTTTGCAGGTAACAGCCACCATCCCGATGCATCATTATGCTAACATAAGTAAGGCATCGACAACACAGCCAATCTTCTACGTGCACCCTGATGAGTTTTGTGATCCAACTAATGCTTATCGTGGAGGAACATCAGTTTTCCGCGTTCATAATTTGTGCTGTGTCAATATGCCACGTAATTAACTGTTAATGAGAGACCCGCGGACAAGCCTGCTTTAATGAATGGCTTGTTTCTTGCTTAACAAATTACACTGTGGAGGGTTGCACAGGAACTTAGCAACAATATTATGGGAGCCTTATTTGCACAAGAATGATAGCAAGGCTGATGACTTTACTAACCACACTACAATGTTTCCCTCTACATTTAACTAGTAATTGTGGGTGATGGAGAAGTTACATGGCTTTCCTGGGCCTGTTAGACAAAAATCCTAAGAGGCTGCGAACTAGGAAATCAAAATGAGTTCACAACTCTACTCACTTGCTCGTCACACACCAATTTTATTCTATAAATAATGTATTTCTAGGTGTAATTCTCGTTCCAACGTTTCAAATGTAATGCCTTCCGTTAGGCTTCATTCTCTTCTTAACGCTCAAATCGTGGTTACAAAGATTGGTTATTTACGATGACACTCTGAAGCTGAGCATCGCAATAATAAGGTATGTGAAAGGGTGTCAGAGAGCTTGAAATTCATTGTAGAGAGCATTTATTTTTCGCTTACCCGACCAAGTTGACAAAGATTAGAACTGAGTTTCGAATGAACACTCTTCGTTCTGAAAGATAAGAGAAACATGTCGATATATAATTTCGATTATTTCCGAACATTGTACTGTTTCAGCCTTGAACACTATGGTTCAGGTTCCCCGTGAAAAATACATATTACGCCACGATGATTGTGCCGCATGTACAGAGATGCGTGATGAACATGCGTTCTTCAGTGATCCCTGCTGCTATTAGTAAGCAAGGTGCTAATACTGTGCGAGGGCAAAGGTGACTACCAAATTACCCGAAGTGATTTTTTTGAAGTAATACGTTGAATTTTCAGTGGCGCTTAAGTCCTCATGTGGTTTTTATGTTTGCACAAGAGCCTCCCCTAGCGATGCGCTGGCGCTGCTTATGCGGCCGAAAGTCCCCCAAAATATTCTTTTTATTTGGTCGTCTCAATGTTTACCACTCAGAGCTCCTTATATATCACCTGATTACAGGAATAAAGGTAAGACGCGTATATTTATGGGCTAGTTCTTTTCTTAGACACAATATCCAGGAGACAATTAGGCCAAAGAAAGTATGTGTGATCAAGCAGATAATGATGCCAAGGAAAGTACTGGTGAAATTATTAAAAGTAATTGTAATGTATATATGAAGGAAGAAAAGTGGACGAAAAGAAGACTTGCTGGGGGCAGGGACCAAACCTGCGACCTTTAAATAATAATGCGTCCGGTGCTCTACCAACTGAGCAATCATGGTTGTGGAAAAGAAAATTATGTGCCGCAGTGGGTCATGCCTTGAGTGAGAGGAGCCGAGTGTGAGCTGTTGCCCTGATTGCTGTGGTTTCTGGGTCGGTTGACGCCACCCGCTTTCCGCATCAATAGTCCTGCTTGTCAAGTATTACTTACGCCAATAAACCCCGTTTCAGAGTGGTGGAGGTGCGGGGTAACTCAGCCTGGAAGTCCGCAATAGTAAACTACCTGCCATACCAGAAATGGCTGAAGAAAACACCCAGCAAGGTACGACCCAGCCTCCGATGGTCATCATGCCTACTGCGCTACGCGTGCGCGATCCACCTTTTTTCGACGGTACCAATGAGCAAAACGTAGAAGATTAGCTGTGGACATTTGAAAAGATAGGCACCAGCCACAAATGAGACGACTCTTCGAAGCTGCATATTTTATTCTTCTACCTGAAAAAAGCAGCGAGTCTCTGGTTGAACAACCACCCCTCGGAATTCGCCACTTGGGTGGCTTTAAGCTAGGCATTACCGATGTGTTCGGTCACCCCGAAGTACGCAAGCTTCGTGCCGAACAGCGCCTACGGGGACGCGCACAGCTTCAGAAGGAAGGCTTCACAAGCTACATCGAGGATGTGCTCGACTTGTTCAAGCGCCTTGACCCTTCAATGATCGAAGCCGACAAGATTACACACATCTTGAAGGGGATAGACGACGACGCCTTTCAGATGCTGCTGGCCAAGAGTCCACGAACCGTGTCCGAACTCGCCACTCTTTGCCAGAGCTTCGAAGAGTTGCGCAAACAATGGGTCATGACGCGGCGGCCAGCGGCTACCGATGAAACTGTCGCGGCATTGACCCTGGGTGGAGACCACAACACAATGTCGGAAATCAAACGATATGTGCGCGAGAAGGTGGCCCGACAACTTTCGTGCCTGTCGTATCTACCGGCAACGGAACCCTCTTCTAAGCGTCACGCGCCCGCCATCAGGCAGGTAATACAGGCGCTGGTCTCTGAGACAATGCCGTCCGTCTCTCAAACAGCACCCGTCACCGCGCCATTGACTTACGCTGCTGTCGCTGCTACTCCGCCACGACCTCCGCTTGGACCGACACTCCAGCTTGTACGAGTACCAACGACGCCATTTCCAGCAACACAACAGCGCTATAATGGAAACCCTTGGCGCACAGATGACAATCGCCCTATCTGTTACGCATGCGGGTATCCAGGTCGCGTGGCCCGTTTCTGTCGCCGGCGCTCCGCAACGGGCCCAGCTGCAGCTCCGAGGAACTCTGACTACTCTTACCCAGCACCTCCAGCACTCTTAAACGGGGTTTATTAGCGTAAGTAGTACTTGACAAGCAGGTATATTGATGCAGAAAGCAGGCGGCGGCAACCGACCCAGGAATCACAGCGCTCGGGGCACACAGCTCGCACTCGGCTCCTCTCGCTAAAGGCGTGGCCCACTGTGGCACATAATCTTCTCTACATGGTGAATATCCTCCCGTGCGCTTTATGGGGTATATAGATGTATGAAACGTAGAAGAGTCAGTCAGCACCACCAGTAGTCATGATGGTGAGAGTAGAACACTCTTTCTCCGCCTATGTATAACGAGCTCGAAGCTCGCGATTGATCCCCTGCATACCACCTGAACGCACCGAGTCCGCCAGAACGAAAGGCTCGCTATGAATGAAAGAAAGAAGAGTACATCGAAGGGTTCACTTCTTTGTTACACACAAAATACACCCTAAATGTAGTTAGTAATCAGTTAGTAAACACCTTTGTTTACTTGTTTGTGGAGTATTTTACTACCCTCGTGGCATACTTTTACTAGCCAGCAGCTAATACAGCTTGTAACTTTAGCCGTTGCTAATCAGGTAACAGACAGACAGACAGACAGACAGACAGACAGACAGACAGACTGACAGACAGACAGACAGACAGACAGACAGACAGACAGACAGACAGACAGACAGACAGACAGACAGACAGACAGACAGACAGACAGACAGACAGATGAACGGGCGGGTGGACGGATGAACGAACGGGCGGAGAATTCACGGCTTATCGGCAAAACCCTCGGAAGATTGGCCCCACTCATCATTAACTCCGTGTATATGCCATATTTTTTTTATTTAACTACTAAGACAATTCAGTTTCCATATCTTTCGTAGATACCGCAGTAAATTTTGCCGTAAAAAGTGACATCGTAAGCGAAATTTAGGGAAGCTTCAATTTTAAATACTACCTTGGTATAGAAGTTCAGTGCTACGCAATGGCACACATACAAGTAAACAGAAGGAAATATGAGGCTGCAAAGAAAACAACAATTATCTTACGATTGTTATGGCTGCTAACTCTTTTGACATGACCTGCAGTTAAATAAAACCCATGTGGTGTTAGCAGTATTTCCTTTTTCATGGTTCTTTTCATTATTTCCCAAAAGAAAACCGCACTCCAGCAGTCCAGAAACACATGTTTCATAGATTCAGGCTTCTTACAAATAAAACAATCAGTACCCTACACTCTTAAAACTGAGAGAGTGCTGGGCACAATTTTTGGGAGAGTACTTTCTTGTCCTATATTTCACTCTCTTTTCCAAAGTAAATCACCTCTTGTGGAGGCAGAGTTCAGTAATTCCCCCAAAACAGGTGAAAGAACTTCCCCTCAACTGAGTAACATAACGCTGCCCGAAGCAGAGTAGCATTACCCCGCCATAGAGAGTAACAAATAACCTCACGAAAAAAAATCTGAGATCTTGGGCAAAAATTGGGCTTTTTTAAATGTTTTTAACGTATTTCTTCATGCGCAGATCGTAAGGATGGCGAAATACAAGCACTACGACAAAAAATTTAGTGTGAAAAAAAAACGTATTTAGGTGGGACTCGAACCTTAGATCTCTACAAACTGCAGATAGCGAGCCCGACATGCTAATCACTACAACACACTGTTGACATTCATATGTTACATTTTCGTTCTCAAGACATTGCTAATATACCCTAATTTATATTCAAATTAGTGATCACTGGGAATGCGACACCAGGTAAGTATACACCATGCTGAAAGATAAAGAGTGATCGTTTATTTTTTATGCCATAAGTATAGTGTTGAAAATACGTGTGCATATCTTTGTTTAGATGCGTAGATTTGAGTGTCTGCGCGCTGCTAAAACCAGCCAGACAGTAGCTAACGTTTTTACTGTGTTTGTTTTGTTCTTCACGAGAGCAAAACGTCCATTTGACACGATTTTTTTACAGTAGAAAAAAGATTACCGCTACCTATTATAAGAACGTCATTTGCAATGACTTGCTTAGCGGTTAGTGATTTCTGCTTACAATACATCGTGCATCTGAAGTGTATAATAAACAATTTAGTTTATATTTTACCCCTTTGACATATTTTTGGTCACTCTTGTTCACACTCAACGACAAAATCCACCATACTTCACTGTAGCCGTACCGTAAGTTAGGCTTACGGCACCATCACCCGTGTTCGATGGTTGTAGTGGAAAACATGAATATTTATATTAGGAGAATGTTATAGCCATTCGCGTTGAGTTTGGATCGGGATTGATTGAATCATATTGTATTGGTTTATTTCACTACACAGATTCAAGACTATAAAACTGGATACTATGAATTCTAAGTGCCTTGTAGGGCGCTGAAATCTATTAGTGCGCGCTGGGAGCGCTGTTATTTTTCTTAAGCCTCTCTAACGTCTGAACAAACAAATGCAGTACGCTTTATTGCATATATGTGTGGTTATTAGGTAGTGTTAATCACTCGCGGTGTGCCAACGCATCTAAAAGTAATCAAGAACAAGAGTGTAACAGCATTTCACTCTCTCAAAAAGAGGAAGAGTAGAAAGTTGCTTCACTTTGCCGGTTCATTGAAAGTGAAAACGAATTTCACCTTTTCTGATGTTTTGTGAAAGTTGAAGAACACTCTGAAAAGTAACTTGTTATTTTTACTTTTGCGATGCCCTCCGCAGTTTTTATATTGTATAGTAAATACTCCCCTGTTTCCTCTAGCCACGTTTTAACAGGTAAGATAGAAGTGTAGAGCTTAAACAATATATGTTTTCACACGCCTGGGCATCAGTATTCTTTTAAGACGTTATAAACGTTTGCAACAAAGGCTGGTGCCAGGACGTGTGTCAACATTATTTGTTAAGCTCTATGCTAATATCTTGTCTGTTAAAACGTGGCTTGAGGAAAGAGGGGAGTATCTACCATGGGTACTGATTGTTTAGTTTGTACGAAGCCTGAACCTATTAGCACGTGTTTCTGGACTGCTGGATTGCGAATTTTTTGGAAATAAGGCAAAGAACCCTGAAAAAAGAATTACCGCTAACACCACATGGTATTGTTTATTTACCTGCAGGTCATGGCATTACACCTTATGTAATATTTTTTGTCTTCATAGCATTTCGGGGAACCGTTTGGCTGTTTGGAGCTGTGATCTGAATATTAGGTCAGTGAATTCATGCTTTACCGATTCTGTAAGTGAAATACCGGAAGCGTATCGGAAATGGAAATAGGGATAAGAAGTGTTGGCATTGATGCATTCTCTTGTGAAAACGAATGTTTTGTAATATGAGCCGCATGCCGTAGTTGGTGCGGCGGGAAAGCGTGTCAACATCTGGCAATAGAAAAAGTTACAGCTTTACCGCAAAGGCGAAGCAACGAACGCGATAGCAACAAAATTGAATTCTATATATATATATATATATATATATATATATATATATATATATATATATATATATATATATATATATATATATATATATAGACGCCAACACAGGCGGCAAAAGCCAGCCGAGAGTGTTTATTGATATCGCAATTAAAAAATGTACAGGGTGAGTGATCCGAAAGTAGGGGTAAATACAACGTGTTCCACATAACTTGAGCCAAGAATTTGAAAGTTCAAGGCACTTAGGAGGCGAATTGAACCAAACGCATACTAACTTGTAGGTACTAGCCTGTTGGTACTGAAGGAACTTTTTCAGTTCTTCCCAAACAATTTTTTCTTATTACCTACTTTTTTATTTATGGGCTGGAAGCCTAATATATGAACACTGAGATGTAGAGCACTTTTAGAAACTACTGACTAAATTGTTTACTGTACGATACGTCTTGCGTTGTTATTTTTTATTCGTTGTTCACTCGCGATACGTGAAAAGAAGCCGTGTGATGAACCACGAGCGCACTTCCATAGTACTGCTATAGGCTTTCTTCACAACGCGAAAAAAATGACAGCGCTAGACATATCATACAGAAAACCATTTTGTCGGTGGTTTCTGAAAAGGCTCTACATCTAGATGTTCATACTTTAGGTTTCCAGCCCATAGACAAAAAATTTGTAATTTAAAAATGCGAAACAATTAGTAGGGGCCAGACACACAGGCACAGAACTTCACTGCGGTTCGGAGGAACACTACCTTAAGCAGGTAAAGCAGCGGGCCCCAATCACGTTGGAACGGGTAGATTAAGCCTCACCGCCGCGTCGTGGGCCCTCTGGAAAGCCAAGAGCCGCGGTGGTCTAGTGGCTAAGGTACTCGGTTGCTTACCCGCAGGTCGTGGGATCGAACCCCAGCTGCGGCGGCTGCATTTCCGATGGAGGCGGGAATATAGTAGACCCGTGTACTCAGATTTTGGTGCACGTTAAAGAACCCCAGGTGTTCGAAATTTCCGGAGCCCTCCACTACGGCGTCTCTCATAATCATGTGGTGGTTTTGGGACGTTAAACCCGACATATAAATCAGTTGATGTGCAAGTTCTGAGCTCCTGATCTCAAAGCTCCATTCCTCTTCGGTCATGTGCCGAGAATCGCGTGATTAAGTGCACTGCCAGAGCATGTGGTCTCACGTAGATATTAAGCCACAATCTGGGCATGCTGAATCAATGCATTCAACAAACTGGCTGGGTGAAGAAAGACTGGGGTACGGCCTGGTTTGAAGCATGCGGAGGGCCTGGGCCCTGAGAGGTTGCATATGAGGAAGAGAGAAAATCCTTCTGTCCAGCTGATAATGTTAGGTAACCGCATTGAAAGTGAGGAGACCATACCTAAGGTCTAAAGACCATTAGATTTGAGTCTGAAGGTCCCGCAAGTTGCCCACTCTGGTGAGTAGCTTCGCGTGCTCGGGCGTTGGCGATCTCGCTCAGGCTTGCCATGGAGGCCAGATGTGATCCGGGGTGAGCCGGAAACCAAAAGATGGCGTGTTTTGAAATATCCCTATTACCTATGACGCGAGCTACTTCAGCTGATGCTGATCCAGATACAAAGGCTCGCACTGCTGCTCACGAGTCTGCATCGATGTGTTGCCGAGAGTCGTCAAGGAGAGCTAGAGCTATGGCTATCTGTTCAGCTTTAGCGGCAGTGGTGTCCCTGAGAGTCGTGCAGTGAATAACACAACCTGCGTGGTCAACTGCAACGACCGAGAAGTTGGCTGTTAGATCGTATTGCGCCGCGTCAACGAAGCATGCAGACTCTGAATTTGCACGAACACTCTTGAGTAGTGCTTCAGACCTGGCCTTCCGCCTGTTCGCCTTGTGCTGCGGATGAACGTAGCGGGGGAACGGAGCAACCATAATGTTGGCGCTTTGCTTCTAAGTGAGAAACTGACTACGTTCCTTTTTTACCGCATAATACCATAGGATTGTCAGGATGTTTCTTCCTGCAGCCGAGGAGAAGAGCCTGGACATCTGAGCCGTATGCTGTGCCTCGATGATCCCTTCAAACGTGTTGTGTATACCTAACTGCATGAAGCATTCCGTACTGGTACCCCAAGGGACCCCTAGCACTCTTTTGATGCTCTTGCGGATCAGGAGAATAGTGTTATCCTTTTCATGACTTTGCCAACAGTGCATGGCAGCAACGTAAGTAATGTGGCTTATTAAGAAAGCGTGGAATAGCCTTAGTAAATTGTCCTCTCTCAAGCCACCTCTAGTGTTGGAGACCCTAAGGATAAGCCGAATCATGCTTGCCTTTCTAGCTGTGAGCTTCTTAATGTTCGGTAAATTTGTGGCATTCGCCTCTAAAGGATTCCAAGTACTCTGATTACCTTTACCCTAAGGATGATGTGACCAGAGCTGGTGCGAAGCACTATATTGATACCTGAAAGGGGGACGCAGCTTCGAGGCTTTACACTCCTTATATGAGGTCTGTGAGCCCCACCGTGGTGGTCTAGTGGCTAAGGTACTCGGCTGCTGGCCCGCAGTTCACGAGTTTAAATCCCGCCTGCTGCGGCTGCATTTTCGATAGACGTGGAAATGTTGTAGGCCCGTGTGCTCAAATTTGGGTGCATGATAAAGAACGCCAGGTGGTCGAAATTTCCGGAGCCCTCCACCACAGTGTCTCTAATATTCATATGGTGCTTTTGGAACGTTAAACCCCACATATCAATCAATCAATCAATCAATCAATTATTAGGTCTGTGAAACGAAAGTTCCGACTTGGTTGGAGAGAGTCGTAGTCCGGTGCCACTAAGAAAAGCTTCGGTTTACTCTACAGCCTGTTGGAGTGCCCCTTCTACTCTGCCCTCACTGCCACCCCTGCACCAGACAGAGATGTTATGACGTTAGGGGTATGACATATGCCTTGTATTTGCGACAGCCTCTTGGAAAGCCTACAGATAGTGATATCGAACAGAAATGTTGAGACCACCGAACTCTGTGGTGTGTCTTTGGAGCCAAGAACGAAGGGTTCTGATTTCAGAGCTACTATCTTAATCATGGCCTTTCTGCTTTTGAGAAAAGAGCTGATGAATGCGTGTAATCTATGTCCCAAGCCAAAACTAGAGATGCAGTGGAAAATTTGAGTATGGGAGAGATTGTTAAACGCTTTCTCTAAATCAACTTCATGGCATCTGAGGTTGATAATGCCGGTCGGAAGCCAATCATGTTGTACGGAATTAAGCCATGATCTTCAATGTGTGGAGTAATGCGGCAATTAATTACGTGTTCGGCCCCATTTACTATGCAGGATGTAAGCGATATGGGTCCTAGATTACAAAGGTTCAGTCGACGTCCAGGTTTCGGGATAAAAATGACAGACGCCAGCTTTCACGATTACGGGACAGTGCACTGCCCCCATGCCTTGTTATTCTCGTCCGTGAATATTTGTATGGAAGCATCGTCCAGGCTATGCAGAATTTGATTTCAGACACCGTCCGGGCCAGGGGTTGATCAAATATTCAGTTTCATGAGAACCTCCTTCATATGAGAATTCAGTTTCATGAGAACCTCCTTCATAACCTCCTTCATAGCAAAAACTGCGTCGAAGAAAAAAAAAACAGAGTAGCAATGTTGCCTTCTTCTTTTTCAAACGCGCAACTAGCCCATTATGCATATTAGTGCGTCTAATGTGCTAGAGGAATTCACTAAAAACGTCTGTTTTTGTTCCTGAGCTATAGCGCAGGTTCTCTTGGGAACTCCAAGAGATGCAAATATTCGCAACTAAATTATCCCAGTGTATTCACCTCCAACCAGATTTCACTGCTTTAAGTTGGAATAACTCACCTAATTATTTTGAGCCAGCTGTTTCAAGGTCAAAATGGTCAAAATGTTTTATAATTTAGTATCACGCAAGACTGAAGTTTTTCAAATTACTTTGCTTCTGGTGTAGCAATCTATGGGAAGACCTCCACCTACTATACAAAATTGGGTGCACGCGCCGATGCGGTGTTACAATCGAGCGTTCGTGCTGCCGTCAAAGGCCAGCGTCAAATGAGGGTGCCAGGCAGAAGCTGACAATCATAGGAATTTTTAGTCCCACATAAGAGAGAAATCTGGCGTGAGTGTTGATGAGAGCCGCAACGCATGGCGCGTCAGCCCACTAGAGAATGATGAATAGCACAAGGATGTGCGTAAACTTCGTTCTTTAGGCCTTCTTTGATTCCCTCTGGCTCTGTCTCACCTACAGCTGCTTTGTTAAAAGTTCGAAGTTGAGTGAACATTCAGCAGTTGTGCTTCACTACCTTCTATCCCCTTTTAACACATTTTAGGCTCTCCAATTGACAATGGGTCACGAAGTTCACAACAATCCATTCTTTTACCAGAAAAAAGTGCCAAAGCATCATTCTCATGGTGACGACACGGTCGCAGCGCTTGAGTTCTCTCTAGTAAAGATCGTACAAAAATCTATGCAGATGAACGCTTCTGCAAAGCGTACTTAGTGCCGCGCTGCCGGGCACCGAGCGAGAAAGCTCCCGCGAAAGTCTGGAAGGATCGAGAAATGTATACAGATACCGCCGACGCGTTTGCAAGACGTGGCTTCGAGAACATACTAGCTCGTTAAGACAGCTTCGTTGTGCTATGCACATGTGTGCCATGTTGAAGAGTCTCCCACACAGCTGCCATCTCATAAGGGCGCATTGAGACGGTGAAGTCAGTGGTTAAGTCCTTCGGTGCAAAAGTGTCGAATCTATATGTAGTGTCATCATTCAGTCGGTCTTCGCAAATGTACTGTGATAGAATGCAATATGGTTACTGAAGGAGTAATGAGAAAGAGTGAGCGTCTCGTACAGTTAGGCCGAGTAGCGACATGCAATCTTCGTAAAACTGAAGGGGAACATTGGCGAAACTGTGATTTACGAGGGCCTAGGCACTACCTGGAGGACTGTGTTTCCGAAGAGGATTCTTAGATAAATATGAAAACAAAGCACCGTGGTCTGCATGGTCAAGGTGTTGATAAATATGTACATTATGAGATGTTGAATATTACTGTGTGTCAGAATATGATTATGAGCGAAATTTTACGATGCCCTCATATAGATTGAATTCAATGCAGTTTCATTCTGATTCAACCAGTCATACCCGTATTTATTCAAGATGTTTGTGCCACTTTATTAGATAATTTTTCTTTTTTTGCCTGCTCTTAGGTCAGAATTCGTCTTTGAAGCGAAACCTGTGCTCGCTCATATTCTAATAGGATCTAATGCCAATTGCCCATGCCCAAAAAGAGGCGGGGGTTTACACAAATAGCGTTTGCTTGCAACACATAGAGGTTGTGGCAGTAATTATGAAGCACCGAAAAACATTATTACTCATGCTCAGCATGTCGCTTAGCTGGGCCCCACCGTGCCAACGTGCGCATTTCCAGAACAGAACACTGCTCAAATGACTATGACGTAGGAGTCAGCAATGGTTTTTGGTAAAGAGGCGCTATTTTCCGTCCCCGAGATGGGGGCATGGCTCCGTGTCAAAATGAGCAGCGATGAGTGATCGGCTTCCTTCTTTCTCCCCACATCCACAGCTTCAGTTCTCCCCACAAACAAGTGCAGGTTTCCTCCTGAAGAATGGAGGAGGTTCATCGCAGTGCCCCCGCCCTTATTAAGTCAATGTCAAGGGCAGGCGTCAACACCCCCTGCTCCAAGCCGTTCGCGTGCGCCCGGCTATGATCCTCGCAGTGGCAGCAGTGACACTGCTTTAGGCATGTCTCAAATGTCCAGCCATAGCAGCTCTTTGAGCATTCGCAGTTGCACGAACAATGGTATTATACCAAGGAGGATAGTATATTCTGCACTTTCGCAACCACTACAAAAGCACATTTGGCGCGTGGGACACGCCCGTACGTCTGTACGCCCGTTTGACACGTCCGTACACGCTTGTATCTGCTTTGGTTGCTGCCTGCAATTCAAGTATTACGAGTACTTTCCTATGGTCGTGGAAGGTCAGTAGTAAGAGCGCAAGAAACAGTATGATAATAGAATATTGCTGTATTTTAAGATGTTTCTATCTTCAGGACAAACAAAAAGAAAAAAAAGATTGTCTTTTTTCTCTATTCCTGATATTCCAAATGATGTCGTGCATGGTTCATTGAGAGACTATACACACAACAACAGTATTGTTCTATGTGACTGTAAACTGAGCAACGAATAAATGGCAAGAGTACTTTTTGTTCTGCTTTTAGCTCAAGTTGTGTCTTCTTTCCTACGGCAGTCCAAATCGTGGCCTCGCTTCCAGATTGCAGATATGCCCTATATGATCTTCTATGTGCTCAATCCTAATTTTGGGGCTTTCTTCGAAGCTGCTTCCAAGGTACGAAGGGCCTTAGGGTGTGGTTGGAGCGAACCACAGTTACGCTTATTCATCGAGCTGACTTTGCCACCACCTTTTCTTATACGCCTGTGTTAAAGTGACATTGCGCACGTTGCTCGTCTGAAACCACAGTATGATTCTCTGCATCAAAACTTTAATTTTGTCAAAATGATGTTATTTCTAAAGAAGCAATTGGGACGAATAAAAGGCACCTCCAGCCACTGGCATCCTGAGGCTCAGTTCTAGGCATTGATTGCTGCCTTCTTGCTGCCCCGTTCATCGCATCGCGTGGTCTTTAATGCTAATATCACCCGTGAACCCTAAATAAACCTCGGCCAAACTGGTAGTTGATCACTATACAAGCACTGGACATGACACGAATGAACTACACCGCAATCACTGCACTCTTACTTAAACTCGTCAAGACACGATGTCCTAATATCAATACTTACGTTATAACGTAGGCCAAAGCAATTATTGCAACTATAAAAGTAGTGCTGCGACTCATCTTATTGTGCCCCTTTTTTTCTGCGCAATGTAATGCAGTGAGGTGTAAAACCAGCGGCCTTAATACACTAACTGCGAAGTATTCTTTTGAGATTAGAAATTGAGCGTGGTCAGAAGAAGAGCAGAGTAGGCGAGTGTACATATCACAGACCCATTTTTTCCGCTGCTGAGCTGCAGGCGTATTGCAGTCTTCTACAAAAAAGAACGCCTGCAAAGCCAGGCTTTATTGAAATAATGCTCACAGTTTTGTCACCTGCTTAATATTGGGGGAAGTTCGGAATACGTGATCACCTGCAAAGCTTTTATCTACAATCCTCACAGCTGTGTGGGATATATATGAACGTGGCTTTGTTCGTTTGGATTTCTGGAATGCTCTATGGCCAATTGTTTTTGCAAGAAGCTTCCAATGCAATAAAATAGGAACAGCGAAGTTTTAAACACCACAGTTGTGTCATGTGGTAGTCGTGGTATAGAAAACCGGATTGAGACTGTTATGATAACATTCTTTATTGAATACCAAGCATTTTTTGGGAGGGGAGAGCGAGAATGGCGTTTTTATCATTACTGTTCATCCAGCCGCCTATGTGTGGGTGCTCTCGTTGTTTCCCCCTTAACTTTGTCAATACCAAAGTGATTGTATAGAATGACGTAACTGTGTCACGAACTTGCATGAAAGGTTATGACAAGGGTAACATTAAAAGATACGGCGGACTTGATTACCAGGAGAATGAATATTATGTGAAATATGTGAATGCAAGGTGATTCTTGTATTCTTTGTTGAGGGGTACGTTACCGAAAGACGCCAAAAATATGTACGAATGTTCTACACACAGACATAGGTTGAACAGACACATATGTTTTACATGGCCAGTTGTTGACAGTCGCGTAACAATGCCAAGAGTTAAATAGATCTTAGCAACACCAGAAGTGATAAGCTGATATGGTGTGGTGGTGCTCACGAGGAAAGTAGCTCTGACCACGCTACATGAATAAACCTCACCGGACGGCACTTAACTACAACTGACGTTGACCAAACGGGACGGCAGTACGATAGTGCATATGTAATGTTAGTAAAATTAGATAGCCATTACTACAACCGCAACACACGTTTCACGAACATTAAGGTATATTTGAAAGGCAGTTTCCTAACCTGACGTCATGTGGTCGACACTTGATTGCCACGCTTAGGCTCTAAGGTTCGGTTCTTGCTGGGACCCTGACATTCATTCTTGGCATTTGTCTGGTCAACACTGCCAAGGTCAAATTTTTCTTAACGTCATTACAATTGCCTATGTCGGTTCTCTGCGTTCCTAGGTAGATATAAACTGCCAGCCATCTTTGGCAATTACCAGCCTACCTGTGGCTCATACCCGCCCACGGGCATATGCCACACGTCTGGCGGAAAGAGTTTGACGAAGTACGCAACGGCATTGTGACATTACGTCATGCGCAGCGAGACATATTCGTCAAACGTTCTTACTCTTCCATACTAATTTTGGTTTATCCCAAGTTGAGAGATAGATAGATAGATAGATAGATAGATAGATACCAAAAGTGCTTGCAGCACGCAAAACAGCATTTAATAGCTTGCAGCACATGCCATGCAATCAGTTGCCTCATCACGTGTGGCACAAACTCACCTGCTACCTGTCGTAATACACAAGCCTGCGCCCTACGCGATGTACATCATATATCAAGCTAGGAACGGCGAGGACGGTCGTTGGGGATTCTAAGCGATAGCGTTGAAAAGCGCGTGTCGCTAAAAATTCTGTGTTGATGTCAGTGAGCGCTAAATAGGAATAAATACCGGGGATGCTGCGTCACATTCCAATATTAAACCAAATAGAAACGCAAAGCCTTGGATGTGCTTTGAGAGAAAGCCCTATACAGTGGTGATGTTGGGGCGATGTCAAATATGGTTGCAGTGTTATCTCTACGCTTTTATGAGAACATCAGAAGCACTACAGGTGTACTGAAATGATTTGGAAGCTACAGGGAAACATTTTTTAGGCTACGGCAGTACGCTGACGAACACAACGTGCAACAAACATATTGCTGCATTCTTTTGCGCACTTGAGTTTGGTTAGATTTGGGGGTTAACGTTTCAAAACCACCATTTGATTATGACAGACGCCGTAGTGCAGGGCTCCAAAATTTTGATCACCTGGTACTGCGTACGTTCATTCTTTTGTGAGGGCTGATGTTACGTTGAATAAAAGGCTGCGGTTAAGCGGCACTGCAGCCAACATGCCCGATAAGCCTAAGATATGCACACAAATATTCTCGTTAGGGAAGCACGTCGATCGCTTCTTGCAATACCTAGAATCTGTAGGATTCTTTTTTTGGTAAAGAAGGCTCTAGGAAATGGCATAGCATTGTCTATACAACCACGATAGAACGATGGAAAGAAAAACATGGCGCTCTTTTAGCGCAAGTCACTCTTTTAGCACAAGTGTAACTGCTTTTCTGTTTGCCTTGCACGATCTACAGACCTATTTAGATTTGCTTGGCAGTATATGTGACGTAGGAAGCAGTGACTGATGGTAGAGGCTAATAAAGGAGAAGTGACTGTGGAATAAACTTGGCGTATGAGCCAGGCCACGTTTTCCCGCATCTAGCGTCACACGAGTCGACGGGATGAAGACTTGCCTGCCCCTTAATCAGTCAATCAGCATCGACGCAGTTTTCCGCAAGACACCCTGACCATACATGAACTGCCATACAAGCGCCTAGCATTACGCATCGACCAGTATCATGCCAAACCCGTCTGCTGACCTTGACATTCCCAAGTACGCCATATCTGCGAACGACGGACCCGTAAAAGACTGGTTCAACCTCTTCGAACTCCACGCCGTCGTCGCATCTTGGTCGGAACGGGGGATGGTTACGAGCGCGAAAGCCGTGGAGGCTGACGGAATGTCCGGCCCAGCCCAGCCCAGGCGCTACCGCAGGGTCGCATGTACGGAACCAACAAGAGCCGCTCCGCTGCGCCCCTTCCCCCATGCCACTAATCTGAAGGGCACGCATGGTGCATCACTGCCGTAGTGAGACAACAAGCTGCCGCACGGTACTGGTGCTTGTACGGTTGGCCTGCGAGAACTGTCGACAGAATTTTGCCAGAAATGGAACTTCGGCATGCGCATCCGTTACCCCGAAAGTTTTCTTTTTTATTTCTTTTTCATTGCGTGGATTGACGAAACGGACGTATACGTCTTGAAAGGCCCGGGATTCGGTCCGCGTTTGCCGGGACGTCACATTGCTTGGGTAAGCCACCAGCTGGTTTTGCGTCAAGTATCTCTTCTAGTGCTCGTCACTTTCATCGTACCCCTCAAGATATCGCTACATACGCAACAGACCACCTGAAATATCGGCCACATACCTTGTCAAGCCACTGCCGTTCTGAAAGCGGTTGTACTTCGGGAACGCTTAGCTCAATTCTCCCACAAAAAAAACAAACATACGGAAGTGCAACCACGTCAAGCCATGTTTGCAGCGATGTCATCCTCAGGAATTGAACAAACCGAAAGTCGAAACAGCACGAGGCACCAATGAGTGCAAAAACTTCAACGGAAGCAAACTTGTAAACTGAACATCATGAAAAAATAAGTACTTTAATCTAACGGCCATTTCAAGAAGTATGACGTTTCCAGATAAATGAACCTCGCCACAGACACTCTTTGTACCTGCGGTTACGCAGATGACAACATGACAGAAAACGACTAGAAAGACGCGGAGCACTTCGTGCACACTGCCAGTACACAGGCATCACGCTGTCACAATCTGTCAAAAAGCACGCATTCCAGACGGAATGCGTCTGTCGCAGCAACGACTCAGAATTTAACGGGTGAGACATCCGACCTTCCAACGCTACAAGGACTCCCAACCTTGTTCGGTTTTCGCTACTATCCAGGCTGTTTCATCATAATTTTCCACGTCGAATGTACGGTTATGGTCTCCAGAACGCAACAGCCAACCTCGTCCACCTGAGGTCCCCTAGATGTCACGGGACTGGCTTTCCTGTGAACGTTTTTGTGCAACTGCATGGAACTGCCATGTTACATGAAACTACTCCATTTTTTGATATTTTTTTCCTACGATGAGACAGCAGTTGTTGGTGCTTTTTAGTTTGTAGCTGGCGCATTTCTTCATGTGCCGCTGGCAAGTTTTTCGCTGGCCAATTGCAATGTGATGGCAATGACGAACCTTGTGTTTCGATACATGCGCTTTTGAGACCCCTAAGGTACCATAGCATGGTGTCGTAGCGAGGTGTCTCGATTCTCTAGTAAGAAATGGGATGAGACATAGTGCTTAATTTTGTCGCGATTGTTCTTGCGACATCTTTGTGTGACGCTATGATGACCGGGAGACGTGGCCTGGCCCATACGCCACGTTTACTCCATTCTCACTTCACAACAGATGTGACATGGCGTCAGTCAGAACACCAGTTTATTCTAACTCTTCGTCTTTCTCCCCTTCCGTTTCCTCATTCACTCGTGAACCATCACACGTTACCCACCTCCGAGAGAGCGTCAACTAATTGGTACAATAGTAGTGGCGTAGTTCACTGACGTGCGCAATGTCAGTAGTAATGCTTAACGGTGCCACACATCGGTACATCTCATAGTTAACAGGAAAGACTACGAAGAATTGTGTAAGGCCTCTCCATAACTGAACTGAGCTTTCCTTTGTTAGGGTGTCAAGGTGTTTCGTAGATTACAAATTCGCCAGGTTGGAGATCTTCTGGTAGGAAATTTCGTCGTAGATGATCTTGTTCTTCTCATGGTAGGCAAGCGTGTTCTTAACTGCACTTTTCTTTGGTTCTTGCCCACACTTCACTGGTGCGTCCAAAATTGTTTAGTATGAAGGAATTTCAGACATCAGGTATGATGGTGATTATCGTGTTACTTCACGTCGGGTTCTGTGCATTCATCGATGACATCCGAAAGATGTTTGATGTTTGAACCAAGACTTCTACGGCTGCTCATTCATTTTGCACTGTAGCCGGGTAACAATATTTTGATTGTACGTTCGTTCATGCCATTACATTAGGGGTGTTGGGAAGACGTGAACAATTGGTGGACACCATTGCGCTTTAAGGACTGCTTAAATTATCTAGCAGTGAAGGCTGGCCTGGGATCTGATAGGAACTTCCTGGGCTTTCCTTTAGCGAAGATGGTGGTGATGCATGAAATGTTTGCATGACAGGTTTCATTCTTGTGGTGAAATGCCCAGACATACCACGTGGCGTGGTCGTTCGCCAAGTGAACAAACTTCTTCGAGGAGCCGTATCCAGAAAAGTCACCTATAGTGTCCATTGCTAAAAGATCAAAGGGTTGTTCTGCAGGTGATAGTGACTCGAGTGATTCGAATCTATTGGTTTTCGATTTCTTGCCACGCAGACATATGTCACAATGGCGGACGTAGGATGAAACGTCAAAGATTTCCGGCCAATAGTAGGATGGTGACAACAAGTCCAAAGTTTTCTTTACCCTGAGTTGTCCGAACTGACAGTGTGCTTTTTACAGAAGTCCCAGTCGAAGCTTGAGAGGCACGTACATTTTGGGAATTCCTTCAGCTGTCACGATAGTGACCCCGCTTTCTGTTGTGTACTTGCAGCGAGGGTGGTCTTCCTGGTAAGTTGAAGTTCTGTTAACGAAAGGAGTTGAACCATGGGGCTGCTTGGAAATGCGTCCGCCTCGAAGTTTTTGCTGCCTTTTTTATGTCTAATGGTGACGTAATACATCGACAGCTTCACAGACCATCTAAAGAGCCAGCCGTGGGGATCTTTAATGTTTTTATGCCATTGTAAAGCAGCATAATCGGTGACAACAGTGAATGGTCTTCCGTAGAGATAGCAGTGAAACTTGTCAAACGCATCAGTTATAGCGAGGCATTCTAGCTCTGTAATGTCATAGTTTATTTCGTGCGTGAGTAGCTTGCGCGATGGATAGGCATCATGATCTCGTTGCTTCATAACTGCACCTATGCCTACGTTAGATGCATCACAAGAAGGAATGCATGGTTTCTCACAAGAAACGATTCGTAAAATTGGTTTTTTGGTCAGACAGTACTTTGTTTTCTCAAAAGCTTGATCCCTTGAGGAATCCCATTCTCACGGTGTGTCCTTCTTCAACACTTTTATAAGTGGGAAAACTTAGTCACTGAAGTGCGGTATGAACTAGCGGTAAACGTAGGTTGTGCCCAAAAACCGCTGAAGCTCTTTCGCGGATTTAAGTTTCAATATTTGCAATGCTGCTTCTATATTGCTTTGCTTAGGCGATGCTGCACCGTGAAAAATTCTGGGACTGAGATATTCAATAGAATCTTGAGACAAATGGCGCTTAAGTTCAAGTTTTTATATTTTCCATTTCCAGGGCATGCGATAGAGCTTGGAGGTGCTGTAGGTGCTTATCAATTGTGTCAACGACTATGATATCATCGAAATATTAAACGACGTCCTTCAAGTCATGTTTTATGATAACTGATTTCACAGCTCATTCGAACATAGAAAGAGCATTTCTCAAACCGAAATGCAGAACAAGCCACTCATAATGGCCATTCGGCGTGACGAAAGCTGTTTTTGGGATGTTCTATGGGTTCATTTTGACATGCCAGTAGCCTGAGATGATATCTGATGTCGACGAATATTTTGATTTGACCAGGTACTCTAGCAAATTGTCTATGTCGAAATAGGTTGGTAGTCAGGCACAATGACAGATTTAAGCTTTCAATAATAAATGCATAAACGAATAGGTCCTTCGCCTTTTTTTTTCCGCAAGAATGACAGGAGCCGCGTATGGTAATAAAGATTAACGCACTACACCTTGCTTAAGAAGTAAGTACGCTTGCCTCTCAATTTCCTCTTTGTCTGCCGGGGAGCATCGATACGGGGGTCTGTGGATAGGGACGTTGTTGTTAAGGGCAATGCAATGACGTTCATTCGCGGTACATCGGAAGTCCTTCTGAGAATCCGAGAAAATGTCCTCGCAACTGTGAAGCACCTCTCTCAAAGCAGCTTGTTACGATGATGTAAGGTGCGTGACATAAACGGCTTGGAGCGCGGTTATATCGGCGCTGAAGACACACTTTTGAGTTTGAGGGGAATTCTGCAGAGCTTCGTTGTCTTCAAGCAATGTAATTGTGTTAAAGTTCAATAAAAGATTGAAAAGAAGGCGTTGTCCAGGCCTAAATAAAATTCAGTTTTCATGCCCGACAGAACGTGTGTTTGGACTACCCGCCTTATCTTCCCTATTTCCAACTGTATGTGTACGTGTCCCAAAGTTTTTATGGTTGAGGTGACTTGTTGGACACTAATGCATGGATCCTTGAGCAACTGAAGCTTGAGTTTTTTGAACACAACTTTACTGATACAGGTAATAGTCACTCCTGTATCCAGAGTTGCGTTCTCCAAGTGTCTGTTCACAAGTGCTCCTAAACGTAATAATGAAGATTTCGACCACCGTCCTCGTTTACCCGGTCGTCAGTTAGAGCAGACACCTATTCACGACGAGGGCACTCATTGTATCAGTGAAATTGATTCGGCCATTTAGCAGATGCACAGTGTCGCCACTCCCTGTGAGGGGTGCGCATTGATCCTGCAGGGAGCCATGGTCGCATAGAATGAGGATCTCGATGCATGAGCTGCCGCTCTTACGAGTAATGGGAAACATCTCTGCGGACAGTGTCTTCCTCTTGAAGCACAGCAGCAAGCCACTTACTAGCCGGGGTGGCGAGCGTCAATCGAGCGAGGCGCCTTTCGATCTCCTCAGGAACACCATTGGTCAATCCTGACACTATGTGAACGTCCTTCAATCCGCGAGGTGACCAATGCTCGTCTTCTCTTCGTAGTAGTGTCTGAGACGCTCTGTAGTTGTAGGACATCGTAAAGAGCACCTGGCGTCGTCCCAAACAATGAGGAGTATAAGATGTGTGAATGCAGCGTTTTAGCGACTCATTGATGAACGAAGTAGAAAAATTCCGGTTTTTTCGTTGTTGCGAAACAAACGCTCCCCACTCGGCGCCCGAGACGCACCACACGAGGTGGTGTGGCAAAGTAGGAGGAAGTAACGTACTGCCGCTATGCAAATAGCAGTTGTTGCCTTGCGCAACTCTCGCAATTGACCCGGGAACCTCACACTAGTTCAGACTCTACCTTAAAAAAACACCCAGTGTGTGCACTGAGGAGACACTCGGCTGTGAGCACTGCTTACTCAATACCCGTTCTTCAGCGAGATCCTACAAAGGGGTAAATTATCTGATTAGACAAAGTTTCAAAAACTGTACATCAATTTGACCCCATTGAAAAGCAAGAGTACCGAGCTGGGTCGCAGCAACTGGTTTACACCTTTCGCTCCACACAAACACAGATCCAACTCTCGGAGGCGACTCCGGCGGTGGATAACTACCTCCTTCAACTCTGGAAGGCGGGGCACAGCCTTGTCTGCAGATGACACCAGAAAAAGGTTAATAGGGGACTTAAAATTCGCATTGCTGTGCTCACCCAGCCAGCGGCACAGTATGCGGCCCAGCACGCTGTTTTAATGGGTGTAATGATTCAAAAAGGCCACTCGACAAATGTCCAGCCGTAGTACCGGCGCGTCTTGCGCACCATAATTGAGCATAGAGAAACTCGTACAGAGATTTATAAACATCTCCAACGGGTACTTAACAGCTTCAATAGAGATAGAGCGAAACTTTGCCGTAAACATCGAGACAAATATCTATGCACTAGCAGGAACCCGGAGGGCGCACGCACGAAGGGCCCACGGAGATCCAGCTCCGCAGCGAGTTAGGAGCTGGATCAGCTGTTCCAGTAACACGATCTGAAGGCGGATCTTGCAAAATAAACGCGAAGAACGGTACCATAAAGGGACAAAATCCCAGTAAAGTTGTGCGCCAACCTTGGCGACACGGTCTACAGAATTCTTCTTGCATGCATAAACTCAATTTAGATCGGAGAAACGCCCCTCTCAATTGAGTGGAAGAGTGGAAGACCATCCTGGTCCCATTCATACCCAAAGCGGGCAGAGGTATTATCACGGAAAACATCGGCCCCATCTCCCTTAGTACTTATGTGGTAAAATTAATGGAGATGATGGTGCGCCACAGGTTATCCGTGCTTTAGAAAACAAAAAATGTATTTGTAAACACTATGCTTGGAAGTGTGGCAGCTTGGGCTAGTTGGTATGGCATGACGATAGTTATTGCGCGAGAACAAAACGACGACACAGAGACAAGAAGGACACGAAAGACACGAGCGCTCCTGTCTTTCGTGTCCTTCTTGTCTCTGTGTCGTCGTTTTGTTCTCGCGCAATAACTATCTACTATGCTTCGGTTCCGCCCACACCGGTCCGCGCAGAATTTCTTGCTTCAGCCCGATTGTGATATCCTAAATCCGGTCGAGTATCCACAAAATGACAAAATTGTGTTCGCTTTGAATCTGACGGAAGCTTTTACTAACCTGACCCATGAAAGTATTTTAACTCATCTCTCACAGGTAGCTTGGGGCCAATATGCCTTCAACTATAATAAAGAATGCGTTACTGACCGACAATCATAGATTCGCATTCGGTGGCTGCGCCCACTGCGACCACCGCGGGCATTCTTCTAATTCAGTGGCACCCGCTTCCACTGAAAAGACCTGGCGAATGGCACACTATCCAGTATATTCTAGGCACTATACGGACACCTCACGCGGGGGGAAGCCTTAGCTCGCCAATTCGGCCACAAATTCAGAGTATTATACCTGGACGCCTGCGGCCCTCAGCACGAAGTTTGGTACACGGCTGTGGTTATTCATAAACACCGCAGTAAACGGACTCACCTTCCACGTGCAAAACATTACACACACGGTGTAAAGCGCCTTCACGCTAGCTGCCTGGATCAGGCCTCTAGGGTCGTTATTACCGGCTCCACATGTGCCTGCCACAATATCTATCATGGCTACGTTCAATACTTAGCGTACAAAATTTTGCAGAACATGTAGTACCAAGATGCCCCCGCGCACTGAAAGGTCATTTGGGTTCCGTCTCATACGGGCCTCGATTGTTAGTAAGAAGCCGGCCAATGCCGCTGCCCGCGTTCTCACTCTCCAGGCACCATTTTCATCTCCTTACGATTCGGACAATGAACCTAATGCCACCTTTATGATTAAGGAGGTCTTATCAATTCGGCCATCATATCTGTCCTAAACCCTGTAAGGTCCTCACGAAGACGGATGAGTGCACCATTCTTCGCCTTTACACCAAATTTTCATTTTGCTCGGCGATCCCCAAGCACTTCTTTTGCAAGGGAAGTGCCCACCCTGTTAGGAACATTTCTGTGATGTTTCCACACGGTGTGGACGTGTAAACAAACTCCCATCCTCACCCATTACCTAACACCACCCGGTAGAACTGCAAGGCAGTTTTGCTCGGCTGCTCTAACCTGACGACCCAACGAGATTTGGTTGAGCGTGCCCGGGACGTGGCCGACGCCGATGGGCTCCCGGAAAGGGGTGCCCACCTTGTGTTTGTATGAGGCGGCCCCTTGAGGACCGATCCCCACGCTCCCTGTAAATATCTTACAGAATCAAATGTTTTACATCATCATCATGATCCCCATCTTCATCATTATCATCATCAGGAGGCTGTGAATGCATTGCCGCTGTAGCGACGTAATGGCATCCGACGTTGACGTGCCGTCTTCACTGGTTTATTGAAATGCCGACTCAGGGAGGAAGCGAGCTGCCCCAAGTAGAGCAGTGGCCACAGCGTCCAGCCAGCCAGAAGCACACGTACGTTCTCGGTGGCACGCGCCACAAGCCACCGGCGCTCGTCTTCTTTTTCTCTAGCCGACTGGCCGCCACTAGCGCTTCGCCACGCCACCACCATCTTTCGTTGAAAGATAAAGCGTTCGTGACAATTTTTACAAGCTTTACAGCTTCATTTTCTCTTTTGCGTCAAAAGAGTTGCTGATTTAAGTATTGTATTACACTTGAAATATTTGAAGATCTATGTGTGAGCCTTTTCTTCTACAGAAAAGTGAGAAAGAGTCTGCGTTATCAAACGTGTGTTCGTGTTCTTTCTATGAGCGAGCTTTGACGCAGCAAGAAAGTTATGAAATACATAGAAAAAAATTGATTCGTGGTTTCTTTATTTACAAACACACACACGCGCACGCACGCGCACACATACACACACACACAAATGCACACGCACACACACCCCCCGCGCACGCGCGCACACACACAGACACACACGCACGCACACACACAGATACATGCAAGCGCACATACAAACTCGCACGCACACACACACACACACACACACACGCACGCGCGCACACACACACGCGCGCACGCACACACACACACATGCGCGCACACACACACAAACACACACACAAACACACACGCGCACACACACACACACACAACCAGAACATGCATAAGAGCTGTTGTGACTCATTTGCAAAGTTTGTGCTGTTTTATTTGTACTTTTTCGAACATCAGTTTTCATAGACACGTAGTCGTTAAGAGTGTGTGCTGCTGTCACAAAAATGTTATTCAGCACAATATAAGGGATTTCGCGGCCAGGAAGCTAAGTGACTGAATCGCCGACTGTTTTACTGGTTATAGCATTGCCTGGTTGCTGCGCTGCCTTGATTCCATCAATATCGGGTGACTAAGCGCGGCTTCAAGCTATCGGCGTATCTGTCGAGCTGCAAGGCTCTTTTGCGTCCACTGGCCTTCGACGTCACGATGCCGAAAGCGCCGCCACAGCATTCAAAACGGACCACCAAGCAACAACGAATTGGAATTTCATTGTCAGCAAGCAAAGTGAATTAATCGCCGATTGTTTTTCTGGTTATAGCTAGGCATTTGAGCCTTTATTGCCTGCCACTGTTGGTTTTGCTTTCTGGCAGCTGATCCCCTATCTTCGTTGTTTGTAGCGTCTTATGCCTCGAGTCGTGATGAGTGTTGATGTTACCACGTATCACGCATGGATCAGCTCATTCCTGGCCCGTAGTCAGCGAGAAAGCGCTTGTACTAGTCACTAAGGTGTCACTGACTTGTCTGTACTAGTAAACTTGTCTGCTTATTATGCCCGAGACTCTGCCTATTACTGGCTGTATCTTTCGTTTTGCTTTTGCTATGTGCCGGAGATGTGGAGGCTTATCCCGGTTCGAAGATTAATTATGTTTTCCCCTTAGTTATCGCATGCCACCCTGAAACGTCAGAACTATTGAAAAAAAATTCAACAAAAGGTAGCAGGCATTGAAACTCGGGTAACAGTCAATGAGAGCACGTTGGGTGGTATTGCTTAAATCGAATCCAACTGTGAGAGTATGAGCAGCTCAGTAAAAGGAGTGAAGTTGAGCATAGTAGGAGCTATTGAATTAGGAAGTGTTGTGTAAGATATGAACAACAGAATGCACAGAAACAATTTGCTTGTTAAGGGCCTTCCTGAATCAGAAAATGAAAGCTATGGAAACACTGAGAACATTATGAAGGAATTTTTTTCCGCTCTGCTTAACCTTACCTTCCGAGACATTGAACGCGCCCATAGGATTGGTCAATGCCGAGTGGTTTTCACCACCCAACATCAGTAGGTTTCTGAATTACGGATCAAAACCTGAATTTTGCACAACGCATTCAAGCTAAAAAAAACCTAGCGTCACCAAAAGTATGCCTGCAAAAAAAGTTTTCCCCTATGATACAGCTATCACGTAAAAAGCTACGAGACTTCGCCAAGCAAAAACCGCAAGGAAAGCGAGCGTTTTTCGCTTCGTTTACACTTTTGATGCAAAATGGCATTTACCGGTATACGACTCTTCAACTGATTCTGTCATTGTCGCCTCTAAAGGACGCCCATCTTCGGTAAAACGACCAGCCAAAGTGGCGAACTACAGACAAACTGCGCAAAAGTGTTATTGTTGCTAGCAGACGTTCGAAACGTACTTAACAAAGTTGATGCCATAAAAATACTGATTCAAACATGCGATGCCGATATCGTTATTGACACTGAAACATGGCTCACTGAGCACAATGAGTACAATGAACTATCGCTGTCAAATACATTCGCTGTTTTTCGCGATGACCGGATGGCGTCGCGGGGCGGGGGCTTGATAATTGCTGTCCAAAAAGAGTTTCAACCAACTTTCATCCCTATTGACTAGCCGCTTGAATTAGTTTGGGTAGTCACGAGTCACAGCCATGTGTACCGTGTTCATGGTTCATGCTACCGACCTCCTGAGAGCCAGCCCGAGTTTGCGAATCTTAATATTGAAGCCCTAGAACAAGTTACAAATAAGTTCCCCAATGCCTTGATGCTGTTGACCGGCGATTTTAATTATCCATCCCATACTGGCCGGCGTATTCATTTCTGGGTAACATAATTCACCAAGAAATGCTTCACTTTCTTCATACGGTGCACATTCATAACCTGTCACAATAGATAAAAGAACCCATTCAAGGTGACAGTATTCTTTATCTAATACTGACTAACCATTCTGAATGCGGAGGCGCTGTTGTTCTCGATGAAATACGTGATCACGAGGCCGTTCATTGCACACCCCAGGTAAACAAAAGAAACCAAAACTATTCTCAGCTAAGCTTGCGCAGACATTACCAAAATGAACCAAATGTTGGTGGAATTTGTGGCTGGTTACCTTCCCTTTTCGATAACTCACAGTTCAAGAAGGATGAAGACTCGAAGGCACAGGCGTAGTTGCTCTGTCGAAGCTGGTGGACCTGTGTATATATCCGTGCATTTCTTTTCCGTGAACTTTAGTTGAGAGTCAGCGCTCATGTTGTCTCATCTTTCGTCTGTGTATTCGTTCTTCTTGCGCTGTGAGTTAACTATAAGAACTATTACCAACTAGCACAGATTTCTCTTTTTGTTCGGTTACCTTCACAATTTTGCTAATCGATCAGCTAATGGCAACTGGTCTTTATTAAAAGAATTTTTAAGGAATCTAAAGATTACTGCATGCCAAAAGTAACCTTCTCGCTCAAAGCAGATCATCTTTGGTTCTCTTGGCACGTGAACCGAGCAATTATCAAAAAGGAATGGGCGTTTAGAAATTATTGCAGTCGAAAGAGTAATTTAGAATGGATTAATTACAAAAACCGTTCTAAGTTAGCAATATCCTCCAGAAATGTTGCTAAAAATAATCTAACTGGACCATACCCAATATATTGAGGACTGACTCTGAAAAATTTTGGAGGGTTATCAACCCCAAAGACAGGCAATCTAGCGTCCAACACAAATGTGGATGTGGCACCTTACAGAGGGTAGAATAATCCGCCAAAATTTTCAATCAGCATCTTCTTTCAGTTTTTTTTTTGCGAATCGCCACTACAATCACCGATGCCTCAACTGAAAGTAATTTTGCACGAGTTTCAGTCTATCACAATTACAGAGGCGGGCGTAGCACGTGCTATTGGGAGACTACCATGCAAAACTTGTCCAGGTCTGGACGGTATCAGCGCGAAGCTCTTGAGATGTCATCAGTGAAATCATCCTACCTCTGATCTCTAATATTTCAACAGTCACTGGATTCCGGGTACCTTCCTGATGACTTGAAAATCGCGAATGTTATTGCCTGCTTTAAATCTGGAGACCCGCACATCGTTGACACTTACCGTCCTATTTCTCTGACATCAGTATGTTGTAAGATTCTTGAACATATTTCATACAGCTACATATTGTCTCACCTTCCATCCAACGGGCTGCTTTTAAAAACCAACCCGGCTTTAAAAACACATAACCCCTATAGCTCTCAGCTATTTGAGCTACTCATAGATTTACACAACTCCATCGATAGGTCATTTTTAATCGATGCCATTTGATTCATTTTTCAAAAGTGGTTTATCGCGTTCCTCAATAACGTCTTCTACGAAAACTGCACAGTCTACGGCTGGATAAAAATTATTCCAGCACATTGAAGGCTTTCTAACAAACAGGTTTCAGTGTGTGTTGAAATTGACTCCTGCATATCTAAACAGACGCCGGTCAAATTGGGCGTTCGTCAAAGGTTAGTTTCAGGGCCGCTGTTATTTCTAATCTAAATCAAGAATATATCAGTTAACATTCAATCTACCGTACGATTTTTCGCTGATGACTGCGTGATATTTGAAGAAATAGGCAACCAGAACGACATTTTAACCCTGCAATCTGGCTTAAAGATGGTTTTTCAATGGTGCAGCAAATGGCAAATGAAAGTTAACGTTCAAGAGGCCAAACAGGCTAAATTCAGTCGAGATTCCAATCTATTGCCGACTGTTTACTTCAACGGCTACTCTCCCGTTGAAACAGTATCGTTCATTGATTATTTAGGTGTCACTTTGCATTACAAGCTTAAGTGGAAAAAGCATGCAGAATTGGTTACCAGCTACGCATATCGTTAGCTTGGCATTTTAAAACGCCGCCTAAGTCGGGCTACTTCGCACACTTACCTTCAGGCATTTATTTCAGCTATTAAACCATGCATAGAGTATGCTTCTAACATATGGCATCCGCATCTGGCATATTTTCTGACATGATTGAGTCAACTCAAACTAAAGCCGCTATAGATTCACAGTTTCCTCATATTCCCGTTTTCACCGTGTATCTTCAACGAAGAACTCTTGGTATATAACGCATATTACATGCAGAAACCATTCAAGATTATCCTTTTTTTCATAGCATCTACTTCAGAAACAGTCCTTTCTCACGCAAATTTATTAATGCAGCCGCACACATTGTAGCCCGATGTGATCACGATCACAAGGTACGTCCACAATTTGCTCGCACAGTAAAATATTTACCACTACCCTTTGGTTAATCAATAAACAAATGGAACACCCTTCCGCGCAACAGTGCAAAAATTAAAGAAATAATTGGTTTCCAGACAGCCCTGCTAATTTACCTAAGAGAGCAGTCCTGCCATCATACTAGCTGAATCGTTGGATTCAATGTTTGCATTTATTGTATGTATATATTTTTTGCTACATTGTACTCTGCCATATATTCATTGATCGCCTATTTTACTCTACTGTACTTTCTATTACTGAACTGTGTTTGCCTTGTGTTTGTTTAATATCCAATCTTTATTTGCCAACATTTTTTATTTGGTTTTCTTCATTCTTTGTACTCTGTATTGTAATCCCCCCACCCCATGTAATGCCCGTTCTTGGGCCCTCAGTGTCAAATATATAAAATGAAATGAAATGAATATAGCAACAGGAAACAAAATCTTTCATTTCATCTTTTGCTCTGGCATCCTTCGTACTGGCGCGTAGTCACTCATAGAACTTGGGGCATAGGAAAAATGCTAGTAATGTGTCTAGCCCCGGTAGGCCCTTCTACTGCACTGCCGGCACTTGAATTGGTATATTTCGTGGTGGTTCCTAAATATTCTAGCTCACACACCTGAAAACCGTTTTAGTAAGTGCTTCACAGTAAGTGTATACAGGCGTCTAAATTTTAAGAAAACATATTTGGCGAAAGAGCTGACGAAGGTGCCGGCAAAACTGGTGCAAACTTGTAATGAAGCAATAAAGTGGTTGGAGGCCAGAAAAAATACTATGTACAAAACCGATGCCCTCAGCAATTTAACACCACTTTTCTTTTTCTCTCAACCAAGTAAACGAATGTATTGCAAGAAGTCAACGGTGGTAATCGCTAATAGCCAAATGTTTACCGATGCTGAAGGAAAGACGCGTGTTCTAAAAAATTGACAGACCCCTCGTACAATGGGAATCGATGATATGCGAAGCACGAATGAGAAATGTTGTTATGCCACTTTATAATCAACAGAACGTTACGAGGTGGAGGTAAATGATGCCGTACATGACTTCCGTGTCATGGTTGTCATGTTTCGATGTGTCGGTGACATTCGTCATCTGTTCACGTCACGTGATACCAAACTTAGTATATGTGGAGCTGGCGAAACGGCCGCGAGCACGATATGAGCGTGGCATGTTGTCATGTTATTACATGACCGCGTGTCAGGATTATCATGTTTGTACCAGTCATATATTTCGTCATCTATTTACGTCACGTAACACCAAATTAGGTATATGTGGAGCAAGCAAAACGGCCGCGAGCGCATCATAAAAGGCCCAATACACTCCCATGTAGCGCTGACGCACGCGCACGCTGGGCGCAGCGACGCTACGTTAGCAAAACGCGAGTATTTTAAGGGCGTGTTCACACTGAATATTTCGGCTGCCGGAAATACGCCGATTCCGATTTGGCGGTGGCCAGATCCGCTGAAAGGGTCCTTTCCACGCTGATCGCTCTCGGACCGACTTTTGCGGCGTCTGCAGCCGAATAAGTCACTGCGGACCTATAGAAGCGCTAGTCAAGAAAATTTGAAAAACGGCGCCCAAGCCTTACTCGCTTGTTATTTCGCAGTGAACGTAACCTAATGTTGTAACCAACGAAAGTTTAACCCACTATGTGCCTATTTTTCTGTGCCTACTCCTCTGCCCTACACTTTGCGCCTACCGAGCTTGTCGTTGGCGTTTCCGAGCTTCTAGTGGTCTTGCAAATCAAAACGAACCCACCAACGCCGCTGGCGTCAGCGGTTTTTAGCGGCGAAGGTCCTTATAGCGGCACCCGTTCGTCCCTCGTAGCCTTCGTTGTGGGAAGTAGACCGTTCGTCTCACGTAGTGGGAAGTAGACCCGAAGCGCAAGCCGTAAGAAAGTGTGCGTGTGCCACCTCTCGTTCAGTCCTTGGTATGTCTACTGAATGGCGGTGCTTCTATATGGGGAATATATGATGAAAAGATGCGAGATGGTGGTACTTGGAGTGTTCAATAGATGGACGAACGTACACATAGACAGATGCATGGATGGACGCATGAACAGACGCAGGGGCGGATGCAAATACGAACGCAGGGACGGACGCAAGAACAGACGCACGCACGGACGGGCGGATGGACGCATGGACGGTCACACAGATGGACGCATGGACGGACGGAGGCAAGAACGAATGAACGGACGAATGCTTCGCCCCCTCTCCATCATTCACTCCGTGGATATGCTGCCAATTTCCTTCTGCTCTCCATGCATTACAAGACACCTACTTTTCAGCAAAGTAAGCAGTACTGCTTCTTCTTGCTTCCTGCGTACAAGAATCGTCGAAGACTAGACCACCGGATAGCCCAGTAGCGTTTGCGGGCCGCGACAACAACCGCGGGTGACAGCGCATCCATCCCGCGTTTGCCCCGTGGTAGATGGCATATTCGGCGGCGCGGGGCGCGTCCAATGTGAACAACGCTGCGCTTCAGCGGCAGGAGAATTTCGGTCGCTGTAGAAAGCGGTTGCTTGAGTGTGAACCAGGGGTAATAGTCTGACGCAAGGAGCGACGACCATCCGTCGGTGCGGCCCGACGACCACCGGCGCGAAATGCAACATGCTGCATTTTGCCCCGATGCGTTACCCAGACAACATTGCATCCGCGTCTTTTCGTGACGGAGGCTCTCTTCGTGATGGAGGGATGCCGGACGCACAGAAATGCTCATGCGTCAAAGCAACGCAGCATGGCATGCGCCTGTGAGTATATGGCAGGACCGGTGACTAGCGTGGCAACGCCGGCGTGATGCGACTAAATGAACGACAACGAGCACGCGCACCACGTCACGTCGAAATGTATTGGCGCCTTGACTGTGGCATGTAGTCATGTTATCACATGACACGCATCTTGTGATTATCATGTTTTCACCAGTCACATAACTTCGCCATCCATTGACGTAACGTAATACCAAATTTGGTTTATGTAAAGCTAGCAAAACGGCCACGTGCGCATCATCAGTGTGGCATGTACATGTTGTTACATGACACACACGTCGTGATTACCATGTTTGGATGTGTCATTTATCTATGTCGTCCATTCCTGTCACGTAATCTCGAGTTTGGTACCAGTGAATCTAGCGAGACGGCCGCTACCGCATCAGGAGCGTAGCATGTAGTCATGTTGTTACATGGCACGCATCTTACGTTCATTATGTTTGCACCAGTATTATACCTTTGTCATTAATTCACGGCCCGTAATACAAAATTCGGTATAAGTGAAGCAAGCGAAACGGCCGCCAGCACATCATGAGCGTGGCATGTAGTGATGTTGTTTCTTGAAACGCATCTCATGATTATCATGTTTGCACCAGTCACATACTTTCGTCATCCATTCACGTGCTGTAGTGCCAAATTTGGTACATGTGACGCTAGCGCATCGGCCGTGAGCGCATCATGAACGTGGTATGTTGTCAAGGTGTTACATGACACGCATGTCATGATTTTCATGTTAGGATCTGTCGCTTGTGTTCGCCATGCAATCATGCCCTACTAAACTAGTTTTGCAACATTCCATAGAAATGAAAGCATCACGAGAGCTGCACGACCATGAAATGTAACTCATGACATTGACGACATAAATGTCGTGATCTTCTGCATGTTATGACTAGTCAAATATGTTCTTTAAACAGCCATGTTATCCCACACACTAAACGAAAATGACCTGAAATAACCTCAAAAACTGGGTAAACCATTTGTCCTCTAGCGCACTACCTCTCCTGGGTTTTTTTTACCACCTACTATCGAAATAAAAATTTACTCTCGTGCTAACTGAGTTTTTGAACGTAGGGAGAGTAGTAATTATTTACCCCCAGTGAGGTTCTTGAGCAAGTATAGAGAGAGTAAATTTTTACTGCCTTCACAAGGCTTTTGAGGTGATTTCTGGGAGTTATTTCTGGTGGTAAAAAATAAAAATTGACAGGTGCATTTGCCTAGAGTCGACTAATTTATTAAATAGCCGAATTGAATGAATTTATTAAACGGCAGAATTGGTGACACATAGATTTATATACAGACAAACACGCACACACAACAAATGCAGAATAATACACCACTCGAACAGACTGCAGGCGTTTTTTTTTCTTTATTACCGGTTTCGCAAAAGGTACGCACATCTATATAAGTCACTGTAAACAGTAACATACAGACAGAAGTGATGACAAAACAGCCGCGGAACTATTAGTGATTACAGTGCTAAAATTCCTTCAGGTTTACCAGGGGTTCGACCCTGGAGAGCCATTCCGGAACAAAATGTTGTTGAGTATAACAATGTACTGAGCAACGCTTTCGCGGAACAGCATACGGGCCGGACGCCTGTCTGGGTCACAATAGTAACCGGCCATTCTCGCCGGCCATAGGCAATGGAGGCCAAGCGGCATTATAAGATCAAAAGGCAGTCCCTCCTCTTTTCCTACTGTTAAAAAGCTGATACCCAGTGAATGTAAGAGAAGTTCTTTTTTAGGGCTCTCTGTAAAACATCCCAGAAGTAAACCCCTTCCCAACAATGCAGAAAAACGTGATCTATTGTCTCCGGCTTTCGGCAGATCAAACAGTTCGAACCCCACGGCATATAAACTCCTCTATCTTCTAAAAAAGTCTTAACCGGTAGTGTTCCGGAGTGTAATTTAAAGAAAAAGCTATTGCACTAGGCTGAATTTGCATTTTCTTAACACGCTTAAACACATCAATGCCTTCTCCCCCGCTAATAATTAACCTATACATAGGAACTTGAAAAATCATGTCGCATATGTGTTTATGCAATTTCTTCCGCCCGACCGAAGAAAGGTATTCATTGGAAAACCGAACTGACAAGAATCGGACACTGTCTGCAACTTCCTTAAAGAAACCTCGCGTAGCTCCCGGCATGCTTGCGGTGCTAACCACAAAGTTAGGCAGAACATGACAAAGGCGTAACTGGCATACTGTTCTTAAGAAGGGTGTTGAACATCTCGAAAGAAAATAAAATGATTATCTAGTTGTCGCACGAACAGATGCGACAGTCTTAGTCTCCCCTGTTTTACTCTTCGGAACAGATTTGTCCTACTACATTTTTCCCAAGTAGACCCCCATATAAACACAGCAAATATCCTATGCAGCTTTTGCACATGCACCCGTGAGCAACACAAAACCTGCATCACATACCATAATTTGTTCATTAAAAATATGTTGCACACAGTGGCTCTGGCAAACATTGAGAGATAGCTGCCATTCCACAGCGCAGTATTTTCGAACAGACTGCACGCGTTGCTCAACTACACTTTGACAATCCGGTATATATAGGCACGACTTTTCGACCGGCTCTGTAGGACCAGTAGCAGAGATCTTTTTTTTGCATTGATTAACAACAACGGTTGAAGCTGCAAGCGTAAACTTAAGGTGTGCTTCAGGGAACTAAATGTCACACCGACCTTTTATTATAGATCTACCCAATCTCACCTTTTTGGGTATCCAATAATTACTTGGCACACCGGGCTCATGGCTCCACGCGTGTTAGCACTGCTGATCCACAAGTCCATAAATTATACATCAGTACGCACAAACCAAGTTGGCTCAATGATTTTCATTGAGCGACGGTGCACAAACACAGTAGCAGCACGTATTCATCACAACGGGCGTAGAGGAGCGGTGCACGCCTGCACACAAGCTTCTTATCGACGGCGTACTAGGCTTTTTCGAGGAGCACGGCTATCCGATGAAACACAGCTGGCGATCACAGAACACATATCCTGTGCGAATTTCGTCGTCATTTCAGACACAAATGAACACGTGACCACTATCTTACGGGGACGGGGCGGTGTATGCATACTTCCAACGAAAGACCACCGTCCGGGTTTTCTTCGTGCTCACCGGTAGCCGCTCGCTGGTTCCGTCTGCCTCGTATCGGCTTCGCGCTACATGTTTGAGAACAGTTGGTGCATTTCGGCAATTCGGGCAGCACATTACTCACGCAGACATCGCCTACTGTGGAACAAAATATATGCGATGCTTCTTTCACCTGCCCCGGCGACACACTCCCACTGGTCACTGGCGGCCGCGGCTAGGTGCCGACGACAGAGTGAAGCATTTCGCTTATTGCTTCTCCAGTAGGCAAGCACGGACGATGACACCAGATTGATTTTGTTACCACAGGCAGATATTCGCGATTCGGCTCGGAAGCGAGATATCCGCGACGTGCAGGTTCGAAGGCGCTCGGAAGCGCACTGTCAATTGACGATGTAGGAAACACGTGAGATCCATCAGCCCAACCAGACACACAGATACCGAGCTTCTTGCACCGTCTGTCTCCAAGGCACCACCGCCGAGCAAAAGCCAACAATTTGCGAAAATATGCAGGACAACTTTCCACAGCAGTTTTTCTTTCTTTTTTTTCTTCTTTTGCGATCCCCCTGTTTTTTTTTTTCTTTTTCGTTCACAGAATTCTGTTCTCGCTTGTTGTGATTATGCTGCCCCCAGTTCCAGTGAAAGTGCGCTGACCCGAGGTCAGTCCTGAGGCACGTCGATGCCAAAAAAAAAAAAGATCTGTGGTCCTCGCGTACCTTTAGGATTCACTGAGAGCGTCACGATGGGGGTCTGAGGCAAGAGCCACCGAAGCAGCTGCACCTTACAGTCACGTGGTAATAAACTCTGAGACGCAGGTTAAAAATCACGTGATAGAAAACTCCCTACGTGGTAAAACTGGATTTTGACATCCTTTTACTACTTGCCTGAGAGGTGGTGGTAAAACTATGTTATGCGCCATCTTTTACTCCTACACGAGGTAGTAATTTTGAACGCAAGAGAGTTTTCAGAGGTCATGAGGTGCAAAAACCCCAAACTCGGATAGTTTTTGCTTACAGTGCATACCAACTTTGTTATCTATGCCATTATCAAAACGGTCAGGAGAGCTAAAAGTCGTAGGTGGCTAGATAGAAGATATATATATATATATATATATATATATATATATAAAGATAGATAGATACATAGATATTTAGATAGATAGATAGATAGATAGATAGATAGATGGATAGCATATGTACTGGCACGCGCGTTTATTATTTTATTGCCAGGCCTAACGGTAACAAGTGAGAAGCACACACAAGAATTTTATTTAAAAGCAAGAATGAAAATGTTGAAGATGGGGCCATCGGAACTAGAACAAAATTGTAGTACGGGCACACGTACCATCAGGTCACGAAGAAAACTGATGTTGACGTCAGCTACACCAATGACACGCTCCCAATTCGTTCTTCAGTTGTCCATAGGAAGTGAGAACACTTGCAACTTCGGCTCATTTTCCGCGACTATTCACCATGCAGCATCACCCAACCGTTCAGATTTGCTGCTGTACGCATTGAGAATATCCAGTGCACAAAGCGCATGGCATATCCCCGCTGCAAATTACGGGCACGGAAAATTATGGACCATCCCCCCAAAGGTAATGCTGATGCGATGCGACGCAGCATCAGCATTGCTGACGGACACGAACGGCGTTTTCAACTGGGGCCTCTTTGGTGTCGTTGGTCTTCTGCTGGCTCGCACCTCGTCGCTGTTGCAGGTATGACGTCACCTTTCGTGAACGAAATCGGCTATGCTAACCATGGCAGCGCCGGCAACGGCCGCGTTATGACAAATGACTTCAGCGCAAGTTTCAGCGGGCGATGGAGCTTCGCTTTCCGGCGTCCTCTGTATACCAGATCAATGAGCCGAAACAGTGTTCACTCGATGTGCAGCAATGGAATCGGCGGCATTACGTAAAATCCAAACAAACACATACACAAACTTACACAGGCTACATTTATTCTACCCCACAGCATACAGAGATATATGTCCGTGGTGTGGGGCCACACCAACTCTGCTTCACATCACGTGGAAGTGTACACATCACAATGAAGTACACCCCAACATGAATAACACAGAGAAACAATGAGAGGCACTGCTGTCCAGCTCGGAAATTTCTGATCAGCTCTGGCTGGTTCAACGGGTAGAGATTATGGCTAGGGCCAGTGGAGCCCAGGAATAGGGGCCGGACCATTTGAGATGCTTCGTGTTATGCGCAAACAAAGTTTCACTCTCTTTCTCTCTCTCTGTGTCGATGTGCACTCGAACGTTGTGAGTGGTCAAAAGGGTGAAACGAGAAAAAGGTGACACGTGGTGAGCACGCGGCAGGGAAAGAAAGAAATGACGTCACCACGCACTGCGAAGGAAGGCGTGACATCCACTCCAAGACAAAATGAAGTTAAAAGGGGTAATCCTTATGGGTACGAATGAGGCTGCCAGAACCATTAATTCCTTTAGGAACTAACGGCACCAGGTCAGTCAAACAGTTGGTCCCCACAAACAGGCTCAAGAGACTAAATTTAGTCCTCAACTTTACACCTCAGAGGGTAACCTTTATTCCCACAAATCACCTCAAGAGACTAACATCTAGTTCTCACATTAACACCTTATCGGGCAACTAATAGTCCTGAAAGTTGAACCTCGCCGGATGAACGGTCGGCCCACTCAAATACTGCAATCAGATTAAGTTTTTATCCCCAGTTCAAATGTTTTTTTTTCTCTTTATTGCTTCACCGGGCTTGATACTTTTTTCGCCTGTTTTTTTTTGTGTAGTGAGACACAGAGGGGCGGAAAAGAACACGCGAAAATTATTAAGCCATCCGTGTGTCCCTGTTTTCACAGTCACTTCAATGACGAAAGACAAAAGTGACACATTCAAATTTTTTTATTTGTCTTTATACAAAGGAAGTTTCTTTATTCTTTAAGAGAATTTGTGGGGAAACGTGCAAGTCCAGCGTCATGGTCACATCTTGTACAGTCTTTGTGAAGCGCTTCCGATGAAAGTGATAGATTAAAGACATTGCAGACGCCAGCGCACACACCGTCTGAGTGTTGTGTGCCCACGGCTGTACAATAAGATAATAAAATAGTCACGCATGACAGAATATGAGGGTGCACACATATGACAAGTACTTGCAATTTGATGTAAAAACATACGTGTAAAACATGACACGCAAAAAACTTCAACTTCACATTTCTTACAGTCCTTCTGAAGCTGCTAAGACGAAAGCGATAAATGACAGGCATTGCAGAAGCCAGCGCACACGACCACAGCCTTCTGCACGGTGTGTGCCCCCGGCGACACAATAAAATCGTGAAAGTAGTTATTCACACGTGACAGATGATGAATATGCATTGGGATGACAAATATGTGCAAAGTGAGATAAAAATATACGCGTAATATAGGACATGCAAATAATTTCACCATGATGAGAACCAACTTCAAAGACGAATTTCGATCCCTGTAGCGCAACAGCTTAAGTGCGGTAGCCGCATTCATAACACCGAAGTGCCGGGAACCCAGTGAGCTGCCGAGTTCTAAGCGGGCGCCGCCATTTAGCTCGAGCAAGTGAACGCGAGACCAAACACAATGTTGCACGCTGAGCATCTGCCGCCAGCAAACCTCAAAGAGGAGAGCGACCATACACCGGGCTGCCGCCATGGACAGTACCGAGTTGGTTTGGAGCTAGCGCCGAAGAAATCGACGGGAATGCGGCGCTTTTCCACAAACTCGAGCGAGTGCAGCGTGCAAACGTGAACCCGCCCCCGAGGCAGCCGCCAATGGCCGGCGCCGAGCTGCATGCGATCGATTGAAGGGGAAGAACACTGCAATGGCGAGCAATTTTCACAGACTCGGTTCCGATAGTAGCGAAAGCCCCGCCCGCCCATACCAGTACCTTTACAGCGTGCGACATACTACAACCGACTTCGTTACGAGCAACCGCAACGTGTTTTAGACGACGCGCAAAACAGCGACTAAATCTCCGCCCAATATCGTCAGCCCGGAGCTCATCACGGCGGCGAAGACAGGCGAGCACTTAATGAGCGAGGGTCCGGGTGGCCGAGGGCAATGGCGGCCAATTTTCAGGCGGTTAAAGAGCATAGGGTACCTACAGACGCCGAAGCCCACATTTGCGGTGCATTTCGTGCGTGCAGTATACAAAACGACAGAGGCCGTGGCCAGCAAGTGCGATTCGTATCGCAAAGGTAACAAGCATGGCACAATAAAGAATGATCACCTAATCGTGAAAGAATCCAGCGCTGATTTCTGCCCTGAGACAGGCTGAAATAATGTATCCGATAGGCCTGCTGTCTTGTCGGCCGTCATGTTGGCCTTCGTTCCCAACTGGTGGTGTCGTGAGTTGGTCGTGACCATCTTACAGATAAACAGCGCGGTGTGGCGACGTGTCGAGACCTGCGCCGGACTTCATGGGTGCGGCGAAACGTAAAAGCAGCAGCGCACGCTCATCTAACCGTGTACACGAAACACCACGGCGTAATTCCTAGATTGTCGAGCTCTTCCGGTGCGACGCAACGTCAACCTTCACCAAAACACGGGGAAATCTGGGCCAGGAGAAAAGAGGATGGCCAGTACCCTTGACAACGCTTTGCGCACTGCCGTCATCTCCCGGGCGGTTCATTCATTTGAAGGCTAAGTAGTATGCACGTGAAATGCATCCCTCTGTGGTTACACTCTAAATATGGTAGCCTATGCAAAAATGAACATTTTCACATTTTTCTGCACCGATAACCTAAAAGTTACATAAGTGTAACCTTTGCATTTGTAACCTTTCTAATGGTTACAAAATTAAAGGTTAAATCTTGTTTATATAGCTACACTCTTTTCTTTCTGAATGTAACTTTTGCAAACGTATCCACCAATCAAAAAGACATAGGTTACTTTCAAAAGGGCCTTCATTAAAATGTCCTTCGTGGTTTCTCAAGGACTCAAAAGGCAACTCTTATATATGCTGCAATGTGACCAGTATACAGTATAATATTCAACCAGCAAAACGGCACACAAAACCAAGACGTACAAAATTATCAGTTGAGTACAAGGCTACACATTCTTCTTTCTCAAGAGCAAAAGAAGATTCTTCAGGCGGTTTGTTAGCAGTTCACGAGGCACGGGCGTGTCTGGCAAGGCAATCTTTTGCAGCAGGACAAGGACTGGTGAGAAAGCAGGTGGGTACTCAAGATTTTTGATGCAATATGTCAGAAGGCAAAAATTGAGGGCCCGCTCTATATTTCTTTTAGCCATCCGGATTATTTGCTCAGTGCTTCCAGCGTAAGCGCAAGTGTGTTCAGGACAGGTATACACATGGGGTGCAGTGATTTGCACGTCATTTGTTAGAGCCATCTGTGAAATATCCCAATAGCGCCATGAAGAAACAGCACGGCAAAAAAACCCCCACAGAACCGCCGCGGCCGACAGAAACAAAAATTCCAAGTGTTCTGCGCCCACTAACCTTTCGAGTGCCCAGGCTGCGCGCTTTGCGTAGGCATTTCAACAACTCCACTGCCTTGTTCTGTACCAACTACGTAGAATACACAATGAAATAAGAGACAGAGTCGTGTAGTAACAAAACGCAAAATTCTGTCACGCTATCGATGCCGTCTTCACAATATGGTGCACTGAACCCTCAGGCAACCAGTTTCGTTTATGTGTTTCATAAAGCATAATTCTGTGGCACCACACAATAAGTATATTCACTCGTGCTCCAAGCGTATCGTCAGAAGCTTACGGCGCAGAACTTACTTCACAAGTACAGAAAGCACGCACAGAGTTCTAGAACTCTGGTTTAAAATATTGATGCCGCAGCCATGCACTGGAAGCTTGCGCATCTATGACTACACGGAAACCCGTAATAACCGCTGCGCACAAGCACACATAAGAAGGCGATATTCATTAAGTGAAGGATAATCACCCTACTTTTCAAAGATAGCACATGACAACATGACGCAGCTGCGCTGGTACTCTGCAATAAAAAGGAGCACAGATAGCAGATAAATCGACAAAACTATTTCTCTACACTGTGTTGCGAGCAATAGGTCAGTCATGCGCAGTGATAAACCGACTAAAACTCATATATATATATATATATATATATATATATATATATATATATATATATATATATATATATATATATATATATATATATATATATATATATAAACAGCTAAGACAAGCACTCAAACAACAAAATCCACAAACGAGGCCGCTCTTACAAGCTGAGAAAGGTCCCGATTTGACAAGTATTGAAATCAGGAAGACCTCACATGCCGTCAGAGTGTATCTGAAACAAAAGCCACTTACCCAAGTCAGTTATTCGGGCATGAGCCGCTAAGCAGTGGTTGCAGTAGTCGCAACGAATGGCGTTTGCTATGGAGTCGTCCCGTGAACAAAAACGACGTAACGCCGACAATCACAAAAAGTTTCGTTGCAGCTGCCACGCAGCACACCCCACGTGTCTTTGCTGCTCAGCGGCATAACCGGTTTCACGCAATGCACACAATCCCAAGGAAGCAAATTGGAAACAAAGTTTGCAAGCGCCTCCAGAAAATTGCGTGCCTCACGTGTGCTGCCCGTGCGATTCGGCGCTGCACGCTGCATGCATGCTATGCACGCGGTGCATATGCGCAGCGCCTGTCGTGGCGGCGCCTTCCCGCGGTCTAGACTTCATGGCGCCGAATGCAGCCGACCGCCAAGCGAAGGATACCCGCGCTTGCGGCTGCGGAATACTTTCACCATGCTTTTGCCCTTTCTTTCTTTGTTGGCGAGGGACGCGGTGAGGGTGTGTACACATAAGTTACAGCGCTGTTCATAGGTTACTACGGACAGGTTACACTGCATTATTCGCGCTGGTAACGTATGCATTGCTCGAAATGTGAATTTTGTAACTTTTAGGCACCGCAAAATAACGAAAACTTGAAAATAAACTCCTTAGTAACCTTTATTTCATAAGTTACTCATGCCCAAAAGTTACATTATAGGTAACCGTATTTAGAGTGTACTGTTGAACGGTCTATTTATTCATAGCGCGCCTATTGAGCTTCGTTACCCCTTTTTCGGGTAAAATTGCCTTAGAGTGTACTTGCCACCACCCCAACCTCTTCAGCGTGGAGAGCGTTGTGCGGCGCGTAAGGACGGAGACGCGGACGCGCAGCGTTACACAGGCTACTCACATAACTCCCAAGCATTTCCCCGAGGGTGAACATGGTTAAGTGCGAATGTACGGGGTGATGCTATAAGGGGTTTTTATTAATTCGCACTATTATATTTATCAATCACACTATGGTGCCTTTATGGTGTAATGGTTCCTGGGAATCGCAATTTGATCACACGGGGGAGTTTACGTTAACTCACTGGCAATGCCAACGCATTTTGACTTTACTCCCCCACATAGCATCAACCCGTGCATTCGCACTTAACCATGTTCACCCTCGGGGAAATGCTTGGGAGTTTTATTACTGATGATGATGATTAAAGTGTAATTAATGAATTTAACTGTTGTTTGTCATGAAGCATTTGTACACAGATATCTTATATACGAAGTATTATTTATTTACACTTCACGATTTTCGTACGATGCATTAAATGCACACATCGCGAGCGCGTCACACACACACACACAGACTACACTACAGATCAGCACCTATTCGTGTTATCGTTGTAGCTCGCGGTTAGCACCAGCGCTTTGTGACCCGAGAAATGTACGGTGAGCGGATCCGGCAAGACGGAGCGGACCGTACAGTTCCTACTGAACGCCAAGTCTATGAAGCCACCGTTGATCGTGATCGGAAACTCGAGAGACAGACACGTCATCGAGTAATTGTTCAGCATGTGGTCAAACAACCAGCCATTGTCCTTTCTAACGTCTATGTGAAAGTCACCCACCACCACAATCAGAACCGAGGGACCCGCGCACACAGACTCACTCTCCATCGCCGCATCCATCTGCTCCAAGACGTCATCTCTCGAGAGGTTCGGGGCCAGGTAGAGGGTCACAACCAGGACGGCATCGCCGGAGTAGGCACTGGTGTAGACGGAGGCGTACGGCTCCGTCTACACGCTTCGCCCGCTTCGCCCGCTTACGCTTCGCCCGCTTACGTTCGGTCTCACGAGCCCTTCGCAGCGCCGCCTTGTCTTCCAACGTCAGCGAAACCACCGCGGTACCGTCACCTCCAACGACGGGTGCAGTGCTGGAATTCGGTTGTACTGCATTCGTTGTTGATAGTAGCGTTGCCTCCGGGACATCCATCGCACGACCCGCTCTCGACGGGAGACTGAGAGAGAAGGCGGGCGAGCGAGAGAGAGGGGTGTGCGCGCAGCTGCAGCGAGCGAGTAGAGCGGAGGAGCGAGCGAAGGGGGAGGGGGACGCGCGCAGCGGCGTTAAAGATATAAGGCGTGTTACTGACACCGATATCAGCGTCGCCTCCGTGGCTTATTCGGTAGAGCGTCGCGCTGCGGCCCGCCAAGTCCTCTTTCTTTTAAAGATAGAGAGAATACTGCGGACGCCGCCGACTGCGGTGGATGGTTTGGGGTCGCTTATAAAGTGTATTCACACTTAAAAGCTTTTTCACATCTTAAACATGGTCATCCCGAGTCATCAACAAGCACAACAGCACGCCGTGAAAACGTTGCCAGGCTTGGCATTCCATGTCTGTCGAGTGACGAGCGCACGCGTAGGCACGTCTGTGCAGCGAAACACAGTGGTCCAAATTGAGGTAAGTCAGAACCCTTTGAAGAAAGAAAGAGCAGGCCTGAAATTATCAAGGTGGCATCGTGCACGTATCGTCTGCTAGTGAAAAAAATTGGCAGATCCCACGTACAGCGTGAATCCCACGTACCAGCTTCCGTCGGCGCCGCCCTACGACAACCGGTGCGAAATGCGACATGCTGCATTTCGTGCCAATATGTTGCACTGCGTCTGCCTCTTTTCAAGACGGAGGGACGCCGCATGCGCTGAAACGTGCATGCGTCAAAGCAACGCAGCGCGACATGCGCGGGCGAGCGGCGCCTGGCGTGGCAACTCCAGCGTGACGCGACGAAACGAACGCCGCCGCGCACACGCACCGGGTCAAGTCAAAGTGTATTGGCACCTTGACTGCGGCATGTAGTCGTGTTCTCACATAAAACGCATATTATGATTATCATGCTTGCACCAGTCACATACCTTCGTTATCCATTGAATTCACGTAATGACGAATTTGGCGTATGTGAAGCTAGCGAAAAGGCTGCAAGCTCATCATCAGTGTCGCATTTCGTCTTGTTACATGACACGGATGTCGTGATTATCATGTTTAGATGTGCCATTTACCTATGTCGTCCGTTCGCGTCACGTAAGACCAAATTTGGTACATGTGAAGCTAGTGAAACAGCCCCGAGCAGATCATGAGCGTAGCATGTAGTCATGTGTTGACATGACACGCATCTCATGTTTATCATATTTGCACCAGTCTTATACCTTCGTCATCCATTCACGTGTCGTAATACCAAACTTCGTATAAGTGAAGCTAGCGAAACGGCTGCCAGTGCATCATGAGCGTGGCACGTCGACTTGTTGTTACATGACACGCATCTCATGATTTTCATGTTTGCACTAGCCACATACCTCCGTAATTCATTGACGTACCTTAATACCAAATTTGGTATATGTGACGCTAGCGAAATGCCCACGAGCGCGTCATGAGTGTAGCATGTAGTCATGATGTTACATAACGCGCATGTCATAATAATCAGGTTGCAGTCTGTCGCTTGTGTTCGCTATGCAATCATGTCATATCTTACCAGTTTTGCAACATGCCATGCGAACGCAACCACCACAAAAGCTGTAGAACCATGAAATGTAAATCATGACATTCATTACATACATATCATAGTTTTCATGTTATGACTAGTGAAACATGTTCTTGATACAGTCTTGTTTTACCATACTAAGTTTGGTATCGATATCAGTATACGAATGGCCAGGAGAGCTAAAAGTGGTAGGCGGCTAGATAGATAAATAGATACGCTCAAAGTCGCCGAAGTCTGCTAGGAAAAGCTTCGCATTTAAAAGCGATTGCTTGCACTGCACAACCATTCACTGACCACCCGTATATGTAAACACTGGGACACGCGTTCGGAATTCAGTCAAGTGCGTCTTTACTTTGCATTACATGTCTTGATGATTTGCTTGACTCGAGTAGATCTGATGAAAACAACAGTACCTTAAACCAGTAGAGGGGCCCAACCCAACATTAGCGTTCCACCACTCGTTGATGGCAAAGCTTCCCTGCATTTATGAACTAAGTATGATAAAGACGAGAAAACAATTAAGCATGCCCGAAGCATACCCGATTACATGACCCTCACGCGAGACCACCACCATTCTGTGACGCGCGTAGTCGAGTACCCCACTTCCCACGGGAAAATGCAAGTGGCTTCTATGGCATAACAATGTATGTTTTCTAGAGTCCATAGTCACAGCCAAGCACTGGTTCATTTCTGAGCAACGAGCATTTCAAAGCAACGAGCATTTCTGAGTGCTATTGGTATATATAAGTAGGTAGTTCTATGCTGTTCCTCAGCGACGAAGCAGTGTCCCGGCGGAATTTTAGGGTGAAGCGCGTTAAATGTAGTGCGGGCGCGCGCGCACGCAATATATATATATATATATTGTCGTGGTTCAACTTAAGCAGTGCACTGAGACGTTGAGTCCGAGAACCGACGGCGTGTGTTTTTATGCAGGAGCCAAGAGCAGGCGAGCAAAAACAAAAGCACGTCGTCTTCTTCAGTCCCCCTTTTCACGAGGCTGTTGGCGCGCACATCGTCTTCGTTCATTGTTTCGGGCGCGGTATTTGCCTCCCCTTGAAAGAGCATCGCCCCGATGCTATAGCTGAGACAGTAATTTGCGCATGAAGTCACTTTGTAGAAGCGACGATGCCTCGCAGAGTCACTCGCTGACGTATGGCTTAATGCGCACTTCGTGCACAAGCTCAGGTCGGTGCTGGCGACGCCTTGAACAGTTTGGGCTATCCGGGACGACTTCATAGGTAACGTCACTTAGTCGTCGCAGCACTCGATAAGGTCAGAAGTACCTTCTGAGCAATTTTTCGGATAGTCCCCGTCTTCGTACAGGCGTCCACACCCATACCCTGTCCCCGGTTTCGTACGTTACAGGTGTATGACGTTGGTTATAGCGGCCTGCATCGTACTCTTGCTGTTGGTATATACGCAGACGTGTGAGCTGCCTGGCTTTCTCTGCGCGTTGAGTAAACGCGTCAGCACTCGTTTCGTTGTCATCGCATTCGTGTGGCAGCATCGCGTCTAACATCGTTCTTACTTCTCGTCCGTGAACAAGGCTGAATGGGGTCATCCGTGTGGTTTATTGTTTCGCAGTAATGTATGCGAACGTTATGTAAGGAAGAATCTCGTCCCATTTTTTGTGTTCGAAGTCCACATACATTGAAAGCATGTCTTCCAGAGTTTTGTTAAGTCGCTCGGTCAACCCGTTGGTTTCTGGATGGTAAGCTGTCGACTTGCGATGAATAGTACCGCTGAGCACCAACACATGATCTAAAAGCGCGGCCATGAATGCGGTTCCGCGATCTGTTATAACGATCGATGGCGCACCGTGTCTCAGCACAATGTTCTCTATGAAGAACCGCGCTACCTCCTCTGATGTGCTTCTCTGGATGGCTTTTGTCTCGGCGTAGCAAGTAAGGTAGTCGGTCGCCACTATAACCCAGTGGTTACCAACACTAGATGTGGGAAGTAGGCCCAAAAGGTCCATTCCGATCTGGTCAAATGGCATTGTCGGGATCTGGACAGGGTGTAGCAAACCGGCTCGTTTTGTTGGATGTGACGTGCGCCGCTGGCAATCAAGGGAGGTCCGAACATGATGCTTCACGGTAGCGGTGAGTCTAGGCCAGTAATATCTCCCTCGAACTCTGCTCAGTGTGCGCGTGTAGCCTAAATGTCCAGATGTTACCTCGTTGTGGCACGCTTGCAACACCTCAGAACGGAGAGTGGTAAGGACGACAAGCAGGTAGGTGGACCCGTCTGACGAGAACTTCATTTTGTAAAGGACATTGTTTCGCAGACAGAACGACGATAGTCCTCTTGTAAAGGCTTTGGGTGCATTCTTGCTTCGTCCTCCTAAATAATTAATCAAGCCAAGTAGCTCAGGATCGTCATGCTGGTGATCTGCGATGGTTGACGTGTCGAGGATTCCGAGGAACGCTGTCTCTTCATCAAAAGCAGCAGCCGACTCTATTGGTGATCGAGATAGGCAGTCGGCGTTCGTGTGTCGTTTTCCCGACTTATACACCATCGTTATATCAAACTCCTGTAGTCTAAGGCTCCAGCGTGCCAATCGCCCGGAAGGATCTTTCAGACTTGTTAACCAACCAACGAATGGTGGTCACTGATAACCTTGAATGGGCGGCCGTACAGGTATGGGCGAAATTTCATAACTGCCCACACCACGGCGAGGCATTCCTTTTCAGTGGTCGAGTAATTTGCTTCTGTGCGTGACAGAGTTCTGCTTGCGTAAGCGATCACTCTTTCCTCGTCATCCTGGCGCTGTACAAGCACAGCTCCTAGGCCAACTTTGCTGGCGTCAGTATGAAGCACTGTAGGGGTTGTGTCATCAAAATGGGCAAGCACGGGGGTTGTCTGTAGACGTTGCCGCAAGTCATTGAAATCATCTTCCTGTTCGTCGCCCCAACAAATGCAAAGTAATCCCTTGTGAGACGAGTTAAAGGTGACGCAATGCGCGCAAAATCTGGAATAAATCGCCGATAATGTGCACAGAGACCAAGAAAACGCCTCACTGCCTTTTTATCTGGTGGTGTTAGAAACTGTGCGATGGCGGCAACTTTTTCGGGGTCTGGACGAACTCCTGCGTAACTGACTACATGGCCAAGAAACTGCAGTTACTCAAAGCAGAAGTGACATTTCTCCGGCTTGAGCGTCAGGCCTGCGGCCTGTATGGCCTGCAAGACCATTTGCAATCGTTCAAGGTTTTCGTCAAACGTTGTAGAAAACACAATGACGTCGTCAAGGTATACTAAGCAGGTTCTTCATTTAAGGCCAGATAGAACGGTGTCCATGAGACGCTGGAAAGTTGCAGGCGCGGAGCACAAGCCAAATGGTAAAACCTTAAATTCGTACAGCTCGTCTGGCGTCACGAAAGCGGTTTTTTCATGATCCCTGGGGTCTACTTCAATTTGCCAATATCCGCTCTTTAAGTCCATGGAAGAGAAGTAACGTGCGTTTCGGAGCCTGTCAATCGAATCATCTATGCGGCGAAGCGGGTACACGTCCTTTTTCGTAACCTGATTTAGCTTTCTAGAGTCCACGCAGAAACGCAGGCTGCCGTCCTTCTTTTTCACTAGAACAACAGGTCATGCCCAGGGGCTTTTACACTGTTGAATGACGTCGTCTTCATGCATTCTTGTTACCTGCTGTTCTATCGCTTCTCGTTTTTTTGAAGCCACACGGTACAGATTTTGATGGATTGGTCTAGCCGTGTACTCTGTGATGATTCGGTGCTTGGTCAAGGACGTCCGGCCAACTTTCGAGGTCGACGCAAAACAGTCGTGGAACTCGTGTAGCAGCACAAGCAGGCGTTACCGCTGTTGCTGAGTTAAAGTAGGGCTGACGTCAAGGTTAGGTGCTAGGTCACGTTGGTCTTGTGCAGGTGTTGCTTCGAGTGCTGAAAAGCAGTCACAAACATCTGCGATCTCGTCGAAATGTGCCAACGTTGTGCCTTTTGGAAGGTGCCGTCGCTCGAAGGTGAAATTGGTCAACAGCAAGTTTGTTCGGCCATCGGTAACATTGACTATTCTTCGTGCTACGGAAATCTCGTGTGTGAAAATCAGCGAGGTTAGTTGGTCGGCGACTCCTTCACCGTCGAACGGTACGTCACATGCTACTGAAACGAGGATACATGATCGAGGCGGCACGACTATATTGTGGTCTTTGAGACGAAAGGATTTTTGCTTTGGTGATGTAGGATCAGTCAGACAAGCACTCTCGTAAAATGAAACCACGTGGTCCGGGATGTTGATTATTGCGCCATGCTCCCTGAGAAAGTCCATTCCTATAATTAAACTTTTGCAGCAGTCTGGGAGAACGATGAAAGTCGCGACGAAAGAAGAATCTCCTATGCTGATTCTTGCTGTACATCTTTCAGTAGGGAGCAGCAATTGACCACCCGCCGTTCTTATATGTGGTCCTGTTCATGGCGTTCTTACTTTTCTAACATGATCAGCCAGCTTGTGACTAATTATGAAAAAATCAGCACCCGTATCGACTAAGGCCGTCACTTGCTCTCCGTCAATAATTACATTGAGGTTGGCGCTCACCATTTTGTCGTTGTTAATATTTCGGCGTCGAGTCGTTCTATAGCGGCAGCACTGGGTACTTTTTATCGTCTTGTGGTCGGGCTGCGACCTTACCCCGAGAGGTCGCCGCCTTTGGTTTCTACGGTAAGGGCTAGGCGACTTTGTTCCCCGAAGGTAAGCAAAAGCACGTCCATTCGGTGACGATGTCTGGGCAGGGGATGGAGAGCGTGACCTGTCAGCGGAATCGGGCTGGTGATTAGGAAGCGACTCGTGATAAGGAGACCACGTTGTTGAAGATTCTCGAAAACTAGGGTTGTCATGGCGAACAATGTGGTCGTCATTGGCACGGCGACCGTCGTACCCTGGCCGAGACGGGCGAAGCGATGTGTCGCGGTACCAACAATAGCGAGCTATATGGCCGGCACCACCACAGTTGAAGCAGGGAGGGCGTCGATCGACGGTGCGCCAAGCGTCCGTTCTGCGACTCGTGATAAGGAGACCACGTTGTTGAAGATTCTCGAAAACTAGGGTTGTCATGGCGAACAATGTGGTCGTCATTGGCACGGCGACCGTCGTACCCTGGCCGAGACGGGCGAAGCGATGTGTCGCGGTACCAACAATAGCGAGCTATATGGCCGGCACCACCACAGTTGAAGCAGGGAGGGCGTCGATCGACGGTGCGCCAAGCGTCCGTTCTGCGAAATTGTGGGCGTCTTATTTCCTCTCGTGGTGGTGAGTAAGGCGCGGCAAGTGGTGGCTGGTGGCATAGAGACATCGGAGACATGGGCTGACGTCTGAAAGCCTCCTGCGATGGTTGCGACGAAGGTGCGGCTGTAGGTGGCTGGTAGTATGATGTAATAGGCGGGACGGGTGGCGGTCGGCGGACAGCGTCGGCGTAACTTAGTTGACGCTGATCGCGACCGAGATCAGCCGCTGAAAAAGCGTCCCTAAGTTCGTCACGAACGACTGCGGCAATGGCGGTCACTGGTGTATCCACTGTAGGAGTCAAAAACTTCTGAATTTCTTCGCGGACAATATCTCTGATAAGGTCACGTAGGGAGCCCTGATTGTCCAGAGTCACTGAAGCGGCGTTAATTGGCGAGGTAGTGGACGAGCAATCATATTGTCCCGATCTTTGGTGCAGAGCGCGCTCAATGGCAGTGGCTTCTCTTTTAAAATCGGCCACGGTAGTTGGGGCTTTGCACACAAGTCCAGCGAAGAGTTGTTCTTTCACGCCGCGCATAAGGTAGCGCAACTTCTTCTCCTCGGATATGTTGGGATCAGCCCGACGACAGAGGCGCGTCAAGTCTCCAGCAAACATTGCCACAGTTTCGTTAGGTTTTTGAAGCCTTAACTCGAGCAACTGCTGAGCCCGCTCTCGACGGTCGACGCTAGCAAAGGTGTCAATAAGCTGCAGACGAAAGTCATCCCATGTGGATATACGGCCTTCTCGATTCTCAAGCCACGTGTGAGCGCCGTCATCGAGAGTGAAATACGCGCGGGCGAGCTTCTGTTGAGCATTCCACTGGTTGATGTCGGCAACGCGTTCGTAATGCTCAAGCCAATCTTCAACATCTTTGTGTGGGGCACCACTGAAGCGATCAGGCACAAGCGGCTGAAGAAGTGTAATTTGGGCGGGATTGGAAACGGGGCTGCCTTGTATCCCTTGGACCAACTGTGGCTGGCTAGCGGAGGCCAGCCCCACAGCGGAGGTCAGCCATATATATATATATATATATATATATATATATATAGCGGGTGTCTTCTGTGAATCCAGAGATGAATAGAAATTGGCTTGAGCGGACAAACGTGCGAAAACTTTTATTGCTCCTACGTTTCGGCCGGCGTCCGGCCTTCTTCAGGGAATCTGACAAAGGCAGGAATAAAAGTTTTCACACGTTTGTCCGCTCAAGCCAATTTCTCTCTCTCTCTCTCTCTCTCTATATATATATATATATATATATATATATATATATTTATTCATTCAACGAAGTGCAGGCGCATGTTAGCATCCAACAAAGAGGCGACAAATATTTTCCAACTGCAGCCAGTATTTATTGCATGCTCCTTTCATTTGGCCAGCATTTGGGCAGCCTGTACGTTGCCCCTGCGTGATGTTACCAAGTCGTACACGAACGTAGTTTTTGCCCATATCTGCGTGTTTCGTTCGTTCTACAAAATTGACAAACCCATGGCGAGTAGCTGGGTTCATCCAGTCTGCCTGACCCACATGCTTGTGTTCAAAAGCAAACATAAAAATTCACGAGACCTAAATCGTAACTTTAGGACTTCGTTGTAAAATAAATATTTATTTCGTGGCGTACTCATGTTGAAAACTATACAACAGTGTCTAATATGTCTGAATATGCCGTTTCTATTGCTCTGAACAAGGTATGAAATCAAACTACACATACAAAGAATTAGCTCAACTTCAGCGTAATTCATTTAACACGCATTTTCCCACTGTGCTCTGCTTGTAGATCCAGTTGTCGTTCCCGCGATGCTTCCAGCTGGACTTCCTCTTTTTTAATATAGGGCAGTGACAAATGCACCCTCTTCCATAGCATCCGGAGGTTTTTCCATTTGACATGCATACACATGGCTGGAACAATAAATTCAAAGTCAGTGGTGAATGACAAAAATAACAATCGCATTTCAAATGTCAAGCTTTTATTTGTTTACTGAAACTCTGTGAATTTTTCATTCAAATATCAGGGAACGCACGCCTTTAAAAGCCAGTTGTCAAAAATAACATTCGGGAAAATATTGTTGTAGCCATAACGAAAACTTAGTCAACAGCCGCAGGCCATCAGTTTTCAAAAGCTCTGGAATCGTGGATAACGAACTACTCGTTATATGCAGAATTAAAAGTCGTGTGCCGTTATTGATGTTGAAACAGCCTCCCTTGCTGTACCTATACATCTCTTGCTTGTCTCAGCTTCGTCAAAATCTCTACAAAAGGTCTGGCCACCGGCCTGCACCAATGACAACACTTCAAGACAAATCATTCGTGAGCCATTGGAATATGTGAAAAAAAATAACTAACGGAACTGCTCGCCACGTGACACAGAGGTCAGGTCACAACTAATTTCGATCGTTGGCCCGTTACTTAACTGATGATTTCAATCAACTGCCCCACGTACTTTACAACTGCACCTGAAATAGGCAGCAAAACCAATTATGATGTCTTCATGCACATTTGTTCCATTTATAGTTTTGTTACGCGTACAACGGTGGAGACACGTAGGCAATGCCCATTGATGTGACACGTACGTTGGTCGCTGAAACCCATTTTTCCACTCTTTTTCAGTGCAGCAGTCGGGAGAAAAGAGACTTCCACATTGTCTGTAACCATGCGTTTTCATCCACGGAATACTTCAAGTTTACTGCGCCAGTAAGGTGCAAGAGTTTGAAGTTGGGCATGCCAGTTATCTATAACTAATAACGTAGACCATGTAGAACTGTGAGACAAAGGACAGCGCTCCTCTTTGTTGTCCTGTGTCTCACAGTTTTCATGTGCTAGGTTATTAGTTGAGTAATGTGCAGTTTGGCTTGAGTGAGTGAGTGAAACAACTTTATTCGGTCCACAATAGACGCGAGTAAACTCTGCGTCACCTGGCTAGGGCCACTCGGGGACCATCAGGTTAAATCTGACGGCCCTCGCGCGGGCCCTCTGGACGGCCAGGATTTGAGAGGTCTGGTCCTGGGCCTTAATGAGTCGCTTCATTTCCTCTTGGGTGAAAGGGGGACCGGCAGAGGCGCAGCCCCTCAGTACATGCTCGAAGTCCGCATAGCCACCACACAGGGGGCAGTCCGGGCTTGGAAACCGTTCAGGGTACATTGTGTGCAGTGCCGCAGGGCTCGGGTAAGTGTTTGTTTGTAGCAGTCGGAGAGTAACAGCTTGGGCCCTGCATAGCGAGGAGTGTGGTAGAGGCTGCAGTCTTCTTGACAGATAGTGGTGCTTGCATATCTCGTTGTACGAGCAGAGAGGCTCAGGTCGCCCAGGAGATGACGCGTTACCCGGCACACGGTCAGTCAAACCTCGTGCAGCCGAGTGCGCCTCCTCGTTGGGATTGAGCGAGGCACCCTCAATGGTTCCAAGGTGCGCAGGAAACCAAACCAATGAGTGATTTTTGAGGTCTTTGACTTTTTGAATAATCTGTAGAACCTGGGGAGCCACCATGCCCATCTGGAAGGCCTTGATAGCGGCCTTGGAGTCTGAATAAATTGTGTCATGTACACCGTCCGTCAATGCAAGAGCAATGGAAACCTGCTCTCCAACGCTGGAACTAGAAGTGCGGATGGTAGCGCAGCTGATGACTCTGCAATCACAGTCGACGACCACTGAGGAGAAGGCTTCTTCTTGAATGTACGAAGCAGCATCGACGAAGCAGGCTCGATCCTTGTCCAAGCGGGCACTGGCGAGCAGAGATTTACCCCTGGCTCGTCTTCGTGCTTCGTTGTAGGTTGGATGCATATTGCGCGGCATCCGCGCAATCTGGATCTTAGATCTTACGTCGTTGGGCAGCTTCACAGCGTCAGGACCGACAACCGTGGGGCTTCGTCCCAGCATGCCGAGTAGTTTGGCTTGTGCGAATTTTTGCGGCACATACGTGCACTTGCAGTTTTCGAGCACAAACCAATGCAGACATCTCGTGGCTATATGCAGCTCCGCTGTAAAAGCAATACCTATTACTAGTCCTTGCTCAGTTCTGGCTTGCCAAATATATATCTTCATTTGAAGGTACGCATTAACTATCCCTTCTAGCTTCTTGTCCTCCGGAGAATCATGATAGGCCTAATACTTCAACACCAATCTAATGTCTATATGTTTAAAGCTTGGAGAGTCAAAAAACAGCGGCAGGTATTCCATAATAAAGGTGAAAATTAAAGATGCTTCAAAAACAGAAAATTTGGTCATCGGCGCCCCTTGGTGCCGTGAATGAGTGATGCGTAAAAGTATTACCACGTGTTGACATCATCATAATATGTGGGACTAATGTTAAAGAACGCCAAAAACTGTGACGACAATATGTCATCGCTTTGACGTGACATAACATCAGATAGTAAAGTAACAGCATTGTATGGCAGCTTGGTCCAATGTAGTCATGGATCATGGAGACAATGCTATACGAGGTGGAACTATTCCGTTCATAGAGGCTGTTTGAAACGGCATTAGGAGCTCAGATAGAACATAGACTCAAGTATGCCAAGTGCCCTTCATCGCCCTAGTAGAGAAAGGGCAGAGCAACGGTGACTGGTATGGGTCGCCCTTGCTTAATTTTCGCATTGCGCGCACGGAAATTGTGTTCCTCGGGGCTTTTATCTCGCACATTGCACGCTATGGGCGCCACTTCTTTTTCAGTCTAGAAAGCACACACGCCCTCCTGCTCGATTGTGAGCTGCTAGAAAAGTTAAAAAATTATGAAAAGCAGAAAATTCCACGCGAAGTTCTACCGTTTCGAAAGCAAGCAGTGCGAGGAGTAATGGCGTCAAGAGTGAATTATGACAGTTCGTTGATCTTTCAGCGGTCTTGCTACTTTGAAGATTACTTTGGGCGCAATGGGGGACGACCACGAAGTTCGGGTAAATACAAAAAAAGTCTCACTGGATTAAGTGTTTGATTCTTGGCTGATCCCCCTGAGTGGGTACGAGCCATGGTGGTGGAATCATCATCATATTCCAAGCGCTTCTCCCTGTGTCCTCCGACTTTTTCGGTGAAACCTTCAATTTCTTATGGTGCCTTGGCTCCGTGTCTTGCGGCCGTGGATGCGGGGCCTTCCGGAGGACCGCCTGGCCAGCAGTCATTTCGGCTGACCACAGCGAGAAAGAGAAGAACCTCACTCAGCGAAAGCGAGGACACAGAGTATTACTCAGCCGCCTCGGAGACGACTCATCCAACGATGATTTCATTCCTGCCGGAGCAAGAGGGTGAAGAGGAAGATCGGCAACGCAGCCTCACCCACTTCGGTGAGTACAGCGACCACGAAGTCAAGGCATGAACACTGGCCACATGTCATCATCTTCGTGCCAAAAGAGTCTTCAGGAAACCTGTGACTGCTGAACAAGCAAGCAAGCTCCGTTTTATTAGAACGTGTGGCACGCGCCTGATCAAATCATGAACATAATACTAAATACGCAAAAAATATACTCGTCATAGACGTATCCCACGCGAATGTGCTTAGACCACTCAAACAAGTGAGTCAGCTAGGCGGCATCAAAGTGCGCCACTTTATGCCGATTGACATTGCGTTCATCGCGGTGTGATATACGACGGAGACATTGCGATTCCCGACGCTGACTTTCCCACCCTCATTGAACCGGCAAGTAAGGGTACTGTCATCACTCAGGTACACCACCGTGGGAAATCACGCTGTGTGAACTTGGTCTTCAAAGACACCGCCATCACCATCATCATCATCCCATCATCCCGGGTCAAAGTCGGACATTTTCGACATTCTGTTCGGCCTTTCGTGCAAAAGCCACTTAAATGTCACCAGTGCTTAAATCCAGGCGACGTCAAGGGCGTGTCCCCGAACTCGCTATGGTGCCCCCAAGGCACATAACCACATTTGAAAAATTTGTGTCAATCCACATTGCTTAAATGCGGTAACTCATTCTTTCGCTGCGGCTCACACACTGCCTTATCGAAAGACTGCGCTCGAATTATGAATGAGCGTGATGCCTAAGCTAATTTTCAGAGACCATTCAACCCACAGGGATTCTGCCAAAACAGTGCGGCAGCAGCGTCGGCGTCGGCACTATCGTTCGACTTCAAACACTGCACAAGTTAGAAACGACAGCGCCACCGTTACTGCTGCACAATTAAATCAAGCCGCAACGGGACGGACAAATTCAAAGAACACTGCTGCGGAAAGAAATGTGCCTACAGAGTTATGGCCTATTCTTATAAGTCTTCTGCTAACCATAAAACGTCAAAAGACCACGCCCACTCAGAGGTCTTCACCAACCGCTGATGACACATATGAGAAAATGGGCAAAGTCATAACATTGTTTGGTTCTCTCATAACTGCTATCCGGAAAATCTCTTTCGACAAAAGTATAACGTCCGCTCGGAGCGCTCTCAAGGTACTGGACGCCTTGAGCCCAGTACTAGAATCACTCGAGTAGAAATATGGCCAATTATTGCCATCATTTCAAAGAAGTCAAGGAAGCATCCATCGTCCAGTGCAACGCCAGTGGACTGAAAACGCAACTTTTCGGACTTTCGTCAGTTAGTGCGCGTCATGTTACAAGTCATCAGCATTTGTGAGCCGAACGTGTGTGTGAGCTCTCCTCTCTCTTTCTTTTTAAATTCAAAGCATTTCTTCGGCGACTTTGAGGGTATCTATCTATCTATCTATCTATCCATCTACCTATCTATCTATCTATCTATCTATCTATCTATCTATATCTATCTATCTATCTATCTATCTATCTATCTATCTATCTATCTATCTATCTACCAGCCACCGATGACTTTTAGCTCTCCTGGCCGTTTCATTATTGGTATTGGTACCAAACATAGTATGGCATAACGTGACTGCATGAAGAACATATTCATCATCATCACCATCATCATCATCATCATCATCAGCCTGACTACGCCCACTGCAGGACAAAGGTCTCTCCCATGTTCCGCCAGTTAACCCGGTCCTGTGCTTGCTGCTGCCAATTTATACCCGCAAACTCCTTAATCTCATCTGCCCACCTACCCTTCTGTCTCCCCCTAACCCGCTTCCCTTCTCTAGGAATCCAGTCAGTTACGCTTAATGACCAGCGGTTATCCTGTCTACGCGCTACATGCCCGGCCCATGTCCATTTCTTCTTCTTTATTTCAACTATGATATCCTTAACCCCCGTTTGTCCCCTAATCCACTCTGCTCTCTTCGTGTCTCTTAAGGTTACACCTACTATTTTTCTTTCCATTGCTCGCTGCGTCGTCCTCAATTTAAGCTGAACCCTCTTTGTAAGTCTCCAGGTTTCTTTTCCGTAGCTAAGTACCGGCAAGATACAGCTGTTATATACCTTCCTCTTGAGGGATAGTGGCAATCTACCTGTCATAATTTGAGAGTGCTTGCCGAATGTGCTCCACCCCATTCTTATTTTTCTAGTTACTTCAATCTCGTGGTTAGGCTCTGCGGTTATTACCTGCCCTCAGTAGACATATTCTTTTACAACTTCAAGTGCACTATTACCTATCTCGAAGCGCTGCTCCTTTCCGAGTTTGTTGTACATTACTTTCGTTTTCTGCAGGTTAATTTTAAGACCCACCTTTCTGCTCTCTTTGTCTAACTCCGTAATCATGAGTTGCAATTCGTCCTCTGAGTTACTCAGCAATGCAAGGTCATCGGCGACGCGCAGGTTACTAAGGTACTCTTCATTAACTCTTATCCCTAACTGTTCCCATTCTAGGCGTCTGAAAACCTCCTGTAAGCACGCAGTAAATAGCATTGGGGAGATTGTGTCCCCCTGCCTTACACCCTTCTTGATTGGTATTCTGTTGCTTTCTTTATGAAACACTATGGTAGCAGTTGATCCTCTGTAGAGTTCTTCCAGAATGTTTATATATACTTCATCTACGCCCTGATTCCGCATTGTCTGCATGACGGCTGATATTTCTACTGAATCAAACGCCTTCTCGTAATCTATGAAGGCTATGTATAGTGGTTGGTTATACTCTGAGCATTTCTCTATTACCTGATTGATAGTATGAATGTGGTCAATTGTTGAGTAGCCTGTTCGAAATCCTGCTTGTTCCTTTGGTTGATTGAGTTCTAATGTTTTCTTTACTCTGTTAGCAATGACCTTTGTAAATAGCTTGTATACTACAGAGAGCAAGCTGATCGGCCTGTAATTCTTCAAGTCCTTGTCATCTCCTTTCTTATGTATTAAGATGATGTTAGCATTCTCCCAAGACTCTGGTACCCTTCCTGTCAGGAGACACCTCGTAAACAGGGTGGCTAGTTTTTCTAACACAATCTGTCCTCCATCTTTCAGCAGATCTGATGTTACCTGATCCTCACCAGCAGTTTTGCCTCTTTGCATGCTCTCTGAAGCTTTTCTGACTTCTTCTATCATTACTGGTGGGGTGTCATCTGGGTTACTGCTAGTCTTTATAGTATTAAGGTCGTGGTTGTCTCGGCTACTATACAGATCTCTGTAGAACTCCTCCGCTATTTTAACTATCCTATCCATATTGGTAGTTATTTTGCCTTCTTTGTCCCTTAGTGCATACATCCGACTTTTGCCTATCTCAAGTTTCCTCTTCAGTGCTTTGACACTTCCTCCATTTTTCAGAGCGTGTTCAATTCTCTCCATGTTATACCTTCTTACATCGCATACCTTACGTCTATTAATCAACTTCGAAAGCCCTGCCAGTTCTATTTTGTCTGTTGTACTTGACACTTTTATGATTTGACGCTTCTTAATTAGGTTCTTCGTTTCCTGGGAAAGCTTGCCAGTGTCCTGTCTAACTACCCTGCCTCCAACTTCCACTGCACACTCCGTAATGATACTCGTCAGATTATCATTCATTGTATCTACGCTAAGGTTGGTTTCCTCACTAAGAGCCGAGTACCTGTTCTGCAACGACACTCTGAATTCCTGTACTTTCCCTCTCAGTGCTAGCTCATTGATTGGCTTCTTGGGTATCAGTTTCTGTCGTTCCTTCTTCAAGTCTCGGCGAATTCGAGACCGTACCATTTTATGGTCACTGCATTGTACCTTGCCCACCACTTCCACATCCTCTACGATTCCTGGGTGTGCAGTCATTATAAAGTCTATTTCGTTCTTATTTTCGCCATTAGGGCTCCTCCATGTCCACTTGCAGTTTTCTCGTTTTCGGTAGAAGGTATTCAAAATCCGCAAATTATTGCGTTCTGCGAATTGTATTAGTAGCTCTCCTCTGACGTTGCTAATGCCGATGCCATAATCTCCTACTGCCTCGTCTCCAGCCTGCTTCTTCCCTACCTTTGCATTAAAGTCGCCCATCACTATAGTATACTGTGTTTTTACCTTACTCATTGCCGCTTCCACATCTTCATAGAAGCTTTCAACTGAAGCGTCATCATGGCTGGATGTAGGCGCGTAAGCCTGTTCTACCTTCATCTTGTATCTTTTATTCAGTTTAATTACAATACCTACCACCATTTCATTAACGCTATAGTACTCCTCTATGTTGCCAGCTATGTTTCTGTGAATTAGGAACTCCACTCCCAGTGCTCTTCTGTCAGCCAAGCCCCGATAGCAAAGGACGTGCCCATTCTGTAGCACCGTATAGGCCTCATCTGTCCTCCTAACCTCACTGAGCCCTATTGTATCCCATTCAACACCCTCTAGCTCCTCGAATAGTACAGCTAGACTTCCCTCACTAGATAAGGTTCTAGCGTTAAACCTTGCCAAGTTCAGGTTCCGAAGGCGGCCTGTCCGGATCCAGAGATTCTTAGCACCCTCTGCTGCGTTGCAGATCTGACCGCCGCCATGGTCAGTTGCTTCGCAGCTGCTGGGGACTGAGGGCCGTGAGTTATTTGACGTATGCATGTGGGAGGTAGTGGCCAGATACTGCACCAGGGTGGCCAATCCTTCTCTGGTGGGGGAGTGCGTTCCCGGCGGTGGTTACCGGTGAGGCCGCACCCCAGGCCTCTTAATGCAGTTCCATCAACACGCGGATTTTTTTTTCGGTTGGAAAGTGCGCGGCAGCGGGATTTGAACCACGAACCTCTTGCATGCGAGGCGGATGCTCTGACCACTACGCCATCGCTGCATGTTCTATACATTTAAACGTAAACATTTTGACAGCAATCTGTCTGGCTGGGTAGAATGGTTTAGAAAATTGAAATTGCTCCAGCCACAGTTCAATTAGAGTCCGACGTTTCGAGACCGACTCGGTCCCTTCCTCAGGGGGTGACTGTCTTGGTCATGGAAGTGTCGTCGCGTCGTGTTCTCTCACCACGGCTCCGGCTTTCCCTTTCCACCACGTTTCGGAGACCGTGAACGTACACCGAAGGCATTGATCGGTGTACGTTCACGGTCTCCGAAACGTGGTGGAAAGGGAAAGCCGGAGCCGTGGTGAGAGAACACGACGCGACGACACTTCCATGACCAAGACAGTCACCCCCTGAGGAAGGGACCGAGTCGGTCTCGAAACGTCGGACTCTATTTGAACTGTGGCTGGAGCAATTTCAATGTTCTATACATGTACCGTAATGCTGGATTGAACCATATAAGAACTTTGGAATTTTGGTTTCAACAATGCCACATATATCTTGTGTGCCACTCTCAATGCACGGTTAGTCCAGCTTGACTGCCGTACCCCAAATCCTTCTGCCCCTTCTTAAAGAAATTCTTTAAAATCGAGCTTTAGAAAGCAGCGACCTTTCGGAAAATACAAAAATATATATTAAACACTGCTAATGGGCTCCCAAGTATGAACACACTGAACCACGAGAACACCGCCGAACGGTGGTTCACTGTGTTGAAGGTTGGGCTATAGTTGATTTATTGATATGTGGTGTTTAGCGTCCCAAAACTAGTTTGGGCTAGTTGGCCATTCATTCTGGCGAGTCACCTTCAAGCGCGAAAGACCGCACATTCCACGACAGCGGACGCTCTGAATGACAGCGAAATGTGAATAAGTAACCGTTGGTCTATAAGGTGACAAAATGTGTGCCAAGGCAGCATCAGTTGCTCGGGACGGAAGTTAATTAGGTAGTGCGACGAAATTAAATCGTCATGCCTGCGTTGGTTGGTTGGCAAGAGCTTTATTGGAAGTCCGGCAGAGCTTTCGCCGACCAGACCTTAGGTCTCCCGCGTGAGGACGTCAAGACCTTGCCTGACCGCCGCCTCGCGGGCCTGCTGGACGGCCCAGAGTTGGTCACCGAGGCTGGGGCTGCACAGGGCAGCAGCCAACCGCGGCGGAAGGGTTCCGAATATAGCACCTTGCGGATTTCTAGCGTAGTCCCAGAGCATGCGATTTAATGTGGCAACCTCACTGTGGCATATCTTGCACATATTCGTCGGATATATATTGGGGTATAGTCTGTTAAACAGCGATGGGTTGGGATACGTGCGTGTCTGCAGCTGTCGTAGAGACACTGCCTGCATCCTGTTCAGCTTCTCGCTGGGTGGAGGAAAGGTTCGGCGGGCCAGGTGGAAAGCCTTGGCTATTTCATTCAAAGTCGTCAGACGGTTTTTGGTGTTTCCCCATAGAGGATGGTCGCCGGCGCAGTTCACGAGCTCGCGCTCCTTGACGTGTGCCGTCTTGTTTAGGTTGCGGTGTGTCTCCGATACCTCTCCCATGTGAGCCGGGAACCACAGGAGTCTGGTTTGGAACTCTGTCTCTTTATAGAAGTTTCTATTGCGCAGGACTTCGGCCGCTCGTTGCGAGATCCACCCTTTGGCGAAGTTTCTTACTGCTTGTCTTGAATCACATAGGACAGTAGTGCATGACGTTAAATGAAATAATTTTGGGGCTCGTATACGCATCCAAAGAATTATGAGGCACGCCGAAGTGTATGGCTCTGCCTAATTTTGACTACCTCTGAACATGAACCGAAATCTGCAAAAGCACTATCATTTTCTCCTCCATCGTAAATGCGATCACCGCGCCTTTCGGGTCTGCAGAGCACCGTAACAGCGCTGCGGCTGCACGAAGTGCAATCGGCTCGCAAAATATTGGTGTAATTTCCGATACGAGAGGCAGTTGCGTCTTCCAGAGGACACAATTTTAAAGGAATAATTTCAGTTTCGGATTAAACATTTTTCGGATTAAACATTAAACATTTCAGTTTCGGATTAAACTCGGATTAAACAGTTTCGGATTAAACATTAAACATTTCAGTTTCGGATTAAACTCGTCGAGAAATTTTTCAAACGTTGCGTAATTTGATTTTTTTATCTATCGCTATTTATTAGTGAGCCCTTTTAAAAAGTACTTCACTGTCAATCGTTTTAACCGCCCGCCCCTTGATTTCTGGTCGATCGCCCATAGTAAATACCCGTCATGCCCCCCAAAAAATTCAGCAGATGGGAGCCCACGAGAGATCGAACAAACATGCCAGCTCCATAGTTTCATTTGTTTTTTTTTTTCATTTACATGTTACGCAAGCACGTTCGAACCGCACGGAAATAGGAATCCTATACTCAAACTGCCTTCCGAGTGCGAGAACGTGACGTCATGGGCTCCCTGCTATACCGATATGCTTACCGCTATGGTTTTCAATTTCACGGCCAAATTAAGCGCATGCGTCAAAAGCCATATTTACTTGTTCTAGTTCCTGGAAACGAAACAGCGTTGATAACACCCCCCCTCCGCACACACATACGCGCGCGCGCCCCTTTAGCTGAAAATTTATTTTCAACAGCGCCGTTTCTGAAGACACGCCAAAGTGCTTTGTCGTTTCTTCATTTATTGTGCAGCGTCCTGTTTTCAGCTATGTATACCCTGTTTAGTTATGTGCACCAAGAAGCTGCAAAACGCGCCTTCTTGATTTACTACGCATATATGTAAATAGCTTTCCATGTATTTGCTTTGTCTACAAAAGAGAGAGAGAGAGAAAAATCATACTTCGAAAAATTTCCTACATGGTCCCAATAAAGAAACGATTTTAACTTTGATGCCCTCTTCCACGTATGTTTGTTTTTATTTCCCACCGAATATTTAAGTGTGTGAAGCTTAATTTCAAGTTTCAGCAAGATGACGTTTCTACCAACAAATATATGAAACTAAGTTTGGTTTTAAAAAAATTTCACAGAAAAATGTATATCTAAAAAAACTAAAAAAAAGCTGCCGGCCTCAAGTTTTGTACAATTTTTTTGTGAAAGTCCATTTAAATGGAAGTTGTGTGCATTTAAGCCCTAAAACGAGCAAGCATTTTTTTTTCGGCCAGACTGTTCGATTACATCTTTCTTTCAATGCATAGCATGTGCGTTTTTGGTTTGTATAAGTTTGTTTAACTTTTTGTTCCGATGCAAAGCATATAATTTGCTGGTTTAAACTGTCCCGTGTTTTCTTTTGCCGTTTTGTTGCCACAGTTGTCACGGGGATATGTGGCTTTGTCAACTTGCTTTATACAGCTTCTTTCCTCTGTCCCAGCCACTTACTGAACAACTGTACGTGGCAAAATAAACTAAACTCAAACTCAAGCTTATTTTTTACTAAATTCGACCATGAAATTTGAAAAACCGTGAAAATACAGAAGTAAACACAAGTACAGCAAGACGCCCGTCGAGACACGCTGGAATATTTTTCGTTGCGTTAGAAGGGCGAAAACATTTTCGTCTGGTGCAGTTTGACTTTCCCCACGTAACAAGAAAAAAAAGCGAGTCAAAATAAAAAAAATAAGGTCATATGCATGTTTGACCTCAGGTGGAATCACAATTGTAGGTGAAGTGAGAAGAGAAAGAAACGAATTTATTCCATGTTAAGCGGACTGCGTAAAGTCCCTAGATTTTGTTTTGAAAAATCTAGGGAACCCAGGACCGCTAGAAGAATGCAAGAGAGGTTTCCTGCTCGCGGCAGGCCACTGACACCTAAGCCCACCAAGGGGCATCATCGCGGGGCCGACAGGCTTTGGGGTTGTAGCCATCGCGCGTGAACATGCCACGAGCGTGAAATGTGCACACCGTGAGCACGCGCTTACTCGTGAACGCGAATGCAGCGCTGCTCCGGAAGGTTTTACCAATAACGCGTCGCCAAATAAGCTAAAAAATAATAAGCGGTCAATAAAAGCGCATTAAACATTTTAGCGCAAAGAAGATTTGAAAAAATAACGATGTAAATCACCAGATCTCGTTTCTCTTCTACGAGATTGAGTTTCTTCTTTTTCTACTTCGAGAATGGTTCAGGGAACGAGCGCCGTGCACGCGACACAGGGCCACGTCAGTCTGCCGGCAGGAGAGCTTAGCCACCGCCACGTCACCAACCAGCTCCCAGAATCAGCGGCTCGAGAGTTCGACATCATGAGACGTTCGAGAGGCGAACATTCGAGGAACCCGAACTTATGGGATGATGATCCTCCTCCAGCCAGGTACTCCAGGAGGCGGCGCCGGCACTCGACTCCGAAGCGGGAGCACTTCGACGTTCGACGGGCCATTTGCTCCTGGTCAAGGGCGCAACTAGACAGCCTGCAGCCGTGGGAGTATTTCACGGACACCAGCCTGATCTCCGTGCCAAGGTCGGTAAGCGAGATGATCCACAGGATGGAAAAAACGCCGACTTCTTCGGCACGAACTACGGATTCATTTTCATCTTCATTCTGGCCGGAAGCATCGTGTGCAGCATGGTAAAAGTGATGAGCGTTATGGCAATCGGTGCAGTCATCATGGCCCTCAGCCTGCACAAGGACACGGAGACTGCCTTCTTTTGGGGCCAGCGGCTGACACTGACCAAGAACCAGCGAGTGGGCGTGGCTGTAATGACAGCCCTGCCGCTGTTGTGTGCCGCCGACATCTTCACCACTGTCTTTTGGTGCACCGGAGTCACCATATTATTCACCACAGTCCACACCTCCATGCACGATGGACTCTGTTCTCCTTTCAAGTAGTCCCGCAAGAACGTGGCGGAGAACCCAGGAGGTGATGACATCTTTGAATGACATTTGCCTTGCGAGTGCGCGTGTTTTTTTTCCTTGTTTGGGTCAGGTAGAAGGGTTTCTTTTTTTATGAAAGTACAAGGCTAGTAACGAGACAGGTTAACAGCAAGAGTGGGGAACGATACCAAGAGTTTTTTCGCGGTGAGAATCGCATTTCGCGCGACTGACGCGGGGAACTCTCGCAGTCAAGCTTTATCACTGCGTGCGCTGAGGGACACCACTCGGGATACCTTTACATTTTCACCTTTTTTTTGAACTGCCTTGTAAACTGCTCCCCGCCTTTTTTGTCTGCTTTTTGTGAGAAAGTACTGTGAGAACCTGGGAGACTTGAAATAAAGCACGTTCTTGGTTCACAATTTTGTCTTTATCAGTATTCATATCAAAAGAAAAACATTTACCAAACCTATGACGGTAACCACTTATCTTTTTTTTACTAGAACAGCTTGCTGCCACAGAACTCGAGCACATATTTAAGCGCAGCGCGCTGGCTCCGCTAAATGCGCATGGCTTCGTTGGTGACCACCACTGCTACCATCATCTTATTCACTGCAGAACTAAGGAACGCGTGCGCAGCAAACAGCCGCGAACAAAGATGAACCTCCCACTGCTTGAAGCATGAGTTGTTTGTGTAAGACTTTATTATAGTTTATTCATTGGGTGGTATATAATACTACGCAACACAAAAAAATGCAAGCCGATTATGCAAATGGTAACGCAAGTAAACTTGTAACTTCATGGCCGCCGCAGATAGATAAATTTCAGGTGTTTCACAGCGTTCCCCGCGTTACGATTGCGTAACTACACAGACTGGCCGGTAAGCTTTCCACTGCGCTCCATAAACAGGTACCACTAAAATTGGTTGTCGGTCGCGCTGGTCCAGGCATCTCCTAGACGACGCCACCGCTGCTCGAGAGTCGTCTAGGAGATGCCTGGACCAGCACTCTTCTTCCTCATGTGCCGTGGTGGTCGTCCCGACGGCGTCCACATCACTGACTTCTCATAGCCTTCCTTTTGTATGTAAACGTTTGAACTCGTCTCCCTGTCTGTTTCCTGCGCCGCTGCACAGTAGTGGAAGTGCTCAAACCATCCTAAACATCACACAGAAATTCAATCTGTGTTTGCAACTTGAAAAAAAAAACAGTAATATGCAGCAATAAATCGCTTGGTGTGCATGAGCAAACTTCGAAATTCCCCAGGTGTTTTACAGGCTAAACTTCAGTACTGTTCGGTGGCAAGCCAATAGGCAATAAGTATAACAGCACAAACATGAATTAAGAAAACAAATACCCCAGTTCCACGGGCTATCGCACTTTAAGGGATTGCACTATCGCATGCTCCTGACGGGGGCATGCAATAGCAGCATCCGCCGCGTTTGTACCTAAACTTTATTCTAGAGGCTGCCTCATATTATATACTCAACTGCCGATAATAACTTGTTTATTTTCGGACTTATACATAGGCTGCGCACTCCGATGCAGGAAAGCGAGTTTGCGAACGTACTCGCCGAGCACCGCCGGTCATTACAGGCAACCGACTGGATTCCAAGGAAGCGCGAGAGAGATACAGAAAATCAGGCCTGCAGGTATAACGTTCTGGCAGGTGCAAGGGACCGGGTTGAATGGCGGAACATATGCGAGAGGCCTTTGCCAGGAGTGATAATAGTTGAAGCTGATGACGAATTCATGCTTGCGGTTGTAAAAAATTTATTTAAAAGATATTGGCTCAAATAAGAAGTATTTGCTGAGAATTTTAATTGCCTGTCACCATTACCACCATTTCTTAAGTGTACATACTTCTTTTTCTCGCGTAGCAGCACGCCGCCCAAGATATTTTGGGGGCGTAAGTGGACGCGCTAAGAATCGCACTGAATATTGGTCAGTGTCACATGAGTACAACACGTCACAAGAAAACGGATTGCTTCACACTGTTGCAGTAATCGAAAATTAGAAGCGATACGATAAGTTACGAATGCGTGCTACCGATATAGATATTTAAAACCATTCTGATGTCATCGATAGTGATGTTGGTACGGGTAGATATTGAAGCTGCACATACCGGCCGACGCATTGCTCATTTCGGCCTGAGTCTGTATGAGACAAATTTTTTATGAGCGCTGCACCCGTGCAGATTCTATAACGTTGAAGAGTTATACGCAGGAAGCATTTAGTTGCTCACAAGGGGTGCCCTCACGTAAATAGCACGAAAAATTGAAAATTTAAATAAAGGAAATTGTCCAAGGCGCCACGAGTGCGGCTGTCCAGTCATAACTCAGACAACAGAAGCACCGAACAGCTCACCAGGACAGCGAAATGTTATCAATTTTATCGCGTTTAACGTCAATTTTTTTAAATATTTCTGATGGCTAAAGCCTATAGCAAAATAAATTTAGACTACGGCAGATATGGGTTTATTATGCGCATTAAAAAACGATAAACATTTTGCAGATCCAACGCGCACATAACGTAAAGCAAATACAGTCCCCAGTCCCGTACAATCGTGTTTGCTTTGATCATATACCCAAGCAGTGACGTACAACCTCATGCAGTGTTCGTTACATACACCGCTCACATGTGTCGAAATGCTATTAACCGACCAGATGGATACACACTGCATCTACAGGCAACGATGTCACGAGGTCGAATGGCAGCGTGCTTGTTCATGACAGACCACGACGTGAAGGGTTATGCTGCGCCACGTCAAATAATTAATTCAAAGCCTTCGTTAAAGATAACACGCGCGCTATTGCATCAAGAGTTCATTGTGCTTTATCAGGCATTGTGTGTTTAGGTTCTATGCAGGAACTTATTTTGTTGCGCGTAATAATAGTGCATGCGCTTATTGGCACTACTTCGATATGTCATACGAATGACAGATCAGCTTGAAGAATGAAGTAACCATCGAGTATGTTCTCCGGCCTTGCTTGATTTTCTTTTGCTTGTTCTTACAGAGGTGTTGCTATCCTCAGCACCGGCAGAAAATAAAAGACAGTGGTCACTGCGCCCGAAATAAAATAATTAAAAATGTTTAACAACACTGATGTATAATATTATTGAAAAGCGTTCACATTGACCATCTTGCAGTTGCACCCACCACCGACACAAACTTTCGCCCGCTGCAGTTGCTATATGCCCGTTCCGGAGTACATGTAGTGGCCAGACAAGGTGGCATCAAAGGATGGTGCAGCTTCCTCTGAGCGATTACGGATGCGCACGTCGTGCCTGCCAACAACAAGTGACACAGGCGGTGCATCGCACAGCTGCTGAGGCTTGTCGACGGCTGCAGATGCTGGCACCAAGAGCAATACACAAACAGCGCACTGCAGGCAGCTGTGGACGTAGTTCAACGGGCACACCTCGCTGACAGCCGATCGATCTCCACATCTTCTAACGTGGCATTAGCCCCGGCTTCCGGGTGCCTTGCTATAGCAGGGAACACGGGATTTAAGAATGGCACGGGCCAGCTCACGTTATTTAAAAAAAAGTCTCGCTTTCTATGCGACATCCGATTGGCTCATTACACGGCGAAGCGCAGCAGATTTCATTACAACGGTCACATCTGCAGAACTGCGGTACAATACAACCTCAGGCACAGAACATGTTTCATATATACGACCGGAAATTCAGCGAACGATGGCTATGACGCACAATTAATATTATATATTGTACAACTCGTTTACATAAATTAAAAATTGTAGCGGGCCATGAACGGACTCTCGAGGTACGCCTGGCATTATAAGAACGGGAGTGGATAGGTGGTTATTTGCAACGTATTTGGATCTAATAATAAGAAACTGATATCCATTTTAGGATGATTAGGCATAAGTTTAGTTGGGAAAGTTTAAAAGCAGTACAAGTTATGTCACTATTCAAGAAATCAAGCTTGAGAGCCGCAATTGGGGAAATTATTTGCGCCAGTTGCAGACTCTGACGAGTGAAGAAAACGACGACAATGACGGAAGTGCGGGGCAAGGCGCGTCGGCCAATCCCCTTCTTTGGGTACGAGCCATTTGCACAAGGAAAACAACAACAACAACAACAACAACAAGGCGCGTGTGATTTCGAGCCAACTGTGCGGGTGAGGTCAGCCAATCAGCTGATGACCTGTGGTGGCCCATAGAGGTGGCCTACCACGATCGGGCCACGTGTGACCATTACGTGGCGGTAATCTTTGTGGCTGGGGACGAGCCGAAGCAGCGGCAGACAGCGGGCCGAAGCGTCGGGCGTAGGCGATCCAGGTTCCGGCCGGGGAACGCGGCTGTACACGCTACTGCCGTCCAACTACCAGCTGGGGTGGCGTTGCCGGCACGAGTACTGCATCTCGGGGCACGGCCTGGCCTGCTGTTCTTTTCCTTGCCGAGGGCATCGCGGATCTCGGCGAGGCGTCTCCACGGTCAGCCGTTCGGCACAGCGATGAACGTGGCCTGGCTAATGGTCATGGTTGCGGCGAGCATCGCGTCTCGACTCAAGCTCTTCGCTGAACGAGCTGGCCATTACCCGCGTTGAGCATTGCGTCTCCGATGCGGGTTGACTGCTCTGAAGTCGCACCCAAGCCATCAAGCACCGGTGTCACCAGAGCGTCGCACATCGACAAGTGAGCGCATTTCATAGCGCCTTTCCACCGCCTCCTGCCCTGCACCTCATCGGCGTCCGTCGTACCGCTGATATGGCCCTCAGGGGACGAGCGAGACGTTCTGCCGGGCGAGACGCGGGCGTGTGCACGGAGGACCACGGAGCCGTGCAAGGTCCAGGGTGGCCGAAGATCCAGGTGCCAGAAGGTTGCTGGCTGAATCGAGGATCGCCGAGCGGTGCCGAGCTCATGAGCTGTGCACCCAAGGCCAAGGCGAGGGACGCCGCTGACTGAGCTGCCGGACCACAGCTGTGGCGAGCAGCAATTCAGCACGGCACAGACGGTGCTGTGCTGGCCCGTACCCGCACGTAGAACCGCTACGCCCGGGCGGTGATCAAGAGCTCGGAAACAAGGTCCGAGGTCGCGATGGACCAGGCATCTCCTAGACGACGCCACCGCTGCTCGAAAGTCGTGAGTCTACGAGACTCTTCTTCCTCATGTGCCGTGGTGGTCGTCCCGACGGCGTCCACATCACTGACTTTTCATAGTCTTCCTTTTGTATATAAACGTTTGAACATGTCTCCCTCTCTGTTTCCTGCGCCGCTGTACAGTGCGCCGCTGTACCGAACATATTATACTAGTTATAACATGAAAATCATGACATGTATTTCAGGTATGCCATGATTTTCATTTCATGGTGCTGCAGCTCTCGCGGTGCTTTAGTTCACATGGCATGTTGCAAAACTAATATGGTATGGCATGATTGCATGGCAAACACAAGCGAAAGACCCTATAACATGAAAATCGTTACATGCGTGTCATATAACAACTTGACGACACGTCACGTTCTTGATGCGCTTGCGGCCGTTTCACTAGCGTCACATACATAGCAAATTTTGTATTGCAGCACGTGAATGAATGACGAAGGTGTGTCACTGAAGCAAACATGATAATAATGAGATGCGTGTCATGGAACACGACTACATGCCACGCGCATGATGCGCTGCCAGCCGTTTCACTAGCTTCACTTAAACCAAATTTGGTATTACGGGACGTGAATGGGTGACGAAGGTATGCTACTGGTGCAAACATGATAAACATGGCATGCGTGTCGTGTAACTACATGACTATATGCTACACTTATGATGCGCTCACGGCTATTTCGCTTGCTTCACATTTACCCAACTCGGTATGACGCGAAGCGAATGGACGACATAGGTAAATGACACATCCCAACATAATAATCACGAAATGCGTGTCATGTAACAACATGACTACATGCCACACTGATGAAGCACTCGCGGCCGTTTCGCTAGCTTCACATATGCCAAATTTGGTATTAAGTTACGCCTATAGATGACGAATGTATGTGACTGGTGCGAACATGATAATCTTGGAATGCATGCCATGTGAAAACATGACTACATGTCACAGTCTAGGTGCAAATATATTTCGACGTGACGCGATGCGCGTGCTCGCCGGCGTTCATTTTGTCGTGTCACGCCGGCGCTGCCACGCTAGGCTCCAGTCCTGCCATATACTCGCAGGCGCGCGCCACGCTGCCTCGCTTTTACGCATGTGCATTTCAGCGCATCCGGCGTCTTTTCATAACGAAAAGAGGGAGACGCAGTGTTGTCTGGGTAACGCATCTGCGCGAAACGCAGCATGTCGCATTTCACACCAGTTGCCGTTGGGCCGCACCGACGGACGCTGGTCGCACCTGGCGTCAGACTATAGAGTTCTTACGTTTTGCTATCAGTGCGTTGCTGTGCCCAGCGTGCGTACGCGTCAACGCTACATTGGGTATTTTGGGCCTTTGATCATGCACTCGTGGCCGTTTTGCTAGCTTGACATATATCAAATTTGGTGTTACGTGACGTCAAGGGATGACGAGTAATATTACTGATGCAAACATGATAATCCTAAGACGCGTGTCATGTAAGAACATGACAACATACCACCCTCAGCGCGTGCAGGAGGCCGTTTCGCTATCTCCACATATACTAAATTTTGTGTCACGTTGCGTGAATAGATGCCGAAGGTAAGCGAGACGTCCAAACATAATAATCATGGCACGAAACTCATGTACGGCATCATTTACCTTCATCCCGTAGCGTTGTGCCGATTTTTAGGTGACATGTAATAACATTTCTATATCAGAAAAACTGCCATGGTGTATACTGGAAAACAGGGTGGGTGTAGTGGAAATAATAGTGGGTATGGTGGAAATTATGATGGGTATGGTGGGACGTAGTGTAAATTACGGTGGATATGCCGGGACATACTGGGTGGTACGGTGGGCAGAAGATGGGTAAAGTGGAAACGATGGTGGAAAGTAGAGGCTAAATAGTGGGCAACCATGGGACGCTCTGCCCACCACTGCGATAATGCTGGGAAGCACTAAGCAGATGATGGGCGCTGTTGTTATGGTGGGCCACATGATGTACCAAGCTGAGAAGCTCTGCCCACCATTGCGATAATGCTGGGAAGCAGTAAGCAGATGATGGGTGGGCTTTTATTGGCGGCAATTCATATATTGTACCAAGTTGGGATCTGTACACTACATGTTTCGCCACCATGATTTCTACTCAAAGGTTAGGCCAACCGACCAAGCCCGTACAGTTGTGTTATCCGTGCTTCTGGGTTCCAGAATACATGATTTCGAAAATTAAGAATGACAATAAAGCACAGTCATGGCATCAATTAACCTAAATGAAGCATTTTGCAGTTTGTACAGTGTCCGCGCAAGAAGCAACAAACATCGATGGGACGCGATTCCAGCACTCCCAGAGAACGTACATCTCCCCTCACCGACAGCCACCGGTCGCACTCGCCGGCACTTCCCTAGCTTGATGCGAGAACAAAGACTCGGTGATTCGTATGCTTGGGAACATATATGATAGCGTAATGTTTCCGGCACACTGCATTCGTTTTTGCCAAGCCGTTATGTAGTTGTTGCTATAGGAAAAGCATTATAGCAGTGTGCTGACACGACTGCCCTCTACGTTGTGCGAAAAGCATCCTAACACTCAATAGAGTAAATTAGGTGGTTGTATTTATGGAAAGAGCCGAGGGGCGTCACAAAGCGTGAGCAGATGTTGCCCTTAGGAACAAGCGCGAAAGGGATATCAAACTTCGCAGACCGCGCCGGTAAACTGTAGCTGCGTTCCAGTGCACTGGTTTTTTTCTCGCTGTTGTGAATTGTAAAAAACACAGCGCAGGTGCCAATTTCTCAGTGGCAATTGTTACAGGCAGCAGTTGCTTGTGTTTAATAAATGTGCAATTTTTAGTAGCAGATAGCAGATTTCGTCTATGTCGAGTACTCGACAAACAAAACTGAAGTTGAGCCGTAAGTTAGTATGTCGTTTACCTATTTATTGCGCAACATACGTCATGTTAGTATGGCGCAGTTGTACCCCGAGGTATGTTAGAGAAGTTCTTGTCCAAATAATCCTTGCAAAGTGGTTCTGTGTGCTACCCTACAAGTCAAACCACAGTCCTAAACATTTAGTGGCATTTACACGAGCTCCTGATACTACGCCAATCTTTTCGAAAATATATACCACAGTTTCGACACTTGGCTTATCTGTGCAAAAAATTGCGACATCGTCTGCATAAGCTAATACTTTAACTTCACTGCCTAATACCCCTGTCACACGGGCACTTAAAAGTCTTTTAAGTAAGCGGTCTTTTTCCAAAAGGAGTTCCTGACAGCAGACACACGGCACAGAGTGAACTCATTTTCAGAAGCGGTCTTTTTCGTAAACGGCATTCGTGGATCTCTTTTACGGCTCCGAATGAGTAGCCTCGAAACCAGTGGGCGCCAGCAATTTTCGAGTGGTGGGAAAAAAGAGCGAATGCTTATTTTTCTGTCATCAAACCTCTTTGTAAAAACAAAGTTCATATCCTGCAGAAGGTGTAATGAACTCTTTTAATGGTTATTTCCTTTTCTAGTCTCGTAAGCAGCTACAACGCGTCGGCAACATCACGTGGTGACGCTCGGTCTTGCGCTGCTTTATCCTCTCCTTGGCGGCTTTTGCAGCGTCTGCCTCGCTTTCCAGAGTGAGAAGACCGGCCGTGAGGCTTGCGATCCTCGCTTTTTCTCCCGTACGGTCGCCCATAACGTGTCGAGAGCAGTCGAGAGCAGCGAAAAACAAATACGGTAAATAAAAGAACAGTGGTGCCAGACGGAGTTGTGCACGTCGCTAGTTATGGGAATGCTTCCTTATCTAGTGCAAAAAACATTCACATTGGTGTTTCTTCATCTGTTATTCTTAAATTTATTTGAAGAAACGAGCAGTGCAACAAGTCTTTAATTTGTACATCGTGATGCATCGTTTATTTTCATTGCTTCTCTTTTAACTGCTAGCGCCACGCTTTCGCTAGCGTCTTCGAACGAAAACACTAAAAGGAGATCGTTGCTGCCGTGTGTCTGCGCCGCAAACACCTCTTTGTTAAAAGTCTTTCAACTTCGTAAAAGACCGCTTACTTAAAAGACTTTTTGCGCGCCCGTGTGACACAGGTATAATATACTGAAGCCACGAATGCAACTCAACTGTATTATGCTTAAGCGAAGTGGTTCTAAATAAAGTGCAAATAGGAGAGTGACATCGGGCATCTCTGTTTTACGGAAGAGCGAACAAAAACGTGCTTGGAGAGCTGACCAATAACCACCAGATGAGTTGAGCATTCATTACAGAATAGTTTAACGCCTTTAAGAACAACTTGGCCAACAATGGCTTGTTCGAGAAGAGAAAAAAGGAACTAATGACGAACACGATCAAAATTTTTGCAAGGTCTACCTGTTGCATTGCAAGATTTTTTTGAAAACCATGACAGTATTGAAGGACTGTTCAGGCGACATGTATATTGGTTTGTGTGGATTGACCCCTGATCCCACATGTCTGATCGACATAGCAAATGCAACTTATTTGCTAATACTTTTGCAAAAATTTTGTAGTCCACGTTTGACAGCGATATTGGTCTGTAGTCCTCGACGAAGCGAAGTACTTCCTTGTCAGTTGTTTTCGGTATTACCTCAGTGTGACTTTCGCGAAATTGATTGGTTGATTTCTGGGGTTTAACGTCCCAAAAGCACCATATGATTATGAAAGACGCCGTAGTGGAGGGCTCCGGAAATTTCGACCACCTGGGGTTCTTTAACGTCCATCCAAATCTGAGCACACGGGCCTACAAAATTTCCGCCTCCATCGGAAATGCAGCCGCCGCAGCCAGGATACGGATCTGCGACCTGCAGGTCAGCAGCCGAGTACCTTAGCCACTAGACCACCACGGCGGGGCTGTCTTTTGCAAAATGATTGTGGGAGTGTATCCATGTCATAACTCATTTAAAAAAATTGCGAGATCCCAAGTACAGTGGGAATCAATGATATGCGAAGCACGAATGACAAAAGTTGAAATGTCACTCTAAAATCAGCACAATCTTACGAGGTGGAGGTAAGTGACGTTGTACATGATGTTACGTGTCATGATTATCATGTATGGATGTTTAGTTTACCTTTGTGACCTATTCAATGACGTAATACCAAATTTAGTGCATGGGGAGTAAGCAAAACGACCGAGAGCGCATTACGAAGGGCCCAATATACTCTAATGTAGCGTTGACGCGCACGTACGCTGCCCACAGCAACGCTATGTTAGCAAAACGCGTGCACTCTATAGTTGACGCCAAGTGCGACCAGCATCCGTCAGCGCGACCCGACGGCAACCGGCGCGAAATGCGACATGCGGCATTTCGCACCAATGTGTTACCCAGACAACACTGCATCTCCCTCTTTTCGTGACGGAGGTACACCGGACGCACAGAAACGCGCATGTGTCGAAGCAACGCAGCGAGGCACGCGCCTGTAAATATATGGCAAGACTGGCGCCTGACGTGGCAACGCCGGCGTGGCGCGACGCAATGAACGCCAGCGAGCACACGCACCACATAACGTCGAAATGTATTGGCACCTTGACTGTGGCATTTAGTCATGTTCTCACATGACACATCTAATGATTATCATGTTTGCACCAGTCACATACCTTCGTCATTCATTGGCGTCACGTATTACAAATTACGGCATATGTGTAGCGAGCGAAACGGCCGCGAGCGCATCATGAGTGTGGCATGTAGTCATGTTATTACACGACACGCCTGTCGTGGTTATCATGTTTGGATGTGTCATTTACCTATGTCGTTCGTTTGCGTCTCGTAATACCGAATTTGGTACACGTGAAGCTGGTGAAACAGCCACGAGCGCATCATGAGGTTAGCATGTAGTTATGTTGTTACGTGAGACCCATCTCATGTTTATAATGTGTGCACCATTATCATACCTACATAATTTATTCACGTCCCGTAATACTGAATTCGGTATATGTGACGCTAGCGAAATGGCCGCCAGCGCATCATGAGTGGGGCATGTAGTCATGTTGTTACATGACACGCACCTCATGATTATCATGTTTGTACCAGTGTCATATCTTTGTCATCCATTCACGTACCGTAATACCAAATTTAGTATATATGACGCTAGTGAAATGGCTGGGAGTGCATCATGAGCGTGGCATGGAGTCATGTTGTTACATTACACGCATGCCATGATTTTCGTGTTAGGGTCTGTTGCTTGTGTACGCCATGCAATCATGCCATACCATACCAGATCTGAAACATATCATGAGAAAAAAAACACCACAAGAGCAGCAGGATCATGAAATGTAAATAATGACAATCATGTCCGGCATGTCATGATTTTCATGTTATGACTAATGAAATATGTTTTTCATACAGTCTTGTTATGCCATACACAGTTTGGTATTGATACCATTATCGAAAGGGCCAGTAGAGCTAAAAGTCGTAGGGGGATAGATAAATAGATGGATAGATAGATAGATAGATAGATACGCTCGAAGTCGCCAATGTTTTGCTAAGAAATGCTTCGCATTTAAAATATTCAGCATTCTAGGAGCAATCGTTTTCGTGAAAGCTTTGTACAATTCACCTGAGATGCCTTCAGGGCCCGGTGTTTTTATTTAAGGCAAGTTTTTGATTGCTTGCTCAATATCCTGCATAATAATGGGTCTATTAATGACTTCACAATCATTGTCCTGCGAAGGGTTCACCAGAGAAAAAAATACCTTTGAGGTGAGCGTCCGGATCATCAGAGGCAGAGCTAAATAAACTGTTGTAGTACTTCTCGAACGCCAAAGTAATGTCTTTATTTTCTTTTATGAGAACATTGTTTGAGTGCAAGTCTGGAATAACTTTAGAAATCCCTTGGCGTTGCTCATCAAGTGGAGCTTGGCGCGTCCGTTGCTCAGAATTCAGGGTGTGCTGGTTCCAAGATCTAATACGTGCCCCTTGGAAGCGAGCAGCATCTTATCTCTGTAGTTGGCACCTAATATTCTCAATGACTTTGATATACTTTCCCGGCTTTTCCCATTCTATCTCATAAAATTGCAAAGACTTTTAAGACGTATCTTTTCATCAATCTTTCTATAGAAAGACTTAACAGCCCCGATTTCTAAAGCCATAGCACGAGCTTCTTGTTTAAAAACCTCCCAAGCAGCGAAGATATGCAAACCAATCGAAAAAGATTGCCTCATCGCCATCTCGACACGATGCATGAATTCCTGATCACAGAGGAGCTTCGCATTTATTTTACAAAGGACCCACTGGGGACGGAATTGTTAGTGACAATTTTCACCAATTTGCTCTATGACATTACAATGGTCTGAGATGGATACAGCTTTGGTGCTGCAGGACATTTTACCAGATAGGAGTGATGGGGACACGGAAATCCGGTCAAGGCCAGCATGAGAACTGCCCTGTACTCTTGTATATGCCGTCGCCTGATTCGAGACACCGATGTCAATTAGTCCTGCACTATCTACAATACCGGACAAAAGCTCGCCACTCCTGCCTCTCCTTCCAGAAGGATTATTACGATCAATAGCTTCACATACGCAGTTAAAACCTCGGCATACTTTTGCATACATATAGATTCAGTGCGCATTAATGGAAGGAATGCGTCCCTAAGCTTGAACGACAGGCCTAGAGATTTCCTTATTGAATTTCAATCTTTGGGAGAGCTGAAGCTTGCAATACTTATTTAGCGACACAGCTTTACTATGCATTGCAACTTATTCATTCCGCAAGATTCTATATACAAAGCTTTGATTGGATTTTCGCTACTTTCATATGGTCTTCTACTTTTGAGCCCATGCGTCATGATAATATATTCAGGCCAGTTAGTGAGGGTGGGATAGAAATAAAACACCTTGATCTATGGCAAATACAATCACGATTCTTCTTTTTTCGGGACAAGTTAATCCTGTAATCCGTTCCTTCTTGCAGGTTACACTTCTTAATTACTAACCAGATTTAACTGTTTTATCAAACTCTTCCGAACGCCCATTCTTTTGGTGATTCATGCAGGAAGTTTACCTCGAAGTTCAGTTCCTTAAACTCGCTTTTCTGTAAATTCCTGTACAGAGTATCGCGCAAGGTGTTGTATAAGGATCTACTGAGTACACTCTTCCTACCTCCATTGTACCGCTCACTGTACTGCAATCTTCCAGGCCACGATGTGTTGAAGCGAGTGCGCAAAATGTACATTCCACCAAATTCAAAAACATTCTTCGACAAACTCCACTCTGAAACATTGGCAGTAAACACATGGTTAGAAAGAAAGGGTATTTTCATTCCGTCTGTTAACTGCCGTCTTTGTGATGTGCCGGAAACGATTGGACATTGCTTTGTTAGCTGCAAAGATGCCATACTGTTTTGGGGTGTCCTTCAGCGAGCATGCAAAAAAACGTTTTGTCATTATTTTCTCACACGATATGCTATCTTTTACCAACAGCGCTTGATGAAGTGCCATATGACGTGTTTTCCCTCCTGGGTATGCACAGCTTGTGGAAAACACGAATGCAAGACTGCAATGCGCAGCCCACCACCTCTTTAAGCACACACTTCATTCAAAGGGATATCCACCTCAAAAGCATATATGACGAGCTAGACTTTAGACCAGACTTGCACTCCATCTTAGAGAACTGTTTGACCTCACCCCTTTTTGGTTTGCATAACACGATGTGAAGAACTCTCCATGTGAGGAACTCATGCTGTGTTAGCCATTGAGTGTTTATGAGTAACGCTTGAGCGCTTATTTTCGCGATTTGATGGTACTTTTATTCGCTTGATGTGTCGTTATTGCGCAAAATACTTTATTGAATACCATGCAAAAAAAGATAGTTTGGCGCAGTGACTAGTGTCTCCGAACGGGAATCGACAGGTTGCACGTTCTATCCTCCTTGGTAGCTTTTTTTCGGGACGGGTGTTTTTTACATTGTTTTTTATACAATTCTTTTTATTTTTTGTGGCAGCTCATCACGGTGATTCGACGCCATTTTGTGCTCAAGCGTTGCCGGCACTGCAGCACCCACCATATAGCACCATGCGCCGTGGTGGACGTTTTCCAGCAATAAACCACTACATTAATCCACTCTAATGGTGGGTGGTGGTTTACACCATGCCCACCATTCGTTTTTTTCTAATCACAATCGTGCTTCACATATAATCAATTCCTACAGTATATGGGATCTGTAAAATGTTCATCTTTCAAACTTCCTCAGCCCAATCCAGGTGTAGGGTGGCATACCGGTCGCTCAAGACAGGTTAACATCCCTGCCTTTCCTTTCATTCCTGTTCCTTCCTCATTCCTTGTCGTGCACAGTACTACCAACCAGTAGAGGGGGCAAACGTGATAGCAGGACTCATGAAAAGGAAGTACGTTTGTAAACTGAAGACACAGCAAATAGACAACCGCTGTACATTTCGACATTGCACACAGCCTTTTCGAGACGACTATTTGTAATGCGACGGTGGTGGAGATCGCTAGCTCTATGGACCGCAGGTAAAATGCTGCACCGAGAAATCTGCAAGCGTTTTATTCAGCTGATGGCCATTGACATCTCGTGGCCACTCAGGGTAAAGAGATTCATGCTGAGTGCTCGTGCTGAAGGTTTATATACGCACAGGTGTTGCAAGCAACACCCAAGGGTAAGTTTGCAGGCTGATACTAGGATTGAAGTCATGAGTTTGATTTTCCAAACACTCACGCTGAATTTCCATAGGAGATAACTATAATGACACTATGCTTAGATTTAGGTGCAAGAATGGCGGACAGGGCAGGTTGGTATTGCACATTTGAAGCGTATGGTGGGATGACGCTCAATGTAAGCATAAGAGTGCGCTCGGTGTGTGCGCACCGTCTCTCCATCGTTCTTGTCGCACCTTCCACTTCAAACAGTTTTAAGTGGAAGCTAAAAAACAATCAAGTCGCTGGAATCACTCTGGCATCTCACACGACAGCGTGCATCTTAATGATATGATGAATTTGGCACGTAAAATATATCTTTACAAGCGCCGAGCCACGCGAGATTTACAGTTGCCGCTGTGAAAACGTGCTAAAAAACAAAGGCGGTCATATATTCTTTGATTGTTTCGCAAAATTAGACGCGGCTACTAGGGGCAAATAATGGCGTAACCGAAAACATGCTCGATTCTAGTGCGTATGGTAAACTATGGCAGAAACATAGCGAGCTGTCAAAACAACCACACATATGCGGATGAGATGCCATTCTTGGCAGCTGACAGTCATATTGACGCGCTACAAAAATTACAAATCTACATGAATATCTTGTATGTATGGCTGCCGTTTATTTCAATGGCCCAGATGCAAGCAAGAGTGCACCCCTGGTGTTTCATTTAGCAAGATAAATTTTCATTCCTATTGCATATAAACAGAAACCTATTCCGCAAGTAGGCTCTTTAAAATATGTAGTTTTTTTGCAATTACACACCTAACTGACGTCCTAATAATGAATTCATAGCGGCTAAGACTCAACTAACTTTGGGCTTATTGTGCCGAATGAGCAATGACAAATTTAGTGTATGTAGGGACTCCATGTAATGTTGTACAAGATACACACGCGCCCAATATTAGAATTTCGATGTGTGTTGTTCTCACGTGGTCGTATTTTTAAAACTAAGCCATTTATTAGCTTAGAGTGGCAAGCTCTTCACTCGTGTCTGGGGCTCCCTTAATGGGCAAAAATTTCTTATGTATCAGGAAGCGTGGGTGTCTTCATTGCTTTGTTGAATTACTTATTAACAATACTAACATTCCTAAAGTATTGTTAGCTTGCCAGTAGGAAAAAATGAGTACATTTGGTTTTTATCAGTGACCCAGACTCCTTCTGTGTCACCAATTAGCCACATTTTTATACTGCTCAGATAAAATATGCACAAAAGGTACCTGAGCGTATAAGCGGTAACATCAAAGAGGTAATAATAACCAATGACCCAAATCAGTCTCTCATGATAAATTATGATGAAATCCCTTCCTTTTCCGGAAATAAATTTCAATCCAATAATTTTTTAGAAAACAGGTTAAAAGATTTCCTGGTACACGCACTAACAATTAACCTAATTGCGACAGATGCTTCCGTGAATGAGGAAAGAGCAGGTGTGCGAATTGTCTGCGAGTCACTTGGCTCGTCCTTCGCCGGGATGAAAGCCGATTTTACTCCTGTGTTTGAAGGAGTAAAATCCTACAAAAACTTCCGACGCATGAGAGACGCTGTCTGTGCGCACAGCCTCTTCAACTTCACATAACTCGCGAGCAATCTAGACGCTACGCTCTTCAGTTCCACCTCACTTGAAGCACCTAAAATTATCGGGAGTCTCAGGTCACTGTGGGTTAAAAGTAAATGAAATCGCCGATGCTCTCGCCTATGCATCACTAGATTTTCTAAATTTCAGGTTATTCCAATGATAGAAAACTTGTCTGCAGTCCGATAGAGAAAATCAGCCATTCGCACTAATAGGATGAAATCAGTAACAACATTTACCGAGTACAAGCACCTAAACTTCCCATTGAAGGCCTAATGGAGCCAATCTTCACAAACAGAAGTGACGACAACCAGATTTCGGTGGCACGTCCTCTTATTAAACTTGCACGCACACAGGGCTGGATTGATGATATCACCCCTCTGCAAATTTGTGGAGAATAAGAAACTATTGCACACTATTTTCTGTCATGTCACTGTTATTCCAATTTTAGAACACTACATTTAGAACATGAATTTTAAAACAATCGAAGAAGTATGAACGCTGAAAATTTAGAAATATCGGTGGGCACTGTGGATAGCGTTGTGTTTTGGCATTTCTGGGTGGCGTTTAATTGGAAAAAGAGACAAATATACAGACAAACAGACAAAATTTTTGCGTCGAAGTACCCCATGAAAGACTATCGTCTTTAATAGGAAGGCCGGGAAAGAGAAAACGTTTGAGAGACGATGCCAGAAACAGAAACTTACATAGACAAGAAACAGAAAGCCAAAGCGAAAAAGGGAAACAGAGAAATAGAAATGACGAGAATTGAGGTAGCCTGCCCAACTCTATTCTTTCATTCGGCTTCGGACAAGTAATAGTATGTCCTTATTTGTTTTAGAGCAACTGGTGGCCTTAACAAAAAGAAGCGCAGCTTGCACAAGGTTTTGCAAATAGCTGCTGAGCACATAGTTGTTGAGGCATCAACCATTCAGCATAGCTGGTCGTAGCTTGGCTTTGCTGTAATCCTCTCACCTGTATCTCTTCAGTTCCTGCTATGATAAGTTACACACGGCTTTACTTGCTCTCCTGTAGCAGGCATGTCCTGTAAAAATTATATGCTTCACCTTATCACGGACGAAGTGTCTATTTCATAGAACGCTTGTTCTCTTGTTTCACATTTTCTATTTCTTTTACCGCAAATTCTGCAAGCTACCACTCCCTCCTTGCGAGAATGAATGAAGAAGCCTCTCAAGATTTTCGAGGTGGACAACCGCTAATTCTGGCAGCGGCCAGGAAACGCGGTGCCACCTCAACTGTCACAGACAGCGAGGCAACGGAGCTCTACTTCGACGGCATCGAGTCATGGGTTGACGACTACACAGTCGTCTTGAGCCGCAATGCAAAAAGGAGACTGCTACGGACATCGTTGATGGCGAGTCTATCCACCGTGAAGGCTACCGCGCAGCGTTGGCCACACACTATACTCTTCATGGCTGTGGATATCAGCCAACCTACGGCGGCTTAACAGGCAAGTCCTCTCTGCATACCTCGAAGGACTCGTTCCAAATGAGATTAAAGGCATCAGGATCAACTCACGGAAGAATTTTCTGGCAGTTGATGTTCTACGCCGTAGTGCGCTGCAAAGCCTACGGAACATCTCGGAAATCGACAGAGTCACAGTTAAATCAGTGATCCCCACTGACTGTAAGGGCAGTGTTGGCGTTATTTATGGCGTGGACATTTCCATTCCCGCTGACGATTTTCCAGTCTTGATAAAGCCAACAACAGACGACATCCTCATCAAGCACAATGCAAAGCTTTGTCAGTCACGTTGCCTGAAGATTGTTTTTGAGGGAGACAGTCTTCCCCTACACGTCAAAGTTCGCCACGTTCGCCACCAGGTCCGTCCATACATACTGAAGCCCCTACAATGCTTCAGGTGTTTCAAGATGGGACATGTAAAAGGAGTATGTACCAGCAATGTCGTGTGCCCGCGGTGTGCCGAACGTCATTCAGCAGACACCTGCCACGCAACTGCGTTCAAATGCTCCAACTGCCACGGCGCTCATAAAGCGTCGTATAAAGATTGCCCACGAGTGCGAAATGAACGCGCGGTGCTGAAACGCATGGTGCGCGACAATTCAACGCACAGAGAAGCCGCTGCTACTGTCAGGCGACAACGGCATCACCACAGAAGATCATAACAAAACATTACATCTGCCGACAGAGACACGTCATTTCAAGCAAGAAGAACTGGCCCCCCATCATCAAGCTCTGCGAAAACAGATAGCCCGAAAACGGAATCAGGGTCAAGACTCCCACCTCGTGAAGAGTTGCCATCACTTCCATGAACACAGCTTGTTTCAGAGATGCATCGAATCCCGCCAACCTCAATGCCATAACGAACCGCTGATAAAAAGACAACTGAGGATTTCCAGGTCATTAACATGTTGCAGACCCTTATGAGCGCAATGCGCATGCTCCTAAGCAACATGAACACCCCGTCAGCGCAGAGCACACTCCAGGTGCTGGACATTTTGAGTTCGGTGCTTGCAGCTCTAAGGTAAAAAGATGGCCCGCCGCAACAAGTTATTCTTTCTAGAGGAGGTCAAGAACGCATCTGTACTTCAGTGCAATGACAGAGGACTTAGGGCACGTATGTCCGAGTTCTGGCAATATGTATTCACGAACCAGTTCTCTATAATTGTAATTTGTGAACTTAACCTGCCAGCTCACATGAGACTGTCTGGATATGAGGACTTTATGTCTTCTACCACGGAGAGCGCAGCAAGGTCGTTGTGTTCATACGGCGCGACATAACTTATGTTCATCACCCTGTACCCCCTGACGAAGAAAACCAGTACGTTTGCCTAACAGTAAAAAACAAGACTACATTCACCATCATCGGAGCCCACTTACCTCCATCAAGTCGCCTAGACCATGAGCGCTTGCGCGGAATTTCGAATTCAATTCTTCAGCCATGGGTGATAACTGGCGACTTCAATGCCCACCACTACTTATGGGGGAGCTCCAAGGTAAGCCCTAGAGGTAGACAGTTAGTGTCTTTCGCTTCTGAATATGCACTTATCCTCGTAAATGACGGCAGCACTACTTATCTGTGCGGATCGGCCTATAGCAGTTGCCTGGACCTCACTTTCGTCTTACGCTCGTTCGCCAGCAGAGTGCATTGGTTTTCGAACTTGGAAACAAGGGGTACTGACCACATCCCAACATACCTGAGGAATGATGGCTTTCCAAGTCCCAGGTCCTCCAGAGCCGTCCTGTGCACTGATTGGCAAAATACAAGTTAATTATGGAAGACTATGTTGGCGCCTCACCCTTCAACCTAGAGGACGCAATGAAGAGAGCCCCACAGTGAACCACGCGTTTGCTTCCGGTGAGCTCTTCTCGCACTGATATGGATATTGATTTCGAGAAACTCCGAGCGATTTGTCGTCGTGCAGAACGACGTTATTGACGCACGAAGTCACTTGATGATCTGAGAGTGGCCAGACGCACACAAAAGAAAATGCAGCGTCATGTGTACAAGTTGGACAATCAACGATGGGTATCTTTTTGCGAGTCTTTGGATTCCAAAAAGCCTGTTTCACTAATCTGAAGAACTGTCCAGGGTCTTCGTACAATCATTACTCAACGATACCCATTACTATCTCTGGCATTTCACTTACGCTGCGAAGAGATTGATGTCGCAGATTCTTTCTGTCGAAGGATTGCCTGCGGGAAAAATTCAAACGGGACAAAAAAGCCCGACTTTTCTATGTTCTCGCGTGATCCCCGAATGGAGATTTTGTTTTCAATGGACGAGCTAAAGGCTGCGCTTGCTTTGTGTAGACGTTCTTCAGCGCTAGGACCTGACGACATCACTTACCGCGCTCTGTGTCACCTAGGAGATGAAGCTCAGAACGCGCTCTTGCTGCTGTACAACGACTCCTGGCATACTGGCATAGTTCCACAGGAATGAAAGTCAAGTCCCCTGATTTCACTTCTGAAAGCCAGCAAGTGACCTTTGGACATTTCCTCTTACCACCCAATTGCCCTCGCGAGCTGTGTGGGAAAAGTTATGGAAAGGATGATTTTAACGCGTCTGGAATGGTGCTTAGAGTTTTACGAAATATATCCAGATCTTATGTCCAGGTTCAGACGAGGCCGCTCATCAATTGACAATGTAGTTGACTTGGTAACATATGTAGAACACCAGAAGGCCTGCAAACGGTTGTCTGCTGCTCTATTTCTTGACGTTAAAGGGGCATACGACAATGTTACGCACGAAGCCAATCTCAGTGCACTAGAAGGAGTGGGACTCGGTGGCAGGATATATACGTGCGTTCAAAGCTACCTACAGATTTGATCATTTCACGTGCAGACAGAGAATGGCCCGGCACCCGAGTATTACTGCAGCCGAGGAGTCCCGCAAGGCGGAGTGGTAAGCCCGACGCTGTTCAACCTAACACTCAATGGACTAGTTGGCAAGCAACCAAGCAGTGTACGACTTTCCATTTATGCTGATGACATCTGTGTGCGGACATCAGGTTTGACTCGACTTCAACTTCGCGCTCGACTTCAGAAGGCAGCATCAGTCACATCGCACTTCCTACGGGAACAAGGGCTCGAAATCGCAAGTGGAAAGTGTGCAGTCGTGGCTTTAACCAGAATATCAATGTCCGCTCACAGCATATCAAATAACGGCAGTTGGTGTCATTCAGCCGGAGTCACAGGTTCTTGGGAGTCGTAATCGACAGAAACCTGTCTTGGACACCCCACGTAAACTACGTGAAAAAGCGGCTGACCGCCATTCGTCACTTATTCAGGTTGCTTGCCGTGAAAAGTTGGGGAATGTCGGTCGAGCCTATGTTACAGCGGTACAAGGTATTATTTATTGGATTCTTGCGGTATAGCCGACCTGTTATATCTAACAAGTGCAAAATGAACCTGCGCACAATCCAAAATTTTCAAGCCCAGGCGCTTAAGACATGCCTTGCTTCACCCCGCAGCGCATCGACAGCTGAAACAATTGCCATCGCACAGGACTACTCGATCATGACGCACATCACCATTGAAACGATGCGTACGTACCTCAGGAAACATTCTAGGAATCCTTCCCACCACTTGGCAACTCTCGCTACTGAGAAGCCCCGCACAAAATTTAGGGCGATTGTCTGTGCACATCGTGCGTTGTTTACGTCAGGTTTTACGCCTGCTGAGAAATTGGTGTATCCTCCGTGGTGCCTGACACTACCGCAAGTACGTGTTTCAATTCCAGAAATACAGAAAAAATCAAATTTGCCTTCATCAGCCCTAAAACTATTGAGCTTGAACCTTCTGCACGAAATGTACAATAACCACGTGCACATATACACCGATGGCTCAACCACAGCGTCTGGTTCTGGTGGTGCGGTGGTGATTACAGCTAGAGAAATCACTCTGCGAATCCAGCTGTCACACGCCACTACGTCTACGGCAGCAGAACGTGCAGCGTTGCATGGCACCCTAGAGTACATCAAATCTTAGAGACCGAGTAAATAGGCCGTGTTTTCCGACTCGAAACCGGCCCTACAGGGCATGCAGTCAGTCATTCGGCGAGGTTGCCATGAACAGTTAACTTACAAAGTTGTCAAGCTTCTTCACCACGTCACAGAAACAGGCCACGAGGTCAAGTTTCAGTGGCTTCGTGGCCATTGTGGGATCAGTGGCAATAATTCTGCAGACAACGCGGCTCGCACATCGCACCAAGAAGAGCACATCCTTCCGATTCCTTTGTCGAGGACTGACGCTGCAAAGCAACTTCCTCATCTGGCACGTAGTCTGTGTCTGCAGGAGTGGAACACCCCAAGCATTACACATACGAGACTCTACCAAATAAACCCTCGACTGGAACTTCAACCTCCATCCGGATTTCCGCGACGTGAAGCTTCGCTTCATTGTCGCCTTTGGTTGGGGGTTGCCTTCACAAAAGCATATAGAACCCTCACTGGATTGACCGACAATGCGGAATGTGACGTCTGCTGCGCCAAAGAAGACATGTACCATCTGATATGTTGTTGCCCTCGATTTGCCTCCGAAAGACAGAAGCTTTCGGACACATTGCGGCAATAGGACGATCGGTCACTCTCTATGCAGATGCTACTGGAACACCGTCCTCCCCTTTTGTCGGCTAAGAAAGTAGCCAAAGCTGTCTTGTGCTTTTTGAGGACTACAGGCCTACGTGGCAACCTTTAACTTTTTTGTTGTGCAACCGCTGCATACGTGCCAGCCGATTGAATGACAATCCTCTTTCTCTCTCTTTCTCTTCTCTTTCCCATCTCTCTCATCTTTATGCCCCCTCCCCATTCCCCCAGCGTACGGTAGCAAACCGGGCATGTGCCTGGTTAACCTTCCTGCCTTCTCTGTTGTGGTTCATTTCCCCCTCCTCCTCACCTTATCACACCACTGGTTCACAAAAAATTATCGGAACACCCGCATTTAGAGTACTCATTAAATGCCCCTCGTTTCAGCTTCTCTTGTGAAGCATCTCTACAGTGCGTCAGTGAGCGCTTGCTATCTCTTGATGAAAATATTGTATTACAACACACGAAGTGTTCCTAACATAACAGCTCTGCTGCAAGATGAGTGTTATGATTAGCCAGCTCACTGTCTAGCACCGATCTTATGGGAAGTCTTCTTGGACGAAAATGAAGCGATTATTTATGATACCACTGTTCAGGCCGGCCTTTCCTGTAGTATAATAGAACATCAATACTGCACGATGAAGGGCGTATTTGACATTTCCGCTGGCATTAAAAAACACTCACCACTTCGTTCATCACAGTTGATATTTACAATGTCAGTCATTTCAAAACTATACGTATGTGGCTTTAGTTACTTAACATATATTATTATGCGTGCTGTACAACATATTCTTTTTCGTTAGTTCTTGAAAGGGCACTGTGTGCTTCGTCTCAATCCCACAGTAACTATGAGAAAAATTTTATTCTCGAAAATAAGGCATTAGAAGCGGGACGTTACGAAGAGATGTGAATGATTTTAACATATTTAGTGGTTGATCTACAACACGCATCACATTACGAAGTCTGGTAAAGAGTTTTAATGTCTTTGGAAGGTACTTACCCTTCCAACTATGCAAAGGTGGCTACCTAGTTCCGACCACACACCATTGGTTCTAGAAAACAAGAAAAACACGTGCAGCAAGCTTGTGTTGGCACCAGACAACGTCGACGCTGCTTTGTTGGCACTTCCGGAAAATCAGAGACAGCAAAAATAATAGATTTGCAACGTGCAGTATGTCCACTAATGAGTGCACGGCAATGTGCATTTATAAAAACGTGTTTCAGTGCCCTTTATAGGGAATGACGCCAACGTAGAGTATCGAGGCTTTAGCTAATCTGTTGTTCACTTTCGCATTTTTTACTCACAAAGCCTTGGATCGCTTACTGGTCGAGCCGTTCGTGCTAGTAACTTGCTGACGTAAGCACTGCACTTGAGTTTATGTATTGCAGTGAGTTTCCAAGGTGTGTTTTTTTCGCATTCCCGCCTGCCTGGTTTTACGACGTGATTTACATGTGTGCTTGGTGGTCTGGTGAGGCGATCGCGCAGCAGGCACACGCATGGTGTACTGTTGTGTGCAGTTTGGTAAGTGGCAGGCTGAAAAGACTGCCGAAGCGTCATTTCATCAATTTTCTGCTAGTGAAGAACTATGTTGGAAGTGCAGAGAAGCATTTCCCGGGAAAGCCTCGTGTTTAATGAAGCTCGCCCTACAACGACGTTTGCAACAATAATTTTCTTAAACACTGCCAGTGTACGCAAAATAAAAAAAAGTTACTTCCGTGTGGGGTCAATGGTATTGCAGGGTTATGCCCATCGTACTCTGTGCCCCCTGCAAACTAACCACGCAAACAATCAACAAGTTTGAGCTACACTCCTTCAAGCTAGCCAACCGAATGAAAGGCAGAGCCAAAAGATCCCGAGCATGTCGTTTTGAAGTCATTGGAAGAAAAAGCTGGACAGAAATTTGATAAACGTGTCCTAAAAAGTAGAAAAATGCACAGCGAGTTTTTCAAAACATTGCAGTGATATTTCCTAAAATATTGGCAGATACCACATACAGTGGGAGTTCACAATGTGCGAAGCACGAATGAGGAAGGTTAATTGTCACTTTGAAATCAGCACGACGTTGCGAGGGGGATGTAAATTATGCCATACATGACTTCTTTGACATGATTCTCTTGTTTGCACCTAGCATTTTTGTTCGTCGTCTATTTCACGTCACGTAAAGCCACAATTAGTATACTTGAGGCCAGCAAAACGGCCACAAGCCCGCTATTAGTGAAGAATGTTGTTAAGTTTTACATAACACGCATGTCATTATTATCATGTTTGGACGTGCCATTTGCCTTCATCGTCTATTCACGTCAAGTAATATTAAATTTGGTATGTGTGAAGCTAGCAAAACGGCCATGATCGCGCTATAATTGTAGAATGTAGTCATTTTTTACATGACACACATACTCTCATGATTATTCTGTTTTACCTGTCAATTAACATGGTCGCTTTCATTTCACGTAATACCAAATTCTGTATATGAGAAACTAAAAAATGGCCGTGAGCGTATCATGAGCGTGATATGTAGTCACGTTCTTTTATTACATGCATGTCAAGGTTATCATGTCTGCACCAGTCAAACACCTTTTTCGTTCACTCGCGTCACGTAACATCAAGTTTAGTATATGTAACGCAAGTGAAACGGTCATGAGCAGATCATGAGTGTGGTATGTAGTCATGTTATTTATTGACATGCATGTCATGATTCTGATGTTTGCACCAGTCAATTACCTTCGTCATCCGTTCACGTCCCATAATACCGAATTTCGTGCATGTGAAGGCAGCAAAACGACCCCGAGTGCATCATGAGCGTGCCATATAGTCGATGTTCTTACTTGACACGCATATCACGATTATTATATTTGCAACAGTCATATATCTTAGCCATTCATTCGTGTCATGAAATACCAAAGTTGGTGTATGTGAAGCTAGCAAAACGACCCTGAGCCTATCATTAACGTGGCGTGTAGTCGTGTTCTTGCATGACACGCCTGACATGATTATCAGGTTTCCGCCAGTCATATACCTTCATCATCTATCCCCGTCACCTAATACCAAAATTGGTGCATGTAGAGGTAGCGAGAACAACCACGACCTCACTATGAGAACTAGCAGTAGCCCAGGTGACACTACACCAGGACATATTGCGTTAGAAAAGCTAGCGACCCTGTTTACGAGGTGTCTCCTGACGGGAAGAGTACCAGAATCTTGGGAGAATGCTAACATCATCTCAATAGCCCCGCCGCGGTGGTCTAGTGGCTAAGGTACTCGGCTGCTGACTCGCAGGGCGCGGGTTCAAATCCCGGCTGCGGCGGCTGCATTTCCGATGGAGGCGGAAATGTTGTAGGCCCGTGTGCTCAGATTTAGGTGCATGTTAAAGAACCCCAGGTGGTCTAAATTTCCGGAGCCCTCCACTACGGCGTCTCTCATAATTATATAGTGGTTTTAGGACGTTAAACCCCACATATCAATCAATCAATCAACATCTTCTCAATACATAAACCCCACATATCAATCAATCAATCAACATCATCTCAATACGTAAGAAAGGAGATGACAAGGACTTGACGAATTTCAGGCCGATCAGCTTGCGCTCCGTAGTATAGAAGCTATTTACAAGGCCAATTGCTAACAGAATCAGGACAACATTAAAATTCAATGAACCAAAGTAACAAGCAGGATTTCGGACAGGCTACTCAACAATCGACCACATTCATACTATCAATCAGGTAATAGAAAATGCTCAGAATATAGCCAATCACTATACATAGCCTTCATAGATTACGAGAAGGCGTTTGACTCAGTAGAAATATCAGCCGTCATGCAGAGACTGCGGAATCAGGGCGTCGATGAAGTATATATAAACATCCTGGAAGACATCTATAGGGGATTAACTGCTAACAAAGTGCTTCATAAAGGAAGTAACAGAATAGCAATCAAGAAGGGTGTAAGGCAGGGGGACGCAATATCCCCAATGCTATTTACCTTGTTCTTACAGGAGGTTTTCAGAAGCCTAGAATGGGAACAGCTAGGAATAAGAGGTAAGGGAGAGTACCTTAGTCACCTGCGCTTCGCCTATGACATTGCGTTGCTGAGTAACTCAGAGACAAATTGGAACTCATGATTACGGAGATAGACAAGGAAAGCAGAAAGGTGGGTCCTAAAATTAATCTGCAGAAAACGAAAGTAATGTACAACAACCTCGGAAAAGAGCAGCGTTTCGAGATAGGTAATAGTGCACTTCAAGTTGTAAAAGACTATGTCTACTCAGTACAGGTAATAACTGTCGAGCCAAACCACGATATTGAAGTACCTAGAAGAATAAGAATGGGGAGGAGCACATTTGGCAAGCACTCTCAAATATTGACAGGTAGATTGCTTTTATTCCTCATCAGGAAGGAATATAACACTTGGATATTGCCATTACTTAGCTACGGAGCAGAAACCTGGAGACTTACAAAGAGGGTAAAGTTTAAATTGAGGACAATGCAGCGAGCAATGGAAAGCAAAATGGTAGGTGTAACCTTAAAAGACAAGAAGAGAGCAGAGTGTATTAGGGAACAAACAGGGGTTAAGGATATCATAGTTGAAATCAAGAAGACGGAATGTACATGAGCCGGGCATGTAGGACGTAGACAGGATAGCCGCTTACTGGATTTATAACTGAATACTAACTTGATTTATAGAGAAAGCAAGTGGGTCAAGAGGAGGCAGAAGGTTAGGTGGGCAGAAGTGATTAAGAAGTCAACGGGCATAAATTGGCAGCAGCAAGCACAGGACCGAGTTGACTTGTGGAACATGGGAGAGGCCTTTGCCTTGCAAAGGGTGTAGTCAGGCTGATGATGATGATGATGACTCTAGCGGAACAAGTGTGAGCGCATCATGAGCATGGCATGTAATCATGTTCTTACATGACGCCTACACATGTCATGAATTCCCCATGAGGGCCTCTCTCCTATGTTCACCATGCAGTCATGTCATACCATACCAGTTTTGTAATATGTCATTTGAAGAAAACCACCGCCAGAGGAGCAATACTATGACATGTGAATCATGACATTCACGAAAAACAAATGATTTTTATGTTATAACTGGTTAGTTATGCTCGCCTCGCAGTCTTGTTATACCGTACCAAATTTAGTATAGATCCCATTATCCAAACTGCCAGGAGATCTAAAAGTCGGAGGCGGTTAAACAGATAGATAGAAAGATAGATAGATGGATAGATAGATAGATAGATAAATAGATATATAGATAGATAAATAGATAGATAGAATCTCGCCGAATTTCAATAAGACAAGTTTCACATTTAAAACCGTCAAGCCTGCGCGGAAGAGGCAGCACTTGGCACTTTTAGTTCGGAGTGCAGGGAAGTTGCGTACGCTGTGAAAATTTCGTTGGGGACACCGGAAGCAAAGCGTGCGACAGCAGTTTTAGTTTAGCGTACCTCGATGCGTTCGACTTAATAAGATAAATCGTACGCAATATGCAAGGGCTTGGAAGGCTTATCAGCGCCACCGACGTTTGAAGTATGCTAGGTCCTATATTCGTGGTTCCAGTATGAACGTGGCCGCTGTGATCTGCCGGAAAAACATACTGACTGCCAGGTTAAGAAAGCGCGAATAAAATAGTGGAGGTGCTGGTAAGGGCTACTAGCCTACCTGTCATGTGGTGGCGTTCTCTGTGTAGATACTTAGCGTCGTGCCTGAGTGCAATGAATGCGCATGTGCACCTTTGCTGATTTGACTTGAGTGCGCAATGTAGGAAAGGCGTCTGAATGGGCAGGGCCACTATGAATCGACTCCAGGGCTCTATCCTGCGCTGCTGCGGAAGAGGCTTAGCGTACCCTGCAGCAAGTGGTCGCCTTACAGGTATTTGTGAGCTTACCGTGTACTACCCGCAAATTTAAGCAGTGAAAGCTTGCACAACGTCCCAGGCGTGTTAGGTTGCACCATGAATAAAAGTGCGTACCAAGCTGCCCCTTTTCTACGGGTTCATTCCCCGAGAGGCTTGACGGAAAGAGACGTGTTCGCGCCCACGACCTGTAGATTGCGATTCTTGAGGGTTTTCGTCAGACGCCAGGGATTTTTTTCTGATTCATCAGGGTGCCGCAAAGCGCCGCTTGAGTTTACCATGTCTGACATGAAACATTGCCTTTTATTTCGAGGTAAACGTGCCGTGAATCATGTCCGCTGTTGCTCTTTGCGTCGACGCCACTACTGCCACGATATACTCTCATTCTGATTCTTCGAGGTGTAGCGATAACGTTACGTAGTAAATGTTGCGTTACGTACACAGCGTCTTGTTTCGGACGTAAGCGCACATCTCTGGAATCGATACGTTACGTATTGCACATGCGCTGTTATCTCCCGTGGCAGTGCTGCGTAAGTGGACTTGTTACGTACGCCGAAATAAAGGTGTCTACTGTCAGAGCGAAAGCCATAAAAACGGCCTTTGAGAGCCTTTACAGCGATATTCGTTATGCGAACACAACTCGTGTCACGCGTGGTTGTTTGCGGCTGCCGCTGTTGATGTCCGTAACCGCGTCGCACTAAATTAGAAAAATAAACTTTATACCAATGACACAGTGGGGCTCGAGCGTGGGTGCGCTGGATGACCGCCCAATGATCTACCACTGTGCCACACGCAGTTTTTTAATACCTACTTTTGTACATCATACAATAATAACAAAGTCCACACACAGTGCATACGCCGTACATACAAAGGTAACGAACAGAATGGTTACATAGTACCTGAATTTCCCTTATACAGATCAATGGATCAAGTTGTTCGAGCCACTCTGGAAGAAGGTCTGTGATTTTACAATATTCAATAAAGTTCTTTATCATTAAGCGGAAATATCCATGAATGGGCAGCGTATTGATGTCGCCATGGCAGACTGCCATTTACCTTGTCCAAATACTACGAAGGCCGAGCAACATAATAGTCTTGTCTTGTCTTGTCACCTACAAGATCTTAGCTCATGCTCACTGGGGGATTGACCGCACTGTACCTTATAAAAGTAATTTTTATACAACGCTTGCTAAAAAGAGAGAGAAATTAGATAAGAATTATAAAAATGATGTTTCGAAAAAACGTGAAAAAGGGCAGAAGAATTTGATAAACCAGAATATATAGAACAAAGTAGCAAAAGTAAAGAAGGGGGACTAAGATATGGATATATCTGGCAGTACTACTAGCAGTGTATGCTTCCGGTTGCCTGAAAGAATTTATGCAGTGTTGACAGAATAGCACATGGGTGCGCACCCAACTGACTGGCTCCATACGATAAAAGGGTGGATGTATTAACAGGCAATCCGAGCATACCAATTGCTCTCTAAAGAATTATTCGGTGAATCAAGGCGAAGCGGCAGCATGCGAGAAGAATGTGATCTATTGTTTCCGGTTCATTGCAAACTGCACATAGGTTAGGTAATGAAAATTTTGATTTGTGGAGATGAAAATTTAACCGAGGAACTGTACGCCGAGAGCTTGTGAGGGTCGCCTCACATTTACGGGAAATGCATTTTGCCGTGTTCCTTGTGAATTGCAAGGGCAATTCTTCAGATTGTAGGAGCGATGTTTCGTTGATTTTTAAGAATAACAGGCGTTTGAATAATTCGGCAATTTCATTTCGTTTCATTTTATTTCCTCAAAGACCCGCGGGGAGTTATTACATATGGGGTAGGTAATTATAAAGACAAAACACAGAAGCCAAATATTTAAGATAGAAAGTCCTTATTGATATTTTCTATGAATTTTTATGGGCAGGGAATCGTTGCGATTTCACTGGGAAGGCCGTTCCAGTCTGATGCGGTACGTGGAAAATACTAGGCAGAAAAAGTAAAAGTACGCGAACGTGGCCTAGCAACTTGAAACAAATGGCTCGTGCAGTGAGATTTGCGTGTTGCAGGAATGATATAAGATTGGGCATGCTAGGGACTATGAAAACGTTTGTGGAAGAATGACAGGCTAGCAATACGATGGCGAAGTTCTAGATCTCATATTCTGCTTTCAAACCAGATACGCTGACAGTGGAAGAGTATGAAGAGTGAATAAATCTAGCGGCCGGTTTTTGAAGTGGTTCAATGGCATTTATAAGATAAGATTGTCGAGGGTCCCAAATTGGCGATGCGTATTCTAGTTTAGGTCGAACGTTGAATTTGTATGCTTGTAATTTTACGTGTTGTGGAACGAAGCGTAAGTGGCGTTTAAGGAAACCCAGCGTTTTATTTGCAGAAGAAATGATATTATTGACGTGTATGTTCCATGAAAGATCGCTACAAAGAGTGACGCCCAAATAGTTGTATGACGGAACATTTTTTAGGGGGATGGCATTAATTGCATACGGATACACAAGCGGCATGCGGTGGCGATGGAATGAAACGACTTTACGATTACTCGGGTTAAGTTCTATGAGCCAGCGCTCACACCATTCCTGGAGGCAGTTTAGGTTGGCTTGTAAAGATGACTGTATTAAAGTGTCAGTAACAGTGTCATATATAACGCAGTCATCAACAAACAGGCAGGTTTTACAGATTAGGTTTGAAGGAAAGTCATTTATGTATATAAGGAATAAAAGGGGACCATGAACCGAACCTTGGGGTACTCCGGACGTTGCCGGAAGAGGATTAGAGGTATGGTCGTTCATATTAACAGACTGCAAGCGGTTTGTAAGAAATTCTCTGATCCACGTTAGTATGTTTGGGTGAAGATTTACCTGGGAAAGATTTATTAAGAGTCCAGAATGGTGTACTTTGTCGAACGCTTTGGAAAAATTTAAGAATACGGCATCGGTTTGTAAGTTACTGTCCAGGTTAGTATGCAAATCATGAACAAATAAGGCCAGTTGCGTTTCACAAGAGAAACCTCTGCGGAACCTAAGTTGTGCTGGATGGAAAAAAGCTGTTTGAATCAAGAAAGTCTATGATATGCGTGTGGATGACGTGTTTTATGATTTTACAGGGCACGCTGGTTAAAGATATGGGATGATAGTTTAATGGCGAGTTTTTGTTACCCGATTTAAAAATTGGAATGACCTTTCCGTTCTTCCAGTCATCTGGTAGGCGTTCTGTTGAAAGTGATAATAATAAATACTATAATAAGGATAATATATTGATATTATTAAAAAAAATGTGCATCTACTAGTACTACCGCAAAATTTAAAGATGCCGAAACGAGCAAGTCAGCAAATTCATTTAGTGCAATTTTATCATGCCCCGGATCCGAAAGAAACCAAACTTCTGATAGGCTACTCGGTACGAGAGGCCAAAATGTTTTGAGAAGAGGAGACTGCTTTGCGGACGTTAGATGTGTACAAAAAAGCAAAGCATCAAAAATATTATTAGCTTTTGATTGCTGAGAACTTCATTTTCGAAGGGCCATTATATTAGCCAATTATGAGGTGCTCCATTCTATTTTTCATCCACTGGTAAAAACCTGATCCCGCAGACATCTATTGGAAAATTTGTTTCATAGTTCTCTGCAAAATGTCAAACATGAACACACCTCTTCAACAATCCAGGAGGATATTTTGCATGGTTTCAGGCTTACAACAAAGTAAACACTGTGTTTCCCACAAGCAGGTTTAAAAAAATTACTGGAGTGAAAATTATTGCTCACGAGTGAAGCCGTACCAACGGTAAGAGGGAGGCTGTGTCAGCCGTCTTACTTGGGGTATGATGAGCTCTTTGCGTTCGCTCATTGAGGAGAGTTTTTCTCACATGCCCAACAACTTTAATGTGGCAACCTTTTCGTATGAGATAGTGCTTTAGGAGCGTGTTTGTGTTGCTAGCTTGCTTTAGGAAGCCTCTAAATAAAGGCAAATTTTCTTGAAGTTTACGTCACCAATACTAGTGTCTTTGGAATATTTTTTGGGAAACAACTATCCAGTAATTAACAATTAACGTAGTTTTAGGACTAACAAATCAGAGCCACTAGATGGCCAAGTGGGCACAACCAGAAAAGAGCAGGTTTCTAAGATCTTCGGAAGGCGAAATCTGGCTTTACTACTGCTCGCAAAGAATCGCGAGAGCTTCCACTGCAGCAATTTTTTTAATCCTTGGGTCCCCGTGGTACAAACAAACCCCTCTTTTGCATCCACGTTTTAACTTCTAGAGTGCGTCTCTCATAATCAAATGGTGGTTTTGGGACGTTAAACTCCACAAATCAATCGACTTATAGAGTCCCTGTATGACAACTGGTTTTGAACTAGATGGGAGAGCCATTTTTTTTACCCGTGACAGTACACTTTGGCCACGTCCTGTAGGATTCAAACTCCTGTAAAGTGGTACCAGTAAAACAATGTCGAAAAGGTCTGTATACAATCTTTTTTTGTTTTACTCCTGCTAAGTGTTCGCTAGAAAAACGCGGCAATTAAATTTGCGTGCACAAGCGACTTTAAAACAATCATGAAGCGCCCCATACACGTAGTCCGAGGTGGCTACGAGTGAAGATAGAACTCTTCCAAGCCTCAGCTGAATAACTGCACGTAAAAACTGGTCTCTTGTGTGTTACAGAAACATAAAACGGCTAACGATCTGTCTTAAAAAGAGAGGCGACAGGCTAAGACCACGAATCTGAACACGGCGAAAAAAATCAGTGTGACTACAACATTGATCCCCATATTAGCAAACACACGGTGCATCTTCTGCACATTTATGCGCGAGAAATGCAAACCTTGTGTAAAGAGGTTTATCTGGCGCATCTAACGGGCAGGTTCAAGATCTGAGATAGCCACAGGACGAAAAAGATGGTGAGATTCAGCGCCGATCTCGTGGTGCCTTACTCGGCGATGATGCCTGTTGTTGCCTGGTGCTACCAACATACCTTTATTATAAGTGCCCCCTTCGAGAAAGATGAAGCCGTCCTGGTGCTCTAACAGGTGGGAACAAGCGGTTTGAAGTACGGCTTTAAGTGGTCCACGTGAACAATATTGTGTTCACGCTAACGATGGTCACCGATTGGCGTAAGCTGTTCAATGGCATAATTGACCGGTGATGTGCGCTCCACCACGTGCTATGGACCACGGTAATTTGAAAGTAGCTTGGTTGACAAACCAGGTGCACAGGGTGGTACATACAGCCATACAAGGGTTTCAGGGGCAAACTTTGTCGCAGGAGGGTGGTCGTCAACGCGGGCCTTTTTCTATTGTTGTTGGTCAGCCGTAGTAAACTGCTTTGCTAGTTGGCGGCATTCTTCAACGTGACGGGCGGCCTCGGACACGGTCGTGAACTCAGATGCATCTGGTGCGTATGGCAGCAAAGTGTCAATTGTGTGTGATGGTTGACGTCAGTATAAAAGGAAGAATGGTGAAAAGCCGGTGGTGACTTGGGTAGCAGTGTTGTACGCGTGGGACGCAAACGGAAGAACGAGGTCTCAATTCGTTTGGTCAGATGCCACATGCGTCGCGAGCATGCCACTCAGGGTCCTGTTAAACTGCTCACTCAGGCAATTCGTCTGAATGTGGTAAGCAGTGCTCATTAGGTTTTCAATATGGCACTGGCGAGAAGTGCTTGGACTACGTTGGATAGAAATACACGGCACCGGACACTGAGGAGCTCGCGAGGAGGACCATGACGCAACAGAAACCGATGGAGGATGAAAGCTGCGACGTCCTGAGCGGTAGCTGTAGGAAAAGCAGCAGTTTTGTCGTACCGTGTCAGTTGATCTACAGCAACTGATGATGATGTTTGATGTTTTATGGCGCAAGGACCATTTCACGGCCAAAGAGCGCCAGTTCATCTTACTGAAAATATGGACAATGATTGTGATAAGCGGCTGTATAATGGCCATAAAATTCCTCGCAGTAAGGCGGGTAAAAACATACAAGTAATAAAATCATGACCATGCCGAGAAAGGTGTGTGTGGTGAGGATAGATGACAAGAGTTGGTGATAGTAAAAGACGATGGTGGATATGTATGGCATTAGCACAAGTGCCTCACTCGTTCATACCCTTGCGTCTAAGGGCCGTGAGGCATGTGCTTTCTTGTGTAGCCACCGCAGCAAAAACCTCTCTGAAGAGGTCATGCTACGGTATGCCCAGGTATATGACATGAAAGCTATGAATTTCTTTTAAAAACGCTAACAATGATTTATGACTTAAAAGCGGTTCCCTACCGAGCAACATTGCAGGGTGTAAAGGTATATGTTGTCGGTAGGGTAATGGAAAGTGTTGTTTTCTTACAGTGTCCAATTGTTTGCACTCAATTAAAATGTGAAGGACTGTCAATGCTTCACCACATCTGTCACACAATGGTGGATCACCACCGGACAAAAGGTGTGTGTGTGTCGTGTATGTGTGTCCTATCCTGAGTCTCGTTAGTATTACCTCTGTATGACGCGATTTTGATACAGGCAGCCAATGACCAAGGTGTGGCTTAATAACGTGTAGTTTGTTTTGTGTGTGTGTATCCCACTTGCTCTGCCAGTAGTCCCGGAGGTTTCGTTTGAGAGACGGCTTAAGATCAAGGGCCGGGATTGATATGGATGTAATGGCGGTGCTCTCATGAACGGATGCAGCGAGCTGATCCGCCCTCACGTTGCTTCGGATCTCACGGTGCCCTGGCACCCAGCACACTACAACATGCTGTTTGAGTGTGTAGAGTGTGCACAAAAGGGAGTAAAGTGAGACAAGGACCGGGTTTTTTTTTTGTTGTTTAAGACTGTGCAGAGCCGTTACCACACTGAGAGAGTCTGTATAAATTACTGATTTTTGTATTTGTAATTGTTTGCTGTGTTTAGCTGCCACAAGTATTGCGTAAGCTTCCGCTGTGAAGAAACTTGTGCGTGGATGTAGAGGGCCAGCATCCGAAAAAGATGGGCCGACAGCAGCGTAGGACACAGAGGAGTTAGTCTTGGAGGCATCTGTGAAGAACTCAGGACATGTGTATTTGTGTTGAAGTTCCAAAAAGTATGTTCGGATATGGGCAATAGGTGCATGTTTTGTAACTTCTAGAAAAGACACATCGCAGTCTATAGTCTGCCATTGCCACGGTGGCGGGTATGCTACAGGAGCCATTAAACTGTGTTCTAGTGAGACTCCAGTTTCCTCAGCTAGACTCTTCAGGCGAACTGAGAAGGGCTGCCTCATCGAAGGCCTGTTTTGAAACAGAGTTGAGCTCGACAAATCATTAATTGTAGAGTATGAGGGGTGCTCCTTGTCTGCTTTCACCTTAAGGAAATAAACAAAGGACATGTAAGTTTTCTGCAGATGAAGCAGCCACTCATTTGACTCAACATAAAGGCTTTCTACGGGGCTGGTGCGAAAAGCACCCGTAGAAAGGCGGATGCCCAAATGGTGCACGGGGTCCAGCATCTTCAAGGCACTTTGAGTAGCAGACTGATAGACAACGGCCCCATAATCTAAGCGGGTGAGAATGAGGCTTCTATAGAGGTTCATGAGGCATTGCCTATCACTACCCCACCTAGTACGTGACAACACTTTTAAAATATTCATGGCTTTTAAACATTTTGTTTTTAGATACTTGGTGTGCGGTATGAAGGTCAACTTGTTGTCCAAGATTAATCCTAAGAATTTATGCTCCGCATTGTCAGACAGACGTTGCCCGTTCAGTCGAATGTCAGGTTCTGAGTGCATGCCTCTCTTTCTGGAGAACAGGGCACACGTGCTTTTTTGTGGGTTCAGTCGGAATCCGTTTTCCTCTGCCCATTTGGAGAGCTTGTTTAAACCTAACTGAACCTGCCGCTCACACAATGCCAGATTGCAAGACCTAAAGCCAAGCTGGACGTCACCGACATATGTACAATAAAACATATTGCGAGGAATGGTCAAGCGCAAGGAATTCATTTTTATGAGAAAGAGTGGGCAGCTAAGTACACCACCTTGTGGCATGCCTGTTTCCTGAACAAATGTTTGGGAAAGAACCGTGCCCACTCGGACACGGAATGTCCGGTTTGACAGGTAACTTTTGATTATGTGAAACATTCTTCCGCGCACGCCAAGGAGGAAAAGGTCTCTTAGAATTCCGAAACGCCATGTTGTATCATAAGCCTTTTTGATATCGAGGAACACAGAGAGAAAGTATTGTTTATGGACGAAGGCGTCTCTGATCTGTGCCTCGACACGAACAAGATGGTCTGTGGTAGATCTACCTTCTCGAAACCCGCACTGAAATGGGTCGAGCAAATTATTTGTTTCAAGAAAATGTACAAGTCGGCAGTTTATCATTTTTTCGAAGACTTTGCGCAAGCAGCTTGTTAGTGCTATAGGCCTATAACTCGAGGGTAAAGAAGGGTCTTCGCCCTCTTTCAAAATGGGAATAATAATAGCCTCCTTCCAGGAGGTAGGACTGCACCAGAAAACCAGATAGCATTGTACAAACAAAGTAAGGTTTTTCGTGTTTCGATTGGTAGGTTTTTAACATTTCATACACCACACGGTCAGAACCTGGGGCAGAAGTACTGCAGGAGTTTAAAGACATTCGCAGCTCAGCTAGACTGAAAGCTTGGTTATATGCCTCGGATCTAGTGCATTTGTGTTCAAGTTTCTGCTTTTCTATTCTTGTTCTGTATTTTTGGAAAGTGTCAGTATAGTGGGATGAGCTGGACACGTGTTCGAAGTGTGCACCGAGGAAGTTTGCCTGATCTTCCAAGGTATCACCCCGGGTGTCCACGAGTGGAAGTGTGTGTACTTGTTTTCCTGCTATCCTACCGACCATGTTCTAGACTTTAGCCTCCTGTGTGTATGAATTGATCCCTGACAAAAACTTCTGCCAGCTTTCTCTTCTGGCCTGCCGACGCGTTCTCCTGCCTTGAGACTTTATTTTCTTGAAGGTGTCAAGATTTTCGGCTGTCGGTGAGTTCTGAAGCAGCCTCCAAGCTCTGTTTTGCTGTTTGCGCGCGTTTCGGCATTCAGAGTTCCACCATGGGACACGCCGTTTTCCTGGGTGCCCATTTGTTTGTGGGATGCATTTTGTTGCAGCATCAATCAAAAAAGCTGTGAAGTAGTCGACAGCAACATCGATGCTTAAAGTACATATGTCACTCCAATCTATACGAGCGATGGTATGAAACCGTTCCCAGTCGGCTCTGTTTATGAGCCATTGGGGAACACGGGGTGTACACTCAGTTGCTGTAGTTGTGCTCAAAACTACGGGAAAGTGGTCACTTCCATACAGATTACTGACGACTTTCCACTGGAGTAGAGGCACAAGAGATGGAGACACTATGCTTAGGTCTATGGAGGAGTAGGTGTTATGTGCGAGATTATAATAGGTTGGTTCTTTTCTATTTAGGAGACATGCGTTCGACGAGAGAAGGAATTGTTCTATCAGTCGACCTCGCGCGTCGCAACGAGAGTCTCCCCATAGCCTGCTATGCGCATTGAAGTCTCCAAGGAGAACATAAGGCTCCGGAAGTTCATCAATTAAAGAGTGTAAGTCATGTTTTTGCAGCTGATAGCTAGGAGGAATGTAAATAGTGCAGATTGTGATTAGTTTATCAAAAAGAACCGCTCGAACAGCCACTGCCTCAAGGAATGTTTGGAGTTGTAAGAGTGTGCATGCAATTCCTTGATTCACTATGATGGCAACACCTCCGGATGATGTCATGGCATCATCACGGTCCTTTCGAAAAATAACGTACTTGCGAAGAAAATTTGTGTGTTTTGAATTAAGGTGTGTTTCTTGTACACACAGCACTTTTGGTGAGTGTTCGTGTAGGAGTTCTTGGATGTCGTCAAGGTTTCTGAGAAGGTTCTTACGTTCCATTGTATAATTTGAGTGTTCATGGTGAATGTAAAATAATGCTGTGTGTACGAAAAGCGAGTGGCTGTTTAGACGGAGAACTTGAGTTCACTTAACAGGGCCGTCAGCAGGCCCTGTTATTTGCTTTTTGGTTTTCTTGACGCGCTCCAGGGAGCCAGGCCGCTCTTTCGGCACCAAGGGTGCCGACGTATCCATTGCCTCCTCGGAGGCACTGGATGCCCGCACGTGCGGGCTGTTAATTCGAATTTCGGGCCTTGCCTGGTGAGGTGAGGCCTTAAGACCGGAGGACTCTGGAGTCTACGGTCTCTGTTTGAGAATAGGCGGTGTAGCCTGGGCTACAGCCGCCTTGGGGGCAGGTGCCACAACCACCAGCTCGGTATGCGCGGGCCGAGGGAGTGGCGAGGGCTGGTGCGGCGGTGCCCCCTGACGCGCCGCATCAGCGTATGTAGCTCCATAGAATGGAGCGACTCTTCGCCGTGCTTCCTTAAATGTAATGTTCTCCTTCACCTTCAACGTAATTATTTCTTTTTCTTTTTTCCAGTATGTGCAGGAGCGTGAATATGCGGCATGGTTTCCTTCGCAGTTTACACAGTGTGGTGGTTGTTTGCAGTTCTCAGACACGTGGCCTAGGACTCCACATTGTGCACAAGTCTGGCGACCGCGACAGGTTTCAGAGCCATGGCCATACCTCTGGCATTGGAAGCAACGACGAGGGTTTGGTATGTACGGCCTGATAGATGTCTTTGTGTACCCTGTTTGAATAGATTCCGGTAGTTTACTGGATGCAAATGTGAGTATTAAGTGTTTCGTCGGTGTTTCCTTATTATCTCTTCTAATGATGATTCTCTGTACATTAGTGACATTTTGGCTCTTCCACCCCTCCAAAACCTCAGTCTCAGTCAAGTCAAGTAAGTCCATGTCAGATACCACTCCGCGAGTTGTGCTCATTGATCTATGTGGTGTTATGGTTATCGGTATGCCACCGAAATCTGAAAGACGGCCTAGCTTTTCAAATTGCTCTTTGTCACGGATTTCGAGGCGAAGGTCTCCACTAGCCATTTTGGTTACCTTGTATCCTGTGCCAAGCGTTTCGGTAAGACATCTAGAAACCAGGAAAGGAGAGACGGTTCTGGCTTGCTTTTCAGTTTTTTCACAGTGGATAACATGATAGTGAGGATATGTTTCATTGGGCTGGTTAAAAAACTTTATATCATCGGTGCGTACCCGCTTTAAGCCGGTACGATCAGATAGTAAGGGGAATGCTCTGTGCTGCCTGTCTTATTTTTGTTCGGCAGCGTTGGCGGCCACCCACCACGGAGCCCAACGAGGGGACGCTACAAGTTTGCGGATGCTGAAACCTGCAGACGCCAGCCGTACAACGCCACTATAACCCAATGCGCCTAGACCAAGGTAGGCTATTTGCACAGGGTTAACCCTTGCCGCCAGGAAAAGTGGAAGTAAACAGAAGATAGTAGAAGACAGGACAGATAGATAGTGAATGATAAAGACGAAGATATAGGCAGAGAGAGATAGGAAAAGGCGACTGCCGATTTCCCCTGGGTGGGTCAGCCCAGGGGTGCTGTCTACGTGAAGCCGGGGCCAAAGGGGTGTGTTGCCTCTGCCGGGGGTCCTTAACGGTCCAATCACCCAGCGTCGGCTCAACCCCCAGGATCCCCTTTTCCCCGGACACGGCAAAGCCACGCACGGCTAGGCGTGGGAGGGAGTCAAAACTCCCCCGTTAGCTCGGGTCCGTGGTGTCGCTACACACCAAACGCCTACTTGCGCAGGCGCCCCTGCGGGGGATCTACAGCAACTATAGCCCACTGGTTACCTGCTGTGGTCAATGGCAATGGTCCATAAAGGTCAATACCGGTGCGATCGAATGGGCGGTCGGGGCACGCAAGCGGCTGTAGTGAAGCTGCTTCTCGATTCGGTGGCTGTTTCCATCGGTAACACTCGTGGCAGTCGCGAATAAGCTGTCGAACAAAAGTAAACATCGCGTGCCAGTAGTACCGCTTTCTTAAACGTTCGTAGGTCTTGAAGGCACCGGCGTGAGTGCATTGCGGGTTGAAGTGAAGTGATTCACAGATTGTAGAGCGCAGCTTTCGGGGATTAGTGAGCAGACACTTCCTTCCTTCTGGTGAGTAATTGCGCCGGTATGAAAGGCCACCTCGAATGATGAAGTGCGAAGCCTGGCGTCGCATTACTCGAGTGCTTGAAAGTTTCGGTACCTCAAATAAAATGTCCAGAAGCGAAATTATTCATGAATTGTCACGCTGAGCAGAGGACATTGTGTCGATGTCAAGAGCTGACAGCGCTGTTCTATAGAAGATATGGAGGCAGCTTCAGTAGACAGTGGTGATTGTGAGAGCGCATCAGCATCAGCACATTGGTGGCAAGAACGGTACACAATGCGCATGTCATATACTTCAAGTCGCAGAGCCCAACGAGCAAGGTGACCTCATGAATCCTTCAGCGACGTCAACCAACATAAGGCATGATGGTCTGTAGCTACAGTAAACGTGCGGCCATAGAAGTATGGGCGAAACTTGACAATCGACCAAAGTGTGGCTAAGCATTCTTTTTCGGTAACACTGTAGTTTACCTTAGCCGTGTTGAGCGTTCTGCTGGCGTAGGCGACGACATACTCAGGGGATACAGGCTTGCGTTGAGCGAGAACTGCACCGAGAACGACACCGCTGGCGTCTGTATGGAACTTAGATGCAGCCATGGGTTCATAGTGGCGCAGTATAGGCGGTGTTATCAGGAGACGGAGAAGAGTGGTAAATGCGTGATCTTAATCGGAAGCGCACGACAAGATGTCGTTGGCACTGCTTAAAAGTTGGGTCAAAGGGGCAATTATGGAGGCAAAGTTGCACAAAAACCGACGAAAGTAGGAGCACAATCCCATGAAGCTGCGTAACTGTTTTCAACAGTTGTTGGTTTTGGAAATATAGCGACAGCGCGTAGTTTAGCCGGGTCGTGAAGAACGCCATCCTTTGAAACGACGTGACCGAGAATGGTGAGCTTTCCAGCAGCGAAGTGGCATTTCTTGAGATTCAGTTGGAGCTTCAAATTCTTCAGACACATGAGGACATGTTTCAGACGTACAAGAAGTGTTGCAAAATCGGGTGCAAAGAGGACGATATTATCGAGGTAACAGAGGCATATGTTCCAATTCAAACCCCGCAAAACCGAGCCCATCATGCGCTCAAATGTGGCCGGCACATTGCAGAGGCCAAAGGGCATAACATTGAATTTATATAGCCCGTCCGGTGTCACGAAGGCTGTTTTTGGACGAACGGCACCTGCTAAGGGCACCTGCCAATACTCTGAACGCAAATATAACGAGGAAAAAACTCGACACTTTGTAAGCAATCATAGGCGTGATCAATCTTGGTCAAAAGGTATACGTATTTGTTAGTGATTTTATTTAAGCGCCTGTAATGAACGCAAAATCGAATTGTACCATCCTTTTTCTTGACAAGAACGAGAGATGATGCCCATGAACTTTGGGAAGGTCGGATAACGTCGCGCTTGAGTATATTGTCAACCTGTTCAGCGATAACCTGACGTTCCGCGGAGGAAACACGATATGGTCGCTGTCGTACAGGTGCGTTGAAGCCTGTGTCGATGCTGTGAAAAAAACTGGGGGTTAGGCTAAGGGTAGGTTGAGCAACGTCCAGAAAGAGAGAGAGAAAGGAAAGGCCGGGAGGTTAACCAGATATTGGCATCTGGTTTGTACCCAGCGCTGAGGCCGGGGAAAAAGGAGCAAGAAAGAGGGGTAGATGAAAAAAGAAACGCACGCACACTCATGTGAAAATGAAAACACACACACACAGGAAAGGCGTCCTAGCTACAACCATTCAGTAAGGCCGGTCGATCACAAAAAGCGTAGTAGCGCTTTAAGGGCCATCTTCTGTGAAGTTGAATCTTGTCGATATTGTAGAATTCCTTGCTCCGAAAGAGGTTGATTATCTAATTTTCTGAGTTCCTTGTGAAGGCATAGTCGTTGTTTACTATACTCTAGGCAGTCACAATGAATACTTTGGATCCTTTGTTCTTTGCCACAGTGGCCATAGGCTGCGGTGTCGGCCATCCTAATGCGAAAAGCGTAGGCGTTGGTAAAAGCAACGCCCAACCACTGACTACATAACAGGGTCTGGTCTGCTCGGCAAAGCCTCGACAGTACTTGAAGACTTAGCGTAGGGTCAAGCGAGTACGGTTGGGCATGCTTGATGTGTGGCTGATTCCATTGTGATGTAGTTTGCTGGCGAGCAAGTCTGCGGAGGTTTCGTGCGGCATCTGTCCCTGAAAGTGGTAGTCGTAGTTTATGATCTTCTGTGTGGGCTGAGCGGGCAGCTTGATCGGTCCGTTCATTGCCGATGGTTCCGCAGTTACTGGGTGACCACTGAAATGTAAATTGGTGCCCTGTCTCAGTCAGGTGGTGTATAACCTATGCTATCTCTAGTAACAGCTGTTCGCGTGGTCCACGGCGCAAGGCTGATAGTACAGACTGCAGTGCCGCCTTCGAGTCGCAGAAGATAGTCCACTTGCACGTAGGTTGGTTAACGACAAATTGCAACGTGGCGCGAAGTGCTGCCGATTCTGGTGCCGTTGATGTTGTTGCGTGAGATATCTTGAATTTATTTATCGTGGCCAACCTTGGTATCACTACTGCTCCTGCAGAGCCGATCGGCTGAACTGATCCGTCAGTGTATATATGTGTGGAGTCTTAGTATTTCTGATACAAGAGAAGTAGTGTGAGCTGTTTAAGAGCCAGTGACGACAATTCGGCCTTTTTTGACGCCAGGTATGTTAATATTAATTATTGGTTGAGCGAGGCAGCATAGCGCAGTCACAGGTCTAGCGGCTGGAGAGAACGAAGTTGGGATCGATTCGCCATGTGCGGTGACTGTTTTGCAGTAAGATGTACATGGTCGGTCCACTGGTAGAAAGGCTAGGTGATGTGGAGAAGTTCGAGCAAGGTGTTGCATATGTGTCCTCAGCACTTCAACTTGATTGTGGGTCTTGATGAGGTGGTCCCTTGTGATGGTGATAGTTGCCGCTGTTGATGCATTTTGGGACAAGCCTAAACAAATCCGGAGTGCTTGAGCCTGGACACTTGGACACAACGCAAGCAAAACAAGCACTAGTATGCTTGTTTTACTTGAGTTGGTTAACGCAGGTAGGCTGTACCGAAGGAATCCAAGGAAAAGAATCCTGCATAGTCGCAACGTAGCAGCTGTGGATATTACCCAGTTTTTTTCAGCGAAGAACTTGAACAAATGACAGATGCCTGTCCATCGCCTTTTCATGTATGATACATGTGGGCTCCATGACAGGTCTCTGTCAATTATAATACCTAGGAACTTGTATGATCGGTGGTGACGTATTCTTTCGCTGTTTATCAGAACACTGTAGTTCTGCATTGGTTTGCGCGTAAATGCCACATGTGCACATTTCACTGAGGAAATTTCCAGACCTCGTTGACGGAGGTAAATGGCAACTTGAGTGGCAGCTCTCTGAATTCGCGCTCGCAGCTGTAGACGTATGACTGCAGACGTTCAGACGCAGATGTCGTCCGCGTACATTGACAATCTGACAGTACTTGGCAGATGCTCATTGAGAGCTATTAGCGTCAGGTTGAGTAGTACAGGGCTAAGTATGCCACCCTGGGGAACACCACGGTGGCTGTAATGTAGCGAAGTGTCACCATCCTCGGCTCTCATGAAAAAGGATCGCTCAGAGAGATAGCTGCGTAGCCACTGAAACATCCGACCACCCACTCTTACCTCCTTGAGAGTGGTGAAGACAGCTTCATGTATGACTTTATCATATGCCCCTTTAACATCAAGAAATAAAGAGCGCAAAGACGCTTACGGCATTTTTCGTGTTGCACGTAGCAGACCAAGTCTATGACGCTATTAATTGATGACCGGCCACGGCGAAAACCCGTCATAACATCCAGGTAGACGTTGCGATGCTCCAGGAACCATTCTAGCCTTCCTAGTACCATCCTCTCTATCACTTTGCACAAGCAACTAGCCATTGCAATCGGGTGGTACGATGTGAGCACCAATGGTGACTTGCCAGGCTTCAGTAATAAAACCAAACGGCTGGTCTTCCAGTTAACTGGGAGGGTGCCCTCTCTCCACCAATCATTGTATATCTCAAGGAGGGCACTTCTCGCACACTCACTAAAGTGACACAGGGCTCTGTATGATATTCCATCAGGCCCGGGTGCTGATGTCCGTCTACACAAAGGCAGTACTGCTTTAAGCTCATGGATAGAAAAAAATTGGTCCATGTGGTGATCGCGTGATGTCATGCCACCACGTGAGAGCGTGGCGATGTTGGGATCTGCGAGCTGACCAGATAGTTTGGCACAGAACTCTTCTGCCACGTCGACCTCCGATCTCTGTTGAGAGAGGGCTAGAGCAACACCACCTAGAACTAGAGAAGGCCTGTGCAGGGCTGCGTGACGTCACCGCAGTGAGATCAGCCTAAAAGTCGGCTTCACCCAATGCTACCCTTTTTCTTTCCGAAATGGCATTTTCCCTACATTATTATTATTATTTTCGCGGTTTTGGAGTGCACAGAATATTTGCATTAAGGAATATTTTCAGTATGTTTTAACTAAACGCTGGCTTGAAATAATTCATCAGGCACTCGTGAAATTTTTAACAGCATGCACAGCCATTTCGTGCAGTTTAAAAGAGGCTTAAATTTTCGTTGTGAGACATATCTATTCGTAATACATCATAATCCAAACAGGCAGAACAATTCATAAGAAAGAAGATTATGCTTGAAGAGTACTGAGCTTCCGCTTCGCAGCCTTGATTTCAGTTCCTTTATTTTCAACTTTGTTCCGCTTTGCAGCCTTGCTTTCATTCAGCTTGTTATTTTGAACTTTGCACAAATTATTCAGCAGCGTATTGGCAGCAGCACTGAGAACATAGTTCAAGACAAGTTCAGGTGAGTGGCCACCATCGCAGAAATCCAAGTCTTCATTGCACTAAACAAGGGAAGTCGCGAGGCTTACAAGAACTTCTTTTTGTTTTGCGCAAGCAAAAAATTGTGATGCGTACTTCGGACTTCTCAGCTTGTCAAGCACAATTTCCATTTTGAGCACGGCATTCACAACTACAGCTTGTGGAAATTTCAGTCCACCACGCGTTGAATTAGCTATCAGCACATCATCTTCCAGTTCAATGGTCCGATTCTCAACAGTCAAGTTTTCCTGGCAGGAAGAGCAGGCAAGTTTCCTAACTGCAGCATATGCACAATATCCTGCTACATATGTAATAGCTGGTAGCATTTTCTCCTTCTTCTTCACATCATCGTCCATCATTGCAACATCAAACTGCTTAACAAGGAATTTCAAATCAGTGGTAGGAATGCAAGGTGCAATGGTATCCAAGTTGGGAAGATCAAGTAGCTTCTGAAGTCTCAGCTTCTGCTCGGATTCATAAATCTGACGTATCGAAACGTGGTATTGGACACCAGACAGCTGCCTGCACCTGCGAAACCTGTCTTCCAGACTGTCGGTTTGAAATTTCCCTAGCAAAACGTATTTTTAACCGAAGTTCTTCAATGCAATACGTTGACACCTCAGCAAGGGCATGTGACGTATGTCGTAGTGCCATGTGCGTTTCGCGAGTTAACTGGCCAGCATCATGCTTCAAGCTCTGCCAGTGGTCCAACCAATCCACAATCTTGTTTAGAAACTCAGTTTGGTGGCATTTCAGTGCACTTATCGGTTCTTGAAATGGGTCTCGGAGACGATGATCATTGAATGGGGTCTTGACATTCACCACATTCCACCATGTCAAAACAATGTTAATAAGTTCCAATGTACCAGCTTTATGCTCAAGTGCGACTTTGGTGCTTCTTAGTGCTGCAGCAGTTGAACTGTTGAAGATCCTCAGTGCGAGCTTTACATTTTGTCGCTCTAGATTGGATGGATTCAGCGACTTGAAGGACAAAGTTGGAGCTAGTCGCAAAAGCTCATTTTTTTCTCCTTCATGCAAGTTGCATAGTGTGTTAAACGAGGCTGCCAGGACAGATGGGTTGTCCGAGAGGGCACTGAAATTGGGAAAGAAGATGCACCTTCCACAATTACGCTGATTCAGCCAGTTATTTCGGATACACTTTAATATATGCACTGCATTCAGAATAAAAAATAAGGGTCTTGATGTGTCTGACGGGTGCCTGTATACAATGCTCACTTTGGGAGGATCAGCAAAAATGACATAGCCCTTCGGTTGATCGAGTTGTTGTTACACCACTGCAACTACTCGTATTCCAATGTCTTCTAGGTGCCTGATCAGCAGATCAAGAAATTTATGTAGCTGTTTCGCTTCTATTTGTGCTACTGGACGTATATGGACAACATCCTTGTTTGATGATAACAAGCTTTGTATCATGAAGACGTATGCTGTATTTGCCGCATTTTCATTGTTTGTCGCTGCACCAGTGACATAACCACCCTTGTACTGAAAGGATGCCTGCAGGTGGATCTCGTCCATCATAAGCGTCACAAAGCGCTCATGGTCTTTTAGTGTTGATGCCAGTCTCCTTGCATAAGAAAGGAATGAATCCTCTTGTTGCTCTCTGGATGGGCTAGCACGGCAAGAGGCACAAATGCGTTTTATTGTCTGTGGATGTGGGAGCTTTAATTTTGCTGTACTCCTGATGAATCTGTATGCGTGCGGCGATATTGTGTACACAAGTCTGCAGAACACCAGAAAGTAAGCTGGGTAAGTCGACGCCTTAGTGAGGAGAACTTGAAGTTGCTGTGTCACAAATTTGACAACTTGCACTTGCCTCTCATGCGGGAGAGCTGAAGATGACTGTTGCTCCAGGATTGCCACGACACGCTTCAGCAGAATCTCTAGTTGGAGTTCATTATTTGTGGAATCCTTCGTGACGTCTTCCACATCGCACAGAACTTTGTGAAGCACTCTCAAGTCAGAAATTATCATAGGAAGCACAGAGGAACCTAGATTTTGTAACCTCATTTCACCAACATACACTGCCAAAGAAAGGTCGGATGCCACTGTCACTGCACGATGCACAACTGGGGCACCTTGGTCGCTGAAGTTGAGGAAAAGTACTTGTTTCTGGGTGACCACCTTGGTCCAGAAGTCAGTAAAAGAGAGGTCACCTACTGCTGTCAATAGGTCTTCGAAAGTGGCGATGACATTTTTCTTTTCTTCCGCTTCGTGAGACTGCTCTGATAACCGTATTGCTTCCTGCAACGCTTCTGCACCCACACGAGCGCGCTTTTCTTCTGGGCTCTCGCGTGCAGAAGTTTCTTGACGGGACAAGTAAGCATGGCAATTAGGAAAAACGCTTGGGATTGCATAAGGCTTCAAGCGTCTCAGCTTGAGGGGTACTTCAATTACTTTCCCAGTCATGCTGTCAGTGTAGCTGGTGGAGTCTACGAAGTCACTTTCAAGTAAGTGGTGCTCACAGACCTAGAACATAAGCACAAACAACGAAGTATAAGATGAAAGCGACAGAATTACACATAACAGTTTTACAGAATTATATGATCCCAGTGCGCCGTTTGTAAAGATTAAGACAAATTCTTTCGCTTAATTTATCTGCTTCTGTACGGCAACCACGACCACGCAGTCAACAAGAATGCCGTCTCACTTAGCGAACCTTGTTTTGAGACGGCAAACCATGAGCCATCGTTTGTTTGGCGCTCAAGTAGTGGCGGACGCCCCACATGTAAAGTAACTACGCCGTCTACATCGTATGTTCGACGCAGGCAGTTTTACTCGCGAATACATTGCGCTAAATCAATTTCTGATTAGGCAGAACCGCACATGAGCAACCTGAGGCGTAAACATGGCACTATACACTTTACAAAACGAACATGGAACAATATTACACTGAAACACACCAATTGCTCAGTTGTCAATCCTTAAGATGCATAGCGCGTCGTAACGGTAGCATGCGTCACGCAATTAACTAGACTCTGTTAATTAACGACTCTACTAGACTCTGTTATATAACGACTCGGCAGTCGTGCTTCTCGTGGTGTGTTAACACACCACGAGAAGCACGACTGCCGGAAAACAAACGGGAACATGTGCTTACCACAGTGTACTTCGTAGGTGTGAAGTTTTCTCGCCGCACAGCCTTCGTCCACGCTGCATTTTGGGCGGGGTCCAACGGAAACCTGTACACGCGTGCTCGCGGTTCATTAGCGTAGTTCAATCGACAGTTCGGTGCACAGCAGCACCCAGGCATTTTCGCCAGCACACCAGCAAAAGTTCATGCAGCACGCCTGAGCAACTGAGTACAAAGAAAATGCACGCCAACAAGCTGCAGCACTGGAAATAGTGTCAGCGTTGCCAGATGCTTAGGCTGATACCGCTAGCATTGGTGCTCTTATGTATTCAAGCCTGCAGTATATCGCAATTTTTATAACCAGTACCGCGCCGCATGAATAGACCATGATGTAAATGAAAACACATATAAATTTTCCTTATTTTCTGCATAAAAAACACCTTGCGGCTGCCACAATCAATAAACAGTTTTCTACCCGCAACGCGCATGCTGGCAGATGGATTCCGTACTAGCCACAGCCGAAAGCCAAGCCGAGCCGCGCCAGTTCCCGTGCGCGCCGTGCGCTCTCTCTGCTCGCGTCGTCGGGCTTGCAGATCTCACTGTGGTGACGTAGTTGGTGTGGAGAGGGAACATGCGCGGGCCTTCGCCTAGTTCTAGGTGGTGTTGGCTAGAGCCTTGAATGCAGACTGCTGAACGGGAGCGGTCCGGAGCCCTCCTATTGTCCTACACAAGGGTGATAAAGGCTTGCGGGGATCTAACGACACGCAGAAGGCTGCTCAACGTTGTGACTCTAGCTTGTCTATGTGGCGTTGTATCTTCTTCTGAAGACGTCTAGTGATTCGTAAATCGTCGATTGCTTTCGTGCGTCGGTACCTCTGTTCCGCACGCCATCGGAGAGCATGAAGTCATTCTAATTCCACATCAAATTCGGTTACTCTTGAAAAGCATGTGAGGGTACACACCGTGTCTTGCACTGTGGACTTAACCACCGCTTCTAAGTCAAGTGAGGTGTTCTCTTGACAGCGTTCTTCTATGAGATATTGAAACTTGGTGCAGTCCACTCTTTGGATAGTTTCGTGTACCTTGCAAGGGGATAAACCTCTAATCTTGACATATGTGGAAATGTGGTAACTCCCATGTGTTTTTATGTCCGCAAACCACCCGTCACATCTAATTAGACCTCGAGAAAAAAAAGCCAAGTCAAGGCAGCTGCTGTATCCAAGGACACGTAGAAATGTTGGGCTGCCATCATTTAACATGCGCAGCTCGTCTGAAACAAACTTTATCCCACTTCTACCCTTCGCGCTCATGTTCGGGCTCCCCCATAGCGTATAGTGGGCGTTAAAGTCTCCGATGATGACCCATGGGCCAGGAGTGGATGATAGAATGTGTCCTAGTCTTATGTGGTCAAATCTACTTGATGGTTACAGATATGCTCCGACAACAGAGACAGTAAAACCCTTTTTCTTCACTGTTAGGCATACATAGTGGTTTTCGTTGTCAGGTGTTAAAGACCGAAGAATGTGAGTCAGGTCACGGTGAATAAACAACAGGACCTTGCTGTTTCCACTACAACAAGCCGACATAAATGATTTGTATCCGGAGAGTATGATAGCACTCGAAAAATTTGGCTCGCAGATGACGATGATGGGAAACCTATTGGCGAAAACGAACGGAAATCTGCAATGCGTGATTTCAGCCTCCATGCATTCCCTGAATATTGTTGCTTTTTCGACCTATTCCTTGAAATACAGTGGCTGGTGGGCCATTATCTACTCAGGAGCTGCCAGTACTGAACTCAGAGCGTTCAGTTCTTGAAGTGTACTTCTGGGTGACGTTGTGCGCATGTTGTTCAACAACACGCGAATGGCAATAGTTATGGGTCGTAGAAGAGCAATCACTTTTTTATCCAAGTTCCGCTGCTCCTCCGTTGTCGCAGCTTGCTCTCACGAAGGCGGCTTTTGATGCGGTTCTTCCACAAATCGCGTGCGCGAAAGTGGCAGCCACTCTTCAGTAGAGAGAGATCTACTCGTTTTCTCTCTTCCATCGTCTGCGTTCGCCGCGGTGTACCCTGCAGTGGTCGCCACTCCCAGATGCGTTGATTTACTTCTTGTAATTGACTGTGTTCTTCGCGAAGACCTTCGACTGTGACGTCACCGTCTTCGCCGGACTTTTTCATCGGCCTCTTTGTGGGTAGAGCTGTGAAGTGAAGTGAAGTGAAGTTTATTTCCTTTCACACAAAGGGGGAAGCCGGGGCTAAAGGCTGGAGTGCCTGACAGAGGCCTCGGCTCCCTTGTACAGTCTGACATAAATAAACGAAAACACATAATTGCAGTGTTAGCTGCATTTGCCAGTGTAACACAATGCTGCCAAGCATGCAGCGTAGACAAAATACAAAGCATTATAAAATATAAACTTAATACAAGCTTATACAGAGCACAAATCAGATTCGAGTTTCGCACCATTTGTCTAAAAGTAGTAACTCCTTCTTTATGCGTGGATAGTTTTTGGAAGATGCACTGTGCGCACCTTGAAATTTAGGGCACTTTAGTATGGTTGCGCCGCATTTGTCCTCGAAGTGTGGCTCTGAGCATCGGGGGCACCCTTCGGAGTTCCTGCACGCACCCTGCACAAGGCCGATCTTCTGGCACTCATGAGATTGCATAGTTTTTGGAATAGATGGTCCGACCCGGTGACAAAAGTTGTCAACCTTCACATGGGAGGGGAGACAGACCCCTTTGAACGTGATTCTTACACAATGTGTTTTACCAAGGCGGCCGACATTCACAATGACATTAACTTCAATTGCCGGTTTTATCAGCACTGAGAGATCCGAGTTTGGAATTTCAGGGGCGATGTCATAAATGACTCCTGTTGAAGTGGTGCTATCAGCTGGTATTATAGAAATGACATTGATGTTACCCAGTTGCGTTTCTTTTTGAAGCGCGTTCAGCGCACGTGAATTCAGCACATCGATTGCCAAGATGTTTTTTCTTGCGTTTAGTCATACTTCTTTGATCTAATTTGGCGTAATATTCTCGAGATACACAGAGAGCGCTTGCCTGTTCAGCCTGCGTAGACTGTCTGTAGCGTTCAGAGGCACAACATGGATGCAGTGAGGCCATCGCTTAAGGGCAGTTTTTACGGTGGTCGTGATTGATGCTGAAGATTCATTGACGATCTGTCGTTTAGTCTTGCAGTGCAGGAAGGGTTGGAAGCCGTCGTCCAAAGACTCGTCGCTTGATGCGGAGTATAGTTCAGTGTCTTCAGTCTCACTAGACGCGTTTCCTCGCTTCCTCAAAGCAGTCCCCACGGTCGAAGCGGACTCGGACGGTGCCCCGTGAGATTGAACATCCATCACCGCGATGTATGGGGTGATAGACCCCACAACTGCAGCGAAAAATCCAGAAAAGCACAAAGACGAACAAGGGGTGTTCTGTAAACGATTCACTTCCGAGCAATGTCAAAAGATTAACAGAACTGGTAGAGCAGCTGAAGAAGCTCAGAGCGTTCAGATGGCGATAGCCCATCGGCAATCAATGAATTGAAAAGCTCGAAAGGTGGTACATTAAAAAGGTTGAGGGCCCTGATGGCGTTGTAATTGCCGGAACATTCTGGCGGCATGGTGAAAATGTGTTCCTTATCAATGGTATCCACATGTCCAAGAGATTCCCCTTGAATTAGTTAAGCGGGATATGTAAAGGAATTGATGAGGCAAAGAGCACTGTTCCCCTCAGAAATGGAGAGCATTGAGTAAGGCAGCAGAAGTGATCTTCGACTAAGGAAGAGGCTTGATAATTCAAAGAGTGCAGTTTCATTCACAATGCCGTCACAGAACATTGGGAGCAACACAGCTGCTGTCAGAAGAATTTGAGTGCCTTCTTTGACGATAAGTTTGTGTATGGTGGGCTGAATGCAGTTGGTTGGTCGTAAAACGGGAAGAGTTGAAGTTCCGATCTTGCGCAATCAATAACCTCATGGTTAGGCGATAAAAATCCCATCCAAGTTTGATGTAGTGTGAGCATGACAAAAGGACAATAAACTCGTGTAAGGCGCCAATTGCGATGATCAGTCGGACAGTACAGGCGGCTACAGGCTGAACCGGGTCCCCATTCGCTGTTTGCAAGGACATCATATCAAGAGGCTTAGTTACTTTTCGGAGCTTGCGGCAAAGTTTAGCGTCTATCACGGGAATCGCAGCACCGGTATCGACTAGAGCATATGCTCGAGTACTTCTACAGAAACTTCCACAATATTCGACAGCAATGTCGGAGGACTTGAACATGTCGACAGCGCAGTTCTTGCCTCCTGAGCTGCGGTGGTTAGTTTACCTCGTGTTCGGGAGCTAGCCGACGACGCATTAGTGACAGAAAGCGACGATGGGGTAAAGGTGAACGACCAGATATCGCACGCGGACATTCTCGTGAAGACGAGCTTGACTGAGAATTCGAATTTTCCAGGTTACATGGAGGAAGTTCCATGAAGCCGTTCTGTGTCGGGGCGTCTGTGTATCCCGGCACGCGATGGCGGTAGTATCGGGCAATATGGCTAGGACCACCGCATGCAACATAGATGGGCCGGTTATCCCGCGTTCTCCAATGATTGACGACAAGGGGAGCAGCCCATGAAGCGGACGGGTGAGTTGAGGCTGTGGTAGCAATAAAAGGAGCCCAGACGGTGGACGACTGAGTCGGGGATGAGGTATGCGGCAGTTCCTGGAACGGCGGGGGATGGTGTAGCTGCTCCCGCTTTAGTGCCTCAGCGTAAGTAAGAGGCGCGCCGACGGGGGGCTGCTGCAAGGGCACTGGCATAGCCTCGGAAATTTACTCCTAGACCACATGTTGAGCATTGGAGCCAATGGTGGTGGGTATAGCAGTTGCTGCTGCTGCGAGAGCTTCTGGCATTGGGGAAAAGGCAGTAGAGAATGCTGCTGAGCCACTTCCTTTCGCACGATGTCTTTCATTTGTGCGAGAAGGTTTGTCTGGTCAGTCATGACGTCCAGTGCGCTCACCGGTTGGATTGCCTGGAATGAGTGTCGCGTCTGAGCTCGTTGCCTCTGATAGCTCTGAGACAAAGTCACTATATCGGTCACAGTGCTAGGAGACTTCGCGAGAAGCATCTGGAAAACATCATCGTCGACGCCCTTCATAATGTGCTGTATCTTTACACTCTCACTCATGCAAGCATCAACGAACCGGCAGAGATCAATTCATTTTCTGTATATGAGGTGAAAGTTTCACCTGGCTCCTGTGCCCGTGTGCGCAGACATTGTTCGGCCCGTAGCTTCCGTAAGGCAGCGCAACCAAAAACGCCGCATATCACCTCCTTCAAGGTAGACCAGTTCACGAACTGCGTTTCATGGTTGGCATATCACAGCTTGGCCACGTTTCTGAGATAAAAACTGGCAGTGCCTAAATTAGCAGCGTCATTCCACCTGTTGGATCTACTGACTTTTTCGTATGACGACAACCAGTCCTCGACATCCTCGTCTTCGGTGCCCGCTAAGATCGGGGGGTCTCGCTGATGAACTGGGCCAGGGCAAGTAGCGGCCGCGAGAGGTACTGCTTGCTACGCAGCGTCAACTTGCATGGTCGACGGCAGTGTGCGGGATCGGAGTTCCAGGGTGTATGCGATGTCATTACCCAACACGATCCACCTAATGTAAAGAGGTTTATTGGGCGAACCTAACAGGCAGGTGCAAGATCCGAGTTAGCCACTGGACGAGGAAGATGGTGGAGCTCCCACCAACTTAATAACACTTAGTCGCGTTGTACAACCCTTCTATACCATAGCCGAACCATCTTCAATAATGCAGCATACGTTTTCATAGTTCAATGCAGTCATCAGAACATCATGTGACGCAAGATCAAAAGCTGTTTTTCTAAATCTAACTGAAGCGTTGCTACACATAAATCATCGCAGCACTAACGAACAGCTCTGGCTTTATATTGTCGCGGTACAGCGCGAACCAAAGGCACATAAACGTTGACAGAGCGACTCTCAACAGCCGAACAGCAAGATCGCCTCCTTTATCTTCGATCAGCCAGAGCTTCCTACCTGGTGTCCACCAAATCCCCTTATCGTCCTTTTGGTTCACCAGTATACACGCGTCATTTGCCCCCTCCTAATGAGCATCGCCCCGATTCTGAAGCAGTACTGCAGTTTTTTTGTCTGTTCTTTAAGAAGTGTCTTGCGCAGTCACTACCTTTCGTAAGGCTTCATGCACACAACGTGAACTACTTCAGGACGATGCTGGCGAAGCCTCGTACTATATGAACTGTCGGGGACGACCTCGTAAGTATCATCACTCAGTCGTTGCAGTACTAGATATGGCCTAAAGTATCTCCTTAGAAGCTTTTCAGAGAGTACTCGTTTCCGTATGGGCGTCCAAACCCATACTCTGTCACCGTTCTGGTAAACGACTGTTATGGGACGAGCATTGTAGCGGTTCGCGTCGTACTCTAGTTGTTGCTGGATCCGCAGGCGTGCTAGTTGCCTTGCTTCTTCCGCTCGTTCTGTTAACATCTCGGCGTCCGGTTCGATGTCGTCGCATTCGTGCGCTATTAACGCATCTAACATAGTTCGTACTTCTCTTCCGTGAATTAGGCTGAAAGGGGTCATCCGGGTTGTTTCTTGCTTGGCAGTGTTGTATGCAAACGTGATATATGGCAAGATTTCGTCCAATGTTTTTGTGTTCGACGTCTACGTACATTGAAAGCATGTCTTCAATTGTTTTGTTCAGACGCTCTGTAAGCCTTTTCGTTTGCGGGTGGTAGGCGGTGGTCTTACGATGGGTTGTTCCACTCAGCATGAGGACGTGTTCCAAAAGAGCCGCCATAATTCGGTTCTCTGTCTGTGATTACGACGCTTGGTGCACCATGCCTCAGTACAATATTTTCGATGAAAAATCTTGCCACCTCCGCTGCTGTACCTCTCTGGATAGCCTTTGTTTCACCATAACGCGTAAGGTAATCAGTCGCGACAATAACCCAGCGCTTCCCAGCAGTAGAAGTAGGAAGTGGGCCCGAAATATCCATGCCAATCTGGTTAAATGATATTCTTGGGGCCTGCACGGGCTGCAGGGGGCCAGCTGGTTTTGTCGGCGATGACTTCCGTCGCTGGCAGTCGAGGCAAGTACGAACATAGTGTTTTACGGCTATGGTCATTCTTGGCCAGAAGTAGCGCTGCCGTACTCTGGCCAACGTTCTTGTATAACCTAAGTTGCCTGAAGTCACTTCGCTGTGGCATGCTTCGAATACTTCGTAGTGAAGGGCTGCTGGGACGACGTGCGAATACGCAGATCCTGTCGAAGAGAAGTTTCTTTTCTATAGTACTCCGCCCCGTAAGCAAAATGATGACAGCGCTCTTACGAAAACAGTTTGTGCCTTCTGAGATCTTCCCTCCAGGTAATTAATTAGTGCAAGTAACTCAGGGTCGCCACGTTGTTGCTTTGCAATAGCGGATGAGTCAAGCACACCGAGAAACGCTGTTTTCTCCTCATCGGATAGAGTTGCCGATTCAATGGGTGAGCGGGATAGACAGTCGGCGTCCATGTGGCGGTTCCCTAACTTGTCTACGACAGTCATGTCGCAATCATGCAGCCTAAAACTCCAACGTGCTAATCTCCCGGTAGGATCTTTACGATTTGTCAACCAACACAGTGAATGGTGGTTGCTGATGACTTTAAAAGGGCGGCCGTATAAATACGGGCAAAATTTTGTGACCGCCCATACCACGGCGAGGCATTCCTTCTCAGTCGTGGAATAATTAGTCTCGCCGCGCGTTAGTGTTCAGCTTGCATAGGCGATTACTCTTTCTGTGCCCTCTTGCAGCTGCACAAGCACAGCTCCCAAACCAATATTGCTGGCATCAGTGTGTAGCATCATTGGGGCTTTCTCTTCAAAGTGGGCAAGCACTGGAGGCGTTTGTAGTCGCTGGCGGAGGTTCTTAAAAGCAGCTTCCTCTTCGTTGCTTCATTGGAAAGCAACGTCTTCTCTCGTGAGACGGGTTAACGGTGATGCCGCGTGTGCGAAGTCTGCGATGAATCGCCTATAATACGCACATAGTCCGAGGAATCGTCGGATAGCCTTCTTATCAGTCGGCACCAGGAACTTTGCAACAGCTGCGATCTTGTCAGGATCAGGACGAACGCCTGCGTGAGTGACAACGTGGCCAAGAAATTGCAGCTCTTCATAGCAAAAGTGCCACTTTTCAGGCTTCAACGTCACGCCCGCAGACCGTATGGCTTGTAAAACTGCCTCAAGTCTTTTAATGTGCTGGTCGAATGTTGCGGCGAAAACTACGACATCATCAAGGTAGACCAAGCAGGTTTTCCACTTCACCTCAGAGAGTGCGGTATCCATAAGTCTTCGAAAGGTAGTAGGCGCTGAGCATAAACCACAGGGAAAGAACTTTAAATTCATATAAGCCATCTGGTGTCACAAAAGCAGTCTTCTTGCGGTCTCTTTGGTCTACCTCGAATTGCCGATACCCACTCCTTAAGTCAATCAGTGAAAAGTAACGAGCATGTCGAAGTCTGTCGAGAGAGTCATCTATACGAGGAAGTGGCTACACATCTCTCTTTGTCACCTAATTGAGTTTTCGGTAATCTACACAGAAGCGCAGGCTGCCGTCTTTTTTTTTAACGAGGACTACAGGTGACGCCCAGGGGCTTTTTGAGGGCTGAATGACGTCATCTTCTAGCATTTTGTCGACTTGCTCTTGTTTCACTTCGCGTTCTTTTGCATCCACGCGATAGGAGTTTTGGTGGATTGGTCTCGCCATGTCTACGGTAATTATCCGATGCTTGGTTAGAGGCGCGCGGCCAACTCTTGATGTTGTCGAAAAGCAATCTGTGAATTCGGCCAGTAAATCAAGAAGCCTCTTTCGCTTGCCCAATTTAGGCAAAATAGTGCTAACGTCTAGAACTGTTGTTGAATCAAATTTTGGCACCTCGTCGACTACTGCCAAGCAGCCTTCTGCGCCTGTCATATCGTCGAAGTAAGCGACGACTATGCCTTTTGGAAGGTGTCGGCGCTCATCACTAAAATTTGTCAGAAGCAAGTCCGTGCGTCCAGCGGTGACTCTGGCGATACCTCTTGCGACGGAAATGTCGTGTGTGAGGAGGAGCGAGGTTATTCGGTCTGCTACACCTTCGCCGTCAAACTGGACAGCGGCTGCCACAGAACAAAGCATGCATGACCGAGGAGGGAGAACCACATCGTCCTCAGTTAGACACAATTGGTTTGGTCGCGCCTGTGTACAATCAGGTGCGCCCGAACTGTTGCAGAAAGTAATCAAACTGTCTGGGATATTGAGGACGGTGCCGTACTCTCGTAAGTAATCCATACCAATAATTAGAACCTTGCAGCATGCGGCGAGAACGACGAACGATGCTACGAAAGAAGGACCTCCTATGTCAATTCTCGCTGTACATCTTCCACAGGGCATCAATAACTGACCACCTGCCATCCTTACTTGAGGACCTGTCCACGGCGTCTTCACTTTCTTGAGGCGGATGGCGAGGTCTTGACTGACAATAGAAAAGTCGGCACCGGTGTCGACTAAGGCTGTTACTTTCTGGCCGTCAAGAAAAACACTCAGGTCGGCGGTCACAATGTCGTCGCTCTCACGTCTTGTCGGATTTACAGCGCCGTGTAATGGGGCTTTTCGTCGTCATATTCATGGCCTGCAACCTTACTCCCGGAGGTCGCCGCCCTCAGTTTCCCCGGCGCGAGCTGGGTGACCTTCTTGCGTTCAGGTCCGCGGAGGTACGTCGGTGTGACGAAGGTGATTGAGCGGGAGAAGGAGAGCATGATTGACGTCCCAAACCTGACTTGCGGGTAGGTATTGCCTCCTCGTCAGAAGTACGGTATTCGTAAAACTGAGAACGGGCTCCATGGAAAGAGGCGTTCTCCCGGCGTGGTATGTATTTTTTGTTCGCACGACGATCGTCAGACCGTGCCCCGCCGCGGTGGTCTAGTGGCTAAGTTGCTCGGCTGCTGACCCGCAGGGCGCGGGTTCGAATCCCGGCTGCGGCGGCTGCATTACCGATGGAGGCGGAAATGTTGTAGGCCCGTGTGCTCAGATTTGGTTGCACGTTGAAGAACACCAGGTGGTCTAAATTTCCGGAGCCCTCCACTATGGTGTCTCTCATAATCATATAGTGGTTTTGGGACGTTGAACCCCCAATATCAATCAATCATAGTCAGACCATGTTCGAAGAGGGCGGAACGAATCACTGCGGTGCCAGCAATGACGGGCAAAACGACCTGCACCTCTGCAGTTAAAGCATAGTGGACGTCGATCGATTGTGCGCCATGCGTCTGTACTGCGGAGCCTCCCTTCTTGCGACGATGCCCATGGTGGTACGTCAATTGGCTTGGCGGTCGGCTCAGGGTCTGCTCTTGCAGTGGTGACCAAGGGGCCGTTGGCACTGGGTGATATGCTGGCGATGTACCAGATGGTGAACGTCGCAGAGCATCGGCATAGCTCATGAGACGGTGCTCGTCACCAGGACCAGCGGTAGAAATGCATGGCGGATTTCGTCGCGTACCAGTTCAGCGACGGACGCAACGGGGAATTCAGCAACTAGATTCTGGAACTTTTGCAGTTCTTCGCGAACTATCTGCCTAATGAGGTCCCGCAGGGAGCTTTGATCCTCAGGTAACGGACTCAGGTATGGCGGCAGCATTGATTGGGGTGCTGCTAGACATTCGATGATACTGCCTGCATTGTTGATGGAGGGCCCACTCAATAGCCGTAGCCTCCTTGATTAAGTCAACTACGGTACTTGGAGGGTGGCGCAGTAGCTCGGCGAAAAGTTGCTCCTTAACACCGCGCATGAGGTAGCTAAACTTCCTATCTTCACTCATGTTCAGGTCAGCTCGAAGAAAAGACGAGTCGTATATTCAGCAAACATAGTAACGCTTTCATTGGGTTTTTGAACCCGTAGCTCCAACATCTGCTGCGCATGGTCGCGTCGATCGAGATTGATGAACGTATCGACAAGCTGTTGTCGGAAATCGCCCCAAGTTAACAGACTGGCTTCTCTGTTCTCATACCAAATTTTCGCACCACCGTCAATGTAGAAATAGGTGCATGAGAGCTTTTCTTGTTCAGACCACAGATTAATCTTGGCGACACGCTCATAGTGCTCAAGCCAGTCGTTTACGTCTTCATGGGCGCCGCCACTAATGTGGTCGGAAACCAGCGGTTGAAAATGGTTACCTGTGAAGGCTGTGTTGGCGGGGGGCCTTGGGGTGCCGGTAGCGGACTGGCGTTGGCCATTTAGGGAGTTAATCGGCACTTGTGAGGTTACGTGGAAGGAGTGAACTTTGGAGCGAGGCCTATCAGCCGCCGACTGAACCAGTGCACGGGAGTTGCAATGGGTGACAATGTGTCCGAGCTAGATGAACGGCTCCAAGCGGGTGTATAGAGCATTAGGTAGGGTTGCACCCCAGTACTTCCACCAGTGTCGCGGTACAGCGCGAACCAAAGGCAGATAAACATTGACACAGCGACTCTCAGCAGCCGAACAGCAAGATCGCCTCCTTTATCTTCGAACAGCCAGGGCTCCACTACCTGGTGTCCGCCAAATCCCCTTATCGTTCTTTTGGTCCGCCAGAACACACGCGTCAATTTATATTGGTCACAATTGTTCGTCCGTTGAATCCGCATGTCTGGTGCGGACCTACTATTTCTTTTATTACACCCTACACACGCTTAGACAATAATTTCATGAAAATATTGTAATGTACATTTGTTAGACTGATGAGGCGATACAATTTTATAACGCGGACTTTAGTTTTCTTCTTTGTTTTGGGGATTAGAATAGTGTGCGCAGTCAAAAAGCTAAGAGGCAACAATATTTACATGTAAGCTTCATTGAAGAGCCAAGTCATAATTGGGCAAAAGTCGGACTGAGACATTTTGTAAAAGGCCGTAGTTAACCCATATGGTTAAGGCAATTTTCTGGGTTCAGCCGTTCGATAGCTCTTTTATTTTTCAAATTTAAATGAGCAGTTATAACCCTACAACATCACTTTGGCGCACTTTATACATCGAAGGTAAGAATTTCTCTCTAAACATTTCTGGGTCAACCTCCAATCGCTTAAACAGATCCATCTTTATAGAAGTTGGAAAAAACGTTTTCTAGTCCCTTTCTAGTCGCTTTTGTTGGTGTAAATGACACCATTATGATGTATTTCCGCTATAGTATTTCTGCGGGCATATCTCTTCTCTTCAACCAGTGACCATTCTATTGGTGTTTCACCAGCCATTAACTTTTTCACGTAAGCTCTAATAACTGCCCCCCTATAACGCTCAATGTCAAAAAGTTCAAGCTTATGCCTTGTCTTGCGAATATCTTCGGTAAATGTTCTTTTTGATTTTGCTTCTTTTTCTAGCAAAGCAGTAAAATTCTGTTCCAGCATGTTTTCCTCCTTTCTCTTTTCTCGGTTAATTGCACAGGCTCTTGCCTTTGCTTACATCTTATTATTCCTTTTGAAGTATTCCCAGTGAGCACCAGTTGTTATTACGCTGCTTTTGCTATTTTCTGCTGGTACGTTCTCGTACCTTCTCTTTAAAAATGCCGTTCTCCAGTAGCTGAGAATTCCGCTTCCAAAGCATAAATCCCAGGAAAACTTCTGTCTAGTGTCACTACAACGTATAATAAAGTTGATGAAACAGTGATCGATAGGAGAAATACTGGTTTGACTAATATTACGAAACCATTGGTAATATACTCGCCCTTATGTAAGCTCTGTCCAGACGAGCGAGAGAGGAATTCTGAAAGTGCGTGAAATGCATGCTTGCCCCGCATTCAGACATAATGCCACATCTTCGAGGCTAAAGAGGTCTATAAAATTGCAAAGGGCTGCCGTACTCTGATCCATATACGGTGCACTACTTGTCTTGTCGTGTGCATAAAGCACACAGTTAAAGTCTCCCATTATTACAGCCTGCCTGTCGGTATCGCAATATCTGTCTAGGGATTGGAAGAAATCACACCTTTCGGATTGTAAATTAGGTGCATACACAGTCATAACGTGCCATTTAAAAGAGAAGTGCTTGAAATCGCGTACTACTAACCATCTTGATAAACTAAATGTAATGAATTCAACGACCAGCCACTGTATCTGGCAGACAAATAAAGGAAAACCGCCTAAAGAGCCAATACCACAATCTATACAAACAATTAACCATGAACTAAAAGACCACACCATGCTCCCGTTTCTTGTTCTCTTTCAACTTTGGTATCCTGTACGGCTATCATGTCGAGATGTCGGTCCAAAACTAGTAGATACTGTTTATTTTGTTTTTTTCTGGTAGCAAGATCCCGAACGTCAAGTGAAGGAGAGTGCTAAAAGCTTTCCAAAGCCATTGTAGGCAGTTCGACTGAAATTGGGAGCACAGTGCTTACCTAGGCAACTCAGCGCAGCTGAGCGCGTCAGCCACACGCCTCGTTTCCAATCTGTAGATACACCCTTGATGCTACAAAGACTCTGCCACCGCCGGACGCTCGTCCGGCGGGATAGTAAGCCGTGGGCGCAATGCCAATCATCGCGTTGCAGTTCTTTAGATTGTGGCTCTTCGACGCCAGAATCTCCTGCAACGCCATTGTCTCCCATGTCTTCCCGTGATCTTTTGCCTGTAGTGCCGCTCCGGAACGTGCACACTTGCCTAAAGGACGGTGCCAAGACGTGGTTTTTGAACAAAGATGATGTTCTGACATCTTGGTGCGAGTTCCAGCATCACCTCTTGGAGACCTACAGGAGTCCCGACCACAACAAACGGGCGGACCGTGCACTACAATCACGAATCCAGATTCCAAACGAGACCGTCTCGATGTACGTCGAAGATATGACACGGCTTTTTACGCGAACATATTCTCTAGGGCAGAAGAAAAAAGTTGCGCCGCCTCATGCGTGGTGTGAAGGAACAACTTTTTGCTGGTTTGGTGCGTAGTCTCCCCAAGAGTGTTGCCGAGTTCCTTACTGAAGCGGCAACATTAAAACAAGTACTGGACCAACGGTCCGCCCTGTTTGACCATCAAGTGAATGCTGCTTCATCTCCCGATATTTTCGTCACCCCTGGTAGCAAGAGCCGCGAATGGATTAGCGAGGTCATCCGCTGTGTTGTCCGCGAGGAAATGGAAAATATGTACGGAACCAGGAAAATTGATGTCGGTTCTATCACCAGTGTCATCTGTGACGAGGTCTAGCAGCTGCTACACGCCCATCATTTTCCGCCGATGTCGGTTATTCCGGAAACGGCTCCTGTGTCTACTCACAGGCGCCATCGTACGTACGCGTAAGCCTTGCGATCTGCCACACCTCTTTCTTGTCAAGGAGTCCCGACCCAGACATTGCCACACGACCAGATACAGCCAGTGTCGCACTTCCCAATCCAGACAGTGCCACACGTCCCGATCCAGACAGTGCCACACGTCCCGATCCAGACAATGATGCCGCCAGTCGCGATTCAGTCAGCGCACGCTGGTTTGGACATCAATGGTTGCCGTGCACCGACGCGCAAGTCTGATCTCTGGCGTACGCCGGACAGACGAACCTTCTGCTATCATTGTTGTGAGGCTTGTCACATTTACCGTGAATGCCCGTACCGGCAACTTGGACTACGCGGATTTCCTGCCAATTCCCCTCGTCCCCAAATTGATCAAAGACCAAGGGTTATTGAACAGTATCTCGCGCAACAGTGAGATACATGAGAGCAATCGCGGTCACCATCTCTGAGGAGACCCGCAGCCACTGAGCCACGTTTCGATGTGACGACACGGGAACGCTCCTCCAGTCCACGTCAGGAAAACAGAAGGCAGCGGCCTTCGGGGGCAATGTCACTGGGACTCAAAGTGCGAAAGACCTCCCATCGATGCTTGCACGCAACGCCGAAGAAATTTTGTCAGAGATTGATCGCAGTACCAAAGAAACGCCGACATCCACATCTGAACACAGTGACCACGAGTCACTCGGCATACCTGTTCTAATTGACAATTTTCAGGTCAATGCCTTGGTAGACGCTGGTGCAGACTATTCGATTATCAGTGGGAGGCTAGCGAAAGATCTCAGGAAAGTGATTACGCCGTGGAATGGAACTCGAATTCGAACAGCTGAAGGACACGTTGTAACACCGCTGGGTCGCTGTACGGCAAGAGTGAAAATTCATGCGTCAATGTTTGTACTCAGCTGCGTCATTCTTTGCGATTGTTCACATCAGCTGATCATCAGCATGAACTTTCTTTTGGAATACGGTGCCATCAGGAATCTCCTTGCACGCATCGTGACCTTCTCGACTCAAGGTGCAACAGATCAAGAGGCTGATAACTGTAGTAGACCTGCGCTGCGTGTTGCTGACGACAGTGTGACGCTGCCGCCTCGAGCGACTGTTCCCATCGATTCACTTGTGAAGACCTCCGAGACGGTGACGTGGTGGCTGAAAGCAACCTATCACTCCTGCTGCTCCAAAGTGTATGCGTCGCCCAAAGTCTTGTGCGTGTCCGTCACGGAAAGTCACAGATACTAGTTATGAACTTCAACTACGAGCACGGGCATCTTTTCCGCGGAACCACCATAGCCTATGGAGACCGTGTTGCCAATGTCACGGAGTGCTTCGCGTATGAGGAAACGCATGAGGATGAGGAATTTCTAGACCACATCGACGATAGTTCGGCGCTGTCAGACGAGGGAAAGGCTGCACTTCATGACCTTTTAAAGGAGTTGAAATCTTGTTTAGCCTCTTCTTCCAAAGTCCGTCAAACACACCTCAATAAACATCAAATTATTACTGACGATGACGTCTGACCCACCCGGCAGCAGCCTTATCGCGTTTCTGCGAAAGAATGCAAGGCTATTCAGACACAAGTAAAAGAGGTGTTCGGTGACTGGATTATTCAACCATCCAACAGCCCTTGGTCCTCGCCAGTCATTCTAGTCAAGAAAAAAGACGGAACGCTGCGATTCTGTATTGACTACAAGAAGCTTAATAGCGTCACGAAAAAAGACGTCTACCCGCTTCCGCGGGTCGATGACTCTCTCGACCGGTTACGACGCGCGAAGTATTTTTGTCCATCGATCTAAAGAGTGGCTATTGTCAAATCTAAGTGGGTGAACGAGACTGAGAAAAAACCGCGTTTGTGACTCCAGACAGATTTTACAAATTCCGAGTTCTTTCCTTCGGACTCTGTTCTGCTCCAGCCACTTTTCAGAGGATGATGGACGCTGTTCTCGCTGGCTTGAAGTGACAAAGCTGCCTTATGTATTTCGAAGATGTGGTCATCTTTTCCTAGAGCTTCGATGGACACCTTCAGCGTCTGAGAAAGGTTCTGGAAACCATTCGTACAGCTGAACTCACGCTGAAGCCCCAAAAATGTCAATTCGGCTATGAAGAGCTGAAATTTCTAAGATATGTCATTAGTTCATATGGAGTGCGACCTGATCGAGAAAAAACTGCTGCCGTCGCCGCCTTCCCTGTTCCATCAGATAAAAAAGCAGTACGCCGTTTCCTTGGCTTGTCCGTGTATTATCGCTGATTTATCGCCAATTTCTCGAATATTGCTGAACCTCTTACGCGACTCACGCGAGATGACGTGCCCTTTACTTGGAGCACAGAACAAGATACAGCGTTCATAGAACTATGACAGAGAATGCAAACAGCCCATGTTATTGCCCATTTCAATTAGGACGCTGCTACAGAAATTCATACAGATGCCAGCAACGTCCGACTTTGCGCTATTCTTGTACACTGACACAGTGGCGTCGAGCATGTAATAGCTTACGCCATTCGTACTCTTTCTCGAGCCGCGACCAGCTATTCTACATCAGAAAAAGAATGCCTCGCAGTCGTGTGGGCTACGACCGAATTTCGTCCTTACCTTTATGGTCGTCCCTTCGAAGTGGCGCACTCGCTCTGCTGGCTGGTCAATCTCAGAGATCCATCAGGCCATCTCGCTCGGTGAAGTTTGCGTTCGCGGAAGATCGACATTACGATTGTGTACAGGTCAGGGCGCCAACACAAAGATGCCGACACGCTTTCTCGAGCACCTGTGGGACACGCTGTCAGGGGCTCCTAGGATGAAGATGGCTTTCTCGGAGCAGTTAGCGATTCGGAATTCAAGTCGAAACAGCGGGAAGACGAAGAATTACGCTCAGCTATTGATTGCCTGGAAGGCCGCAACTCTCAGGACCCTCAACACATTGCTCGTGAGCTGTTCTCTTTCTGTCTAAAAAGAGGCATTCTTTACAAAAAAAAACGCCCGTGATAGCGACAAAGTCTTTCTGCTCATTGTTCCTACCGACATACGTGATGAAATCCTCCTTGTACGCCATGACGAGCCCACGTAAGGACATTTGGGCTATTCGCGAAGTCTCCCCAGAAAACGCCGACAGTATTACTAGCCGCGACAATCAACTAGTGTACATCGCTATGTGAAAGATTGCCGTGAGTGCCAGTGCCGCAAGACTTCGCCTGTAAGACCCGCAGGCCTGCTTCCAGCCGATGGCACAAACACGGACACCATTTGGCCTCGTCGGAATGGACGTTCTCGGACTCTTCTCTTTGTCGTCTTCTGGGAACAAATGGTTTATAGTCGTGACAGATTACCTTATAGTCGTGACAGATTACTTTACTCGTTATGCTGAAACAAAAGCGTTACCCCATGGAACGGCCTCTAAAGTCGTGCAGTACTTCGTGCACCAAATTGTCCTACGGCATGGTGCCCCGTCATGCGTGGTTACGGACAGAGGGACGTGGTTTACAGCACGAATGATGGAGGAATTTTTAAATTCAGCTGCACACGTCATCGAAAATCGGCGGCTTAATATCTGATATTGACTAGACTGACAGAGAGGCTTAACATGAACATAGCAGACGCGCTGTCATTGTACTTGGACGTACAACACAAAACCTAGGACGAGATTCTTCTATACATCATGTTTGCCTACAATACGGCATCCCAAGAAACGACGCGATTTCTGCCTTTCCGACTTTTTTACTGACGCAACGTGCGAACCATGGTCGATGCTATGCTTCCTTGCGACCAAGGCAATGAACTTGCTCCAGACGCTGAGCAATACACTCAATACGCCGAATAAGCTCGTCAGCTAGCTCGCATAAACACCAGTCACCAACAATATGCCGACGCACGGCGTTACAACCTCCGCCATCGAAACGTCACCTGTCACCCCGGGGACCGAGTGTAGGTGTGGTTCCCTGTCCGGCGCCCAGGCTTATCCGAAAAATCCTTAAGCCGTAATTTTGGACCATACAAGGCTCTTAGATGTGTCACAGATCTTACCTACGAAGAATTTCTGGACAGCGCAGCGTATTCTCGTCGACAGCCTCGGCGCGAAACCATGCATGTCGTTACGCTGAAGCCTTACTTCGCACAGAACCCCTTGGGGTTTCACGTGTAAGGACAGGCTGTGACATTGCGTGGCTAATGGTATTTGTGTTCTCCTGTGTTTTAAGTCTTTTCTTTTTGCGCTTGGTGCAAGTGTTGGCGAAACTTCCTGATGTGCGTTGCGAGTACTGGTACTCTCCCTCTTTTGGTTCTTTAGATCTGCGTGTGTATGCCTTCAGGTTTTTCCTTTCTTTACGAGCATCGAGTGGATGCTTGCAAAGGAAGGGACTAGTGCCACATGGCCTGCTTGGGTGAAATCCATTAGTGAAAGAGAACAAAGACGATCTATCTATGCTGCTGCTTGGCTAGTCGACTCAACGAGCCCAATATATCAAGTTTGTCGTGAGAAACATGACAATATGGCCACAATTTTCACATCAAAGGCACGGTGGAGCTCCACCTGGGACGACCACAAAGGCTTGGTCACCAGCAATTCGCAACTTAAGGGGAATATTCTCTGATTTAACTGCCACTTTTAAGCTTCAAAGTAATGGTTCTCGTTGTTGACCCTTTATCCGTAGCTCCGTTCACGCGCCATCGCTCACGCGTGTTGTCTGTGACACGGCCATAGGGAAGGAACGCTACTTTCACGTCGTCGTCGGCTGTGTTGTTCAGAAACCAGTGGGCTTAGGTGCGGAGATCTTTACTTGTCGGGTCAATGACGACACAACTTCAACCTTTCACTTTAACGCCGCTGCTTGCAAGAAGTATTTTGGCCCCTTCGTTGCTTTTGAAGGGACTGCCCACTCATGGTTCATCTGGTAGGCACCCAACACGACCACTTCAGGGAGCAGAGGCAGGTAGTTCAACGTATCTCTGAAGTCTTCCACTCGAGAAGGCCTTGCTCGTACATCACCATGCATGAAAAAGTGTGCAAAACAGAGCGTCCGCTTGGCGGAATAGGCAGACTCGATTGGTACTCGTCATTTTCCATTACATCGTTGGTGTTTGCGTGGCCCGACTCAGCCGCTTCAACCGCTCCGATGGAGCACGACATGTTGCGTCTGATTGCGCCGGTGTCAAAAACGAAATGACCACTGTGCCACACCGGTGCTTGAGACTTGTTGGCAGAGTTGCCATAGGCAGGTTAGATGTCGGGAAAGCAATCGCCTGAACACGACTTATAAAGAGTTTTAAAACAGCGAAATAACAACCAGTCGTGACAACTTGTGAATAGGGTAACAAGTAGTTCGTGCAAAGCTCCAACCCATTCAAAAGCTTTTTCTTGTTCAGCTATTAAATGGGGCACGTACCCACTTCAGGCATAATTGCTCGTCGTCGTCAGCCACTGCGTGAATGAACAGTTGCAGCTAAATTTGTTGTAAGTGTTTAGCGGATACCACGCTTCTCAGAGTAATGATCAAAAATAGCATTTCGAATGCCGCGCTACTACCCGAAAACATTTAGGGGGCGAAGCTTCTTAAAGCGGCACCCGTTAGTCTCTCGTAGTAGTCGTAGTCATAGTGTGTAACCAGTATTACGTCTTGACCTGCAGGGTGGTGCCAGTGGGATATTTCCCTTGTGCGTTGTTGAACAATAGAAAATTCGCAGCGTGCACATTAACTAAAAGCCGAATTCCCCTGTCTGTCATTCCCCATTAGCAGCCATTTGCATGTACATTGAGCACTTTCTGACAAGAAAGGGTCGCTACGGTATATTCGCTGGGTGTAAACGCCTTGGTTTCAGAAAGGCTTAGCGAGCGTTGAGCCGCAGTGCCATGAATACAGTGAACTAGTATACACTATGAACTCGAGCTGGTTAAAGGTGGGAAATAGACACGAAGTGCAAGCCGTGAGATAGTGTGGGTATGCCACCTCTGGTTTAGTACTTGGAATGGCCGCTGGATGGTGGTGCTTCCATATGGGGAATATGTGAAGAAAAGATTGGAGATGGTGGTACTTAGAGTGTTGAATAGATGGACAAACGGACACACAGGCAGAGGCATGGACGGACGCAAGGATGGCTGCACGGACAGACGGACTCATGGACGGATGCATGGGCAAACGCAAGGACCGACGCACATGTGAACGTGCGGAAGCACAATCAGACGCACGCACGGACGGGCGGATGGACGCACGCACAGTCACACAGACAGACGAATGGACAGACAAAAGCAAGAACGAATAGACGGACGGATGCTTCGCCCCACTCACTACGTGGATATTCACTACGTGGATATGCTGCCATTTTGTTTATTAAAACTTCTATGGCGGGTATCAAGCAACTGTTCTTGCACCAGTTACCCAATGATTATTTAGAAAAGGCTCTTAAACGTTGCTCTTCAAGCACTCAATGAGAGTGTGCTGCGCCTTCCACGCAAGCCTGGCCTTTTATTTTTAACACTCTTTGAACAGCTGCTCTAAGTACACCTGCAGGATACCCACTACATCATAAATAATCGTGTATTAAGCAAGCATTCAGTATGCTATCTCTCGCCATTCTTGATTGATTGATGATTGATAGATATTCGGGGTTTAACGTCCCAAAACCACCATTTGATTATGAGAGACGGCGTAGTGGAGAACTGCGGAAACTGTGACCACCTGGAATTCTTTAACGTGCACCCAAATCTGAGCACACGGGCCCACAACATTTCCGCCTCCATCGGAAATGCAGCTGTCGCCGCCGGGATTCGATTCCGCGACCTGTGGGTCTACAGCCGAGTACCTTATTCACTAGACCACCACGGCAGGGAACTCTGTCTCTCGTCATTCTTGGGAGAAGTGTTATACGCGTTCACACTTGCAAGAAACATTGTGAAATTTTTCAGGCTGTGGCTGAGGACGATGAAGAATTATAACAGAAGCTTTTGCATTCCCCGAAATTCCCCTCAGTGGGCATGCGCCACAGTTAGGGTAGGGAGACGTAAAATGCGGCAAAATGTAAAATAAGTGAATATTTATTTTATTTCATTCCTTAAAAAAATTGCCCGCAGCTTCCCTCGGGGGAACACTGAGGAGGATGCGGAGCATATAATTGGTTAACGGGGTGTTAAAGTGCGACTTACTTGGGTCGATGGCTAAATTGGTTAACGTGGTTGTGAAATGGGGTGTTAAATTGCGACTTACTTGGGTCGATGGCTAAATTGGTTAACGTGGTTGTAGGAGGGGGTGTTAAATGAGTGAACACGTACACACGTATGCGAAAGGGCGGCGCTGGTCGAAGGGACGTCGATCATTGTGTTTGTGGAATCGTTGGAATTCATTTCACCGCGACCTTGGACGTCGACGCGCCGTACAAACCAACCGACGAGCGGCAACTGAGCGAGCGAGCGCCGACCTTGAGTATATATACAGCACGACGGCGCATGCACTGTCAGCTGTTGAATGTTCTCGAAGCGCGACGCCACATGCGCGTCCACTGGAGAATCAGGAGAATTGTAGATGTCGAACGCGGTGTGTAGAGGAGGAAGGGTGCACAGATGGTGGAGGAGTGAAGCGCGCGCGGTGTGTAGAGGAGGAAGGGATGCACAGATGGTGGAAGAGTGGGCGACGGCGCGACGGCGCATGCGCGCGCGTCAGCTGTCGAATGTTCGAGAAGCGGTGTGGACGGCACGGACGGCGCGGACGGCGCACTACAAGGCGCGAGTATAAGATGCTCCGCATCTAATAAACCTCAGTGTAAAAACTTTCCTTTGGTACAAGGTATGCGCAAAATAAATATTGCCGTGTTCCCATGGTTCGAAACGTTTGTTTAAAAATTGGCAGCTCCCAAGTACAGTTGGAATCGATGATATGCGAAGACCGGATGAGAAATGTTCATGCGTCCCTTAAAAGTGAGCACAACTTTACGAGCCCGTGGTAAATGAGGCCGTACATAACCTCCCTGTCATGATTATCATGTTTTGATGCGTCGTTTATCTTCATCATTTATTAACCTCACGTCATACAAAAGTTGCTATATGTGGAGCTAACGAAACGACCACGAGCACGCTATGAGTGTGGTTTGTTGTCATGTTCTTACATGAAACGTGTATCAGGATAATCATGTTTGCACCAGTCATATATTTTGTCATCTATTGACGTCACGTAACACTAAATTTGGTATATGAGGAGATAGCAGAACGGCCGCGAGCGCATTGAAGGACCCAATATACTCTAATGTAGCGTCGACACGTGCGCACGCTGGGCACAGCAACGCTACGGTAGCAAAACGCGAGCACTCTATAGCCTGACGCCAGGCGCGACCGGTGCGACCAGCACCCATCAGCGCAGCCCGACGGCAACCAGTGCGAAATGCGACATGTTGCATTTCACGCTGAAGCGTTACCCAGACAACAGTCCGTCTCACTTTTTTGTGACGGAGGGATGCCAGGCGCGCTGAAACGCGCATGCGACAAAGCAACACACCGCGGCGCTTGCCTGCGAGATTATGGCCGGACCGCCACCTGGCGTGGCAACACCGGCGTGACGCAACGAAATGAACGCCAGCGAGCACGCCCACCACGTCGCGTTGAAATGTACTGGCGCCTTCACTGTGGCATGTGGTCATTTTCCAACATGACACGCATTTCATGATTATCGTGTTTGCACCAGTCACATACCTTCGTTATCTATTGGCGTTACGTATTACCAAATTTGGCATATATGAAGCTAGCTAAACGGCGGCGATTGCAAACATCAGTGTAGCATGTAGTCATGTTGTTACATGACACGCATGTCGTGATTATCGTGTTTGCACCAGTATCATACTTTTGTCATATATTCACGTCCCGTAATACCAATTTTGTATATATGAAGCTAGCGAAATGGCAGCCAGCGCATCATGAGCGTAGCTTGTAGTCATGTTGTTGCATGACACGCATCTCATGGTAATCATGTTTGTATCAGTTAGAAACCTCCGTCATCGATTCACGTACTGTAATATCAAATTTGGTATAAGCGACGGAAGCAAAACGGCCGCGAGCGCATCATAAACGTATCATATAGTCATGTTGTAACATGACACGTTATCATAATTTTTATGTTAGGGTCTGTTATTTGTGTTCGCCATGCAGCCATGCCATACCATACCAGTTTTGCAACATGCCATGTCAACGAAGCCACCGCAACAGCTGCAGCACCATGAAATATAATTCATGACCTCCGTGACTTACATGTCATAATTTTTCTGTTATGACTAGTTAAACATGTTCCTCATACAGTCAGTTTATGTCATACCAAGTTTGATATCGATACCATTATCGAAGCGGCCAGGAGAACTAAAAGTTGTAGGCAGCTAGATAGATAGATAGATAGATAGATAGATAGATAGATAGATAGATAGATAGATAGATAGAGAGATAGATAGATAGATAGATAGGTAGATAGATAGATAGATAGATAGATAGATAGATAGATAGATAGATAGATAGATAGATAGATAGATAGATAGATAGATAGATAGATACGCTCGAAGTCACCGAAGTTCACTTGTTCCACATGTCCCATTTGGCGCCAACCTTTGGGGTGAAACGAGATTTGTGGGGCAGAAAGATACAGCGTGAAAAAATAATTGCTTCAGTTTTCGCAGTATAAAAACTTCGAATTAACACTTTCGGCCCTCTCGGCGCTTTAAGGATCCCACTCCTTGCAGTCCACATTTAAATCTAGATAGAACGCCGTGTTGTATTGCTCCTGTAGCATTGATATATGGCACAAGCAGGAGTGCCAGTGAAAGAAGAAATGGAAGAGTGTTGTTGCTGTTCCCGCTCGATCTGCTTGACAGCTAGTCAGCTTTACCTCTGCGTTTCCCTCAATAGATGTGTCTTCGGCTCACTGCTAAAGGCGCACTAACAAGTGGTGGAGAGTGCTGGATCCATTTCCTATCCTGGAACTTCTCAACCGAACTCAACCTTCGCCACCAACCATAGAGTTTCATACTCTAATACCAAGCGTGGAATCATGCGCTAGTGTCTACGCGGGCTCCTTCAGCGGCGCTTTTTCCAGCAAGGAAATGATGGGAAGTAATGGCTTTGGATCTGCTTCGAATGGATCGCGTTCTTGAGATTCGCGACACTTGTTTTCCCAGTGTGAAGTGAAGTAATAATAAGGTATATCAAATTGAAACTTGCTTCATTTCTTTGTACGCAAACTTGATTGCAAATGGTTCTTGTAACTAGGCGGTAGATGTGAAACCTCGACAAATTTTACCACCAGGGTATGCATTGCTTTGCCATTGCGTTTCTGATCTGGCATCAAGATGTAATGAAATATTCTTGACAATATTTCAAAAGAAATATTAATGGTTTGCTCTCGAAAGTACGCTATATCTATTTGTGGTAATAACAGCGCAGTAGTAAGTGAGGAACACCTAAAGTTCTGTCTGCTGTGATGCAGGGTGCGTCTGTTCAAGTGGTCTGCCCACAATGCGCCTCTCACTTTGTTGCGAAGCCGAGTCAGAAGAACGTGGCAGTACGTCTACTTCGTGTCGCCGTCGTTTTTCAGTCGATTTCAAAGAGTTTTAGCAAGACGCACTAAATATAAACGTGATCTCCGTGTAATATCCTGCACTGGCAATGAACGCTACATCTATGCGCAGCAGAGATTGGACGGCGCTTCACTTAAACTGCGAAACACGACTTATACAGCTCTAGCATTGCAGTTAATTGAAAGGCCTAGCAGTTTTTAGCTTCGTTAAACAACAATGGCGAAGCTTGAGTCTTTTGCATCAACCCCAATACCCACTCTACGCGAAAAACGAAACTGCAACTGCAATAAAAGATTCGTAGACAGCTCACTGGCTAACGCAATCAATGCAAAAACCTGTACTTCTCATAATTCTCATTAGCGTACACGATCGCAGTGCCGGATTCCTCGCTAGGTAATATTGTATGAAAGTCTATGTCATCGATGATGTCCACCGAAGTTGCACAGCAGACCATTCCTGCCTCCCCGCCACCTCTGTCCAGGCGTCCCGATAGAGCGAGACCCAGTCATCTTCAGCGACACCGATTAGCAGGACGTCGTGCACTAGCTCTCTTCGTACGAGAGAGTAAGCGTCAATAATAGGTGGGATGAAAACGACAAACTTGGCCGCGTCCTCAAAGAAGTAGTGGAGCTCTGGTTCAACAACCATGAAGCTGCGCTTACCGACTGGGCCGCTTTGAAGACCACCTTCGCGGACGTGTTTGGCCGACCAATAGTGCGCAAGCTCCACGCAGAACAGCGCTTGCGAGATCATGCCCAACTGTCTGGAGAGGGTTTCACGTCCTTCATCGAGGACGTTGTGGGCCTCTGCCATTGCTTCAATCTCGACATGTCCGAAACTGCCAAAGTCAAACGTAGTATGTAGGGCATCAAAGATGATGCCTTCCTCATACTGGTGACGAAAGACCTACGAACAATTGCGACAGCTATTCAACACTGCCGAAACTACGATGGGTTGGGAAAACAGCGCATTTCAACTCGACATCCTACTTTCGACATGAGCACCACGTCAGCATTGACCGTTGGTGCAATGCCACCAGAACAGACAGTATTGACGCCGAAAATCCAACAATTCTTCTGAGAATAAGTGGCTCGCCAGCTGTCTCTTGCGCCCTTCCTTTCCAGCAATACTCATGGCTTGACCTCGTCGCTACGCCAAACCATCGAAGAGCAAGTCTGCGAGGCACGGACGCCCACGTACCGGCCACCACCTGCGTCCGCTCCCCTGACTTACGCTGACGTCGCGCGAAGGCCGGCGAATACGCCGTCAAACGTCGTCGACTCTGCCCACCAAACGAACACCTTCTACGCAACACGCATACCGGCAGGCTCGCAAGTTCCCCTTTCCCGTCGTTCTTCAGCGCTTCCCAACAATCCTTGGCGCATGCCTGATCTGTTACTACTGTCGTCTGCCTGACCATGTTGAGTGGTTCTGTCGGCGGCACGTCCCTCATTCAGCTACAATTCATGAAACCTACGGCTACGCCCACTATGAGCCACCACCGACGCTGCCTCTTGGTGCTACTTTGGATACCTCTCCACCGAGCCGCCGCACCTTCAAACCACACCGATCGCCCTCCCCCCGCCGACATTCGCCTTCACCGATGCTTCGACATGCACCACCTGCCTAAACGGAAAACTGATCATCGCAGTTCAGAGGGCAAAAACTGTGCCATCGTTGAACTCTACGAAGCCTCGGCCTTTGCCCACTAACGAAATAACTGTTTTTAATGAAGCTGTTGTCGTTCAAGCATTAAACGATACTGGAGCTGCCGTGTCTGTATTCAGTGAAGCAATGTGTCGCAAGTTAAAGAAAGTTACGATTCCGTTTTTTGGCCTCTCCCTGCGTACGGCAACCACGCATCAAGTAAGCCCTTCTATGACGTGCACGGCTCGGCTACTCATCCAGGACGCTCTGTACGTGGTTGAATTCATCATTTTTCTATATGCTCGCACGACGTGATATTAGGCTGGGACTTCATTTCCACACATCATGTCGTTGTTAACTGTGCCTGGGCCGAACTGGAATTATCGTCACTCGCAGACGACGATTCTAACAAGCCTTTCATTTCTCGTTTTGTCATCCCCGCAATCACAGATATACAGATATACCACCTATGTCTTCGGTTATTGGGCCAATCTCGTGCGACCATGCTCCTTTTTCGAACATCATGTTCAGGCCGTCAGAAGACTTTACTTCTAAAAAAACGTTCTTTTAACTTTTTTCTTGTGATGGTTGAAAACACTTTCGCAACCATTTACGCCACGAATCTTTTCAAGTGCCAGGCAGAATAATCGGTGGCAAATTTATCAGCCGTTTTGAGGACAATAATTGTGTTTGCGCCAGTCAACTGCTCGATCGCGCAACAAGCCTTCAGATTTTCATTGTTACTCCAACACCCACGTCAATCATCTCCTTCCTAGACGCTTTCCTTCCATCGATTAGTTAGAACCTTCCTGTTATCCAAAGAACCCAACTCTTCGAGCTTCTCAACCGCTTCCGGACATCTTTCGACTTCAAGCATATCAATTTGGGCCGAACATCTGCAATTGTTCATCGTATAGACACCGACACCCATCATTGCGTCAGTGTCCATATTGGGTCTCTCACGCTGAATGCCAGGTTATCGACGATCTAGTGTCTGATAAGCTCAATCCTTGCGTCATACAGCTGTCCAACAGTTCGTGGGCCTCCCCGGTGGTACTGGTCAAAGAGAAGGACGGGAGCATCCGATTTTTTGTGGATTACAGACGCTTAATTAAAATAACGTGCAACAATCATTATCCGCTCCCCAGAATTGACGATGCTCTCGACTGTTTGCAAGCAGCAGAGTTCTTTTCCTCGCTAGATGTTCGATAAGGGTGCTGGCAAGTATCCATGGATGAAGCTGACCAGACTAAGTACGCGTTTTTATCTCGGGATGGCTTGTACGAGTTTAACGTGTTGCCGTTTGGTCTTTGCAACTCCCCTACCACCTTCAAGCGTCTGATGGACAACCTACTTCGAAGCTTCAAATGACAGACGTGTGTTTGGTACCTATACGACGTCGGGGTTCAAAAAAAAACTTTGATTCCCATCTTCTGCGTCTCGCAAGTGTCTTGGAATGCTTCACTCATGCTGCGCTCCAACTAAATTTGCTAAATTGCAATTTCGCCACCCGGAAGTTCACCCTCTTAGGGCACGTTTTCAGCAAGGATGGTTTTCTACCTGACACTACGATACTCCTTGCCGTGACCCAGTTTCCTAAACCCTCAATGCTAAAAAACTCCGAAGCTTTATCGGCTTAGGCTCATACTATCGTCGATTCGTCCGTAATTTTGCATCCATAATGACCCCTTTAGGACGGCTACTTTCTGACAGTGAATGAATTTCGACGTGGTCTTCCGCTTGCAATGACGCATTTACGAAACTATGTCATTTGCTGACGTCTCCCTCAAATTTCTGTCACTTTGATCCAGATGCCCCTACTGAAATCCGCACCGACACTAGTGGAGCCAGCATTGTCGCTATTCATGCTTAACGCAAGTCTGGCTGTGGCAATTACATCGTTTTTTATTCCAGTCGCACTCTAACTAGGGCTGAAGAGAATTATTAGGTCACATAAAAGGAATGTATTGCCATCGTTTGGGAAATCACAATATTTACACCTTACGTCTATTGCCGTCCATTTGACCTAGTGACTGATTACCACGCCGCCCTCTGCTGATTATCGTCACTAAAAGAACCGTCTGGCTCGTTCGGTAATGCGTCTCCAAGACTATGATATCCGTTTCGTCTACAGGTCGGGCTGCACACACTGACATGCCGACGCTCTTTCCCGCTCTCCACTTTCCCATGAGCATGGAAGTGCGTCTGTTTCCAGTCTCGATACTGCGAAACTTTCATTCACTGACATGTCCTCCCAGCAGCGCCAAGACGCTTGGATAGTATCTATGATAGAGGTACTGTTTCAGCCGCCCCAAGATACCGCCAATCGTTCACTACGGCGTACAGCTCGACATTTTGCCACCGCGATGGACTCCTGTACAGACACAACTACCTTTACGACGGCTGCAAGTGGTTGCTTGTGATTCTTCGCCACCTACGTACCGTTATTTGCGACTACTTTTACGCGGATCCTCAATGCAGCCAGGCCGGTATGATCAAAACGTATGTGCACCTCCGGCTGTGGTACTATTGGCGCGGAAGGTACCGATTTGTCCGACAGTACATGTATTCTTGTTCCGAATTTAAACGCCAAAAAGGCCGCCGAACAAAGCCAATGAACAACTGCAGCTGTTGCCTTGCCTATCCCGACATTTTGATTGCATCGAAATCGACTTGTACGGTCCCCTTCCCTGCACTCTTGACGGCCCGGAACGGCCGGGTCGTGGTCGCTATCGATCATTTGACACGCTATGCTGAAACTGCTGCGCTGCCAGAGGCCACATCACGTAAAGTTGGCTTGTTCATTCTTCACAATCTTTTTATTCGCCATGGCGCACCTCGTGAGCTACTCAGAGACGGCGGACGTACGTTTCTTTCTGAAGCCGTACAAGCCATTCTTTGTGAATGCAACATTGTGCATCGGACAACCAGTACGTACCATCCGCAAACAAATGGAATGACCGAACGGTTTAACCGCACAGTGGGCGACATGCTGTTTATGTTCGTGCCTGCTTACCACAACAACTGCACCTCATACTGTCCTTTGTTACGCTTATACTAGCGCCACGCCGTCTACGACAACATTCTCTCCCTTCTTACTCCTCTACGGGCGTTAACCTTCCTCATTCGTGGACACCATTTTCTTGTACCATCCGAACGCTTCAGAATCCACAACTTTATACGAAGTCGCCCCCTCTGTGGTAGATTGCGCTGAACTCGCACGTTCCTTAACCACACGAGATCAAGCGTACCAGAAGTACCGTCACAATGAAAACCTGCCTCCCCAGTCATATTCGCCTGGCACGTCAATATGGCTTCGCGGTGACTCGTCTGTTCCTGGTCTTTCCACCTAGCTACTGCCCAAGTACGAAGGCCCCTACCAAGTCCTACCTCATTCCTTACCGGTTGTCTATAACGTTGAGCCAGTTCAACCATCGACAGACCTACGCCGTCCCGGCCACGAGACTGTTCATGTCGGTCGATTGAAACTGCACTAAGGCCCGACCGTCCTATTCGTTCCATAGGTTGCCGGGATGGCTCCTTTTCTGGGTAAAAGAAGCGAAAGAAAAGTGTTGTTGCTGCTCGCACTTGCTCCGCTTGGCAGCTGGTCGGCATTACCTCTGCGTTTTTCCCAATAAACGTGTCTTCGGCTAACTGCTGAATGCGCAGTAACACTCCACAATTCCTTGCTGATCAAACGCCAGCAGTCTTTCATAATGTAATAGTGTTCTTTGTTGAACACTGGCACCTCACTGAACGCACCTCTAAGCTAACATAATTTTTAGTCGAAACCAACATGGGTTTAGAAAAAAAGGTTATGTGACCCTCAACTAGCGGAAATGACGAATGATCTGTTCACGCTCACGTATAAGTACCTTGACATTGACTGCATATTCATTATATACTTCTAAGGCTTTTGATTCTGCTCCACTTGTCACCTGAAATTTGAACTATCATTAAATTTAGAATATTTGACATTGTCCTAGATCAGAAACTTTCTTTCATTCCGTAAACAGTACACCTTTGCAAACTTATCTTCATCTCCTCTAAGCGCAGTAACTTCCGGCGTGCCGCAAGGTAGTGTTCCGGGTCTATGGTTGTTTATAATCTACATCAATGACCTACCATTGCATATCTATTCTTACGTATGACTTTTCGCAGATGATAGTACCATGTACCGTAAGATAACTTCAACATTAGATCACCTGGCTCTTCAGGAAGATCTAGATCTCATACCTAACTGGTGCTCTGACTGGAAAATGTCACTAAATACTTCCAAATGCAACCTCAGACATTTACCCACAAGAAATACTTTTCTCTTTTAAGTATACTGCTAACAACTGTCATGTGAAGCGAACATCATCTTATAGATACCTTGGCATGCATCATTTACCTTCACTATCATGGGCAACGCATGTAGAGCGAATTTCAGCGCAAGCATCCTTTCCGCGCTTTTGGTTACCTCAAACGCAACCTTAAAGACGCTCCAACGTCGACCAAATGACTTGCATATATAACATTCGTCGGTCCTAAACCCTCATTCGCGTCATCAGTTTGGTCACCTCATCAGGCCTAAGTAATGCCCTCAAACGTGTTCAAAAGCGCGCCGCGTGCTTTATTGCTAAAGATTACAGCCGACATTACAGTAGAACTCACAATAAATCATCTTTATCATTGCCTCTCTAGATTCTCGCAGAAAGATCGCTTTAATCTGCCTGTTTCACAAAATGCCATCGAGTAAACGCGAAGCCGCCCTCCCTCTTACCCAGCCAACACGTACTTCTTGCTGTTTGCACATTAGCCGTTCTTTCAAACGCACTGTCAGTCGCACTAACGCATTCAGTGCATCAGCATTACAAGTAACTCCTGAAATAAAGAATGGTCTTCCCGATAATGTTGTCATCATTTATAATCCCGTATTTTTTCGTCCCGAAGTACTATTTTTTCATCCCCAGCGACTTCAAATTTTCACTAAACCATGTATAGTATTTTCGCTAGATATTGTATAGGTTGTTATAGTTATGTGATGTATACGCTTACAAATGAGTATTTCTCCATTTTGTTCATTAGTTGCATGCCATGTCTGCTCTCGATAACAATTATGTAACGTTACTTTTACGTTATGTTCTCTAACGAGTATAATCGTGTTTTGATGTATCAACTAGTGTAATTGTGCACTGTGTATCCCCCCTCACACAATACTTCTGATGAATCCTGCGGGGGTTTTGTGAACAAATGAAAGAAGAGATTGCATATAAATAACTTTATGCATGTAGAGACGTATCTTCTACAGATCTTTGCGCCATTTTCGTGCAGAACTGCGAAGGCGTTGCACCAAAATGCGGACGTTCCACCAAAATTCCGAAAGCAAGGAGTTGCACAAAAACATTTATTTGCATACTCATAAGCCAGCAAACTGTCGAGAGTGAGGCATGCGCTTCTTTTCTCTTGTATACACGTACGAGCGAGCGGACGGGTGAGTGAGGTGCAGGAAAAGAGAGAGCCAATGGCGAAAAAAGGAGCAATGAAGCACTGCATTTACCCTCTCCTACACTGCCTTCATACAGGCGGAAGCTCCGCCGAGGATGTTTAATGGATGAATGGATGTATACGGCTGTGCAATTTAGATCGGGTGGCGGCTCACGCCACCAAGACATAAAGTTAGGTAATATCACTATGTGTTGAAGGATTTATTTTCTTTCGCGGCTCGGTGGTAGTCACCAATCAGTTAGCCTCCTCCTGGTTATTTCTACCCGTTTAAAGTCTATTTTGCCTTCACTGTCTCTAAACCCCAATGCTTCGAAAAATTCTCCGCCATTATGGCTTATAGGGTAAAACGTTTACAAAGAATTTTCAAATGTTCAGCTGGTTCTTCCTCCTCTCCACATGAACTACATAACATGTCAGTGCCTTCGTATTTGGCTCGGTACATCTTTGTCTGTAAAACTCCCGTTCTGACTTCGAACAGGAGAAAACTACTTCAAAAATATCGTAGATCTTTTCTTTTGCAATTTATTGCTTAAAAGTTCGATAGGTCTCCTGTGATAATTTCGTAAGCATTTCAATCTTTTACATGTCCTTCTCTGTTTTTTGCATCGTATTCTTAACCAACGTTTCTTTTTTGGCTTTGTATGCTGCTGTTGTTTAAATACTTGCTTGGCAATTTTTGAGTTCGTTTCCTTCATTTATTATCAACTGGAACGAGCGAGTTCCCGCATAAAAACTTAATATTGGAGAAACGTTAGCCGCAACAAGCTGCTTCATGCAGAAACCCGGCAAGCATGAGCCACACGTACGTCAACGTGTTCTTTCACACTGGCACAGAGCTGGCACCACTATGATCCGGTACGATCACTTCCGCGCAGAAGAGACCCAACCTGGCGATCTAAAGAAATCACACGACAGGGGGAGGGGGTCATAGCAAGGTTTAAGGCGTGATACGTGAACTGTTTCTTGCCCACGGCAGCGTTGATCCGCAGGTGGATCAATGGGCTCAACTTCATAGTTGACGGGAGATGTTTGTCACACCTCACGGTAGGGGCCATGGTATTTCGACGAAAGCTTTTGGGAAATACCGGGTGGGGTACACAGGACCCAGAGCCAAACCAACATTTCTGTATTATAGTGGGCACTAGACGCAGAGGCATCGTGATCAGTTTTCTTACGCCTTTGGTCATGCACGGTAAACGATCGAGCGAGTCGACTACACTCTTCGGCATAAGCAGCTGCTTCAAAACAGGCGTCACTTCAGAAACATCAGGTTTGTAAGGAAGAATGTTGACCATGGAGCATGATGGCTCACGTCCATGCAGGAGGAAGAAAGGAAAGAAGCCAGTGGTTGTTTTTGGCGCAGAGTTGTACGCGTACGTGAAATAGGGAGCACTTGGTCCCAATTAGTGTAGTCGTCAGATGCGTACATGGCAAGTATACCTCGAACGGTACAATTATAGCGTTATGTCATGCTATTAGTTTGAGGATGGTATGCCGAGGTTTCCCGATGGACAGCGTGACGTTCCTTGAGCAGCACGTCGACGACGTTCGAGAGAAACACGCGTCCACAGTCACTCAGTATTTCCTGAGGTGCGCCCTTTCGAGTAATGAGATGGTGAAGAAGAAAGGACGCAACGTCTTTTGCAGTGGTAGCAGGCAGTGTAGATGTTTCAGCGTAGCGTGTGAAATGATCAACGGCAACGATAATCTACCAGTTGCCTCGAAGAGTGTTGGGTAGAGGACCATAAATATCAATTCCTACGAAGTGGAATGGTCTCGCTGGACAGGATAAGGGTTGCAAAGGGCCACAAATGCTGTGAGAAGGTGTCTTGCGGCGTTGGCACGTGGCACATGAACGAACAAACTGAAGAACGTACCGATACATGCCGCGCCAGACGTATGTTAAACAATGGCGCGAGTAAGTCTTGAATACTGCAGAGTGGCCACACTGGGGGTCATCGTGAAAGCCAGCGCAGATGTCGGAGCAAAAATGGCGGGGGATGACAAGGGGCCACCTGCGGCCATCGGTTAGGTAATTGCAGCTATACAACAAGCCTCCAGGTAAGCAAAGTGTCTTGCTTGACGAGAGAGGGAGCCTGAAGCCGATTCTGACGAACTGTGAGAGAGAAAGTCGAGCAGAGAATCGATCCAGGGATCCTTGCACTGCTCGGTTGGTATGTCGGTGATGCTCAACGACGACAAATCACAGAGGGCAGTTGGTAAGCAGGCGACGTCAGGAGGCAGTGGAGAACGGGATAGGACATTGGCGTCTAAATATCTGCGTCCTGAGTGATAAACAACATGGATGTCGTATTCATGAAGGCGTAAAGCCCAATGAGCGAGGCGGCCAGAAAGGTCTTTCATGGACGCTAACCAGCATAAGGCATGGTGATCTGTGACATCAAACTGGCGTCTGTAAAGGTAAGTGCGACATTTTCCTATAGCTGAAATGATAGCCAAGAACTCCTTTGCCATGACGTAATAGTTCGACTTTGCCTTGGTTAGGGTACGGCTGGCATAGGGGACAACGTACTTGTCGCAACCATCCTTCCGTTGAGCGAGAATCGCACCAAGGCCGGCACCTCTGGCATCCGTGTGAACTTCAGTAGGTGCATTGGGATCAAAGTGCCGGAGAACTAGCGGAGACGTGAGTAGTTGGCGCAACGTCGTGAATGCGTCATAACAATGAAAACTCAAGCCCGAGAGGTCCGCGGTACTGGAAAGAAGTTGAGTCAGGGGGGTGAATATAGAAGCAAAATTGCGGATGAAACGCCAAAACTACAAGCACTTGCCTACGAAGCCACGGAGCTCCTTTAAGGTAGTAGGCTTTGGGTACTCGGCAACTGCCCACGGTTTGGTAGGGTCTCGCGATATTCCTTCTTTCGAGATGACGTGGCCAAGAAATGTGAGTTTACGGGCGCCAAAATGGCATTTCTGAAATTCAGTTGCAGCCCGGCTCCCATGAGACACTGGAGAACTTGTTCCAAATGGGAAAGATGAGTTTCGAAATTGGCAGAGAATACAACTATGTCATCTAAAAATCAAAGACAAATGTGCCATTTGAGTCTCCTGAGAACACTGTTCATCATCCTTTTAAAAGTCGCCCGCGCATCGCAAAGACCGAAGGGCTATACATTAAATTCATATAAGCCGTCAGGGGTCACAAACGCCATTTTCAGGCGGTCTGGTTTGGCCATTGGCACTTTAATATCCGGAGCGCAGAACCAGTGAAGAGAAAAACACCGCACTTTAAAGGCTTTCGAGGGTGTCATCAATGCGTGCAGGGGATAAACATTCTCGCGTGTGATCTTGTTTAGTCACCGATAATCCACGCGAAACCTAATGAAGCCATACTTTTTTCCGCACGAGGACCACTGGCGAAGCCTAAGGACTGTGTGAATGTTGAATAACACCACGCTGTAGCATCTCATCGACGTGTTGAGTGATGACGTCATTCTCAGCCTGTGAGACGCAGTAGGGGTCCTGACGAAGCGGATTAGGATGACCACTGCTGATATGGCGAGAAACAACTGACGTGCGTCTCAAGGGATGATGTCTATGATCGACGGAGGCATGGAAATTGTCAAAAAGTTGAATGAGCTGATTGCGCTAATCTTGCGGAAGCCAGGTGTCCACGCTGCGCAACAGAAAGTCTTCGTAAGGTTGTGAGGGTGTGGTGGCAGCCATGAGAGCATCCACAGACATCGGCGTTGTATCGGAAGGGGACGCGAAAGGAAAGATTCAATCATAAGCATCAAGACGCCGGATACATTCACATGCAATTAGAAGGCGGGACAAGGGAACGGATTGCACACGTACACGAACAGGACAACAAGGTTACGGCGACGAGCGCATTCTTGCGAAAATATAAACAGGGCAGTTGAATCAGGGACAGAGTTGCCCAAAGTAGACACCACGGTGACCGAAAAATCAGAGGTGACGACGGCAGCGGTGACGATCGCCTTTTTGGGTGAGCAAGGGGCATGTATGAATGTCGGGCTGAACGGAAACAAAACGAGTTGCGCACGAGCGCAGTCGACAACCACACGATCAGCGGAAAGAAAGTTCTATCCCAAGATGATTTCATGAGACGCATGCGGAAGGACGACAAGTTCAACGATGTAAAGCACTCCTTGAATCGCAACACGAGCAGTACATGTGGCAGAATGCTGGACGTGCTGCAAACTCGCTGTGTGTAAGGAAATGCCAACCAGTGGAGTCGCCACTTTGTTCAGTTTGCAGCATGACACTTCATTGATTACATACATAGCGGCACCTGTGTTGACAAGAGCAGCTGTGGCAAAACCATCCACAAACACAGCAATCTCGTTAGGGGGCGAAATATGAGGCCTTGGAAATTGCGTCGGTGGCGCAGGTCTTGCCTCAGGAACTGCGACTGTTAGTTTTCCTCCTGGCCGGGGTTGAAACGGCGAAGCATGAGAGAAGGATACCGAAGATGGGGCGGTGGAGATAGAGGTGGACTGAAGTCTGGTCAACGTTAGCCGGGGTCAGGTGCATCAGGAGTAACATGTGATTCTGATTGCCGAAGAATGTTGCCGGAATGCTCAGCATCATTAAAATAGAATCTACGGTGAAGACAATAGCGCGCGACATGCCTTGTCTACTGTTGTAACAGACAGGCCGGTTATCTGGAGTACGCCAAGAGTTTACAGGTGCTCGAGCTGGCGAGAAGGGTCGATTTACCGGATAAACTGAAACTGTAGACCTACACTAGCTGGTGGCTGGACTGTAAGAAGGAAGCGGTGGTGGGGCAAGAGGTCGGCGGACAGCTTCTGCATAAGTCAGCGGTGCAGTAACTGACATCGGGGATGTGAGGGAAGGGACAGCCTCGGCAACTTGTGTCTTATTAGGACTGCGAGGTGAGTGGTCTAGTGCAGCGGGGGTCTCGTTGATGGTGGCAACAAGAGAGAGCTGCCAAGCAACTTCCTCCCGGATGTGCTGTTGATTTTGAGGCAGCATTACAGCGTAGTCGTGGCCACTTCTCTTGCACTCCAAAGCGGAAATGTCTGCTATTTGCTTATTAGCACGACGTGTAAAAATTCGCTGCTTGCGCAGCTCATGAAAAGCTAGACAGAGCTGAATCACGGCCGTGACGGTCTGTGGGTCTTTGGCCACAAAAATAAGAAAAGCGTCATCATCAATGCCTTTCAATAAATGCTTTATTTTTTAAGCCTCTTTCATCCTCGCATACTCTCCACAGAGGCCGATCACATCCTCAATGTAGCTCGCGAAGCTCTCATCATTTCGCTGAAATCATCCCCACAGCCAAGTTCAGCGTGATGCTTGCGCATAGCTGGACAACTGAAAAAAGAGGTTGCGGTCTCTTTGAAAACCGGCAAGGTGGGGATGGCGGCTTCTTGGTTGGTGAAGCATAGATTGGCCAAATCTGTCAAGTAGAATACGACGTGATTCAGCTTCGCAGGGTCATCCCACTTGTTAATTGCGATGTCACGCTCTTACTCTGCAAGCCAGTCCTCGACATGGAGATCTTCAATGCCGATGTAGACTGGTGGGTCACGCAGACGAATTACACCAGGGAACAAGACAGGCGGCGGCGTCGAAGAGGCTTGTGGGGGATCGACGCACTCGGTCATCACAGAATCAGATAGTAGCTTATGGCTGCGGAGCTCCAGGACGTTACGCAGCACGTTTTCACCAAATGCAACGAGCGAGTTCCCGTATAAAAACTTAAGATTGAAGACGCGTTAGCCGCAACAAGCTGGCTTGCTTGCTTGTTCCTTTCTTTTGTGGCTCTCACCAACTAAGGGGGATTGGCAAAGAAGCCCGTGGTTAATGCAAGTCAATACCTTCAGGTTATCTAGACTTGGGGAATATGATTACTATGTTTTCACTGTGAAATAATTTGGCGCAATGTAAGACAAAAGAAAAAAGGGGGACGAGAGAAATAATAGAATTTGTTGAATATATGAGGTGTAATCGTTATATGAAATTCTTCTGAAAGTTTCATCATTGCAGTGTATCAGCTAAATATTAAGTGGTAGTGTGGCTAGTGAAACTCGAGAGCTCATCACTGACTCAGCAAGGTAATCTTCTTCTGTTATATAAAAATTCGCAGAGAGCCCCGCAGATGTTCCTGTCACTGTGTCCCAAAGAAGCGGCTCCTAAAAACAAAATATTGGGAGAATTAAGTGATATTCCTAGTTTTTTGAATAAAAATTGTTTCTTTGATTTTGAAACGGTAACATATGATAAGAAAATGGTCGATATGATCAGGTTCATTACAGCTTGAGCACATAGGCGATGGCGCCAGACCAGACCTGTTTAGGTAGAAATTAAGATGTGGTACACGGCAACGTAAGTTTGTTATCAAGACTTCCGATTTACGTGTGAGACACCAGTTATTATTTCTTGTGAAGTGCAGGTGCGAGAAATCTAGATTTGGTATCGTGATTTTTGATGTGTCTTCAAGAAGGGAAAGTTTTCTAAACCTCACTGCTGTTACATAAGCTGTAGGAGGCATGATTGGCACAATGGGAAGATCAAGAGGTGTTCGCGCAAGTGTGTCAGCCATCTCATTTATAAATATACTACGATGGCCTTGCACCCATATCATTCGCACTAGACGAATATTTGCTGGGATAAATGATTTAAAAGTTCCTAGTACTGCTGATTCTAACGACGATGATAAAAATGAACACATGGAATACGAGTCAGTCGCTATCACATCTGTCAAATGAGTAGCAGGAAGTTTACGAATAGCTGGTATAACGGCGATTAACTCCGCTTTAAATATGGGTGTATAATCTGGGAGGCGTAATGAAAATGACCAGAATAATGACAGAGAAAAAATACCCACACCTGTCTTCTCGCCACTCATAGATGCATCGGTTGCAATTACTATATTAGTACCTAATTGAGACAGGTGCTGTTCTACTAAATCATTCAAATATTTAGAAGGCAAGTGTTAAGCGTTCACGAGGAAGATATCATGAAATTCTATTTGCACTTGGCCGATTGGTTTGACAGGTGGTGTGATCTCGAATCTATTAACATTTAAAGCATCTAGAAGTGTTTGAACGAATAGCACTTGGGGTTTATAGACACGGGACCAATGCTCATTGAAAATGATACCAGGCTCGGCAATGTATACAAACTGTCGCTTTCCTAAAGTGGATTCAGAAAATTTTAACTAGGCTTTACCCTACTGAAAATTCCCACATGTACAGGACCTGCACATACGATGTTATTGGATACGGGGCATACAGGTGTCACGGGTCATGCGGGTGGTACGGGTCATGCGGGTGGTACGGGTCATGCGGGTGGTACGGGCCATACGGGTGGTGCGGGTCATACAGGTGGTAAGGCTCATAAAGGTGGTATAAGTGTAACGAATGTATGGGTATTACAGGTTATGCAGGTGATGTGGATTGGATTAGCTATTTGGGTCAAAATTAACATGCAGTAAAAGAATGTATTAAGAAAGGCATGCTAGTTCATGAAGCACACAGTAAAATAAACAATGTAATGTAGGTATGCTGCAATGATATCAAATAAACACGATCAGGCTAGAGTAATGTTTTGACGACTCATCTATTTAGGTCGTTCAACATTTCGGCAATGAATCTGTTCATTTTTCTTAACCTATCTATAGGTGCCGCTTCACTTGGTGTCCCAGCAATGTACTTGCTGAAGGCATCTGTAAAAATGAGCAGGAATATGTAGCAATTAGGGACTTACTGGTTCATATAAATGATAAATTTTATTGTCCCTAAATTCAGCAAAATATACTAAGCATGAAACACTTACTTCCGACTGCCTCCAATTTCTTAGGCGTGAGTGCCCTTCTGGGTGGTGCCTGGTTTTCTGAGCGCACATAGCGCCGACAAGGGGCTCCTGTGATGCTCCTGTTGTGGAGGGCACTCACACCCCACAGAAGCTTGGTCGCCTCCTTACAGAACAAGCTGTCTCTCGGACGCGAAAGCAGCCATGCCCATTTTTCCTGCTCCAGGAATATGCCGTTTCCTAGGTGAATCTGCGCGAAAAAATGTGGAATCATAATAAAAGACTCAAGAGATATCTTGTTTTTGAAAATGTTATTTGCGCTCTTTGGTCGTGCGAGTATAGTTTTGCTGGTATGTATTCAAATAGTTCTGATGAATCTTACAATTCACTTCTGCAACTGCATGCCATCTTGTATAATACTGGCATACTAAATGTTATCCAAATATTCTTTTTCTAAAGCAAGTACAGTTCACAGAATGTATGTAAGTCTACAGGTGCATATAGTGCTCATTAATGGCAATACTACACCAGCCTTCACAAGGAGAATCATTAATTTTTAGATACTAAAAGACTGGGCAAAAAGTGGGGTGGCATAGTAAGTTAGAAAAACAACACAATCCCTATTTAGAAATTTTACATTAATGTGGCTCCAGTGAAACAAAAAAGCATTCGTTTCAATGATCAATGAAAAGCAAATCACATACATCATTGCTGTCTTTAAGTCTCACCTGAACAGTTTGTGAGAAGCTGTAAGACATTTCAAGAAAAAAGCATATTTACAATTTTGAGTGCTCTAAATATGTGTGAAAGTTAAATTAATAACTATGTAACATATCTTACAGTTGTGTTACAGTTGTTAGTAATGTTGAGTCCATAATATTCTACTAAAGACCACCAGACACCCTAAAAGGCACTTAGAGCTGGCACTGACAAAAAGTGCTCTGGCACATTGCAGATAAAAATTTCTTTTGTCAACTCCAATAATGAGGAACTCAGGAATCAAAAAGACAGAGCCTCAATTCATTCCCCTTTTTTCTAACATTAAGACTTGTCACAAAAATATTTATGAAGCTTTTACTGAATGCCGTGACATTCCAAAAAGGGTAATGCAGAAGATTGCACTGGTCATTCGTGAAATAACCTCATAAATGTCTAAATTCACCAGTTCATAATTTACAAAATTATCCGTAGTAGATGAATAAACTAAGCATAAACATACAAAGAAGTGAAAGTGCAATGCAAGTTGCATAACTATGTATTCAACCCAGTAGTGAAAGTATTGCACTGAATAAACATAAATTCACAAAAAGTAGAGCTACTTCATCGTTTAACTGAATAAGGGCATGCACACAGAGACGGACACTAGAAGAAGAAAATGCACACAGCATAAGCAATGTTCAAGTGTCTGTATGTGCCCTTATTCCGTTAAAAGATGAACGAATACCAACTAGCCTAACTATCCAAGCTACTGTAAAGCTACTTACTTGATTGTCCACCTGGAAAAACAGCAGCAGTTCATCACTGGCACCCAAACCCTAAAAGGCAGAACAAAGGAAAAGTCGATCAGCTATAAAAAATATTAGGCACACATATGCCAGCATGGCTTCCAGGTATGAAAGTTAAACATCATTTCCAAAACTTTTTTTTTATTTTCAGACACAACATAACTATCAGCCCTCATTTGTGCTTTGTTCAGCCCAATAACAGCTGCTGAAACTTTTATCCCTATTGTTTTTCCAGCTTATGCTCCATAAAGTGTTAAAAGCCCAATCACTGAGCTGCACAACGAACTGATCAGTGTTCTACATTGTGTTATTAAAACAACCTAATTTTAATCCCACTTAAAACTAAGTTCATGGTTATGTTAAACTGTTCAAGCTTTAGCAGTGCATTTGGGGGGCTGTTAAGTCAGCCATTGGAGTCTACCCGGTTACTGCCTCCAATTAAGGGGTAGCAACAATAACTTTTCTGCACCATGTATCTACTTTGCCATTATTGAATAAGAGAGCCCTGCGGGTGTTTGTAAACACTGCCTTATTTCAGAGCACTGTGTCGATTAGAGAAGACTGGTAAGTCCCAGACTTCCACGTATTTTTTACTCTATTGTCATCATTTTTAAGCATGTAATAATGATAGCAACCAGAAGTTTATACTAATTTGTTCAGAGCCTTGTCTTCTATTGACCGAACCAAAGAATGGTTTATTTTATTTAAAAAATTGCATTTTTGCTCCTGTACATGATTTTGGACATTTTGCACACTTTCTTTTAGATCAAATGAAAGTTATTCTAAAGGATCAAGTTCAGTTCAGTACACCACCATGTGTTGCTTGAGTATGTGCACAAACAATCAGCATGACATCTTTTGCCATTTCAAAATTATCATACTGACATAATGAAAAATTCCATTTCGAGAAGATGGAGCTCTACTTACGCAATGAAAATTGCAGTTTTTTCTGTGCTGACATATTTTTTTTTACTGTGCCACCTTATCTATTTCACTGTGTCTGACTTCGGTAAATGCGTAAACATTACTAGTTGGACAGCTTTTTCTTTTCGCTAAAAAATGCTAAACTTCATGCTTTTCATCAATTTACAAAGCAAATAATAAGCTACAAATATACCATATATAAAAGGGCCATTTGCTTTCAGGTCGCTTTTTTCAGTTGATTAAAAAAAGATGCGCAGGATGAGGACAATACTATAATATCTCAAGCAAGCGCCCCCACCTAAGCGAGTTCCATCCTCTCTCTTTCAAGATATTTAAAACATGCATGAACAACTGAGCAAGCACTCCCCCCCCCCCCGCCTTCCTGCCATTTCTGCAGTTTCCTTCACTTTCTTTATTTAGAAGCGCAACAAAGTAGCAGAAGCATAGTGAATTCATGCATATTTATTAAAGTGTATCAGTTTCGTTGGAAGCACATGCGACTTTTTCACCTCAATCTTGATTTTTGATGCAAGACCGAGCAAGAACCCCCCCCCTCAAATTCTCGTCACCTTCACCATAGTGGAGCACTTGCTCAGGATTGCACAGTACACGAAAATTGTGGAAAAAGAATCTGCTTTCATATCTAGTAAACAATGAAAAAGTACTTTTTTCTAATTTTTGCTTGCCCTGCTTCCTTCATACACAAAATTAATAACAGAACCCTTACAAATACTATTTAGTTCCTGCACACCATTTAGCAATCGAATATGCTGCCCGCTGATATTGTGAACTCCTCTTCTGTCAAATTTATAAACAGAATTCAGAACTTATGTGAACACCTTGTATTAGAATTTGCATATTTCTTGCTCTTAATTGCTTTGTACATAAGTTCTATTTATTTTCCTCACACTTTTGTGTATTCAAGTTCAACCCATTCCTGCATGGGCCCGAGAAGGGGCCTGCAGTATTGTAAAATAAAATAAAAATAAGCTACTATGAAATTCACATAAACTTGATTCCCTGCACTGACAGACACACGTAGTTTCAACCCTGTTCAAGAAGCATGAAGTTGGCAGACTTGTCAATTTATCTGCCCATCGAAAACATCAATGCTATTGAAAGCTAAATTTCTTAACAGTACACACTTGCCTGATAGCTTCCTTTGGAAGCATGTGAAGCCCTGTCAAGGTGAGGCATCATTGGGAAGGACTGTGGTAGCGGCTCAAAAGTTGTGATACTGGTTGTGATGCAGCAATGGCTGAAGTGAAATATAGGCCGTGGTGGTGGTAGCAGCAGCTGCAGTGTTTCTGCCGAAGGTGCCTGACCTGGAGGATATGACTGAAACCTAGGGGGTGACAGATAATAGGTATTAAGAAATCATGAAAAAGAATGTTCACTACATTATAGAAATTTGCAACTTGAAGTGATGGACAGCTGAGCTTGTTGGTAGAGATTTATGTTGGACTTCTGTGAACATAATAAGCGAGAAGCGTAGCATGTAACGGGTGTGTCGTGGGTAGTCCTTACATTCACAACATAGCTCAGGGGCTAAAGAAAGTGATAAATAGATACAACATCAATGCATTATGGCCACCAATAGACTAGGTACTAGGCGAGATATAATGTCATGCTGAAAACAATGAGAGGGGACAAGAAGCTGGACTCACATTTGTTTTGTAAACACACCAAAAATTTTGTTGATTACCATACAGGGGTAAAGTAAAATGTTCCTTTTAGCTTCGGCCATACCTACTTAGGGCAGATGGGACTACAGGCTGGGACTACAGGCTCACCGAAAATTCTATCTTTAAATTTTCTAAGGTGTGTTGAAAGCACAGGCCGACCAAAAAAAAAATGTGAAGCTCACTAAATCACAAAATGTATTTGCACATATGGCTCATTCAGATTCTCATTTATGGCCCAATCCGAGTTTGAGTGACTCGGCTTGTGAGGGAGTTTGCCGACCTATGGCTGAGAGGGGTTCTGAAGTCTGCTATTCCTTTCCTCCAAAGCCTCTATTTGTTGCTCAATCCACTCGTTCCATTGTAAAAATTTTCTCTTTCTGGAGGAGGCTCAATCAAACAAGCTTCTAATTGCCAGAGCCATCCTACAGGGCTCTTTTTTTTCTTGAATTGCTGCCTTCTGCGACTTTTTTTTTTTGGAGGGGTGGGGTGGGGGGGGGGGTCATGGGAGTGTATATATAAACTTAAAATATTACCACTCAGTAGAGACGCTCTTAATGCCATAAAATCCAGAGTAAGCACTTATAACAGAGCAAGCACCTCCCTACTTTCTTCAAGAGGTGCTAAATAAGTAGCCTCTTCTCCTCTACCACCATCTTCACTGTTTCTATTTGCCGAGTGAATGCCAAATAAAGCAGTGTATGCATGGGCATTCAAGAAAGTGCTTAAGTAGACGCACAGATAAGCATTTTTTATTCTCAGTGATTCTTTCACTTCCACGTTAAATATTGACCGATGACTGAGCAAGGGCCTACTCTTCAAACCTTGTTGAATTATCATTCACTCTCCATGAGCACTTGCTGAGAATTTTTCGATTAACAAACATACTACGAAGTCTGTACTTTCAGTAACGCGTACCTCAAGACTATAGTTGCAGTAACTACCTTACTAAGTCAAATATTACTTCATGGTTGCCATGAATATTCACTTGAATATCATACTGTCTGCTGTGTTGCTGACCGCAACAGCTGCATGTGCTCCTTAATTTATAACTATGCAATAATTGTACATCACATTTGCAGACTGATGTTTATGCAGTGATTTAGCCACATGAATTTATGCAAATCATTACAAAATTAATTGCTTCATGAATGTAACAAACATACAGTCAGCATGAGTGTAACTTGAGAAGCTTTCTTTGGCATGTTGACACTCCTGAGATACATTTCAGCTCATAAAATACAATGCTTATATTTTTCAGTCAAAATGGCCCCCGAATAAAAAGCAATTAAAATTTCATGATGCAACGCATATGTGTTGTACAATTTCTTTAGTGTTCCTGTCCATCTTATGAGGTCACAGCTTTCAGTTCTTGACGCAAAGCACCCATGTAGGCATGCCTCGGATAAGTGTGAAGTTTGTGCTAGAATTCGATTTCAGGGTGCTGAGCAGTGCAGTGCAGCTGAAATTCATCGAATATTGAGCAATGTGTACAGCACTACTTTCAATACATGACAGCAAGGGACTGCAATAGTGTAGGAAATTAGAAGCATGATGCACAATATTTACAATGCAAACTGACTGGGAATGAAGCAAGTGTAAAACAATGATTTTGTTGACTGAACGGATCAGATAATTTGGGAAAATCATTGGGTCAGAATTTTTGGGCTGAGTAATTCATTTCCCAAAATATTGCAGTCAGCTCAATACAGCACAGATGGTATACCATGGTTGGACGCAGAGTGAGACTCTAGTGCTGCAAACTGCGTGCAGTCAGTTACTAAAATGCTGACTGGTCATGAAAACAAAACAATAAACGGGTGCCATTTTGACATTTCTCTGGCACTACCATGATGTACTCCAGAACTGAAGGTGCAATACTAACAGTGGAAGCATTCCAATGAGCACAAAGAAAGTCAAGTGAACCTTCTCCAAGAAGAAGTGCATTGCTGCTGTGTTCGGGGAGATAAATGGTGGTGTTTCCTTGATAAAATAGGTGAGGCATAAACCCACAAAGACTCGTGAGATTTGCCATCTGCATCGGCTCCTAGTTAAAGATATCCGTGGCACGTTTGCTGGCCACGCTTTTGGAGACGTAGACAGGGCTTTTCTTTCAACTGTGTTGAAATCTTGTCATTTACACAATCATAGTTGGCTATGCAGCTGTCGAAAATAGTGCCACACGGGGAAAAAACGTTCCGATTCCCTTGGAACAAAGATAGAAAATTGAAGTGGATTTTGTGGAGAGATATGGTGAGTGGTATAGCCTTTGGATGCCTAGCGTAAGGTGAGTAATATTTATCGACAATCCTGCATGGATGGTTTCGTTTGACACATTCGGTATTTATGTACAGGCGCTCCAAGAAAAGATCCATGGCAGGTTGACTACGTGCCATCAACATATTGGCACGTCGAAAGAGAATCTAAGGCGCCAAGACTGAAGTACAAAAGTCGTTTGGATGTGTAGTTTTCATCATCACAACCACAATCACTATCTACACAGCTACGACAAGCATACGGCATTTGCTTTAAAATGCACGGCCGCTATGCAAAGTGCAGCTGGCTCTGAGCTTGATACAGAAAATAGCAAGACAGAGCAGCCAACAGCCGCACGATATCATGCCAGGGGTGACACCGTGGAATCCATGGCACCAATTGCAGTGATGTATACACAATTAGTAGCGGTTAAGAAGGCGACGACTTCGCACCAGTTGGAAAAATTGATGTGTCAGTAATGCAATTAAGAATAAGCAAAGAGAGATGTCATAAGACACTGTCTTTTTTTTTCATGACAACATGGGGCCACAGAGGAAGCAGCGGGAAGTTCAGTCGCCCAACACCATACAGACTCAACTTAGCTATCTCTGATTGCCATATTTTTGCTAACATGAAATGCTGGCTAGGAGGCCTGTGCTTTCACCCAGTCCTGTTCTTCGCTCTGCTGCTTGATGCAGACTCGCTTACTGAACTTCTAGGCGGAGAGTAAAGGAAGTTGCAAGGCAGACAGTTCTGATGAAGCCCTTGATCAACATTTGTTGTGCTGAATACTAAATCATTGAGACTCTTACATTACTAAGGCAAAAGTGTGGTTGCTAACTATTAGTGCTGTTCTTTTTCTTTGTAACAATCATCCTAACAAAACTGACGTATTTACGTGTGGTGCCAGTATTGTTAATAATTATTTCTGTACCATTCTCCTTTCTTGTAATTTCACTGCAGCTTGGGCTATGCTAGGCTGCTGTATTGTGAATAAATAAATTAATGAGTCGGTGCTACACACTGACAAATGTCTGAATCAAAATGGCAAATATGTACAGATGTAGCTGGTATATGTACCTAAACGTTTCAAATGAAGCAGTCTTCATTTTCGCTCTGGTTACTACTTCACGACCGAACAGAACTTGAAAAAAAAAATGCAACATAGAATGAGTGACCCTTGCCTAGCCAATTAGCACAAATGTACTTGAATGAGCGACTATTGTATAGACGTGTGGCTTGTGAAAGCAACCAGGACATTAGAAGTTAGCATTTTGTATATGTTGTTAAAATCTGTTTTACTATTAAACCACATTTACCTTTCAAAGTTCTGACGTTCCTTTCACAGTCACTCTGGTAGAAAAGATTGTGTTGCACGGCGAGTCGTTTTTTTTTCTCCATCTGCACGAAGTCAGTAAAAATTGTTTAATCAGAGAACACATAAAGTTGGAGAGCAGGCTACTCTAAATAACCACACAGAAATGAAAACGTAGAATATTTGACTATTACATGCGAACAATAAATAAATGCAATGTAGTGCAGGTTTGCCATCAGGAATAGCGACGTCGACTTGTTCATATATTAATAACTCTACCGGTGTCACACCGGACATTTCCAGCCCCATCAGGGCCGACCCGAATGTGGTTTTGATCAACAGTGCCAGCTACAACTTATGTCACTGTGCAGCCGCACATAATACATTTTAATCCAGATCGGTCATGATTGTGATCGAAAGATCCCATGGGACACGAGCACGCAATATCAGGTGCAGCATGCCAACATACACAACACACGGATACAATGTGCCACATAAAAAAAATAAAACACACACGCACTCAAACATGTTTTCGTTGTGCCTTCCTTTGTTCGCCTAAACGCACGCCAGCGAAAACGTTATGGAAAATAAAATGACACTCACCTCAAAGAAGGTGGACATCCCTGTAATAGCAGCTCTTCTTGATGTCCTTACCCGGCTCACTTTGCCGATAAAGGCCTTTTTTGCCATATCGGCAACGCTCAGCGAAATGAAGCATTTCTCGAGGTTGTCCACAACGGCGCGGTAACAGTCTCCGCAAACGACGAACGTGACTTTTGGTGTACCCCGCATTTCAAATGACTCTTCACGGTTTTACTTAACCACATCTGTTTCACACCTGCCGCACAGTTCGAAGAGGCATAGAGGCTGCACACAGGAAACGTTTAAACCCGGTAGCACAAGACAAGCAACAAACCCCATCGCACAACTTGCAAGCGCCATATTGACGACGAATGACTCCGAAATGGGCTTGTCTTGGCCGCTTGTCGTTAACCGACTCTCCTGAAGTTACAATGAAAAAAAAAAAACTCGAAGCTGGCGAGAAAGAGAAAACTCGTTGACACAATTTCAAATTAATAAATTCACGTTTTTTCGCGCGCACAAAAAAGCATGCAGTAAGTTTGTTTGGTCTCAATAGTTTTTTTTTTTCACGCAACCAAAAACTTGTATTTTGGCTTCCGTAGTGCGGCTGTCAGGTAGTGTTGACTTATGGCTCGTAAACATCCGGTCGCGCAAAAATGCAAATGGCCGTTAAGCATTCTGCAATGATCCCGTTGATTCTCATCGACGCAGTAACAAACTGGACCTACCTACAACGGAGAGCATGTGAAAAAAAAAAGCTCTTTTGAACTTCACTAAGCTTCCCAGCAGATTATTGTTCAGCAGCACGCCGTGACGGCATACGTTAACTGGCGTACATAAGCATACATAATCGCCAAAAGAACGCGACCAGTACACCCAACTTCGAGGAGACCAACAGAAAAAAAAACATCAAAGATAAAATTCATTCGTGTTATTCTAGATTAACGACGAAAGCATAAAGCGCAGATCTGCGAGATGTTGACTATTTTTTGTTCAATACACAGGGTAATGGTGGAGATATTCTCGTCTGGGCCCCGTAATTAGTGTGTGGTGTTTAGAATTTTTTTCACGAGCCGTAAGTGTTACATAGATGAGTATTCAGCTGACGTTACTGTATCTGTAAGCATTAATATATTCTTTATCTTGTATATGCATATGCCGGAATTCAGTGTAAGTAATAGTGTAAAAACAGCTGAGCTGTGGAGAAGAATTATCTTTGGCTATGTTGTAAATTATGCGTAAAGCTCTGTTTTGAATAACGTGGAGCTTCGTTAAAGTGCTGCTAGTAGGAAGAACAATTAAAACGTGAGACAGCTTAACGCACGAGACTGGCCTGCACATCTGCACATCCCTCAGCAACTTTTATGGTAACCAAACACCTAGGGTTTTACATGGCTGGCACAATTTTTATGTTTCTAGAGCTGCAAGTCAGTGATTCCTGTCATAGCACATGCTTTACCCCGTGGCCAAAAAGTGATCCCTCTCGTATTAGCCACAACAATTTCTAGTGCACTTTTTCCAGTCACGCTCCATTTTTACTAACCAAAAATTCTACGAAGATTACGACATTACTTAACGCAAATTCTACGCGCAGCTTCTTGTTGAAGCAATGCTAACTGCATCCACATGCACTCCGCTGTTGTAGAAACATAACATTAATTCGCTACATGTTGCCACTAAAACTGCCAGTGCTCAAGCTTCACGCACACCACTATGTGCATTCAAAGAGCGGCGAACTACGCGGAACGCCTACAGCCACTTTACGACAATCGAAGCCTGCCGCACTGCATGCGCACAAACTTCACCCATAAGGAACGAAAGCGAGAGGTGGGGAGAGAGCCTTCGTGACTGAGGAAGAAAACGAGGCTGCAGTCGCTCTTGATGTCTACAGACTCCGCGCTTACTCTCTCGTCTTCGATCTATCGGTTACGCCTCCAACGCAGACAGCGAAGCCGCATGACCCAGGAGCACACGCCTTGAGATCAGCTCTCACACACAACTGTATTATCGGTGCCATAAGTGCATGGTCATCGGCAGGATTCTCTCTTGAGGGGGGCAAATGGCTGTTGTAGGGCGAAAGCAATGCCGTAGCTTGGGTCGGTGCAAGTGCTAGTGAGGCTTGCGGGGGACAACTACCCCATTTTTTTCCTCTTACTTACGCCCATGCATAAGTGTGCAAAACAAAATGAGTAATAGATACTGACAATCTTGTTAATAATAAGTTAAACAAGAAACAACCCAGTATGCTTCTTTATGTGACTCCTAGCTGGCGTACGGTCCAGTGTTTCTCATGAGTGCTAATCAATATTAACATGCTGATGTCGAAGCGATGCACAAGAATTCACAAGTTATCAGACTCGAATGCCATCATAATACGGAAATACAAGCTTAACAGAAAGTATTTCTTGGTTTTGTTTTATAAGTGTAAGACTTCCTTAAAGTAAATAAAGAGGGCTAACACTAGACACTTCTCTTCAATTCTTTGAAGAATGAATTCTCTCTGCAGTTACACTACACCAATGTTTATTTTAAACCATGCTTGCATGGCACTGCAAGATTACTTTCCTCAAATAAATGAAAGAGATGTCTTCAAATGACATTTTCTAGGCCTTTAAAGAAAACTCAAAACGGGCAAGCAGAAAATGCACAAGTTTGTGTCACACAATTACTCAGATAACACATTTCAAACAATGAACATTCATGCACCACATCATTCGAATTGAACAGCCAATGGTCACAATACTCTTGACTTGCAAACAAGAGGGGCTCAAGTTGTTGTTTTGAGCTTCCATGCACTGCTTTAAATGGTTTATCAGTGTGTTTGCTGGCACAAGCTTTCTTCTTCCTGATACTTGGCTGGGCTATCTCAGAGAAGGCGCACAATAGCATATAATTCTCCAAGCTTTGTTTTGTGCACTTCCATCTGAACCATTGAAAACGGCTTGTTGCACCCTTTCGTGTACAGCATCATCCCCGTTGGATAGCTATTTGTAACGATACACATGTCACAGCGCATGAGCATCTTGTGCACAAAGCAAAGCGTGGAGCATTACTTACTATTGTGCACCTTCTCTGTGATAGCACAGCCACGTATCAGGAACAAGAAAGTTTGTGCCACTAAACACTCTTGTCAACTATTTTAAGCAATGAGTGGAAGCTCAAAACAACAACTTGAGCCTTTCTTGTTTGCAAGACGTAACTACCGTGACCATTAGCTGTTCAGTTCGAATGATGCGGTACATGAATCCGTACAACAAGCTGTTTTCAAGGGTTCAGAAAGAAGCACACAAAACAAAGTGTGGAAAATTATTTCCTCTTGTCCACCTTCTCAGTGATAAACACAGCCAAGTATCACAGACAAGAGTACTTGTGCCACAATAACATTCTCATCAACCATTTAAAGCAATACATGGAAACTCAAAATGAAAAATTGAGCCCCTTTTGTTTGCAAGACATGAGTACCGTTGCAAATAGCTGTCCAATCGGCATGATGCTGTACAAGCAAGCATACAACAAGCCGTTTTGAAAGGTTCAGATAGAAGCGCACAAAACAAAGCGTGGAGAATTATTTCCTCTTGTCCACCTTCTCAGTGATAAACACAGCCAAGTATCACAGACAAGAGTACTTGTGCCACAATAACATTCTCATCAACCATTTAAAGCAATACGTGGAAACTCAAAATGAAAAATTGAGCCCCTTTTGTTTGCAAGATATGAGTACCGTTGCAAATAGCTGTCCAATCGGCATGATGCTGTACAAGCAAGCATACAACAAGCCGTTTTGAAAGGTTCAGATAGAAGCGCACAAAACAAAGCGTGGAGAATTATTTCCTCTTGTCCACCTTCTGAGTGATAAACACTGCCAAGTATCACAGACAAGCATTCTTGTGCCACAAAAACACTCTCATGAACCATTTCAAGCAATACCTGGAAGCTCAAAATGAAAAACTGAGTCCCTTTTGTTTGAAAGACATGAGTACCATTGCAAAAAGCTGTCCAATCAGCATGATGCTGTATATGCAAGCATACAACAAGCCGTTTTGAAAGGTTCAGATAGAAGCGCACAAAACAAAGCCTGGAAAAATATTTCCTCTTGTCCATCTTCTGAGTGATAAACACTGCCAAGTATCACAGACAAGAATTCTTGTGCCACAATAACATCCTCATCAACCATTTAAAGCAATACGTGGAAGCTCAAAATGAAAAATTGAGCCCTTTTTGTTTGCAAGACATGAGCACCGTTGCAAATAGCTGTCCAATCAGCATGATGCTGTACATGCAAGCATACAACAAGCCGTTTTAAAAGGTTCAGATAGAAGCGCACAAAACAAAGCGTGAAGAATTATTTCCTCTTGTCCACCTTCTGAGTGATAAACACTGCCAAGTACCACAGACAAGAATTCTTGTGCCACAATAACATTCTCATCAACCATTTAAAGCAATACATGGAAACTCAAAATGAAAAATTGAGCCCCTTTTGTTTGCAAGACATGAGTACCGTTACAAATAGCTGTCCAATCAGCATGATGCTTCACATGCAAGCATACAACAAGCCGTTTTGAAAGGTTCAGATGGAAGCGCACAAAAGAAAGCGTGGAGAATTTTTTCCTCTTGTCCACCTTCTGAGTGATAAACACTGCCAAGTATCACAGACAAGAATTCTTGTGCCACAATAACATTCTGATCAACCATTTAAAGCAATACGTGGAAACTGAAATTGAAAAATTGAGCCCCTTTTGTTTGCAAGACATGAGTACCGTTGCAAATAGCTGTCCAATCAGCATGATGCTGCACATGCAAGCATACAACAAGCCGTTTCGAAAGGTTCAGATGGAAGCGCACAAAAGAAAGCGTGGAGAATTTTTTCCTCTTGTCCACCTTCTGAGTGATAAACACTGCCAAGTATCACAGACAAGAATTCTTGTGCCACAATAACATTCTGATCAACCATTTAAAGCAATACGGGGAAACTGAAATTGAAAAATTGAGCCCCTTTTGTTTGCAAGACATGAGTACCGTTGCAAATAGCTGTCCAATCAGCATGATGCTGCACATGCAAGCATACAACAAGCCGTTTTGAAAGGTTCAGATGGAAGCGCACAAAACAAAGTGTGGAGAATTATTTCCTCTTGTCCACCTTCTGAGTGATAAACACAGCCAAGTATCACAGACAAGCATTCTTGTGCCCCCGAAACACTCTCATGAACCATTTCAAGCAATACCTTGAAGCTCAAAATGAAAAATTGAGTCCTTTTTGTTTGCAAGACATGAGTACAATTGCGAATAGCTGTCCTATGGGCATGATGCTGTACATGCAAGCAAATAACAAGAAGTTTTGAAAGGTTCGGATGGAAGCACACAAAAGAAAGCGTGGAGAATTATTTCCTCTTGTCCACCTTCTGAGTGATAAACACAGTCAAGTATCACAGACAAGCAATCTTGGGCCACAAAAAACACTCTCATGAACCATTTCAAGCAATACCTGGAAACTCAAAATGAAAAATTTAGCCCCTTTTGTTTGCAAAACATGAGTACCATTGCGAATAGCTGTCCAATGGGCATGATGCGATACATGCAAGCATATACCAAGACATTTTGAAAGTTTCAGATGGAAGCGCACAAAAGAAAGCATGGAGAAATATTTCCTCTTGTCCACCTTCTGAGTGATAAACACAGCCAAGTATCACAGACAAGCATTCTTGTGCCGTAAAAACACTCTCATCAATCATTTCAAGCAATACCTGAATACTCAAAATGAAAAATGAGCCCCTTTTGTTTGCAAGACATGAGTACCATTGCGAATAGCTGTCAAATGGGCATGATGCTGTACATGCAAGCATATCACAAGACGTTTTGAAAGGTTCAGATGGAAGCGCACAAAAGAAAGCGTGGAGAATTTTTTCCTCTTGTCCACCTTCTGAGTGATAAACACTGCCAAGTATCACAGACAAGAATTCTTGTGCCACAATAACATTCTGATCAACCATTTAAAGCAATACGTGGAAACTGAAATTGAAAAATTGAGCCCCTTTTGTTTGCAAGACATGAGTACCGTTGCAAATAGCTGTCCAATCAGCATGATGCTGCACATGCAAGCATACAACAAGCCGTTTTGAAAGGTTCAGATGGAAGCGCACAAAAGAAAGCGTGGAGAATTTTTTCCTCTTGTCCACCTTCTGAGTGATAAACACTGCCAAGTATCACAGACAAGAATTCTTGTGCCACAATAACATTCTGATCAACCATTTAAAGCAATATGGGGAAACTGAAATTGAAAAATTGAGCCCCTTTTGTTTGCAAGACATGAGTACCGTTGCAAATAGCTGTCCAATCAGCATGATGCTGCACATGCAAGCATACAACTAGCCGTTTTGAAAGGTTCAGATGGAAGCGCACAAAATAAATTGTGGAGAATTATTTCCTCTTGTCCACCTTCTGAGTGATAAACACTGCCAAGTATCACAGACAACCATTCTTGTGCCCCCAAAACACTCTCATGAACCATTTCAAGCAATACCTTGAAGCTCAAAATGAAAAATTGAGTCCTTTTTGTTTGCAAGACATGAGTACAATTGCGAATAGCTGTCCTATGGGCATGATGCTGTACATGCAAGCATATAACAAGACGTTTTGAAAGGTTCGGATGGAAGCGCACATGAACCATTTCAAGCAATACCTGGAAACTCAAAATGAAAAATTGAGCCCCTTTTGTTTGCAAAACATGAGTACCATTGCGAATAGCTGTCCAATGGGCATGATGCGATACATGCAAGCATATACCAAGACATTTTGAAAGTTTCAGATGGAAGCGCACAAAAGAAAGCATGCAGAATTATTTCCTCTTGTCCACCTTCTGAGTGATAAACACAGCCAAGTATCACAGACAAGCATTCTTGTGCCGTAAAAACACTCTCATCAATCATTTCAAGCAATACCTGAATACTCAAAATGAAAAATTGAGCCCCTTTTGTTTGCAAGACATGAGTACCATTGCGAATAGCTGTCCAATGGGCATGATGCTGTACATGCAAGCATATGACAAGACGTTTTGAAAGGTTCAGATGGAAGCGCACAAAAGAAAGCGTGGAGAATTATTTCCTCTTGTCCACCTTCTGAGTTATAAACACAGCCAAGTATCACAGACAAGCATTCTTGCGCCATAAAAACACTCATATGAACCATTTCAAGCAATACATGTAAACTCAAACTGAAAAATTGAGCCCCTTTTATTTGCAAGACAAGAGTACTGTTACAAATAGCTGATCAATGGGGATGATGCTGTACATGCAAGCATACAACAAGCCGTTTCGAAAGGTTCAGTTGGAAGCACACAAAACAAAGCGTGGAGAAATATTTGCTAATGTTCACCTTCTCTGTGATAGCCCAGCCAAGTATCAGGAAGAGGAAAGCTTGTGCCACTAAACACTCTTGTCAACTATTTTAAGCAATGAGTGGAAGCTCAAAACGACAACTTGAGCCACTCTTGTTTGCAAGACGTAACTACCGTGACCATTAGCTGTTCAGTTGGAATGATGCGGTACATGAATCCGTACAACAAGAAGTTTTCAAAGGTTCACATGAAAGCACACGAAACAAAATCTTGAGAACTATTTGCTCCTATTTAGCTTTTGAGCAATAAACACAGCCAAGTACATTTCACGAGCAAGCAAGCTTGTGCCACCCAAACACTTATTCAACTATTTAAAGTAATGTGTTGAAAGTTAAACTGAATATTTGTATCAATTTTGTTTAAGACAGGAGTAGCATTAGAAATACTTAGTTGGCCAGTGGTGAAGATACTTTCATGCAGACGTACAATAAGCTGTTTTCAAAAGCTCAGATGGAAGCACACCAAACGAAATTTTGATAATTATATGCTCTTATTCTGATTCTGAGGAATAAACACAGTCAAGTACTGTTCACAAGTGAGCAAGCTTGTGCAAAGCCAACCAAACTCTCAGATCGACCGTTTCGAGCAGTGCATGGAAAATTGATCTGAATATTGGATGTAGTTTTGTTTCAACAACACGTATTGCAAAACCTTTTTAATGTGTTTATATGTAATTATTTTGTACTTGTACAGATTATAGACTTCATCGATATCTTTCAGTGTGTGTGTTTAGACCAGAGAGTGCAATTGCTATGTCATAACAGAGATGCCTTGCCCCTCGACTGTGTCGTGTGCACTTTTTCCTCGAGGTCCAAGCTTTGTAGAGCTCATTCGCACTCTTTCTTGGTAGTCCTGCATTGCCCCTTGTGCTTTGTGCCTTGGTGCAATGACAGAGCACTTGAGCGAGGCTTGGTCTATCTTTCCTGAATATAAGGATTAATTGTCTTTTATCTTCTTGAGTATGTTCATATAATATAAAATTACTCACTCAGTATTTTCTGTTAGAGATTTCTCATAGAAAGATTATATTCATTGCACAAATACAACATTTAAAATATTGTTTTTTTCATAAATTGAACAGCAATATTTGTGCAAATATAACACGTGTACAACTAAGGTGATCAAATGAAATAAAGTACTTTGGTAATTATCTCATATACTTATCTGTTAAATTTTCACATATTTGCATTTCATGATATGGACTCGTTAAAATTGGTGATTTCTTGAGGTTGTGTACAGCCAACTAATGGAGCTGAAAAACTGAGTATTTTAGACCTTTCAACACAAAAAAAACAAAAATGTGATGCGTGCCTAGGTATTTGGTCTAATAAGTTAACTGGTGTACTACATTGACTATCAAGATTGACATTGAGCCCTATCAAATCCTATGTATGGCCCCCATTCAGCCCCATTAGCTCCTATATTGTGCTAGATGAGAGTCCTACATACCAAACCCATAATGCCTATATTGCTCCTACATACCCCTATATGTCCTGCCCAGGTCCCATTCAGCTCCTACACACCACCATATAGCTCCTGTATAAGACCCATTTACCCCCATTTGGTTCCTGTACAGCTCCTGTATTAGCTCCTGTAACCCCTGTATTGAAGCATACGGATCCTGTATGGAATTATGTAGGTTTTTTCAGTAGGGTTGACTGTTAAAATACGGAATCTGCAAGCAAGGCTGGGTATCCGAGCTTCTTGATACAAAACATTGTTAGCTGTGAATTTTGGCACACCTAAACAACTACGAAGAGCTTCCCGCTCTAAGAGAATTAGGGGGTTTACTTTGCTGGTCCGCCATAGAATAGTACACATCCGAATTCAAGGATAGGACGAACGTACATGCAAGAAGCTGGTTGTTATTGTTGATTTTGTTGTTATCCTATTGTTAGTGGCGCATACCCACTGTGGGGGATCGACCAAGAATCGAGTGGTTTCAAAAGTGACTGTTCAGATTTGGAATAATGGAGGTTTAACAGAAAGATTACCGGTAGCCTAGGAAAGTGTCGTGCTTAACGTAATGCATACAAATATTTACATAAACAAATTTATTCTTAGAATAGAGCAATAATCTGATTTTATACGTAAATAATTATGTGGACCTGTTAGGATAATAAAACTGGTTAATTAGTCAACCTATCAGTTTCATCAGTATAGTCCCGGACGGCCGCGCATACTGTCGCATTAGAGAAACCAGAAATGGAAGCTCCAAAAGAGAAAATGACAGGCAGAGATAAGTCCATATCAATACCACGTAAAGGTACTTCTATTAGGGTTTTTCGTAATGTGTTAAACCGCCTGCAGGTCAAAAAGAAATGATCTATTGTTTGCAGTTTATCACAGAATGCACACAGTGGCGAAGGTGCCTGAGCAGACCTGTGTTTTTAGAAATTTAGATTTGGTACCCGGCAGCGCAGCCTTGTGATAGCTACTTCTTGTTTTCGAGTGCGGTAAAAGTCTCATCGCCAGGGATATAATAAATGGCGATATTCTGTAGAGTTTGTTAGTGCTGAACCTTTAAAGACTTGCATAAGCGTATGTCTGCGGAATCGAGCAGCAGTCTCATAAGGATGATGGACAGAGTGGTAGAATTGGTTCGCTGATGGACGACTTAGCTAAGGAATCTGCTATTTAATTTAGAAACAAACCTGTATGTCCAGGCACCCAAACTAATCGTGCTTTTCTCAAATGCGCAGGAACTAGTGCACGGAACGCCTTTGTTACGTGATTATAAGCACCCACAGAAAGTGCCGCATAGAGAGATAGGGAATCTGTTATTATGACAGCTGATGTAATTGCTGTATCTAACTTGCGTAAGGCGAGCACCACTGCCAGAAACTCAGCCATCAGGCAGGAACCCGGGAAGCACGAGCCACACGGACGTCAACGTCTTCTTTCACGCTGGCACAAAGCTGGAGCCACTATGCTCCGGTACAGAACATTCTTTCTGTACAAGTAGGTGAAAACTTTCCTAGCCAACGCTCCTCTCGCATGCTTCTCATTTGCTCCTCGTATTATAGGAGACGCTAGGTGGCGCCGACAAGAATAGCCGTGTCCGCAAGTGCTCCATGAATCGACTGACACCAACCACAGCTGTAAGTGGCCGGAACTTTTTATTTTAGAAGCCCAAACGCACCTGACTATCGTGCGAGCTCTACAACGCCATCGCCGCCATGTAGGCGGCTGCAGGAACGCTACCGTGTGCGTTGCGAGCGTACACAATGGCTATCGCGAATGAACTCTCAGACGCTATTGCGCGTCCTGGACCCTCGCGGATGACGGACACGCGACGCCAGGAGCTTGAAAATATGGATTTTCAAGACTCTACAGCTAAGAGCCTCTCAACGCCAAATGAAACGAACAGTCAGAAGGCCGAGACCGACAGCCAAAACCAAGCGTATGGAGCCTGACAAACGTGCTCACACTGCGGAAGACGAAGGCTCTTGCGAAAGAAAAGAAGGCCAAGTCCACAGATTTTTCGACGACGTCGTACCACCAACAAGTATCCCCTGCTGAAGCAACCAGAAAATCTAAATATAGGCCTGCCCACAGGCGGCTACACACTTGCCGAAAGACTACTTCAAGATAGTGGTGCGACCACACCAAGGGCTACTGTTCAAGATCTTGACTTGTCCACTACTGGCAGAAGCCGTGATAGAAGCTTGCAACGAAAAAATATCTGGTGAGCAATTTTTGCTCAGAATTAGGCAAGGTTCTAACATCTTCATTGTTTCGACGCCGCACCAGACAGTGGCGGACCACGTGAGGCGTATTACCGCCCTAAAGATCAACGGCCGGCCACACTCAGTCAATGCCTACGTAGCGACAAGCGAAGGGACAACTAAGGGTGTACTTCATGGGTAAGACCCCCACACGACGCCTGAAACGCTAAAAGCCAATCTCCGCATATGCACCTAAGGTGTCGAAATTCTGCAAGCACGGATGTTTGAAAACACCAAGGCAGTGGTTATAACATTTTTGGAGGGATTACACCTCGGTACGTCTATTACAACGGCGGAGAACTTGCTTGCTACCCCTACAAGGTTACCACCCATTTTGAAAAAAGTGCCATCAGGTTAATCACCGTTCGGACGTTTGCCCCAAGCCGGACACTCAAGTGTGTCACGTTTGTGGACAACGGGACCCTGCAACCGGACGTGAGTGCTCTCCAAATTGTGCAGCTTGTGGCGAGGCTCATTTGACAGGCGACCGAAGTTGTAGAAAACAACTCAAATCTCCGCAGAAAAGAACCTCAAGGGCTAGTGTGCACCAGCCTACTCTGAGTGACACCTTAACCAAAGCCACCTCAATACCCCTGCTGGTTCAGTTCTGATAACGAACAATCTGCCCTGGACCACTGTCCGGAGTCGCCAGAGACTCGCCCAAGGTTCAGCTCTAGATACAGATCTAGGTCGAGATCCCGAACCCAGAAGCACTCTACTCACAAGACCCCACCCCAATTTCACTCACACAAGTCACCTAAATCCGGGTGTCCACGCTAAGCGATCAAGCAAGCGCCCGAACATGGTGAGGTGAGCTATGCACGAGTTGCTTCTCCCGCTGCTCCTATAACGGCTAATCCAGAATATCAAAAAATTATTAGCGAGAACAAACTCCTCCATGAGAGCTTGGCAGAAATAAAACGAGCGTTGGCCTCCCTCAAAGCTTACCGTGGTATAAAATCGAGCCAAAAAAAAAAACACTTTCTAAAGCAATCGGCACATCTAGCCAGGTTACGATCGAGTCTAATTCCATGGAACGTACATTAAAACAAGTAATGCAGCAACTGCAAAGCATGCAGAGCTTTCAGCAGCAATGCCGAATTTTAGAACCTGCAAAGTTATGTCGACGAATCTATTGGCAGCATAAGGGCCACTGTTCTTAAACGGCCTAAAAGCAGCCCGGGTGCTCCATCTATCCGTCGTCCAAAGCAACTCCCAACCTCGGACAGCAATAGCACTATCCATGGCGAGTAAAGCACGAGCGCGCACCGAATATCTCAAAATTTGGCAATTGAATTGCCGCACCATCCACAAACGTGCAGCCGCTCTACAACACTTTCTTAATACGGCGCCAGTCAAAGCTGATGTCCTTTGTGTACAAGAGGTTGGCAATAAGTCAGTCAAATTGAGTGGCTACTACACGATATCAAATCCAGACTACCCTAAAGTCGCCACGTTGGTTCTTAAAAAAATAGTGACTAGTATAGATTATCTGTTAATTAGAAGCATTAACCACCAAATCATAAGTATACTACCGCACAAGCGTAGCAAAGCCAAAACCATAATTACGAACCTGTATAGCTTCCCTAAGGAAAAGAGGGCCGATTTTGATGCGCTCATTCGGTATGCCGAGAGTAATTCCAGCATCCAGGATCGGCTACTGCTTCTCGGGGACTTTGATGCCCCTCAAACTACCTGGGGATACCGAAAAGATACACCAAAAGGCCGGGAACCGAGCGAGTTGTTGATGCGCATGGGCTCCAACTTCTCGTACTCCCGCAACACCCGACAAGATTGGGTAACAGTGTCAGCGCAGACACAGTTCCTGATCTGGCATTCATAAATAATGGTGACGAGGTCTTCTGGAGCAACCTAGATGAAAATCTCGGCAGTTACCATTATATTTTGAGCGTGTCGATTGCCTCCCCCGAAATTCGGCAGTCTCATGGCCATGTTGTATTAACAGATTAGGTAACTTATCGTAAAGTCCCACTGCCCGACATTTTACCGGACAGCGCTGAAGATTTGGCAACGCACATACGAGAGGCTCAGAAAGCAACTTCTAAGCGGGTTGCTCTCACAGCAGAAACTCCTGTAGTCGATAGCCATCTGATACATATGTGGGAATCCAGGAGAGGGTTGACCAACCGATGGAAACAACAGTGACTCAATAGAAAATTGTGCCATAGAATTGCTGAGGTATCTGAGCCGGCAAACGCTTACGCGCAGCAGCTGGAGACGGCTAGCTGGGGGCATTTTCGCGGCTCACTGCGAGGAATCTTACACACCTCCAAGACATGGGCAATACTGCGCAGCGTAATGGAACCTGGTAAAACCAAAACGGCAGCAAACCGAACTCTTAAGAAGCTCGCTGGGGAATTCCCAGGAACAGATGACGCCCTCCTCGCTAAGCCCCGAGACAAGAACATAGGCGCGTTCACAACTCCCCCATGCACTTTAGCATACCACGGCCAGGAAAACGCAGTGCTCGACGCAACGATCACCAAAGCTGAACTATTCGCGGCCGCGCAAGCAGCAAAGTGCAATACTGCCCCCAGACCTGACCAGCTAACAAACGCGATGATTCGGAATCTGAGCAATGAACACCTGGAACAACTTAATCGGTATTTTAATGAACACGTATGGGAGAAGGGCGTTGTTCCTCAACATTAGAAGGAAGCCAAAATTATTCTTATTCCGAAGCCAGGAAAAACACCCGACCTACAAAATCTAAGACCGATATCATTAACATCCTGCCTTAGCAAATTATTTGAAAAAGTGATTCACACACGTATCACGACTTACATTGAAGATCGAAACGTTTTCCCAACAAGCATGTTTGGATTTCGCCAACATTCGTCAACGCAGGACGTCTTCCTTCTACTTCGGGAAGAGGTACTCTGCAATACCACGGTTGGTGCAGAACATCTCGTCGTAGCTCTTGATTTGGAAAGTGCATTTGACACGATGTCTCATGAGCTCATCTTATTTGAGCTAAATGACTTCGGTTGTGGGGAAAAGATATATGACTACGTTCGCTCTTTTCTAACCTTTCGAACTGCTACAATAGGCCTAGGCAATACACGCTCAGATCCGTTTCCTATGCCCAATAGAGGCACACCACAAGGGGCGATACTATCTCCTCTTCTCTTCAACGTCCGCATGACACACATAGCAAGAAGACTAGACAGCGTTTCAGGGCTAGGGTGCGCGTTCTATGCGGATGATATTACCCTATGGGCCAACACTGGCTCTTTGGGACAACAAGATACGCAGTGACCGCTGTTGACGACTTCGCTTATTAGAGCGTAATGAGCTGTGCTCCCGATAAATGTGAATTTATCAGAATTCGAGGCAGAGGCCGCCGAATTCAAGAGCCGGTCAACAACGTTTTAGGAGACCACAAGAGAAAAGAGGTACAGAAAATGCGAGTCCTCAGACTATGGCTACAAAGCAACAAGCGAGTGTACCACAATATAAAAACCCTCAGAACAACGGTGAAGCAGATCTCCCGTATGATTTATAGAGCCGCGTATCACCGAAAAGGTTTCAAGAAAGCTGAGATGCTCAGGCTGATTCAGGCTTTTGTCCTCAGTCGTATAACATATAGTCTTTCCTTCCAGGAAATCAATAAAACAGATTTAAAGGCCCTAGATGCGTTGATACAAACATCGTACAAGGCGGCTCTCGGCCTACCACTTGCAACGTCCACAGAACGTCTCGAAGCCCTTGGAATGCACAATCATTATGAGGAATTACGCACAGCGGTGCTCGTTTCCCAACGGGAGAGGCTTAACTTAACCACTACAGGGAGAAAATTGCTACGCCGTGTAGGTTACCCAGCTCATCCTCAGTATGTGGGAGACGAACTGGAGTACATGGCTAAACAGCTACGTGAAAATATTCTAGTATCCCCTATCCACAAAAACTTGAGCCCCCGATATCACAAAGGTCGTAGAAGTGCACGAGCTCGCAAGTTACAGTGGCAATTCAGGAACAATCCGGACACGGCGTACACAGATGTCGCCCTATGCGGCACGAACAAGTACGTGCTCGCAGTTGTAGGAGCGGCTCCGGCTCAAGGCCTTATGACTTGCGCCACGGCACGAGCCGCGTCCGCGAATAACGCTGAGGCTTTAGCTATCGCGCTTGCTACTAAAGCTAAGGATATTCTGGGACAATCGTCCCTTGTTCTCACCGATTCCATGGTCGCATGTAGACTCTTTCTCACGTAAAGACTACCACACAACACCATTCACCTATTAGGACCGGACCTAACACAGGACCATGCTATCATCTGGTGCCCGGGTCACGCAGGACTCGATGACAATCAGAGAGTGGACGGCGCAGCTCGTGCTTTAACCAACCGAGTGGTCTACCGCTCCGACGATAGACCCTTTTTACCGCGAGATATCCTTGAAAACCAACGGCTTGAGCGACAAAGATACAGTGTACTACACACAGCTTTACCCGGCCGGAATTCTTATGACTGTCGCCGTATACAAACACATAACCAAATCTTTCGTTGAAGTATGCTATTCACGCTGCGATGCACAGCGATAGTTGTCCATGGTGCGGAGGCAGGCCCACTCTCGCCCACATAACGTGGGATTGTCGGAAAAGGTCAACCGAAATTAACTCGCCGCAAATAGCCAGCAAAATTTTCACAAGGGAGCAGTGGGAGACTGCTCGCCAGCGAGGATCTGGGAGTGCAACTAGCACTCCTCGACCAGGCGCAACGGGCCGCTAAAGCCAGTGGAGCCCTAGAATAGGGGCCCCACCCACATGCTCCCCATATCTTTTTTTTCTTGTTTCTTTTTTTCAAATAAACGTTGTGATATATCTCGTATTATATTTTGCTGCTTGCTTCCCTGCATTTGAGCCATCTCCATCCCGTGTCACCCTGTACCCCCTGATGTGGGGTATTCCCGTGTGCTCTCAAAGCAACTCTACCTATGCTACGTTGTTTTATTTGTAATCTAGCTTGAACCTGTGATTTCACGCACAAGACCACATTGCCGAACGTCAAACCCGGGATTATGACACCTTTTCAAATCCCTCTCAGAACTTCATTGCTATTGTAGTTCCAGAGTGCCCTATTTTAAATGCGAAGCAAGTCTTAGCGAAGCTCAGCGACTTTGAATCTATCTATCTATCTATCTATCTATCTATCTATCTATCTATCTATCTATCTATCTATCTATCTATCTATCTATCTATCTATCTATCTATCTATCTATGTAGCCGCCTACGACTTTCAGCTCTCCTGGCCGTTTTGATAACTCTATCGATACCAAACTTTGTATGGCGTAACATGACTGTAGGACGAGCATATTTGACAAGTAATGACATGAAAACTATGACATGTATGTCAATTTTGTCATAATTTACATTTCATGGTCCCGATGCTCTTGCGATGGGTTCCTTCCTGCGACGTGTTGCAAAACTGGTATGGTGTGACAAGATTGCGTGGCGAACACAAAAAACAGACCCTAACATAAAAATCATGACATACGTGTCATGCAACAACATGACTACATGCCATGCTCATGATGCGCTTGGGATTATTTCGATAGCGTTGCATATATCAACTTTGATATTACCGTACGTAAATGGACGACGAAGGTATGTGACTGCTGCAAACAGGATAATCTTGAGATACGTGTCATGTAACAACATGGCTACATGCCACGCTCATAATGTGCTGGTGGCCATTTTGCTAGCCTCACATATACTAAAAATGGTGTTATGGAACGAGAATAGTTGACAGAGGTGTGTGATTGGTGCAATTTTAATAATCATGATATGCCTGTCATGTAACAACATGAATTCATGGCATGCTCATGATGCGCTGGCGGCCGTTTCGCTAGCGTCCCATATATCAAATTTCGTATTACGGTACGCGGATGGATTACGGAGGCATGCGACTGGTAAAAACATCATCATGAGGTGCGTGTCACGTGAGAACATGACTCACAGTCAAGGCGCCAATACACTTCGGTGTTCGTTCTGTCGCGTCACGCCAGCGTTGCCACGCCAGGCGCCGGTTCTACCATGTACTTGCAGGTGCGAATGCGCTGCGTTGCTTTGACGCATGTGTTTTTTAGCGCGTCCGGCGTCCCTGCGTCACGAAAACAGGCAGACACAGTGCTGTCTGGGTAACGCATCGGCGCGAAATGCAGCATGTCGCTTTTCGTACCGGTTGCCGTCAGGCTGCGCCGACGGACGCAGGTCGCACCTGCCGTCAGACAATAGAGTGCTACCGTTTTGCTATCCGTAGCATCACTGTGGCCAGTGTTCGGGGGCGTCAACGTTACGTTGTAGCATATTGGGACCTTTATGATACTGAATTGGGTGTTACGTGACGTCAATGGATGACGATGTAGTTCCAGATATACTAAAATTGGTACCACGTGACGTAAATAGATTGCGAAGGTGAACAAAATATTGATTGATTGGTTTGTGGGGTTTACCGTCCCAAAACCACCATATGATTATGAGAGACGCCGTAGTGGAGGGCTCCGAAAAATTTCGACCACCTGGGGTTCTTTAACGTGCACCCGAATCTGAGTACACGGGCCTACAACATTTTCGCCTCAATCGTAAATGCAGCCGTCATAGCCGGGTTTTGATGCCGTAATTGAAACATTCAAACATGATAATATCAAGGAAATCTTGTGCGGCAAAATTTACCTCCACCTCCTAACGTTGTGGTGATTTTAAAGTGACATATCAACTTTCCTCATTCGTGGTTCGCATAACATTTATTCCCACTGTATGTGGGATCTAGGAATTTGTTTTTATTATAACAGCTGGATTCCTGTTACTCTTAGTCATTACGTATCTCTCGTTCTCCCTTATGAAAGCAGCCCCGTTGTTTATCTATATGCCTAAATACTTGTATTGATCCACTACTTTTAGCGTGACTTCCTATATCTGATACTCACTGCTATCATTACCTAAAAAAAATCAAGAATGCCGATTTTTTCTTACTCAAGTTCAAAATTAACTTATCTCTGTCATTACCGCAGATGCCTATCAGTTGCTGCTGATCTTCCATATGTCTGCTATTAATGCCATATCAACTGCAAACAACAATGCTGGTATTGACTCTTCTACGTGTTTTTCATTCTTGGCAAAAGAGAGGCTGAAGCCGAGTCGCCTCCCCTGTAGTTTGGCTTCTAGTCCTTGTAGATATAGCATTCACAACAAAGGTGGCAAGGGACATCTTTCTTGAATCCCGTGTTATATCTTCATAGGCTTATATACCTGTCCTTCCCATTTTATAACTACCCGGTTACCTGTATTGATATCCTTTACAAGGTTAGTTATGCCATCTTCCACACCTATTGTGTATGAACTCGCGCACTGCAAGCGCCCTGACACGCCAGAGCACACTCCTCCTCTCCACTCACTCTTCGCTACTCCACCCGACACACCTGCTCCGGTTGCTAGAGACGATGATGGGATCGCGCGCCCACAGTTGTTTCTATGGCAGATGGAGTGAGAACAGAGAGATAACACCTGCAAGCGCGCGGACTATGCTGGACGCCTGAAATAGAGCGACTGGGAAAGGCATTCGGATTTAAAAAACCTAGATACAATGCGAATGCAGCGAGTCATGTCCTGAACAGCGATTGGTACCTTAGGGAAGCATTTTATAGTCGCACCTACTCGGAAATACGCCGTCGGCGGTATCGTATACACCACCACTGCACATGCTCGTGCCGCATACACATGTCTCGTTCCACCTGTTGTTCCTTCCCCCCCCCCTTCTCTTTCTCACCGCAAGGCCGACGCAGTCGGCGTCTGCAGATAAAAACCATGTGATCACGCTGCACAACCATAAAATGAACTGTATAAACAGTTTTGAATTCCTTCAAGGGCATCTTTACTTAGGTATTGCGTGACTTGACTCGAGTACCAGTACATTCAACCGCTTGTGAGGTGCAACCCAACATCCACATTCCACCATTCGTTGAACACAAAGCTTCTCCTTCATTCAATAAATCAAAATGTAAAAAACAATGTGACAGTTAAGAATTTCTAAACCATACCAAATTTCGTAACTTTGACGCGATACCCCAACCAGTCGGCGAAGCACTTACTCGGGTGTCTCCGACGGGACGATGCGGGCGGTTTTTAAATGCGAAGCATTTTTTATGTACTTCTGTAACTTTGAGCGTATCTATCTATCTATCTATCTATCTATCTATCTATCTATCTATCTATCTATCTATCTATCTATCTATCTATCTATCTATCTATCTATCTATCTATCTATCTATCTATCTATCTATCTATCTATCTGGAATTTGAAATGCGAAGCATTTCTTAGTGATTTTCGGCGACTTTGAGCATATCTATCTATCGATCTATCTAGCCGCCTACGACTTTTAGCTCTCCTGGCCGTTTCGATAATGTTATCGATACCAAACTTGCTATGGCACAACATGACTCTATTAAGAAGATATTTGACTGGTCATAACATGAAAATCATATGTCTTGATTGACATGATTTACATTTCATGGTCCTGCAACTCTTGGGGTGGTTTCGTTTACTTGGCATGTTGCAAAACTGGTATAGTATGATATGATTGCATGGAGAATACAAACGACAGGCCCTAATATGAAAATCATGACATGCGTGTCATGTTTATACATGATGACACGCCACGCTAATGATGCGCTCGTTGCCGTTTTGCTAGCGTCACAGATACCGAATTTGGCATTACAATGCCTGGATGTATGGCAAAGGTATGTGACTGGTGCAAACATGATAATCATGAGACGCGTGTCATGTAACAACAAGACTACGTGGCACGCTCATGATGTGCTGGCGGCCGTTCCGCTAGCTTCACTTATACCAAATTAGGTATTACGGGACGTGAATGGATGAAGGTATGACACTGGAGCAAACATGATAAACATGAGATGCTTGTTATGTACAACATGACTACATGCTACGATCATGATGCACTCGCGGTCATTTTGCTAGCTTCACATGTACCGAACTCGGTATTACGTGACGCGAACGGACGACAAAAGTAAAAGACACATCAAAACAGCATAATCACGACATGCGTGTTATGTAAAAACATGACTACATGCCACACTCAAGAATCGCCCGCGGCGTTTCGCTAGCTTCACATATGCCAAATTTGGTATTACGTGACGCCAATGAATAGCGAAGGTATGTTGCTGGTGCAAACATGATAATCATGAAATGCGTGTCATGTGAGAACATGACCACACGCCACAGTCAAAGAGCCAATACATTTAGACGTGACGCGGTGCGCGTGCTCGCTGGCGTTCCTTTCGTCGCATCACGCCGGTGTTTCCCTGCCATGCGCCAGTCCTGCCATATACTCGCAGGCGCGCACTTCGCTGCGTTGCTTTGATGCATGCGCGTTTCAGTGCGTCCGGCAAAAAGGAGACGCACGCAGTGTTGTCTGGGTAACGCATTGGCGGGAAATGCAGCATGTCACATTTCGCGCCGGTCGCCGTCGAGCCAGGTTGACGGACGCTAGTCGCGCCTGGCGTCAGGCTATAGAGTGTTCGCGTTTTGCTAATGTAGCGTCCTTGTGCCTAGCGTACGCGCTCGTCAACGCTACATTGAAGTATATTGGGCCCTCCAGGATGTGCTCGCAGCCGTTTTTCTAGCTTCACATACACCAAATTGGGTGTTACGCGACGTCAATTAATGACGAAATATATGACTGGTGCAAACATGACAATCCTGACACGCGTGTCATGTAAGAACATGACAAATTACCACGCTCCATGAGTAATCCCGGCCGTTTGGCTAACTCCACATATAGTAAAGTCGTTATCACGTGACCTGAATAAATGACGAAGGTAAAACACACTAACGTTGTGGTGATTTTAAAGGGACATATCAACATTTTTCATTCGAGCTTCGCATATCATTGATTCCCAGTGTCCGTGGGATCTGCCAATTTTTTAGATGCGTGTCATGTAACACACGACTACATGCTAGACCCGTAGCCCGCTCGCAGCAGCTCCTGATAAACAAATTTGGTGCCACATGACGTGAACAGACGACGAAGGCAAATTACATGCCCGAACATGATAATCACGGCATGCGTGTCATGTGAAACATGACTACATGCTATGGTCATAGCGTGCTCACGGCATATTTACAGCTGCACATATACTGACTTTGGTATCATGGAATGTGATTTGACGATTGAGGTAAATGACACGTCCAAACATGATAATAATGACATAGAAGTCATGTACGGTATTATTTATCTTGATATCATAACGTTGCTTTTATTTTATTCAAAATAACGTATAAACCTTCTTCCTTCGTGCTTCGCATATAATCAATCCCTACTGTACGTGGGATCTGCCAATTTTTCAATGCAAAGCATTTCTTGGCGAACTTCGGCGACATTAAGAGTATCTATCTATCTATCTATCTATCTATCTATCTATCTATCAATCTATCTATCTATCTATCTATCTATCTATCTCTCTCTCTAACTATCTATCTATCTGTCTATCTATGGCTTTTAGCTCTCCTGGCCGTTTGGATAATTGTATGGATAGGAAACTTAAAATAATATAACATGACTGTATGATGAACGTAACTGACGAGTCATCCCATAAAAGTCATGACATATACGTCATAAATGTCATGATTTACATGTCATGGTCTTGCTGCTCTTTGAGCGGTTTCGCTCACATGGCATGTTGCCAAACTGGTATGATATGACTTTATTGCATAGCGAACACAATGATTTGATTGGTGGGGTTTAACGTCCCAAAACCACTTCTGATTATGAGAGACGCCGTAGTGGAGGGCTCCGGAAATTTTGACCACCTGGGGTTCTTTAACGTGCACCCAAATCTGAGTACACGGGCCTACAACATTTCCGCCTCCATCGGAAATGCAGCCGCCGCAGCCGGGAATCGAACCCGCGACCTGCGGGTCAGCAGCCGAGTACCTTAGCCACTAGACCACCGCGGCGGGGCTGCATAGCGAACACAAGCGACAGACTCTAACCTGAAAATTATGACATGCGTGTCATGTAACAGCATGACTACATGCCACGCTCATGAGGTTCTGGCAGCCGTTTCGCTAGCTTCACTTATACGAAGTTTGGTATTACGGGATGTGAATGGATAGCGAAAGTATGAGACTGTTGCAAACATGATAAACATGAGATGCGTGTCATGTCAACACATGACTACATGCTACGCTCATGATGCGCTCGCGGCCATTTCACTAGCTTCAAATGTACCGAATTTGGTATTATGTGACGCGAACGGACGACCTAGGTAAATGGCACATTAAAACATTATAATCATGACATGCGTGTCATCTAACAACATGACTGGGTCGCACACTCATGATGTGCTCGCGGCCGTTTCGCTACCTTCACGTATGCCCAAATTCGTTACTACGTCACATGAATGGATGACGAAGGTATGTGACTGGTGCAAAAATGATAATCATTAGATGTGTGTCATGTAGGAACATTATTACACTTCAAACTAAAGGCGCCAATACACTCCGACGTGAGCCGGCACGCGTCGGCTCATGGAACACCGGAACACCGGCACGCGAATGGCGCGCCGGTGTTCATTTTATAGCGTTACGCCGGTGGTGCCACGCCAAGCACCAATATTCCTTTGTAGAGATCAGTGGATCTATCCGCTGACCTTCACTGAGGGATCTGCAAGCCATATACTCGCAGGGCGCGCCGCACAGCGTGGCTTTGACGCATGTGCCTTTGAGCACACATGGCGTCCCTCCGTCGCGAAGAGGGGCAGGCGCGGTGCTGTCTAATCAATGCTGTCGGCATGAAATGAAGCATATCGCATTTTGCGCCGGTAGCCACCGGGCCGCGCCCATGGATGCTGGTCGCGTCTGTTATCGCACTATAGAGTGCTCTCGTTTTGCTAGCGTGGCGTCGCTGCGCCCGGCCTTCGCGTGCGTCAACGTTACGGCGGATTATATCGGTCCCTTCATGACGCACTCACCACCGTTGCGCTAGCTTCACATGTACCAAATTTGGTGCCATGTGAAGTGAACAGACTACGAAGGTAAATGACACTTCCAAACCTGTAATTAACAATATGCATTTCATGTAAAACATTACTGCTTTCTACGCTCACAGTGTTCTCGTGGCCGTTTCACCAGTTCCTCATATACCAAATTTCGTATCCTGTGACGTGAATGAAAAATAAATATAAATGAGATGTCCAATTAAAATAATCATGATATTGATTTCATGTAAACTATATTTGCATGCTAGACTCATAGCGCACTCGTGGCCGTTTCGAGAGCTCCATATATACCAAAGTTGATATCAGGTAAGTGACGTTAATAGAAGACGAAGATAAATGAAACGTTCAAACAGGATAATCATTACATGGAAGTCATGTACAAAATATTTTACCTCTGCCTTTTGACGTTGCACTTATATAAAGTGACCTATCACCCTTCCTCATTCTTGCTTCGCATATAACGGATTCCCACTGTACGTGGGATCTGCAAATTTTTTGCATGCCAGAACCCACTATGACAAAGAAATATAATACTATTGAGTGTAGGTAATATTACAATTAACAAAACACTCTCTAAGGACATTAGATTCATTTGTATAGTTGTGTTCTAGTAACAGACATGAATATAAATGATAAAAATGGCAGAAACCACGTACACTGGGAAGCAATGATATGCGAAGCACACATGAGAAAGGTTCATATGTCACTTTAAAATCAGCACAACGTTACGAGGTGGAGCTAAATGATGTCGTAGATGACTTCTGTGTCATGATTATCATGATTGTATGTGTCGTTTTTTTCTTCATTATTCACGTCACGTGATACCAAATTTAGTATAAGTGGAGCTAGTGGCCGCAAGCATGCTATCAGCCTGGTATGTTGTCTTGTTCTTAGACGACGCGCGTGTCAGGATTATTCTGTTTGCACCAGTGATATACTTTGTCCTGATTGACATCACGTAACACCGAATTTCTTGCATGTGGAGATAGCAAAACGGCCGCAAGCGCATCTTGAAGCGCCCAATATACTCCAATGTAGCGTTGATGCGCGCGCCCCGCCGCGGTGGTCTAGTGGCTAAGGTACTCGGCTGCTGACCCGCAGGGCGCGGGTTCGAATCCCGGCTGCGGTGGCTGCATTTCCGATGGAGGCGGAAATGTTGTAGGCCCGTGTGCTCAGATTTGGGTGCACGTTAAAGAACCCCAGGTGGTCTAAATTTCCGGAGCTCTCCACTACGGCGTCTCTCATAATCATATAGTGGTTTTGGGACGTTAAACCCCACATATCAATCAATCATCAGCGTTGAGGCGCGCGCACGCTCGGCACAGCGACGCTACATTAGCAAAACGCGAACACTTTATAGCCTGACGCCAGGCGCGACCAGCGTCTGTCGGCCTGGCTCGACGGCAACCGGCGCGAAATGCGACAAGCCGCATTTCCCGCCAATGCGTTACCCAGACAACACTGCATGCGTCTTCTTTTTGCCGGGCGCACTGAAACGAGCATGCATCAAAGCAACGCAGCGCGGCGCGCGCCTTCGAGTATATGGCAGGACTGGCGCATGGCGTGGGAACGCTGGCATGACACGTCGAAATGAATGCCAGCGAGCACGCGCACCGCGTCACATCTAAATCTATTGGCTCTTTGACCGTATCGTGTAGTCATGTTCTCACAGGGCACGCATTTGATGATTATCATGTTTGCAGCAGCAACATACCTTCGCCATTCATTGGCGTCACGTAATACCAAATTTGGCATATGTGAAGCTAGCGAAACGCCGCGAGTGCTTTTTGAGTGCGGCATGTAGTCATGTTGTTATATCACACGCATGTCGTTATTATCATGTTTGGATCTGTCATCTGAACAGACGATCTATGTCGTCTGTTCGCGTCACATAACACCGAGTTTGCTAAGGTACTCGGCTACTGACACGCAGGTCACGGGTGCGAATCCCGGCTGCAGCGGCTGCATTTCCGATGGAGGCGGAAATGTTGTAGGCCCGTGTGCTCAGATTTGAGTGCACGTTAAAAAACCCCAGGTGGTCGAAATTTCCGGAGCCCTCCACTACGGCGTCTCTCATAATCATATGGTGGTTTTGGGACGTTAGACCCCAGATATCGTCAACACCGAGTTTGGTACATGTGAAGCTAGCGAAACGGCTGCGAGCACATCATGAGCGTTTTAATGTAGTCATGTTGTTACATGACACGCATTTCAATTGCACCACTATCATACCTTCGTCTTCCATTCAGGTCCCGCAATACTAAATTTGGTATAGGTGAAGCTAGCGAAACGGTCGCCAGTGCATCGTGAGCATGGCATGTAGTCGTGTTGTTACATGACACGCATCCCATGATTATCATGTTTGCGCCAATCACATACTTTCGTCATTCATTCACGTGTCGTAATCCTAAATTTGGCATATGTGACGCAAGCGTAATGACCATGAGCGCATTATGAGCTTGGAATATAGTCATGTTGTTACATGTCACGCATGTCATGACTTTCATGTTATGGTGTATCGCTTGTATATCCATGCAATCATGTCATACCGTGCCAGTTTTGCAACATGCCATGTGAATGGAAGCACCGCAACAGCTGCAGACCTTGAATTGTAAATCATGACTTTCATGACATAGATGTCACGATTTTTATGTTTTGACTAGTCAAATATGTTCTTCATACAGTCATGTTATGACGTGCCAAGTTGGGTATTGATACAAATATCGAAACGGCCGGGAGAGCTAAATGTAGTAGGCGGCTATAGAGACAAATAGATACGCTCAAAGTCGCCGAACTTTGGTAAGAAACCTTCGCATTTTAAATAAAATGCTCACCTCCACCAAGGACACCATGACTAAATGTGAATGTATTGCGTAGCGTTCTTGACAGGGTTTGGCACACGAGAACGCAGCATTAGAAGAGTAATGGTTTTTCTTTCTTACACCATGCAACCAATATCATGGTTAGCCCTACATGGCGTTTTTCTTTCGCGAGAAACGCGGTATGCGTTTTCAGCTCAAGTAGCTAGCGTGCACGGTAAAAAAAAATGATTGGCAGCATATCCACGGAGTGAATGATGGAGAGTGGGGCGAAGCATTCGTCCGTCCATTAGTTCTTGCTTCCGTCCGTCCATGAGTCCGTCTGTGCGACCGTACATGCGTCCATCCGCCCGTCCGTGCTGTTACAATTGCGTCCGTCCCTGTGTTCGTCCATGCCTCCGCCCTTGTGTCTGTTCATGTGTCCATTCATGCATTGGTCTGTGTGTCCGTTCGTCCATCTATTCAACACTCCAAGTACCACCATATCGCATCTTTTCATTATATATTCCCCATATACAAGCACCGCCATCCAGCGGACATTCCAAGGACTAATCGAGAGGTGGCACACGTACACTTTCTTACGGCTTGCGCTTCGGGTCTACTTCCCACCTTTAACTATCTCGAGTTCATGGTATATACTAGTTCACTGTATTCATTCGACCGCGGCCCAATGTTCGCTAAACTTTTTCTAAAACCGATGAGGTAACGCCCAGCGAGTATAACGTAGCAACCTTTTTCTGTCAGATAGTGCTCAATGTACATGCCAGTGGCTGCTAATTGGAAATGAGAGACAGGAGAATTCGGCTTTTGCTTTCTTACAGCTTGCGCTTCGTATCTACTTCCCACCTTTAACCACCTCGAGTTCATTCATGGTATATACTTCTTCATTGTATTCATAACACTGCGGCTCAATGCTCGCTAAACCTTTTTAGAACTCAGGAGCTTACACCAAGCGAGTATAACGTAGCAACCTTTTCTTGTCAGGTAGTGCTCAATCTACATGCCAATGGCTGCTAATGGAGATCGCCGCGTGCGTGTTAACCAAAAGCCGAATGCCCCTGTCTTTTATTCCCCTATAGCAGCCATTGGCATGTACATCGAACACAATTTTTTATTGGTCAACTACGCACAGAATAAATCTCTTACCGGCACCACCTTGGAGGTCTAAATGTTATACTTGTTACACACTAAAACGGCTACGAGGGACGAATGGGTGCCGTTATAAAGATCTTCGCCCCTAAAATGGCAGCATAACCACGGGGTGATTGATGGAGAGTGGGGCGGAGCATCCATCCGTTCATTCGTTCTTGCTTCCGTCCGTCCATGCGTCCATCCGCCTGTCCGTGCGTGTGTCTGTTCGTGCGTCCGCACGTTCATCCGTGCGTCCGTCCCTGCGTTCGTCCATGCATCCGCCCATGCTTCCTTCCATGCGTCCATGTGTCCTTGCATTTGTTTATGTGTCCGTTGGTTCATCTAGTCAACACTCCAAGTACAAACATCTCGCATCTTTTCATCATATATTGTGCATATAAAAGCACCGCCATCCAGCGCACATTCCAAGAACTAAACGAGAGCGGGCACACGTACACTTTCATACGGCTTGCGCTTCGTATCTACTTCCCACATTTAACCACCTCGAGTTCATTCATGGTATATACTTGTTCATTGTATGCATGGCACTGTGGCTCAACGCTCGCTAAACCTTTCTAAAACTAAGGAGGTTACACCCAGCGAGTATACTGTAGCAACCCTTTCTTGTCAGCTAGTGGTCAATGTACATGCCAATGGCGGCTAATGGGGAATGAGAGACAGGAGAATTCGGCTTTGAGTTAACGTGCACGCTGCGAATTTTTAGATGCGGAGCATCTTATACTCGCGCCTTGTAGTGCGCCGTCCGCGCCGTCCGTGCCGTCCACACCGCTTCTCGAACATTCGACAGCTGACGCGCGCGCATGCGCCGTCGCGCCGTCGCCCACTCTTCCACCATCTGTGCATCCCTTCCTCCTCTACACACCGCGCGCGCTTCACTCCTCCACCATCTGTGCACCCTTCCTCCTCTACACACCGCGTTCGACATCTACAATTCTCCTGATTCTCCAGTGGACGCGCATGTGGCGTCGCGCTTCGAGGACATTCAACAGCTGACAGTGCATGCGCCGTCGTGCTGTATATATACTCAAGGTCGGCGCTCGCTCGCTCAGTTGCCGCTCGTCGGTTGGTTTGTACGGCGCGTCGAGGTCCAAGGTCGCGGTGAAATGAATCCCAACGAATCCACAAACACAATGATCGACGTCCCTTCGACCAGCGCCGCCCTTTCGCATACGTGTGTACGTGTTCACTCATTTAACACCCCCTCCTACAACCACGTTAACCAATTTAGCCATCGACCCAAGTAAGTTGCAATTTAACACCCCATTTCACAACCACGTTAACCAATTTACCCATCGACCCAAGTAAGTCGCACTTTAACACCCCGTTAACCAATTATATGCTCCGCATCCTCCTCAGTGTTCCCCCGAGGGAAGCTGCGGGCAATTTTTATTTATTGTTCAACAACACACAGGAGCAATCTCCTACCGGCACCACTTTGCAGGTGGACTTGACGGCACCAACCAGAGGACGATGCTCATCCCTTGTTTTCTCGAGGTTTTGCTATACTTTCACTGCCACGGCTTCACTACGAGTGCGGCTACGAATGCACCCGTGAAGGGGAACATGACAAGAACAGTGATAAGGACGACAAGCGAACAGCAATCATGGCCAACGATTGAGAATGACACATGTCCGCAGCGTAGCTTCTATGTCATCGGGACGACCACGCCATCTCGTTTAGGCAGTGGACTGGGCTATATAAGCACAGGTCGCACGCAAGAGCCCTTCAGTGGACATGGCGGCACCCACCAGAGGACGATGCCCTTCTTTTCTCGTGGTGCAGGTTGGTGCTAACATCCCTGTTTATTCTATGCGAGATGATGATGTAACTCATTGGTGCTGCCAAGTCCACACTTCTTGATCCTTATGTTTTATGAGTGCTATAACGTGGTTAAGATTCTCTTACTAACATTGGGAGATGTCGTACTGAACCCAGTCCCCCACTCAGACTCAGACACGCAATCCAGCAGCGAGCTTCTGAAAAAGATTCTTTAAGAGCAGACCAAAGCAAACAAAACATTAAAAGAGCTGGTCAGCATCATTGGAAAGATAGAAATAACTGTTGATAGTATGGAGACTAGGCTAGCCACATTTGAAAAAGAAATCTCACAATTTAAAAAAAAAACGGGAGAAAAAATATCCGTGCTCGAACGAAATCGCCTCGATACGGAAAAACATATTCACGTACTAACTATGAAGCTCGATGACCTAGAGATTAGGATTCGACGCAATAACTTAGTCGTTTACGGTATCCTGGAGGAGCTCGAGGAGGATGTGAAATTACTTGAACACACCGTTACGCATAATATCTTTGAGGAGACACTGGTTTTCGACGGGGAATCCTTCAAACGCATACACAAAATAGGCACCCGAAATGATGACCGAACTTGTCCGGTAATTATTCAACTCTTTGACTTTTCTGAGAAATCTCAAGTCCTTTCTAGTTGCTGCAAACTTAAAGGCACATCGTTTTCTCTTTCCGAGGATTTTTCAAAAAGAGTGAGAGAACTGAGAGCTCGATTATGGCAGTCTTCCGCAAGCGACAGAGCAAATGGTGTGAAAGTTAAATTGGTTTTCGACAAGCGAAAGGCTGACGTAAAAATATTTACTTGGGACCCAATAGAAATGTCAGAATTGAACTAAAGGAAAACGTCCAGTCCACTCGGATGGCCAGCACCACTTCATCCACGCGTGGAGGACGCAATAAAAATACCACGAAATGAGAGCACACGGAAAAAAACAATAGTTCTTTCTCTGAATGCTCCGAGCGTTGTCAATAAATTCAATTAACTAGAGCAGTTGATCCTAAAGCACCAGCTCCATATATTTAATAACTTAAACGTTACAGCATTCGGGAGTGCAGGATTCTGAAATAGCTCTACCTTCATACAGACTGCTTCGTAGGGACAGAGAATCAAGAGGAGGAGGAGTGGAAGTCGCAAATAAAAATAACCTAAAATGTTCTGTATTAGACGATATTCCGGACCACGAAAGCCTATGGTGCAAAATCACGTATGGTGACAGCAGCGTAATATTAGAGGACGTTTACAGAGCTCCGAATTCTGAACCAGAATACATTGAAAAGATGCACGACCATCTTTCAAGGCACAATAATTCAAAACCTAAAATGATCATCGCGGGGGACTTCCACTTACCCGGAATAAACTGGAAGAATCCTTCGCATGACAGACTGGAAGCACGAAGCTCGGATCTAATGTTGTCCACCGCGTTCAGTTATTCATTGAATCAACTGGTTACTGAAGATACCCGAATAACTGCATCTTCATCATCGCTCCTTGACTTAATATTTGTGAGTAGCTCACTACACGGATGCGTAGTACCCCCAACAAATGACATTTCAGATCACGAAGCGATCATCTTATCCCGTCTCCCATCAACAGCCCAAAAACACAAAAAAAAAACGTTGCCAATATAGTAGCAAACTATGCATATGCAGACGATCCTGCTGTGTTCAGCCTCCTGGAGACAAATTTCGCGGCCTTTATTAAATTTAAAGGCGTGAACGAACTATGGTGATGTTTAAAACGCATTATTTCTGTTTGTGGAACTAACTTTATTCCGCAAAAAATAAGCGTATCAATCAAGAATACCCTTGGGTTACTCGAGAAATAATATACTTGAAAAGAAAAATAAAGTGCCGGCGGAAAAAGGGAGGCATCGCTGACAACTACAGCCTTATCTCGACTTTACAACAGAAGGTTCGGATGCACGTTCACGTTTTCACGATGTAACTTTAACTTCCTTTATGCCGCACAGTTCTCAGAAGTTTTGGCGACACTTAGCTGACAAAAGCGAAGCCATTTCACAAATAAAAATGCTTGATCGCATTATTTTCAAACCACAGGATATCGCAAAGGAACTAAACGTGCTTTTTTAATCTGTTTTCACGAAATCTGCTTCCAATGCCCAGCTAGAACTGTATGCAATGAGATTACTCATACCGCAATTGACCATAAACGAAGAAGGCATCTTTTGTTTTCTGGAAAGCCTGAACTTCAACGAATCCCTAGGTCCCGACAATATCACAAATTCGTTTTTAAACTGATATGCCTATGGGTAGCCAAAAACCTCAAAAAATATTTGTCACCTCTCTTGAATCGGTGATGTTACCAGACGATTGGCGCTGCGCTAACATAATTCCAATCCCCAAATCAGGTTTAAAATTTGAATTATATAAATATGGTCTTGTCTCACTAACGAGCACTTGTAAAAGAATTTAACATGTAATCTTTAAAGCCATAATACTCCACTTAGAAAACAATGAACTACTTTACAGCCGCCAACATAGATTCAGATAAGGCCTTTCAACAGTAGGACAGTTCGCTGAACTGAGAGACAAAACTGCGGCTGCAATTAATAATGGATACCAAATAAATGCAATTTTTTAGACTTTTCGAAGGCGTTTGACATTGTTCTGCATGAAGATTGAAGAAAGGATCTAACTAAAAAACTGGACTCGTGGATGGTAGCTCCTTTTCTGTGCGGAGCGTCTGCACTTCTTTAGAAAACATTTGTTCTTGGACTCTTTCCAACCAGTAGTGTCCCGCCTTGCGAAGCTCCGCTTCTGATAACGTCCGGCCGTGGAACGCTGTTTCCTTGAGCTGTTTACGGCGATGCGGTGCACCCACCCGGTGACTCTTAGCAGTCTGTTCAGGTTGCTGTACTTGCTTACAGATAATATAGTGTTTGCAACAAAGCGTGCGGGACACACCGCCGTTTCTTGTGGAGTTTGTTCGAAGACTGCGTATTCTTCTTTAGTTCAGTGCGCTCAGTAGGCATTCACTCTTGCAGGTCATGAAGCCAGGTTGGACCATGCGACCACGTTGCTGACAGAAGTAGATGAGGTGATGAAAACCGTCGAGTAATTAAGCCATGCGATAGTCTTTTCCGGAACAGTGATGTCACTTGGTCGGCCTCGTCAGGCTTAGAATCTCAAAGGCTCGATGACGTACAAACAATTCTCTTTTGGCCGGCATGTTCCGAATCCAATGCAATGCCATGAGTGAGTCAGTCAAGAAGTGTACAGGAACAGAGATTAGCACTGGTACTGTCTCCACGTATGCGCACAGCCTTGTGCCAATGACGCATGCAAAGAGCTTTAGACGTGGCAGCAAAATATGTTTAAGTTGTGCCACGCGGCTCTTGCCTATAAGGAGCTGTGAGCTGCGGCCACCATTCGTTGAGCGCGCCCGTAAGTAGATGCATGGACCATACGCATTAGGACTTGCGTCGCAGAACACGTGTAGTTTGATTGAAATTGTTGCATTGGCTGCTTGCAGAAATACGTAACGGTCGACAAAATAGGAAGTCATGCTGTCCAATTCAGTGCGCCAACTGTTCGACCTTGCTTGTTCTTCTGGTGGGAGGGCATCGTCCCATGCACATTTCCTCTTCCACAAGTAGCTTTTCCCTGAGCTAAAATGAAGCTAGGTACCCCAATGGATCGCAAACTCTTGCTAACGCCTAGAGCGCAACGCGACTAGTTGAAGGCTTGTTCGCAGCGAAGTCTGACGCTTCCTGCACTATGGGGACAATGCTGTCGTCTTAACTTCCCCAAGGTACAAGGTACACCAAGAGCCTTGATTAGAGACTATCTCTGACTTCGTCTTGAAAAGCAATCTGGTCTCTAATAAAGATTTTCCGCACGGCGTGTGCATCGGAAGCCTACTTGCGCAATTCCATGCTTGCTTCCGTGAATATTTGCGTGCTCAATTGTACACTGTGGCAGCTTCGTTCACATTGGAAGTCCCACGATAATGTCCTCGACGTAAAAGGCTTTTCCAGTAACGCATCTCCGGATATCGTTCTCGACAGAATGCTAGGTGAAGTTGAGTGGTCGCTGCGAGCAAAAATGGGCTAGATGAGGCTCCGAGTGGTACTCGCGTCATTTTCTACGTCATCACAGATGCAGATGGATCGTTATCCGTAGGCCACTGATAAATTCGAAGGAATCGCAGCACGTCGCGGTCTTCTGTGTGAATGAGCATCTGCAAATATGCTTTTTCATAACCGCGATGAGGACCACTGGGTAACATCAGAAGACAAGCATCAGCTGCAAAATGTCCACTCTCAGCCTCATATCTTTGAACAGGACATCATTCAGGCAGGGATGGCCAGGCAAGTGCGAGGAAGCGTCAAACACTACTCGTAGTTTTGTCGTAACCACCTCTCTTCATAGGACGGTCTGATGAGGCATATAAAACAAATTTTTTCTTGGTTGTAGCTCTTCTTTGACTCACTCTGCGTGCTCCTCGTTAAAGTATGCCTTGATGACCCTGTCATACTGCTGCAGGAATTCGGGCTGTGGTTTGAAACAATTTAATTTTGCTTGAAGCTGGCACTCCGCCAGCCACCGATTGTCACTACGGCAGATATTCCTGGAGTCTTTAGCATCTCTGGCACCTGGTAGCGCCTGTCTAGCTTGATAATGTCATTTTCGAATGCCTCAATTTCTCATGGAGTCTTCCTTTTTCCTCGGAAGGCGTCTTGATCCCCTTGACGTCGAGACGCCACATCGCAGAAAGATCACAGTCGGGAACAAACTTCGCGCTAATGTGCAGGAAGAGAGCGTTCGTGAGTGCTGAGCTTCTCTCACGTACCATGCTGCTCTGAAGGGTCCAGCCAAACTTGGTTTCCACAAGGGTCTTGTTGCTGGTTAAATCACCAACCCTTTAAGTTACAACCTTCCAACAAATGTGGAAACACAGTAAGACGCTTACTTCCTGTGGGTGCCAGGCATCGTGATGAAAGTTGTCTTCAGGATCGTAGTTATTGTCACCCAGAAGTTGCAAAACACTAGTTCTGAGTGGCAGGATTGTAACTGCACACACTTCGGGTACCTCCTAGGCTTCCGCTGTTATCGCTATGTCACTACGTGTGCCTAGTAGCGTCAAAGCTACCCGTCGACTGAGTGTTGCTTCGAGGGGTTTCGAGTGGCCGAGCGTAACCAAAGAAAGTTCTTCGGTTTCGATAACAGGGCATCTGAGGTCCTTTGAGATATCCACTCGAATGAATGCGTGCTGGCTACTGCGGTCATTAGAAATGCCCATAAGACGTTTCAGAGAGCCAAACGCGATCCCGACTCGTCCTGTTTGAAGAAGACTGGTGTTAATTCCGCTCAAGCTGCTTGGGGCTGATGTCACTGAAGGCGTGTTAGTGCTTCGCCCGGCAAACCGCTGGTCATGCTGCTTCACTATTATTCCGTTTGAACGGGTTCGGGCTGCCAGTGCGAACAATTCACAGAAGATAGTAAGGTGTCATTGGTTGCACTTACTATAGGTGATGCTGCGTGCACGTTCGCCAAAACGCGCTATGTGGTTTTGCAAGCCACAACAGCAGCAGCAGCGAGCACTGCGCAACCGAGTCCGTTTTTCTTCAGCCTAGAGTTGAACGTTGCAGCCCGCGAGGGTGTGCTGACAACTGCTACATAAAGGGCACACCTCTTCCGTAGCAATATCAAATTCGGGAGCAAGTGCGGACGCCCTAAGCAACTGTCCTATTGGTGCCGACGGAGGTTTGACCTCTTCAGGCAGTGATTGCGAGAAACTAGACGCCATTGGTAATGGTCCACTTCCTTCTCGAACCTCAATCTGAATACGCAGAAAAGTGAGCAATTCGGCAGCCAGGCGAGCTCTCTGTTCAGGTGTTGCGGTGCCGGATGTTACGTGTGGTGCTTCCTGCACCTTATGGCGGTCGAGAATAACGAGAGCGACCAGCTGACACTTCATCAGGATGTGGTGGAGGACCACATTGTACTGGTCCAGAAGGAGGCCCAAACCGGCCAACGCGGAGACTCGAAAGTGGACCTTGTCGTAGAGCAGGCGAAGTTTCTTTAAGTCTGCCGACGACTTGCCTAGCCATTAGGTGAGCAGGTGGTTGACGTGCTCGTTGACATGCAAGTGGCGTCGACCGAATCATTCCGTCAAGGTCTTGATCGCGATGTTGTAATTGTCGTCGGCTAGCCGGAAGCCGTCAGTTTCTCTCTTTGCTGCGCTGCTCAAATAGATCTTGATGTACTTGAAGCTCTCGATCTGTAAAAGGTCATCATTCAGGAAAATAGAGGCACTGAAATGGCCCCAAAAGGACTGTCAATCGCGAAGTTGACCGGAAAACGTCGGGATCTGTAATTTTGGCAGGACCACCTTGCGATGACGCAGCATCGTTCCTTGAATGGGAATCGCAGTGTCTACTCGAGAAGAGTCACTGACCTGCATCTGGGCTGCGGTGCTGGAACCACCGGCATCGGCATTCGGTGAAGTTGCCACCGACCTTGCTGCACTCGTTACTATCGCCTTATTTGCGCCCTCTCGGAGGAAGAAACGCACTCCAGACGTGGTGTAAAAGACCCGTTGGTCGTACTTTTTCGCGACCTCTAGCTCTTCCTCGTAGCCGTCGTCGTCAGTCGCATCAAAAATTTTTTTGTTTAAAATGACAAGTTCGGCGTTCTTCTGGGTGAGATATGCAACGTGGGAGTTGATTTGATTGGCATTGGGAATGGAGGCCTGCAGCTCGTCGGTCAGAAGCACCATAGTTCGTGTGACTCTGGCTCTTACGACGTCATGGTTCTTGCGCAGCCGCTCCAATGACGCCGTCGAAAGTAGGTCTTGGAAGGGCGTGACTCGAGGGGTTTCGGCACCAGAAATATGTTGCGTATTGAAGACGAGAGCCCCACATTACAAAACATACATGTTTATTATCACCACTCATGCCCGCAGCCTTCTTCTTTCTCCTCTGTTCTCCTGCTTGTTGTCGCGCGGCCGCAATCATCCGCAACAAGCGTGATATTGTACAAAGCGGTTTTCTAAATTTTTAGTTGTAATTTTTGATAAAACTCTGGTCACGTATTGGCGGCATGCTCACTGCAACTGCAAGACAACTAGGGCGTCTTGGGTCTTGTATTCGGCATCTCATATGGGTAATGCTATGGCTGCCAACTCAGCCGTGCTAACTGAGGCTGTTCGTATGGTTGCTGTGATTGCACTGGATTGATTCGCCGCTTCTAGTGTATTTATCTTTGGCTATTTTGCATTCCTCCGTGTAGTACATATCTCGATAGTGTCCGCACTGCTTATGCAAAGCTCTGGCCTTAGTTTCTTCTCTGTATGATATTTGACAATCATGTTCTTGGGAACGGGAGAAGCCACAGTGTGTTCTCGAAACTCATGGGCCAGAGGAAGTGTCATTTCTCCGCAATATAGAACCTTTTCGAAAAATAGTGTCCCTAGTGCCACGGACGTGGACTACAGTCTGCCGTCATTGGGGGGGCACCGTAGCAGGCGGCGCAGGCTGTGTGTCCCAGTGACGCTGATGCGCGTTTCTTGCAGCACACACAGGCACCTCTTGTGTTCCTGCAGGACGCGGACCGATTCGGGAGGGCACGCCGATGAGAGTCTCTTGCAGGCCGGATTCATGCATTGCTAGTCATAACAAGCCAAGCCTCTCGTCCAACCCGGTAAAGGGTAGAGAATATTGCTCATTGTGCAGCGGAAGCAGATCAGAAAGTTTATCGGAGCGTAATAGGAGCTCGTTGAAGCTAGAAAGTGGTGCAATCGCAGCGGATGATACGGAAAACTAGCCGCCAACACAAACATCACAGCACTAACGTAATTGACGGTTCGCTTTCCATGACTTCATAATGAATCCAGCTGTCCCACGCTCCTATGTTAAGTAAAACTGACGAAAACCGTAGTTATGAAAAGGGTTTATTGTGGCCATAGTGGGCACCCTAGCTTTTGCAGTAAGGGTCTGTCTTGCTCTGTTCAGTTAAACCGTTGACGCTGAGCGAGAATAACTGAGGTTACGTGCTCTTCAAATTTATTATGGACGCCGAGGTCTTCAAGTTTTAAGTGCTTGTATTGTGTGGCAGTCCTAGCTCTGCTTTGTACTCTGTGCATATTAAAGCATTATTTGGTGGGTCTCTGGGTTTGATAGTTTCTGGAACGGGAGGCCTTAGGTAACAGGACTTATGACAAAAGTCTGCATTAGCCTGTTTGTTTCTTTTGCTGATGATACATTTTTTTCTGGTGACTCGGTTGATCATGTGCTTTACGCTTGTCGCGAATTTCATCAGTTTGGCTAAGGAATGACCGACTCTGCTGTCACCCTAAGTCCACAAACCTAATATGCGCAGCGTTTTCGCATTTTTTATAGGCCGACCCTTTAATTGTAGCTCTATGTGTGGTCATCGCTGTTTCTCCAATATGCGGCCCGGATCCATATAAACTCACACTTTTCTTCTAAGAGTTACATTGCTGCGTCCGGGGAAAATTTCTCAACATTAGAGACATCGCTCTGCAGATTCTGCTTGTTTCCAAATGAGCCTTTATGTGCCCAGATTGTAATATCATCGGCGTATGTTGCGTGGCGCAGGTGTTTTTCTTCCCTGGCTTTATGGCTAGCTTTCTGATTCCTATGTCGGAAAGTAGCGGTGAAAGAACCTACCCTCGGGGCGTTCCTCTTTTTGCCATGTCAAGTGGCTCTGATCTAATTGATCCTAAGCCTATTGGGACCACACACACTGACCAGAGGGAGCAGCGTTGCTCACACTGCCCCGTCTCAAAGTTTCTAACATTCGCCGTTAGGGGCACGCAGAAATGAGACGCGTGCTCGTGCACCAATGTATACCGGGCAAAATCCGCCAACAAATGCAGGGCGCGAGACACGTGCGTTGCGTTCCATTTTCACCGAAGCCGTCTCAAAGTTTATTTTTTATCTGCTAGGCTATGTATTCTGGCGCTGCAGTCAGACTAGGAAGCTCGGCTGAATGATGCCTATTCTTGCCGTTCTATTGCTTAGCAAAAAGCGAATGTATTGATAAACGCACTCTCTACATAGAATTTTTCAAATTCTTCGTGGCTTATGCTGTGTGGTATTGTCTTGAATGCTTTCTTTGTGTCTAGCGCTAGGACCATTATGTCATCACTGCCACTTGGTGGACTTAGTGCTTCTTCCTTTAAAATGAGGAAAACGTCTTATGCTAAAATGTGTGGTCGGATACGAACTTATAATTCTGGCAAAATCTATTCATTACGATATCATTACTTAATCTTGTTTGTACTACCCTCTCAAATAGCTTTCTCTTGTACGAAGTGAATAAAACGGGCCGTAAGTTCGGCAGATATTACGGATTACGGAGTTCGCTTGGTTTTACGGATTTGGGTAATAATATAATATTTGTTTTTTTTTTCAATCTTGTGGAACCTCACTTTTTTTACCCAAAATTGTTCATTGCAGGAACTTGATGAGCTGCTTCAGGGTATTGTCATGGAGGTTACTGATATTTGCATTCGTGATCCAATCGCTTCCCAAAGCGATGTCTCAAATGCGAAGCATTTCTTAGCGAACTTAGGCGAGTTTCAGCGTATCTATCTATCTATCTATCTATCTATCTATCTATCTATCTATCTATCTATCTATCTATCTATCTATCTATCTATCTATCTATCTATCTATCTATCTATCTATCTATCTATCTATGTATCTATCTATCAATAGGCCGCCTACGACTTTTAGCTCTCCTGGTCGTTTCGATATTGGAAATGATACCATACTTGGTACAGCATAACATTACTGTATGAAAAACAAATTCGACTAGTCTTGACATGAAAATCATCACACATATGTCATGAATGTCACGATATATAATTAATGGTCCTGGAGCTCTTGCGGCGGTTTCGTTCACATGGCATGCTGCAAAACTGGTACAGTATGACATGATTGTAAGGCGAACAGAAGCAACAGACCCTAACATGAAAATTATGACATGCTTGTCATCAAACAACATCACTGCATTCCGGGCTCATGATGCGCTCGCTGCCGGTTCGCTAGCGTCGCACATACCAAATTTGTTATTGGGGTACGTGAATGGATGACGAAGGTATGTGACTGGTGCAAACATGAGAATCATTAGATGCGTGTCACGTAAGAACATGACTAAATGCCACGCTCACGATGTGCCGGCGGCCGTTTCGCTAGCTTCACTCATACCAAATTTAATGTTACCGGACGTGAATGGATGGCGAAGGTATAATACTGGTGAAAACATCATAAACATGACATGCGTGTCTTGTGACGACATGACGACATCCTACGTTCATGACGCGCTCGTGGCTGTTTCGCTAGCTTCGCATATACAAACTCGGTATTACATGACGCGAATGAACGGCATAGGTAAATGACATAGGTAAACGACATAGGTAAACACGATTATCACGACATGCGTGTCATGTACCATTATGACTACATGCCACGCCTATGGTGCGCTCGAGGCCGTTTCGCTAGCTTTGCATATGCCAAATTTGGTATTAAGTGACGTCAATTGATGACGAAGGTATGCGACTGTTGCAAACATAATAATCATGAGATGCGTGTCATGAGAAATGATGACTCCATGCCACAGTCAAGGCACGAATACATTTTGACATGAGGCGGTGCGCGTGCTCACCAGCGTTCATTTTGTCACGTGAAGCCGGCGTTGCAACGCCAGGTGCCAATTTTTCCATATACTCGCAGGCGTGTGCCGCGCTGCGCGTCTTTGACGCATGCGTGTTGCAGCGCGTACGGCGTCCCTCTGTTACGAGAAGAGGGAGACGCAGTGTTGTCTAGGTAACGCATTGGCGCGAATTTCGTGCCTGTAGCCATCGGGCTGCGCCGGCGGACATTGGTCACGCCAGTCGCGTCTGGCGTCAGGCTATAGAGTTCTCGCGTTTAGCTAACGTATCTTCACTGTGCCCAGCGTGCGTGCACGTAAACGCTACATTGGAGTATACTGGGCCCTTCATAATGGCTCTCGGCTGTTTTGCTAGTTCCACGTATACCGAATTTGGTGTTCTTTGATATCAGTGGATGACGAAGGTCTATGACAGGTGCAAACATAATAATCCTGACACGCGCGTCATGTAAGAACATGACAACATACCACGCTCATAGCGTGCTCGCAACCGTTCCGCTAGCTCCACACATGATAAATTTGGTAGTACGAGACGAGTATAGATTACGAAAGTAAACAACACATCGAAACATGGTAATCATGACACGGAAGTCATGTACGGCATCATTTACCTCTACGTCCTAACGTTGTGCTGAAGTTAAAGTAACATATCAACCTTTCTTCGTGCCTCGCATATCATCGATTCCCACTGTACGTGGGATCTGCCAATATTCTTCTGAAACAATTTTGTGGCTGCGTATACCTTTGCTACCATTATGGGTTCATCTAGTGCTGAGTTTGCAGGCCCTCCATAGTGAAGTTTACCATGTAGTTTGTGTGCTGTTGCGCCAACGTAGATTTCTTTCAGAGTTTCTGCTTGCTGCCTGTTCGTTTCTGCGTACTCATTTTCTAACAGTTTGAGTGTACTGTTGGTAGCTGTTTCCTTAGGCGTGGGTTGTTTCTTTCTTGATTTGATATGTGGGGTTTAACGTCCCGAAACCACCATATGATTATGAGAGACGCCACAGTGGAGGACTCAAGAAATTTTGAACACCCGCGGTTGTTTACGTGCACCGAAATGTGAGCACACGGACCTACAGCTTTTCCGCCTCCATCAAAAATGCAGCTGCCGAAGCAGGGATTAGATCGCGCGACCTGCTGACACTAGACCACCACGGCTGGGCAAGGGCCACGTTGCTTACGAAACGGCAATGGGGGTTGCGTTGCTGGCCATTGAAATTTATAGACATCACACATGTGCTCCTATGACACAGGATTCACGTCGGCTCAGCGTCAGTTACCCACTTCATTGACATCCGTTGAAGTTAGTCTGCGCACCACTAACAGGAGTTACGATCCTCGCAAGCACAAGTGCTCCATATCCACTTACCTCTTCTGTGTTGCTAATAACCATGTTGCTGCTGCCGTTGTTGCACAACTGTAAACATCTGGTTATATAATGCGTACGCTACTGTTTAACATATATGTCTGAGCGACAAGATTTCTAAATGTATTTACCTTTATTTCTTAACATTTGGCCTAATTAAAAAATACAACGTCACACTCCTTGCGAATGCTTCGACTTACATTGATCCCCATGTTACGTGGGATCTGTCGATTAAAATGACGGAAAGTTCCTCTTGTCTGTGGGATTGGAACGTATGTCAATCTGTAGGGCTCCTTCTAAGAAAATAGCATTCAAGTAAATAGCATTCAAGTAAACATATAATTTTGTGTTCCATCGAAGCCCTGTGTTACTGCGATATCAACCATATGGACATTATCGATAGGTTATGGCCATCGACGTCACCATCGCCGTCATGTTTCTCAAAAACGTCCCCATCGACGTCAATCCCCTGTGTACCGTATGATCTGCGCACGCGTAAAAGTGTGAGAACGGTGGGGACGAACACGGCTGATTAAACATATCGGCCCATCTCCGTCGATCAGAGGGTGCATGCGATAAGATTAATCTGTGGGTGAAGCATGACATCAAATGCTGCTGAAGCAAAGGGTAAAGACCATGTTTGCTTTGAAGGCGCATGAAAAGACACGGAGGTAAAGGTGAGGATGGGGGAAGAGTGTTCGAGCAGCGGCTGCGAACATTGACTATAAGGACGTGGTGGCATACGCTATATTGATAGAAATCAGAGAACGGCTTGTATCCCCTTCCACGTTCTTCACTCTCAACGAGAAGCTATTGTGCGGATTCTCCTTTTTTACCGCGATTTGGCTGTGTTCTGTTGCAGCAAGGTTTTGTAGTGTTATGCAACACCGGATGAAAAAATTTAGCCTTACTTAGTTTGTTGCTACCGCACTCATTACATCACCTTTGCGGTGTAACTGGGATATTTTGTCAAAAGTTGTCATAACTAAAGTGCTGCGTGAAAAAAAAAAAACGACCAGCATGTCATATTTCTTCACCATAATAAAGCTCTGTGTGCGGCATCGGATAAGTCTGTGTAATAAGACGTATGTAGATCAAAGCTTCTAGAAAGTTCCAGAGACTGAAGCTCTCAGAGGAAAAAACAAACCGTCATTAATAAAACATATTATACAATGACGATTAAATCTTTTTTTGTTGCTCAAGATAGCAGGGTACCTGCGCTCATGCACTTTTATTATGTTTTGAAATTTCGTGAACTTGTATGATTCTATATACATGTTTTTGCATGTTTTATTTGCTCCATGCCGTGTTTTTGTTTTTGGTGAAAAGCGCATATACATATTTCTATGCTCGAAAGTACAGCCAGCTGTCCTACGCTTTCCGCATTGAGATGGCCGATACCGCAGTCTGTGACCGCTGTGACAACGAAGAATTCATTCCACATATTTTTTTGATACCGCTGACAGAATAGTGGACAGCGACTATGTCTTTGCAACAAACTCAACAAATGAGATAATCAGAAAAAAAGAACATTATTACAATATTACGATCGAGTGAAGGTTAAACTGATGAGAGTGGCTGCCACTCTTAGCTAGCCAGCAACGAGGCACCACCGAATGGACTAACGGCTTTTTATGAACGAGAAAATCTTTTATGGGGGCTACCAAAATATCGCTGTTTGGGGTGCATCTTTTTCTAATATATGTTCTTTAAGTGGCTTATTTCTTAAAATTCGCATGGTGTTTTTCAGAGGTTATTATTACTTCATCACAGTTTATATATTATAATCGTCAATTGTGTGAAAATTTGCGTCTGCTTTTTCAGTTTTCTTATAATATTTCAAACGCAAGCAAAATCAAGTGGAAATACCCAAATACATGTATTTGTCCGTATAACAATCCTAAAGCATTTGGTAATATACAAAAATGTATCCTTGTAATCACTGGGAGAATATTTTACGAGGTCGTTGTCAGCAATGGAAGCGCACTTCTTTCGAGTGGTGATTCCCGGCCTCTGAAGTAGGAGTCGTATCAACATACACCAAGTGATATATCGCTGTGCTAAACCATTTGTTAGTATATCATGACGGTCCTATGCCTAGGAAGCTCCTCGCCATATATGGGTGCAAAAACTTCCTCTGCCTGTTATCCGCGAGCCTCGCCATGGTGGTGTAGTGGCTAAGGTACTCGGCTGCTGACCCGCAGGTCCCGGGTTTGAATCCCGGCTGCGGCAGCTGCATTCCCGATAGAGGCGGAAATGTCGTAGGCCCGTGTGCTCAGATTTGGGTGCACGTTAAAGAACCCCAGGTGGTCAAAATTTTCGGAGCCCTCCACTGCGGCGTCTCTCATAATCATATGGTGGTTTTGGGACGTTAAACCCCACAAATCAATCAAGGTTCATATCAAAGAAGTGCCCGCTGCCCATCCCCCCCCCACCCTCCGAAAAAATCTGTCTACGCCCTTGTGGCTGACGTCTCAACGACGGCTTAGATCATGTTCATTTGATAAAAGCGGAACACGATTACAGTGGTCGTTAAAAATAAGGAATCCTAAAGGTTCGCTTTTAGTAGTTCGACGTAATAGCGATCTTCTGTTCCTATAGAGCCTACTTCAAACACCTAGTGCGTGAAACATTTTTGAACCACCTATGTACTCTTACATAGCCTTAAAGAAACAGGCGCAGTAGCGTGAGTGCGTGTTGTAGTGGGTTACCGCCTTTAAACCAAGAAGTCATGATAATAATCACATGTTCTGACGCCTGATTTCCATGGGCGCTTGTACTACGCATGCTACTGCAATAATTCATGTTGCATTGTGAAGCATCCATACATTACGCGTGTTTTTGTAAAACATGTGTCACTTTCGCTGCATTTCCAAGCAGAGGAGGGGCGGATGAGCTATCTGCGGCTGGCTCCCTCCCCCCCCCCCCTCATGCGGCACCTCGGCATTCGCAGTTGGACGACATTGTATCCTTGTAATGAAGCTCAAAACGAACAACACTGCACAGCCGCGCTTCGTTCCATAAAAAATAATGACTAAAACATTTTTGAGAACGACAAGCACATCGCAACAGCGGTAACAGCTGATTATTCACGACTCCGACTGGTAGGCCTAGCATGGCGGGCGCCAGCCATCGCCTTCGGCATTCTTACGCGAGCTCGCCATCGAGCGCTTGTTTTTGACAGTACTATTAGGCTTCGCACTCTTATGTAATGGATTCGCATACGGTATCACTTTCTCGATGCCATCGATGTGAAGAGTAAATGTGTTAGCGAAGCGAGCCAGCACAGAAATGCTTGTAGCCGTGTTTACCTGCGAAATGACCTTGCATCGCTGCTCACAATCTCCGGTCTCGCTAACGGTTTCAAAATGGGCGTCGTCGTGCAGAAATGGTACATTTCAAACACCACTTTATTCAATCCGGAATGATATCACGTCACCATGGAATTGTACTTCATGTTTTAGAGGCGAAGCTCCTTAGGGCGTGGGCTGTGCGTCCCCTGTAGCCTGTATGTAGCCACCTCTAGCTTAGTTCTGGCAGTGTTCACTAGATGGCGGTACCGTCCCCTGTATCTAGCCACCTCTAGTTTAGTTCTTGCAGTGTTCACCAGATGGCGGTACCGTCTCCTGTATGTAGCCACCTCTCGTTTAGTTCTTGTAGTGTTTACTAGATGGTGGTACTTGTAGCTGATGATGAAAAGATGCAAGATGTTATAAACTAGAAAGCGGTACTTGGAGTTGATGAAAGACGCGAGATCTTATAAAATATGAATGATGTCACATATGGCGCGTGTCATTGGTTGAAGGCAATCGTTCGATTTAGTGCGGCGACGTACGCTAGGGGGAGCGATGTAATAAAATCGAGTGGGCAAAATGTACAGAGGATTCATGGTTTACCAGGTTTACCTCCGGAGCTTCGCCCACTCATCATCGTTCACTTCGTGGATATGGCGGAATTTTTTTACGCCGCCGCAGTCGGCGATGTCAGCAAAACTACGCTCGCACCGCTCCGTCGACTCGTTTGAATTGGCCTGGATTACGGGTGATTGGAGCAGCTACAGGGAGATGGCGCCACTAGTCACATGACGTCACTCGTCTGCTCGCGCTGTGATTGGCTGCTGCCATGTGACGGTGCGATGCGGTAACGAAAATATCTGGCCAGTTCGAGGCTCGCCGCACCGGCTTTGCGGCGGTGCGACGGGATAATACGTCACGAAACGTCACCACTCCGGCTGTCGCATCGTCACACCGCTCGCCGCATCGCACGGAAAATTGCTCGTCTGTCTCACGCCTTACGCGCGCACACTGTTATTACCACGACGATAGGATGCCGAGAGCTTCTCCTCACTCGTCATTCCTCACCTCGTGAATATGCGGTATTTCTGTTTTGAAAAAGCGTAAAAAGAAAGGCCAGCTGTAAAGACAGGAAAGTCATCATTGTATCTTCAGTCAACTATCACCTGATAGACTTGTATGTGGAAACACTATAGAGACATGCGGAATAATTTGTATCATTTTCACTAGTCCCGTATTTAGGCAGGCAATCGCCGGGCTAATACCGAAGTCTGACGTACCCCCTCCCCCCACCTAAACTGCATCACAAAAGCGCGAACCATTTATTGTTGGTCCTTTTGGTGCGCTAGCAAAGGATGGCTGTGGTCCAAAAACGAGACAGAGCTGATAGTTGATAACAAAACCAAAATTATACTTTATATAAGGCAGAAAAATAAGGCAGAAAAACAAAACACAAACATGGACACTTGGCAGTTTTTTAATACAATACGACGCCCATCCCGACATACTCGAATACACTCAAAGCAAACGGCACGAACAACACGCGACACAATGCAATCTCATCTATTATCTGACCAAGAAACTTATAGGCAAAAGTGTTCGTCAAACGTATTCAGTCTAAAGTTCTTGGAACAAAGCTTGAATGATTCGCTTCAAGCAAACACTCACAAAGTGCAGCGCCGGTTGTCGTCCCACTGCGGCCGAGGTTTCTCTTCCAGAAAACTCGCGTTGTCAACTGACTGCACCCAATGACAAAACTTCTACCTCGGAAACACATCGGGCACTCAGGCGCTGCCACTGCAGATCAGTTCTTTGCCCACTGGTGAAAAACCACACTTCCTTTGCATGGAGGACAAAGCATCGCCCTCTGGTAGAAAACACACTTCATTTCCTCACTAACGCCCTCGGCTGCTTGCGTAGATGCACAAGCCGCTTGGTTCTGGATATAACCACGCTTCTCGGTGGCCCACCGTACAGCGAAGGCTGTGGAAAGGCAGGAACGTCTGTCGTAACTTGACGCAACTCTGCAGCACTACGCCGATTTCCTTGGTATTGTTTCTCGAGTTCGCTTGGTATTCCGTCGGTGATTTTGTCGGCGTGACGGCGGTGGTTTCGAGGGGGAAAATACGGCGTAATTTGCTGCTTATTTCTTCCTTGCACCGTATTTCGTCACGTCTGCTTGGCACCTGGCTCTCACGTAGCCGTTAGAAAGGGGAGGCGCGCGCTTTCTTGAGCGCTCGTTTGTGACAATCATCTCCGTAGCAATTTACACTAATGGATTCAAAGGTGAGTAGCAATATATGGCTAACTACAACGGAATTGGTAATAGTATTATTATCTGGTGTTTTAGGTCCAGAATCCACGATGTGATTATGAGGGGTTCTTTATCATGCGCCTAAAGCAAAGTACGTTAGTCTCAAGCACTTTCACCTCGACCAAAAATGCAGCCGCAGCGGCAAGTGAATTGTTATTCATCAATCGTAAATTGCAGTGCATTATTGCACGGAGTACACCACTAGTGTTTTCTTAACCCTCTTCTCTTGTAGAAGGTGAGCGCTTGGACACGGCTTTGACCATTTTATTTGTTATGTATACCTATTGAATACGTTTCTAATGAATGCCACAGAAGACAGAAAATTACAGTAGTAGCATGGTTTCTCGGTAGAGCATTTGTTATCACGTAGAATGCCAGAGTTCAATTTTCAGGTCGGACAACTCAGCAGAGTGTTCCTTATGATGTATTTTGTCTTGCATGGACACAGTTCACGACATCTCCCTCTGTCTGTCTGTCTGTCTGTCTGTCTGTCTGTCTGTCTGTCTGTCTGTCTGTCTGTCTGTCTGTCTGTCCGTCTGTCTGCGGATATGCTTGCTGTGCTGGCTACACCGGAGGTATAGACTGCCCTACACTCTAAAAGGTGTTCCAGAGCGATTGCGCAGTTACCCCTCAAAGGGCTCTTTGATACTCCACAAGCCGAAATGTGCACAAAAGATCGCACACGGTACAGCAAGAAGGGGCACTTTCCTCTTTGTGGAGTGAAGCCCCCGTTTTCTCGAGTAACTGCAGAATGTTCGCGCCAAATGCAAACGGCCAATCAGAGGCCTCACAAGCCTGTTTCCTTCCAGATGGTGCCATAGCTGGCGTGGTGTAGAGGTTAGTGTACACGCATGCTGACTGAGTGGTTCTGAGTTCAAATGCCTTGTGTTTTCAGCAAATTTTCCGAAATTGATTTGTGAATGTGGTGATTGCATATCGGTGGTTTGTCTAATAAAATGCGTGCAGGCCCTTTGAAAGGTGGGTTAAGTCAACTCTAACCAGATTTTTCTTTCGTGCAAAATAACAGTTGCATCTTCGAGGCAACCACGAGGGCATGCTTACTCCTTCGCCGTTACTCCCAATATGGTGAAATGGGTGTATGAGGTTGGTTACTCCCCTAAATGAGCAACTTCAATATCCCTTTTCCTGTTTTACTTCTTAGGGTGCGCCTGGTGAGCGGAACAGGGCTTCATGTCACCTTGAAGTGAGCGTTGGCGCAAACATAGGAATGAGATCGGTGAAGCTTGACATTATTTGGTGACCGGGAATGACAGAGTTAAAATTTGTTGCACGGCCACTCAACAATATACTAGAAGATAAGAATAAAGTTCGGGACATCTGACGGAAGTCCACAGATGATACAGTCTCGTGCTGAATCACTGTTTAGCTGAAACTTGCTTTAAAACGACGCGAGTTTAGTACACACCAACACTGAAATAGTATAGACTTCTATGAATCCTGTTGCATGTCAGTTGCTGTAAAGCTTTTTTTGTACTATAACCACAAATCTTCTTATTTGTTTGAATAGTTGTGACTAACTGTCACTTAATCGTAGAACTCTTGTAGTGTGCTTTACCGCAATGGCAGTATTTCAGCACAAGAAATGTATGCTATATTCATGGAGCCGTAATCGAGGGAACAAGCTTGCATCGCACTCTTCTCGCACAAAACGCGTTCTTTCGTTTCATAAAGCAAATAAACACACTATTCTGACCCTAGTTAAGGGAAGTAAACCATGCAAATTGAGTAGAATTTTGTATCACTTGTGTGCCCTCATTGAGCTTTAAAGAGACACACAATGCGGGCCCGTGGCACCACGAAAGACAGAGGAACTACCGCGTGAACAAGTAGAGACATCAGTGTACTAGAAGCGATACTTACGTCATAATATAGGCCGCAAGAATAAATAAACTGGCAAAAACGATGCCGTGACGCATTTCGGGGTGTTACTTTTTTGTCAGATGGGATAACTGTGTGAAGGTCCCTGTGGAGCACTAAGAAATGAAGGCTGACGCCAGCCTTTGAGACTGCGAAACGACTGTCGCCAAAGAAAGGCACATAGGTACCGCAATACAAACGACGCTTTATTTTGGCCATTCTTAAGTGGACGGGTAACAATTTGTTGTGCGTAGGAAAAAAACGCCTCTATAGTTATGCATTTTTCATGAAATATAGTGAAGAATTTGGTACCGAGTTTTTATGTTTCAAGTTTTGTCCTATGCTCCTACTGGCTGATATCCTCGTTCCACGTAACTGTGTGGAATACGCAAGCCCACTATGTCGGTGTTTTGTATTTTTACAATGCAAAACATCCCATTGTTAATTCAAGAAGCTGATAGCGGCCAAAAATAGACGAAACAAAGCTAGTGAACGACTGAAATGTACTGATTTGGCTTTGCTGCAAAAGTACAGCAGAATGCGCGAAATGTATATAAAACAAAAAAAGTGACACTGCAGGCCACACAGGGCTGAATTCAAAAAATGTAACATTGAGTATAAAGCTGAGCAACTTCACCCAGTTTTTATTCTCACTTAGAACAGCGCTATAAAAATACAAATAGAGGTCATGTCATTCTCTTTCATTGTGAAAGTGGCCTGTCAATGTGTTGGCCGTAACTAAAATGGTGGCAAAATGAGTTACAATAGTACTCGAAGTGAGCCCTGCAAGTTCCAAAGCGGAATAAATCTATGAAACTAAACGACAGAATTTTCAGGCATGAATCTACATAGCGATATATATGTAGCAACAAGAAATTACTGACAAAGAGCTTTGCCTGTCAAAGAGACAGAAAGATTTGTCTGTGCATTCCAGAACGTCTATGGCAGCCGCAAAAACCCTTCACTATTGCGCGCAACTACCCTGGTTCAGATTTTGCGGTAACAGTTCACTGCATTGAGGGATGCGGCCGCATCGAAGTACTTATACAGCTGTTAAATGCGAATGGTTAAAAAGACCGTGTCCACAATCACGCTCCCCACTCCCCACACTATTTGTCCCAATGCGTGCACCTTGACTTTACTGAGTCGGAATAATTGCTCGATGAGAGCCTGGCTATCTCCTAACAGGCTTTTGACGATCATGGCGGCCGAAGTTTCTTGACGTGGAACTGCAAGAGCTGCTTACTTTCCTCACTTATTGTCGACAATTCAAAGAAAAACGACAGGTCATCATGTGAAGCATGTCATCAGGTGATCTGCATTTTCTTATCTATTGGGAGGCACAAAGTCGATAGAGGGGAGGGCGTGTTGAGAAGAGGGATTTGTGATGAAACTTGCCTTCTACCCTATTCCCAAAACAATCAATGGGAAGTAATGATAAATTGAATTGCGGAATGGTCAAAGGCAACCGTCGGCCTGAGTAGTCGCTAACAGAGTCATAATAGTTACGATGTCACAGGGGTTAGGTTAACTCTGATCAGCGGGCATTATTACATTATGACGAAGTAAAAAGATCTAGAAAAGAATGAATGATCGGTGGGACTTGTCAAATTCATGCGTGCAGCTCATTTATTCACACAGCACCAGCGCCTCAAATTTTAGGTATGGTGTCCGGGCTCTCTATCAAATAAAACACGTGATCTCATGAGTCTTCGTCGTTGCAAGCCTTCCAATCACGGAGCGTCGTTTGCGCTTGTCAGATCATTGACACTCTGGTCACACTGATACTTATCAATTATTAACTACCAGCTGTGGCACACACTGAGTTTGGAAGATGAAGAAGAAGAACCATGATAAAAATTCACTATTAAAGCGGAAATCTCTTTTCTGTCTGGGGCTCCCTATGTTTGCAGCAATCGATGTTATTTATCAGAAAGCGCGTCTGCTTACATTGCTCTGTCGATTCCGTTTCTTAACAGTACAAACATTGCTCAAATTTTACAGCTTGCCAGCGAGAAGAACTGAACATGTTTTCATCAGTGACTCGGAATTGTTTTTTTTCGTCCATCTGCCGCGTTTTCATACACAACAGATAGTCTATGTACAAAAGAAACTGACAAGTATACATGTCAACTTTAGAGGTAATTGCATTAATTAACTCCAACAATATTGTAATAATGAAATACGATAAGATCTGTCTTTGAAAATGTGAGTTTCAATCCCGCAAATATTTAGAGTACACCTTAGCAGATATCTGGTGCTTACACAGATACGTCACATAAAAGCTAAAGGTGTTGCCCCATGAATGAGAAATGGGCACGTGTAGGAATGGTCTCCCAATTATACATGGCTGGTTATTTGACGTGAGGCTACCCAACTTCCTTCCTGTTCTTGAAGCGGAGCTTATGCAAGTCATCATGGCACTGCGAAAGCTTCCGGTGAATGAGAACAGGGTCGTAATAATTACTGATTCGCGCTTGCTATGCACAGCTCTTACAACTTCCCATACCTCTCATCTCATCATGACTGGACATTCTTTATTCCCATCTCAACTGAAGTACCTGAAATTAGTGTCGGCCCCAGGTAACTGTGGGTTACCTATGAATGAAATAGCCGACACTTTATTCTGCTTATCAATATATTTACCCATAGGTCAGGCTCTCCCAGTGGTAGAATACTACACGCAATCAGGTTTAGAAGATTAGCTACTCACACAGACAGCATGTAAGCAATAACCACGAGGACAGAATGTTATCACCTAACATATTAAAGGAAGTCGTGGTGAAGCCAATCTCGACAATCAGAAGTGACGGTCACCAGATTTCAAGCATTGTCCCCATTAAACTTTTTTTTGTACAGGGCTGGTCTGACGATATCACCCCTATGCAAATTCTGTGGAGAACTGGAAAATATTGCACATTGCTTTTTGCCACGTCCAAGATATTCTCTTAATTGATCTCGACTTCTTGCTACTCCCGTTTTCCCAATAGGCTTAACATTAGAGGCGGAGAAAGTTTTAAGCTTTTGTGTCGCAGGCTTAAAATAGTGCCACAGTGATTCCTTTGATGCCGTGTGCAATTTCATTAAAACTACTCAATGAGCAACATTTTATTCTGGTATATAAAATTCTTCGTTACTTAAGCAAAAAAAACGTAACCAAAATTTGAAAACTGTTCTCATCAAGTTAATATGGCAGTCGTGAATAGAAGCTCAAAAGAATAATAGTTGTAGTTGAAATTGAATATATTACGTTCAGTATTGAATTCTTTCTGTGTAGAACTACCTACCATACCTAAAATACCATTTAAGAGCTTCAATGTCGCATTATTGACGAATCCCCCAAACTGGGTACGAGCCATTTATTAAAGGAAAACAAACAAACAAACAAAATTCACAGCGTCCTCACGTTGTCGGTGGGTCCTTGGTTCTGGTGAATTGGTTGAGAATCGAATTCTCATAGCACACTTGTCTTTTTACCTTCTTTGCTTTTTAGGGGCGAAGCTCTTGAAGGCGCATGTCTGTACATCCTCTGAAGTATGTAGTTGTCGTAGTATCAGGTAGCCACCCCTAGTTTAGTTCTTGCAGTGTTCAATAGATGGCGTTAGTTGACGCAAAATCTTGTAAAACTAAATGGCGGTACCAACAGTTGATAAGGAAAAATGCGAGACGTTATGATAGGAACAATGTCGCATATGGCGCATGTCATTGGTGGAACGCAATCGTTCGATTTAGTATGGTGACGTGCGCTAGGGGGAGCATTGTAATAAATTTCGTTCGCTGTTGGCACGCCGTGAAACTGCGCGACATCACTACCAAGATCTAGCCGTACGAGAGCGGGAGGTAGAAGCGGCACGGCATACGCACACAGTGTTTCTCACGTAGGCAACTGATGACCAACGCGGCGACTTACACAGAAGATTCACGGTTTACTGATGATTTTCTCCGGAGCTTCGCCCACTTGCTATCATTCACCACGTAGATATGCGGGATCTTATTTCAAGCTTTGAAGCCTTCAGCTGAGGCCGATGTCTGAAAGCTCCATTTGAAGGAGTTGTCCCCTTGATCGGCACCTCTCTTATTGCATGACCTATCTTCAAATTTTTACGGCGAAAGCTGTTGTGAGATGAAAACTGTGGCTTATGAACTCTCTTTTCTAGAGCAGCATTTACACTAGTTGGAAACGAGTTCCTACTTTTCAGTTTTTCGTGTTCGCATTTCAGACCCTAAACAGTTTCATTTATGTTCGCCCGGCTTACCTGTAATTCATTTATGTTATTTTTAAAAGCTTCATGCAGTGAACACTTCAGGTTCTGTGGACCACTTCAGTATAACGCTCTCAAGAACCTGTTCTACAAGGCTAGACAGTTTCTCCTGCTAAGCGTTTTCAAGCGCGTGAAGACGTTTAGTGAGCTCAACATTCAACAGCGTGAAAAATAAAAGATAAGCACTTTGGCAGTTTGGTGGCAGTTGCCTTATACAATAACTAAACAAAGGTAAAATTTACTCCCACCTATGCAGGGAACAGAGAAGCGTGAATACGTGCTCATTCGCAGTTGCAACCGCCGCCACTACTGTCAATGCTCCAGATGAGATGCCTTTTTTTATAGGGGTGGAAGAAGACCACCCTGCCATTTCGTTGCACAACAGACTGTGATCAGGTTTGAGTATACTAGGGCATGCGCTGTAAAATAACTCGAGGTGAAGTGGCACTGGTTCAGCGCTTGCGATATCTGTGCAGGCAACCGGGTTAGAAATATGCTCGTTCACAGTTTCAACCATCGCCACTACGTGGATAGGATGAAGCCTTGTTACACATGCTGAGGACTTGCTCTTGCTTTCATACATCTGAAAGGATTACGTCGATGCTTTGGAAAAGGGGGAGTAAAGGCACGGGCATGTAGTGACTGGTGGCCATGTAATTTCGGCTGGTGGGCACTAGTTTCTAGCTGTTGCATGGCTATAGTTTCAACATTACTTATGCGTGCCGAAGTTTCCTACTCTGTATCTTGCACTCAACTTCTCTCTCTCTCTCCCTCTCAATATATATATATATATATATATATAGTCAACTGCCAGCTCGTGATAAGTTCATGTGCTACGTGCCGCCATACAGGCTCATAAAAAGAGTGTCACTCACCGGCGTGGCTACAGGTGGCGCTGACTGACACCCCCACGTTTAAATTCTTACATAAACCCAATAAAGTGGCTGGGAGAATGGCCGCCGTGATAACTCAGTGATAGAGCATAAAACGATTATTCTTCTCATTTACTTTACATTGGTTCTAAAAACTTCCCCTATACATTCCTTGGCATTACTGTCTATTAGATCTCATTATTATTTTTTCAAAACACAGAAAAACGAGCCCTTAGGTATACACTTCATTCTCTTATTCATTAACGAGGGTCGCGTACTGGCAGACTTGGTGCCGTAAGGTTGTATACGAAGGACTGTTGGTCAACTGTCAGCTCGTAATAGGTTCACGTGCTACTTGGCGCCATACAGGCTCAGAGTGTGTCACACTCGCCGCCATGGTACAGGTGGTGCTGACTTACACTCCAATGTTTAAATTCACAGATAAACCCAATAAAGTGGCTGGACAAAGGGCTGCCGTGATAGCTCAGTGATAGAGCATCGAACGCTTTATTGGGAGGTCGTAGGTTTGATTGCCGCTCACGTAAAATTAATATTTTTTCACCCACTTTTATTTCTTCTTTTTTACTTTACATCGGTTCTAATGAATTCCCCCCAAACATTCCTCGGCATAATTGTCTTTTAGGTCTCTATAGTACTGTGTCAAAACACGGAAGGACAAGCCCTTAGGATACACTTCTTTCCCTTATATATTGCCACCTGGTGTTCTTTGCCAGTGAACAGTGAGCCAGTTCTGTGCCAGTGAAGGTAGAAGACGAAAACGAGCAACCCGTGCCAGTGGAGACTTCTTCTTTGTGTCACATATTTTGACAGTCGCGTTTCCTTGTACGTTTCTTCGAGCTCATACGGCGTGACAACTGGTGGAGGTGCGGGGTACCCTATGCATCTAACCCCTCGCAGTACAAGAAGCTCCAGCCCCATGCCGGTGGTTACGCCTGTTCACCGTGCTTGCCGTAGGATCCGTGGACTGTACCCCGAGTTCTGACTTCTCTCAGAGAGGATGACGGCCCCAACTATCCCAGGCAGCGCCGTCTCAAGCGCCTCTAACCTAGCCGTTATGAAAGGCGCAACGCCAATGCACTGTGCGCTGTTCAAACCACGAACGCTAAATCCATTTCATCGTGCTGTTCATGAGGATGTTGAGGATTGGCTAGTCCACTATGACTTCGTTTCCACTCATAACCTGTGGAATGACACAGAACACCAGGTGGCATAATACCGACAGTGCACTTATCAAGAGCTGAGTCTTCGTGGTTTTTCGGCCAACTCCACACCTCCTAGGTTCGGCCAGCGGCCTCCGGAAATTGCGGACGACGTTGCCCAGCAGCGCGAATTGACATCTCGGCACCACTCACGTTCTCCATCACCGCAGCGGTTCTCGCCGAATCATCGCACCTATTCGGGCGTGTTGCAGGGCCGGTCACCTAGCCCACGTCGGAAAAACTAGCCACAGCGACCTTCGGGGGCAAGGCCACTCAGACTGGTCATACTCAAGGCCCCCTATTGACGCGGACTGAAGATACCGACGATAAATCGACAACGACATCACAAGCTGATTGCGGAAGAGTTTTCTTAGATATTTCTGTTCTGTTAGATGGTCGCGAAGTCAGCGCTTTAGTGAACACTGGTGCGGACTATCCCATAATTGGCTAAAAACTGGCCGCCCTTCTGAAGAAAGTAATGACGCCGTGGAACCTAACGCCAATTCGTACAGCTTGCAACCGAACGCCGATTCGTACAGGCATATCGTCACGCCACTTGGTATGTAAACGGCAAGATTGGAAAACCGCGGTTGTACATTTGTTGTCAGTTTGAGCATTCTCCATCAGTGTTCTTGAGACCTGATCATTGGCATGGATTTTCTCAGGGAGCATGGTGCTATAATTGACATCCGACGACATCTAGTCACTTTCGCGACCACAAACGCCACAACAGCTTACGCGGACCCCAGCCACTCCCGAATGTCTTTTCGCGTTATCCACGACGCTGTCACGTTACCACCCCGTACAACTGTTGTAGTTCTGGTGGCATGGAATAGAGTGATGCACGGTAAAGTAGTCGTGGAAAGCAATCACTCGCTTCTGCTGTTTTAGGGTGTCTGCGTAGCAAAAAGCATCGTTGACCTTCGTGATGATCACTGCGACGTTTTTATCACAAACTTCAGCTACGAGCACCGGCACCTTTTACCAGGAACTGTCATCGCCTACGCCAATCCAGTTGCCATTGTCACCAAGTGTTTTGATTCCGAGGCTGTCGGCACTGCTGAAGTGCCTTTACACAGGGTCGACATCACTCCAACGCTTTCTGAAGCGAACAAGCAGCGTTTGAGCGAGCTGTTGCTGCAATTCCACGCATGCTTTGCACGTTCTTCGAAGATACGTCAAACACCGATTACTAAACACCGTATCGTCACCTACGACGACGTGCATCCCATACGGCAGCAGCCTTATCGTGTTTCGCCAACCGAACGGCACGCGACTCAAACGCAGGTTAAGAAAATGCTTCAGGATCCTGAAGCATTTTTGATGGCGTGATACAGCTTTCAAGCAGCCTTTGGTCATCCCCAGCCGTTCTTGTGAGAAATAAAGATGGCACGCTCTGCTTTTGTGTCGACTACAGCAAGTTGAACTATGTCACAAAGAAAGTCAAAGATTCTCTGGACAGGCTGCGGCAAGCGAAGTATTTTTCGTCCGTCGACTTGAAGAGTGCTTATTGGCAAATAGAGGTTGATGAATGTGACCAAAAAAAAGACCACTTTTGTAACGCTGGATAGCCTTCATGAATTCAAAGTCCTCCCTCTCAGCCTCTGTTTCATTCCAGTTACATTCCAGCGAATGATGGACACCGTCCTCCCAGACCTCAAGTGGAAAAACTGTCTCGTCTACCTCGATGATGTGTTTTTAGAAACGTTTGACGAGCATCTTTGTCGCCTTCGGAATGTGCTCGAAGACATTCGATTGGCCAATCTCACACTAAAGCCTGAGAAATGTCATTTCGGCTATGAAGAATAAAAGTTTCTTGGTCACGTCTAGAGCGCCGTTGGTGTCCGGCCTGATCCTGACAGAACTGTTGCCGTCGCCGCTTTTCTGACTCCAACTGACAAGAAAAGGCTCCGACGATTTCTGGGTCTGTGCGCGTAATACCGGTGCTTTATTGAAAAATTTTCCAACATTGTGAAGCCACCATTACGCCTCACGCGTGATGACACACTATTTGTCTGGGCTGACGAACAGCAGACTGCCTTGAAGTGGCCTAGCACCGGCTCTCTTCCCCTCCCCTGCTAGGCCACTTAGATGAAGATGCTGACACAAAAGTACGCACTGATGCCAGCAATATTGGTCCTGGTACAACGACAAGACGGCATTGAAAGGGTAATAGCCTACGCAAGTCGCACACTGTCTCGCGCAGAATCTAACTATTCTACATCAGAAAAAGAATGTCTTGCGGTCATTTCGGCAATTACAAAGTTTGAACCATATCTCCATGAAAGACCACTTAAAGTGGTTACTGATCATTATGCTTTGTGCTAGTTGATTGATCTACGAGACCCTTCAGAACGACTAGCACGATGGAGTCTGTGCCTATAGGTATTTGATGTCACCATCGTGTACAAGTCAGGCAAAAAGCACGAAGATGCCGGTACGCTATCACGACCACCTCTTCAATCCTCCAGTACAATCGCAGAAGAGGACAGCGCCTTCGCGGCAAGACTGAGCGGGCCGAATCTGATGTCTCATCAACGAAATGACGCTGATCTAAGAATGATTAGAGATCACTTAGAAGGTGGCACCGCGCCCATTCCTCGGTCGATGTCGCGAACGTTGCCATCATTTTGCCTACGAAATGACGTCTTATACAAAAAGAACACTGGTGCTGGTGACAGATCTCATCTTCTCGTCATGCCTGAAGCCCTCCGCGATGACGTCTTATTTGCTTGACATGACGAGCCCACATCCGGCCATCTGGGCTACTCGAGAACTATGGATCGGGTGCGACAGCACTACTACTGGCCTAAAATGTCTGCCTGTGTCAAACGCTAGTCAACATGATCTCTATGTACGTGGATGTGCAGCACAAAACGTGGGGCGACATCCTGCCATGCGTAACATTTGCGTACAACACAGCAACGCAGGAAACTACACGCTTCACGCCATTTCGGCTCGTTTATGGTCGAGATGTCAGAACTGTGCTAGACGCCATGATTCCGTATGAGGACATCGACAAGGTCGTCCAATTAGCCCCCGACATCGATGAATAAATTCAGCTCGCTGAGGAAGCACGTCAAATGGCCCATGCGCACATCAGAACACGAAAGTGCGCAGATGCACAGCGGTACAACATCCACCATCGAGAAGTTAATTATGAACCTGGTGACCAAGTTTGGGTTTGGACACCATTAGGCGGCGAGGTCTCAGCGAGAAATTCTTGAGGAAGTACTTTGGACCTTACAAAGTACTCAGACGTGTGAGTGACGTCAACTACGAAGTGGTTCCAGACGAAGGCTCACCATCATCTGGTTACCACGCCCAGAGACTGTACATGTGGTCCGTATAAAACCATAGTTTACGCGGTGATGCGAATTTTCTTCGTGTGCCAGTGAAGTCTTTATGTGAACAGTGAACGCCGTTTATTTCCGATTGCTGGCCCAAGGACACATTTTCTCTCGTGCGCTACTTTGTTTAATGTTTGTTCATGTTGCCTACTTCGACCCACTACTGTGAACACTTTTCTTGAGCATCGGGTCGATGCTCTCTTGGGGGGAGGAGTAATGCCACCTGGTGTTCTGTGCCAGTGAACATTGTGCCAATTCTGTGCCAGTGAATGAAGAAGACGAAGACGAGTAACCCGTGCCAGTGGAGACGTTCTTCTTTGTGTCTCGGATTTTGACAGTCGCGTCTGCTTGTACGTTTCTTCGAGCTCCTAGCGCGTGACGTTGTATTATATATATATATACTCTGCTGCCAATCGCAAAAATAACATAGAATAAATGCTGCCCAGACTGCAGCGTTTCTTTGTGCGTCTCTTAAGGTATGACTATGACTTTCAATACGTTCCAGGCAAAGATCTTGAGCGGCCGTTTTTACAGGAATCAGCGCGCTTTTTCCGCGTAGCGAGTAAGGTGGTCAATGGCCAGAATAGTACATCGTTTGCCGTTCGTTTATTGCAAAAAAAGGGCCGTGCATGTCAACATCAGCAAAGTCAAATAGTAAACTCGGGGCTGCTATGCGATGAAGTAGTCCGGCCGGCAGAGTCGTAGAATGTTTACAGCGTTGACATTGCTCGCAGCTCGCAACGTGTGTGGTCAAACGTTTACGCATTTTTGATCAAAAGAGGTGTTCTTGTGTGCGTTAAATTTTCTAGAAAAACCCATACGACCAGATGTTGCGTCGTCGTGCGTTGCTCGAAGTACGTGTTTTCTAAATCTTGCAGGCGCAACTACAAGCAGACGGGGGCCTACGCCAGAACAATTTTTTTCTAAAGAATGCCATGATTTAAGACGAAGCCACATTTAACACTCGTTGCAGAGATAAAGAAACAAGCAAGAATGTTGTCACTGCGCTAATATGCGCGAAACGTTGTAAGGTCAGAAAATGAGGCCTTGACTACGGCCAAATATAAATAAAGTGGTATGCGTCCCACTCGGTTGTTGTCGAAAGGGGAGCCATGAAAGCGATTGGCGTCGGCATGATGACGACCGCACTAGTACAGTGTCTAGAAAACTAGAAATATACTGCTTAGTGTGCTGAGCGCGGGCTAGGAGATGGCCCCGCAGCTGGATGGATGGATGGATATGGCTGTACCCTTTAGATCGGGCGGTGGCTAGCGCCACCAAGCCGTAATACTAAATGAACCAAAAACTATATTTCTTTTTTTTTGTTTAAAAAGTGAGTTTGAGGATTCGTACTTTGCAGTGAAGAGTTTATTTTCACTCCTGCATTGACTTTAGCCACCAATCAGATAACCTCCTTCTTGTTAAGTCTACCCGCTTAAAGTCTATTTTGCCCTCCCGGTCCCTAAACCCCAGTGCTTTGAAGTACTGGGGTTTAGGGACCGGGAGGCTGATGACTGCCGGCAGCGCCCGCATGTTGCGCTGCACGGCGAGTGGGTGCATTTGCGTTTAATCCTTGCGCTTAAGCATGCAAGAGGCCGAGCCGCGCGTGGCCGACTAATATTTTCCTACATTTTCGGAGTGTTTTTACATAATGTTATTGTATAAGAACTTCTCGATTACTTTCACAGTACTGGCGCTTTGCCATACCAAATGAAGGTAATTTCGTGGCATACACTTCGCCATCCGCTACTGCCCGCCAAAAAAGATCCCTCGTAACTTGGGGATCATTGCTATGCAAGCTGACTCTGTTGTAATTTTTTATTGAGTGAAACATAATGAAGGGGCACTAAATATATGCAAGAAATCGGATAGTCCACACTGGAACCAGCATTGACGTTTCACGAACATTTGGCTCTTCCTGCAAAGTATTTCGAAGACCCTAAGTTAAGGGGGTGATCGGGACGTAATTGATTTGTGGGGATTAACGTCCCAAAACCACCCTATGATTATGAGAGACGCCGTATTGGAGGGTTCCGGAAATTTCGACCACCGGGGGTTCTTTAACGTGCACCCAAATCTGAGCACACGGAACTACAACATTTCGCCTCCATCGAAAATGCAGCCGCCTCAGCCGGAATCCGATCCCGCGATCTACGGGTCAGCAGCCGAGTACCTTAGCCACTAGGCCACCGCGGCGGGGCGGCACCCAGACGTAGGCGATTCGATAGATAGATAGATAGATAGATAGATAGATAGATAGATAGATAGATAGATAGATAGACGAACGGCCGAATGGACAGATAGACAGACGCACGGTTGGACAGACAGACAGACGGATGGACAGACAGACAGGCAGCCGGATAGACAGGCAGACTGATGGACGGATAGATGGACAGGCAGGTGGACGGGCGGGCAGACGGATGGAGACACAGACAAACGGATAGACGGGCAGACGGATGGACAGATAGACGGACGGACGGACAGACAGACAGACAGACAGACATACAGACAGACAGACAGACAGACAGACAGACAGACAGGCGGACAGATTGACAGACAGACAGGCGGATGGACAGGCATACAGATGGGACAGATGGACGGACGGACAGACAGATGGATGGACGAATTGACAGATGGACGAACGGACAAATAGATAGATAGACAGACAGACAGATAGATAGATAGATAGATAAGATAGATAGATAGATAGATAGATAGATAGATAGATAGATAGATAGATAGATAGATAGATAGATTGATGCCCAAAGTGGTTGCAGTACACTAAGAAATAATTTTAAATACCATCGACAGTATAACCACCAGAATTATTTTTTAAAGTGTGCTTTGTTCTTGAGAGCAAGAATTATCACAGAAGACCCTAAAACCTTCACCTCTTAGCCTGCATTCTATTATGATTCCAGTGAAAACAAAAAATGATAACATGCTAATGACCAATCTGACACTCGCCGCATATGATACTCAAAACGTTGTTGGAAAGGGAGTCCGACGTTGACTTTGGATAAAAACCGTGTGAATGAAATTTGAAAGGGTATTTTCGATTTTTTAGATAAATGGTATTATTTGAAATTTCGCCTAAATGTCGATTTTATTCCTGACACCATACACCCTAATTCGAAAAGATAGTTCGGTGGAGTCACTCTCAGAATGCTTTTCTCACACGAAATCCTTCGGATTCAGCCTTCTGTCTCTCTCTTGATGCTACTTTTTCATTCAGGTAACCGTGCTGGATTCATTGTTGCGGGGCACAAAACACCTTTTCCTTGTTCGACCGATAACTTCTTTGACACAGCGACACAATACACGTCCTTCCTTTGCATTGCGGCTTAGCTTTTAACAACTCCAGGTGTTGTAGTGTGCATATGGCGCCGTCGAATTTCAAAGTAAATCGGATTGCAGCTGTCACACACAGATTTTAAACGTGGCGAGGCTCCGGCATCAATAGGACGAGAGGAATTTCACACGTTCGTGCACCATCCCGACACGCAGCGCCACTTGTGGCATCTGAGTGCAGTCATCACATGCGCGGATAGCCTCTCTCGTACGAAATGCGCGCAGTCAGCACACTAGGCAATATATTTCTAGACACTGTAGCTCTAGTGGGACACTTCAAAGTCGTGTTCTTGCGATTGTAAAGTCGAAAAAAGAAGGCGGCTTGGTGGGTCAGGTAGTCCAGTGAGTCAACATAAAGATATGCTAATTCGTGATAACCGAAAATTGGCGTCTTTAGATATAAAAGCGAAACTTGTCGACGATGGTCATCACCGCGAGACCTTCCTGCTCTGTGACATTGTTGTTTCGCTCGGGTTTACTTAAATAGCGACTGGCATAGGCAACGACGTGTTCGGCAGCTGCAAGGCGTTACAACAAGACAGCGCTGATACCTATACTACTGGCGTGGGTATGAACTTTACTGGCAACAGATGGGTCGTAGTGGCAAAGTGCTGGCCCTGATGTAAGGACGAAAATGAGTTGCAAAAAAAGAGTACTCATATTCTGCTGGACACCGAAAGAATGCGTCCTTGTTGTGTAGCGGCGTGAAAGGCTCAGCTAGGTCGGCGAACGTAGTCACGAAACGACGGAAGTTCGAGCGTAAACCTAAAAGCTTCGCAGCTCCCGTACAGACTGATGTTGTTTGAAACTGGTGACTGCAGCGACACTCAGAGGGGCGGGTTGAATGCCATTCTTCTCGACCAGGTGACCGAGATCCTGAGCCTCAGGGAGAATGATGTGACAATTCTTAGAGCTCAGGGTGGGCTTAGCTCTCTCGAAGCAGGTGAGAACAATGTCTAGACGATGGTTTGTGCTCATCGAATGCAAGGCCATAACTGTTAACGTCGTCCAGGTAGCAAAGACAAACCTTCCCACTCAGGTCCACGCAATGTAGCGTCCATGAAGTGCTCAAACGAGGCTGGAGCATTGCGTAGGCCATATTGCATTACATTGAATTCAAATAAACCACCTCGGTTTATGAAGGCTGTTTCCTGTTTGTCATTCAAATGGATGGGGATTTGCCAATAGCCAGATCTCCAATCCATGGAGAAGTACGATGCAGAATTTAAACCATCAATGACGTCATCAGTCTAGGGAAGTGAGTAGACATTCTCTTTAGTAACAGAGTCGAGGCGTCTCTAGCCCACGCAGGATCACTATGCACCACCCTTTTTCCGGACGAGAATCACAGGAGCAGCCCAAGGGCTACACGACTCTTGAATGACCATTTTTAACACCTCTTTTACCAGTTGAGAAACGACCTTGCGCCCCGCAGATCAGACACAATTTGCTTTTTGCTGGATAGGGTGAGCGAATCCTACATCAGTCCCGTGACGAGTACGCGACTCCGGTACACTTATTTCATCTTCATTCTGCGCCAAGTCAAATACAGTAGCGCGCTTCGCAAGAACATTGACGACGTTTGACGAGCTTGACGTTTTCCTGATCATAGCACTTTGTTTACCATACTTGGAAAGTCGGCGTCTGTATATTGCGTGGCATGAGTAGGGTCTACACTCTCTTCACCTAAAGATGATAGAATGCTTCCATTTCGTTCCAATAGGGCGAGTCGCAATGCACGAAGCGGCATGAAAGATACAGTAGAAGCCCATCACTAATGGGAAAAACAGAATGTGGTACGAGCACATTTCTCTTTGTGCTATTCAGAGGAACCGGCTCGGCAAGAACGTCAAACGTGCCGGCATCCGAGGTACATGACATCAATGCGAACGTTTTTGTTCGGGTTTGGCGGCCATACAACGTCCTCAATGACGGTGATGAATCCTTCGCAGCACTCGGGATCATCAGTAAATGCAAATAGCATAATCTTGCTGGCCCCGCCATCTACAGTAGAACCCCATTCCCGTAATGAATCGATCCCAAGAATATGCCATACGTGCAGCTGGCCAGAAAAGTGAATTCTGCCTCAAACACCTTGTCGCTTAAGGTAACACTAACAAAACATACAGTGATAGGGCAGAGTGCCTGACCTTTCAATATACACAATGATGTACAACTGTCCTACCAAAACATCACTTTATGTCCTATCCACAATTTGAAGCTAAGACTTTTCACTGAAACTGCTACTCCAGTGTCTAATCAAGCCTTCTTAGGCAGCCCGCCACTAAGCAAGGCGACCTTATTTCGACTCTTTAAAAAGGGTGGAGGGATAGATGAAAATAGGAAAAAATGTTAGGTGATCCCAACTCTTTTGGCCACACCACGTAGTTTCCGGTGGTGGGGTGGTGACGCGTCAACTAGGAGATGATGAACGGAGCCGGTGTGCTGCGGGGTGTATAGGGCTTCGCACGGAGGAAGGCGACTAGCTCAGGAAATTCTGACTGAAATTGCGTCCCACTTGTGTGTCACTGCGGGCAGTTAACTAGAAGCGGACCCCAACGTACGCATGCCGCATCAAGCGGATACTACCGTGCCAGATGTTTTGCCGAGAAAAAGGTGATGGTAGACTGGTAGCAGCGCTGTTAGGGGCACACCCCTGACTGCAGAATCCAACCACATGTTCTCGAAAACAGCAGTTACAGCATACAAGGACCTCACGAACGTCTTAAAACTTTCCACTAGGCGCCATGTACTCACGGTGTTCTCAAGAAGACACCATTGTAGGTGATTCGCTGGAGGAATTTTGGAAACATTGGCTACGATGTAGCTTGGCGGTTGGAAGCTCCGGTGCTCTTCATTGGGGCACATCATATAGCGTGGCATCAACGGCAGAACACAATGCGTCGAATGGTAGGGTGAAACCACTAGCATGTGCTCTCGTCGGGGGGACACATCACGTCGTCCAGGGTTTTCACTTACGATTTGTCTGAATAATGAGGCACGATCACAGGTTGATGTTAGAGTGACGTCGACACTTGCATCGGAGGTGACGTTGGCATGACTACGAAATTTTGAAGGGATGCGCCTAGCTTTCAGTGTTTCGAACGTTCAGCAGTTTGAGATTGCGTCCGCTACAGACGTCAAAGTGTCCTTTCCTATGAGGAGATTGTAGATATTGTTACGGTGCATCATCGACAGGAGCAAGCGTGGCACTTTGCGAAGACGAAGAAGACGCCTGCGCGTTAGGCGCTTGCGCGAGAAGCAACTCAGCCTTCTTGTTCGGCTGCCGATTCTTGGTGGACGCTATCCTATAAGCCTAGACCTCGCCCCGTCACAATATTCTTACAAGGAAACGCATACTTACAATATTGGAATATTTTTACAATATTTACATACGACTACTATGGCTGGCACACTGGCTAGCTGGAACCAGTCTCTATTCATTTCGTAGTTGTTTCTTCCAGACTGAGACCCTCTACCACTTTTCCTCCCAATCCCATACTGCTTCTTAGCACTACCCCACGGCGTAAAAGCGCCGACCGGGCACTTGTCCCGAAAATGGAGTGTTGGGTGACACATAGAACTTCAGTCTTAAGATTTGCGCAAAAGTAAATGGTGGTGACGTTGAGTGCGCTGCATCGACGACTCGCTGTATCTCGTAGGCGAAGTCAGTGGTCTTGCGCAGGTCTTCGTATGGTCAGTCATAGCGAAGTAAGAGCTTTTAGAAAGGCCAGTGTGACGACATGGGATCCACTAGAGTACTACCCAAGTAACGCAGAATGTTGAGTCCACGCAACGTTAGGCAGTAAAATGTAACATTCACCGACGTTCAGAGTATTACGTTGCCATAACACAGTGTTTTCAGTGTGTTTGCAACATTCAAATCATCACGTTGTCCTAATCGTGATGTTTCTACTGGGGCAAGAACGTTTGAATTATCACGTTGCCCTTACTTGAGTGTTATTGTGGCAACAACAATAAAATATTCACATTCCATCAACATTATATATAGACATCGAGCCCATGTTTAACATGAAACGCAGCGACAACATGGAGAACATAATCGCCGAAACATGCAATAACACACAAGGGAACGTTTTCAACTTCTAGTACTCATTTGAATAATGACTGACAGTGGCTAGTTAGTGTGGTCTAGTAAACAATAGAACAAGCACGAACAATACAGACAACAATTCAGCCTATGTTCTTCACACACTAATCCTTCTATGAATCTGATTTCTTTACATAGCTGCACCCTGTGTTCTTATTTATTTATTTCTTATACAATACACGATTGCCGTAGAGCAGAAGGCGAAAAACAACATCATGAGTAACCTGACTAGGCTTCTATAGTTCCGCACTATACATTCTTCACACAGAGTGACTGCATTGACAAAAACAGAAACACAAGCACGCAATCACATGGCGGAGAACATTGCGTTGTCCTGTTATGTCTGTAGCTAGATATACTAAACATAATAAATTAATATGTGAGAAAGAGATTTGCAAGGGCAAGCCTTTAGGACCCCCGGTAAAAAGGGTTTCTGACCCCAAAGTTCCAGGCTACAAAAAGCCTGCTGTAGGCAGGCTTCAGTTCAACTTGTATGCATGCAGACTTGAAAAGTACACATTTTCTGTATATTTTAAATACCACTGTATGGGTTAAAAAAGCATGAGAATCATTACATTACAAAGAGAGCAAGCAGTTGTGAAACATAATTGTGCTAGAATTATGATACATCACCACAATTGTGTTTTAAAGAGGGGTTTCTGATTAAACACATAAGAAACAGATCTATTGAAACGAGACCTACATGCTTGCATGATGCAAGGTAACTGTCACAACAAACCCTATGATTCGCAAGAATTATGCAACTGGAACAAATAGGAACCATGGGGCTAGAAAAACTGCTGTCTCACAGAGCCCTTACTCTTGGGGAACATAAAAACAATGCAAAGATTTGAGCAAAAATACAAACAGGAAATTCTCTCACTGGATATAGCAATAAATTAAAGTACAAATCAATATATATATATATATATATATATATATATATATATAATATATATATATATATATATATATATATATATATATATATATATATATATATATATGGTATGAAGAAAGCCAGGAAGGGGTACCGGAAAGCAAGTATCTGGTTTGCTACTCTGCACTCGGGAAGGAGGAGTGGAGACTGAAAAGTAAAGAAAACGGAATGGGAAAGAAAAAGAGAGCGGAAGAAAGCGAAAGCACACACACTAAAATGTCACAAACGTTCGACGACGCGGGTTCATTCGAGAAACTTTAAAAGGACGTTCGATCTCACAATAAATTTAGAGACATGCTAAGCTTTCCGACACAAAAGGGTGCCCATTCTGATTCGAAACTGTCCTGACAACTGTTTTCAGTACTCAAGTATGTGATAGTATTTGTGACTGGTGAAAATGCGATACAGCAGCTATTTCAGGTGCTCTGCACTTACACTTTTGTTGGAAACTCGCATTGTCAAGAAATCATTTCATGTCTTCTTTAAAACTTTGTAAATATGAGCCAAAAGTAAACAATAGTAAAAAAGTGTTTTAATCTGTGACAGCCAGAGCTATCATTCACGGCACACACAGCAAACACCAGGCTTGCAGAAGGCACTGTCTGCAAGCAAATATAAACATCATATTGCACCGCGATGAAAGACCACACTAATACACAAGGACCATCACAAGCAATACACACAGAAGACACTAACGTGAAGAAAGGAGGCCTGCTAAACACACTGTGTTGTTAGTAAGAAAACCTAACCCCAAATGGCAGTATGGTGAAAGGGCACAGTAATCTGCACGCAATATCACAACAGCGAATCTGGGAGACGCCAACAAATAGATGCCAAACTTGCACAACACACTATGCAGAACACAAACAACACCAGACCACTGCAGTCCTCTTGCCATTTGTCCAAAGCCTGGCTTCAGCTTCACCTTGACTGTGAGGCTTATGTCATCTTGAAGAAATGCACCTACCGAATGTGATTCGCTTGCTCGAGTAGGTCGAGCGAGCAGGTACACAACTGAGGTGAAGCTGCTAATGAGAGGCCATTCTTTCATCACATGATTTCACGCAGCTTCCTATGTAGTAGATGTAACAGTAGCACCACGTTTATGCATCTGTCTAGACGACTGGTTCATTTGGTCAACTGCAGTGTTTTTCTCAATGGTCACAACACAAGCGGGTGAGGCACATGTCACAGGTGCGCTCCTTTCTCTTTGGCATGCCACTGGGCACTTAAATGCTGTAAGATCTGGCCATTACTGGTCCCACAACAACGCTTTTTTCCTATGGCACTCGAGGCGTGAATGGTTGTAGTTTTAACGAAATCTTCTTTCTTCAGTAAAGACAACTCCCATGCGTTCTCTCCGTAGTAGTTCCTTATTCATCCTATTTTTTCTTAATGAGTTTGCTAGTGCAGGGTAGGTTTTATATGCAGCATGTTTGTTGTCGACAAAGTAGCAATGGTAGCCTGTCAGCAGTTAAGCGGGCTTCTTCGTCTGTTCCAGCTTGGTGTATATCTGTGATACAAAATGCTTAAGTGCAGCTCATGAACAACGTACAATGCTTCCTTGACGGAAGGCTTAGCTGCATTTACCCCACTGTGAGCAATTCAATTAGACTGCGGATAATTTGAGCTGGAAGTCGTGTGCGAGCTGCCACTGCTCGGTGAGCTTGCGAGCTCTCTACATGACAATTGTAGACTATTTTCGCTAGTTCGCACAAATTGTGCTTCATACTTGGGGAGGTCTGTTGTTTGATCGTCTTGTCGCGCTGCTGCTCATTGTTACACTCATGCACTTCTAGGTCAGAATAATAGCGGAAAAGCCTAGATGTTCTTTAGTTTGCCGCTTTAAGCAGCGAAGGGTGTAGCATGTATAAGCTGTGTTGCGTGTCGGCGTAAACTGTGCATGAAGCGTCTTCTGTCCAATAGAAAGGTTCATTTATGATTGCGGAGTCGTCTCAGTTGGAGGACCGAAGTCTAAATTATTGTAGATATAGTCAACATGTGCGCTGGCTACGGAAAGTCGCAGGATCACCGTCCGTTCGATAGGTGCAGTTTCTTCACTTCTAACAGTGAAATAAAGCTTAAATCGGTGTATGAACAGCATCCAGTTTGCCCACAAATAGCCGATCTTCCACTTACGCTCTCAGATGTCTCTTCTGTGGACGTCATTTTGTGTAGGAAGATCCGCATCAAATGAGCGTAGCTGTTGCATGAAGGTACTCTGCTTTTTCACTAGAGGTGGTTGTTATCAGTCACACTTGGACGACTCCTCAGAGTTGACGAAGCCAACCAAACTTGACGCCTTTGACCAAGAATTCAGAGTGGGAAGACACGCAAAGAAGTTGCTCCATGCTACTGCGTTATGATGATAATAATAGTGAGCTGAAATCAAAATTGCAGAAGTTTCGATTTCAACTTGATTATTACGGTGGTTTTGTAGCGTCATAAGACAGAGTATACATTAAAAAAAGACAGGTAAAGCAGCATTAAAAAGTGACACAAAAGCTGTTTGCAAAGGACAGAACTACGTGTACGCACTAAAATATTGGCAGGCCTACCCTATAAATTAGTGAGGCTTGTTTAGCGTTATCAGTTAAGTGGGAGACTTTACAAGTCTTTAATGCATTGTGTTAAACTCAGCTGATCGAACTGCAGCCAGGTTGCGCGCCATTGGTGTCTTCGTCTGTGATAAGTCATCTATGTTAACATAGTGTGGTGAAAATTGTGAAGCGCGCTCACACTGCGCTTAGTGCTCATTCGGACTTAGTCTCAACAAAATTTCTGTTAGCCGGGCTCACACTCATGGCTCAATCCTAATCTGAGTGAATCAATCAGCTCATGAGTCCATCATGGCGTCGGTGCTCTTTCCCCAATATCTCACGTCAGTGGTGCTCTTCTGGGCGCTTTTGAATACTGTGCCCTCGATTGCGAGTTTAAGTGAACGACACTGTTTAGTCGTGAGTGTAAACAATAATCTATAGGCAAGGCTAGTAGTAATGCCGAGGATGAGTAGATAACTAGAAGTGGGCAAAAGAAGCAATTGAACTCACTGAGACACACTTAAGAAATATGTTTTGCACTTTGAACTCGCACTCGCAAAAACTTTCTTTAACCGGACTGCCTCAGACTCAAACTCGTAGGAATACCACTCACCGGGACTCACACACAAGGTTCGATCTTAATCACGTCGATTCTCAAATGAGTTCGCCGACCTGCGTACGTACTACCTTTCTGAGCTCAGGGATTGTCTAAATTTGTTCCTGCTGGCTGCGGAGAGAGTCCTGTTTCAAACACGTCGAAAAGCGTGATATAGGAAGCTCACTGGAACGAAACCTGTTTGAAATCGCACCCCAAAACAATTATGTTCTTAGAGAATATGGTCACATTGTGGCAACGCGTGAATATTACACACCAGACAAGAACATTTCACAAGGCATGTAGCGGAGTTGCAGTGCCAAAAGGAAGATATTTCTGCTAAATTTGCGCTCATCAAAAGAGATGACTGTTAGGCCAGTTGGTGCTTTCACTTAAAAACCATCGTGAGTGCGCAACTAAGCAACACACACAAGACACGCGTAGGCCAATCGCAAACTACTAACTGGTTTACTCAAGGAACATCCGCATCTTTATCATGAACAGCCTGAGCAGAAGCACCGCCACAACAACCATGAAAATGTAAACCAGACCAGAAAGAAATTGGAATTCAGCTTTGTACAGCGCCATGGAAGTTTTATTTAGGCACTCATCACATGCTTTTTTTTGCAACCTCATGCTGGGCCCTCACGATAGTTTCTGTGTTGCACTCATCAGATGTCACCAAAACTAAAATGCAACCAGCATTAAAAAATAGCAATATATTGCGTGCGTAGAATATCTAAAATTGCCTATTGATAAATTAAGCGGTAGCCTTCAGGATTGCCACTGGCCTTGTTTGTCTCGGAGGCTACACATTGCCAACATTAGGTCCCGCAATGCATCACAGGCTGTTTTAGTCACATGATCGCGTTTCGAGCTCAAATAATGAAGGGTTTCGCCGCGGTCCCTTCGTCAGTTTAACACTGTGAAATTTAGTTATATAGAGTCTACGTGGCTGCGTTTATCTGCTCTGTGGGCTGTGGTGCCCCCTCCTGTCCGTGTGCAACTAAGCAAGGCGTTCGACGACAACGGGGTCCACCTAACCGTTCCCCATGCTGCATAATCGGATAAGTAGCGGGGTTTGTAGTCTTCTCTCTAGTAGCCCTTTTTGCCATAGCAAGTTTTTTCGCACTAATTGTGACGCAAGTGACGTTCACTGCCGGTGTGAAATGGGTAATTTCGATAGTGATCTAGCTCTCGAATTGCGGTTTGAATCTAGTTTCGGCCAAGCTCGATCCAGATTAATTTTCCCCGCTTAGCAACGATTATTGTTGATCGCGATCAAGAAATCAGACCCATCGTCGTTCTGTTCTTGCGCTATGACTATCATCATGTCATACCAACAAGCCCAAACTGCTACACTTCCAAATCAACCCTTCTGACGAGCAAAAGTGCTCGTGTGACACTGATGCAATCTATACTGTAAAACTGTCCGTTAGAGGCACGGCAAAGATTCATGTAAATCTCACCAATGTCTCTCAGTTCCTAGGAAGAAGAAGAAAATAGCCGTGGATGCCAACCGACGTAGTGCTGTTATGGCAGGTATGGAGATAATGTCCTTCAGTAAACCTCATGGAAATGTCTTCAAGTTGGCTGCTCTGATTAGTTAATTTCTAGCGAAAATGCCACTACCAGGCCACATTTTCGGGGGCACGGTGTGTTGACAGAGAGCCTGGGTGCGTGTGACTTACATTCGTTTTTTCATAGTTCCTCTTTAATCACTTTACTGTGATATGAATGCTCTTGACGTGTTTCCGATATCGACATCACCCTCACGCACCATATAAAGTCCAAATCGATACAGCCCCCCCCCCCCCCGGAAATCGTGTGTTCTTGCCGCGGGTAAATGAACGCGAGCGAGCACTACGAACGTGGCTGAAGCAAAGGGGAAGCAAGCTGACCTATCTCAGTCGCACGAAGGGCGCATGCGATAACATCACCCACGTGCGAGGCATGTCATCGATTTATACTCAGGCAGAGAGGAAACTCCCTGTCTGTCTTGAGGAATGCCGTGGCCATGAGGAACAAGAGGGAAGCTGCCACATAACCAAATGGGAAGATAGGCGCCAATGAGAAATTCAAAAATTATTTTCTTCCATGAAACAAAAATTGTAAATATAAAACTTGGAAATCTCAAAAGAACTTCTTAATTGCTTTCCAGTTGGATATAAATGTTATCTTTAATTTGGCCACCACGTTGGGCAAATTGGCCTCAATGTGGACAAAGTTGATGAATTTGGGAAATTTGTGATTTGTTCACCTAAAGTTTTCCGACTTGAGAGTGCAAAAATATTTTTTTTGCAAAATGTACCTTCTATGAAGTAATTATTAATTGCTCAGATATTCATTAAAACAGTAAACTCGGTGGCACATAGGTGGCTTTGACCATCACGGGAACGCCGGCATTATGAGGCAGTTCCGTCTGAAGAAGGCCCGTCAAGCAGTCGATAACAATTGAGTACACTGCCCTAGCATGGTGAACATTACGATGGTCTGACGGCCAGGAATATACACGTGAGAGGTACACATGCCGAGAACGGTAGATGCGCTCCCTTCGGTAACTATTACTGCACACCTAAAAGGTGGTGCGATTACTTTGCGCGGTTTATTACAGAGAGCACCGCCAATGCCTGAAATTTGTGTGCCGGTGTCTATTAGACCTGCAAGAGTAACGTTATTCAGCAAAAGTTCAAAATATAGCGGCGTGTAGGAATCGTCAACAGATAATTTGCAGACCGGGTCCCTAATGAAACGTTCCCTCCGGGAGCTGCGTGGTCTAGTATCCTGAGATTGAGGGCCCAGGTCGTGCATCGAACGTGGATCGAGGAGTCATCTGCGAGAGAGATCGGTGGCCTTAGAGTGATGGTGATCAGCGCAACATTGTGCTCTGAACGTTACTAGTAGCAAGCTGGGGATCGTATTGAGCAGAACACCGGTGAGAGTTGCCTTCAAAGGGATGCCACGTCCTAGTCTTTGAGGATGAATTGGACGTTCAACGATTGCGAATGTAGCACGCAATGCAAGAGAGCAGTAGAAGCAGATTGGTTGAGCATCCAACGTCCTGCATTAAGCAGAGTTCCGCTAGCGGGAAAAGTAGTGTGAAGGATACACCAGGATCTGGTTAACCGAAGCTGCACTCTCCGTAGTGCAAACAGCGCAAACTGGTGTGATGCCGAGATTTCGAATTTGCGAGGAAACGATGGCTTGGTTAAGGAAAACAGTGGATGCAATATCTTATGGGCCATCGAAAGCGATGGCAGCGGGAGCCATTGCTTCGAGTTAGCGGCGAAAGATTCGGGGAATATTGTCAGACGGTGTAACTTGCGTTAACTTGGAGGAATCTTCGCCGGTCGATGTGGCTGCAGTATTAGGCAGACGCGCCAACTGGTGGCTGATGCAATGGCTCTTGGCGTGCTGAAGCGCTGACATTCCTTCTGAACCACGTCGTTGGTGGCGGAGTCTTTAACAATCAACAGATTAAAGGCGTCGTCGACACTTTCCTTTTTAATGCGACGAACTTGTCAGTTTTGCTCATGATTTCGTCAACCTTTCTACAAAGGCGCAGTATGTCCTGTATATAAGAAGTATATGATTCTGTCGATGTCTGCCCGTGGCATTCCAGGTCTTTCCTCGCGGCCTGCTGTCGACCATATGTCCTGCTGAACAAGTCGACAACCTTTAGTTTGTAAATGTCTGAGCTGGTCAGCTCCGACTCACGCGCCTCATACCAGACAAATACCCTATCCCTCAAATGAAACACAATGTTGGCCAGCATCAACCGTGGGTCTTCCTATAGTATTCGCTGAGGTGCTCGTACAATGTTACCCAATCTTCGCCATTCACCTTGTTTTCACCGGTTCCCGATAAGGTTCCGGCGTCTCGTGCAGGCAGGGGAACCAAAGAAATGAGCTACTGCTGCTGCTGCGCCTGCTGTTGCTCTTCCGAAGATTTAATGAACAGAGTGAAAAAATGTCGAGCTCATCAAAGCAATACCTGCCAATCTTCACGACACCTTGGGTGGTCTGATGAAGATCATCAACATCGTCAACCTGACTACGTCTACTGCAGGACAAAGGCCTCTCCCATGTTCTGCCAGTTCACTTGGTCCTGTGCTTGCTGCTGCCAATTTACACCCGCAAACTTCTTATTTTTATCTGCCCACCTAACCTTCTGTCTTCTCCTAACCCTCTTGCCTTTTCTGGGAATCCAGTTAGTTACCCTAATGGCCAGCGATTGTCCTGTCTTCGCGCTACATTCCAGGTCCATGTTCATTTTCTCTTTTATTATTTCAATTATTATATCCTTAACCCCCGGTTGTTCCCTTTTCCACTCTGCTCTCTTCTTGTCTCTTAAAATTACACCTACCATTTTTTTCCATTTTTCGCTGCTTTGTCCTCAATTTAAGCTGAACTCTTTTTGTAAGTCTTCATGTTTCTGCTCCATAGCTAGGTACCGGCGGGATACAGCTGTTATATACCTTCCTCTTGAAGGATGGTGGTATTCTACCTGTCATAATTTGAGAGTGCTTGCCAAATGTGCTTAACCCCATTATTATTCTTCCAGTTACTTCAATCTCGTGGTTAGGCTCCACAGTTATTACTTGCTCTAAGTAGAGATAGTCTTTTACAACTTCAGGTGGACTATCACCTATCTCAAAGGGCTTCTCTCTTCCGAGGTATTTGTACATTACTTCCGTTTTCTGCAGATTATTTTAAGGCAACCTTTCTGCTCTCCTTGTATATCTCCGTAATCATCAGTTGCGATTCTTCCCCTGAGTTACTCAGCAATGCAATGTCATCGGCGAAAGCAGGTTACTGAGGTACTCTCCATTAACTCATCCCTGATTGTTCTCATTCTAGGCCTCTGATAACCTCCTGTAAGCTTACAGTAAAGAGCATTAGGGAGATTGTATATCCTGCCTTACACTCTTCTTGATTGGTATTCTCTTGCTTTCTTTATTAAGCACTATGTTAGCAGTTCTCGCCCTGTACATTTCTTCCAGGATGTTTATGTATGCTCCATCGACGCCATGATTCAGCAGTGTGTGCAAAACTGCTGATATTTCTACTGAATCAAACGCCTTCTCTTAATCTATGAAGACTATGTATAGTGGTTGGTTATATTCTGAGCATTTCTCTATTACCTGATTGATAGTACGAGTGTGGTCGATTGTTTAGCAGCCTTTTCGAAATTCTGATTGTTTATTTGGTTTACTGAATTCTGACGTTCTAATAACTTTGTTAGGAATTACTTTTGAAAACAGCTTGTATACTTTGGAGAGCAATCTGATCGGCCTGTAATTCTTCTACTCCTTGTCATCTCCTATCTTATGTATTGAGATGATGTTAGCATTCTTCCAAGACTCTGGTGCTCTTCCTGTCCAGAGACACCTCTTAAACAGGATGGATAGTTTTTCTAACACAATCTCTCTTCCATCTTTCAGTAGATCTGATGTTACCTGATCCTTACCAGCAGCTTTGCCTCTTTGCATGTTCTCCAAGGCTTTTCTAATTTCTTCTAACATTACTGGTGGATTGTCATCTAGGTTACTGCTAGTTCTCATAGTTATCAGGTCGTGGTTGTCCCGGCTATTGTACAGATCTCTATAAAAATCCTCCGCTATGTTAACTATCCTATCCATATTGGTAGTTATTTTGCCTTCTTTGTCATCTAGTGCATACATTCGTTTTTTTCCAATCTCGAGTTTTCTCTTCACTGCTTTGACGCTTCCTCCGTTTTCAGAGCGTGTTCAATTCTCTTCATGTTATATCTTCTTACATCGGCTGCCTTACGCCTAATAATGAACTTCGAAAGCTCTGACAGTTCTGTTTTGTCTGTTGTACTTGAGACTTTTATACCTTGACGCTTCTTAATGAGGTTCTTCGTGTCCTGGCAAAGCATGCCAGTGTTTTGTCTAACTACCCAGCCTCCAACTTCCACTGCACACTCGGTACTGATTCTCGACAGATTATATTTCATTGTATCTACGCTAAGGTTGTTTCCCTGAATATGAGCTCAGTACCTGTTCTGAAGCCAGACTCAGAATTCCTGTTCTTTCCCTGTCAGTGCTAGCTCATTGATTGGCTTCTTGCGTATCAGTTTCTGTCGTTGCTTCTTCAAGTCTAGGTGAATCCGATACCGTATCAATCGATGGTCACTGCATCGTACCTTGCCAACCACTTCCACATCCTGCACGATGCCTGGGTGTGCACTCATTATAAAGTCTATTTCGTTCTTATTTTCGCCATTATGGCGCTTCTATGTCCAATTACAGTTTCCTCGTCGTCGGTAGAAGGTATTCAAAATCTGTAAATTATTGCGTTCTGCAAATTATACTAGTAGCTCTCCTCTGGCATTTCTAGTACCAGTGCCATAATCTCCTACTGCCTGGTCTCCAGCCTGCTTCTTTCCTATTATTGCATCATCGCTGGATGTGGGCGCGTAAGCCTGTACCACCTACGGCTTATTTCTTTTAGTAAGCTCATTTACGATACCTACCACCCTTTTATTATTGCTATAGTATTCTTTTATGTGGCCTGCTATGTTGCTGTGAATTAGGAACCCCACTCACAGTTCTCTTCTGTCAGCCAAGCCCTGATAGCAAAAAACGCGCCCATTCTGTAGCACCGTATATGCCTCATCTGTCTTCCTAACTTCGCTGAGCCCCAATTTATACCAATTTGTACCTCCTAGCTCCTCGCATAGTACAGCAAGACTTCCCTCACTAGATAAGGTTCTAGCGTTAAACGTTGCCAAGTTCAGGTTTCAATGGCGGCCTGTCCGGATCCAGAGATTTCGAGCACCCTCTGCTGCGTTGCAGATCTGAGTGTCACCATGGTCAGTTGCTTCGCAGCTGCTGGGGACTGAGGGCCGTGAGTTCATTGCAGAAGATCACAATGTATCTATTCAATGAGTCTGCAAACGTGAGCAATCCACAGAGATGTACAAGTAGTTACCACAGCAGAGTCGCAGTATGCACAACAATGTGTACCCAACACTTCTTTGGTCACACCTCGTTGAAGCCGCACATCAACAAAAAGTTGGCAGATCCCACATACAGTGCGAATCGATGATCTGCAAAGCACGAATGAAAAAGATTGATATGTCGCTTTAAAATCACCACAACGTTATGAGTTGGAGGTAAATGATGCCGTACATGACTTCCATACCAAGATTATCATGTTTGAATGTGTCGTTTACCTTCGTCCTCTACTCACTTCACGTGATATTTATTTAGTATATTTGGAGCTAGCAAAACGACCAGGCATGACCGGCGCTACCAGCGTCCATCGGCACGGCCCGATGGCAACCGGCGCAAAATGCGACATGCTGCGCTTCGCGATGACGCGTTACCCAGACATTTCTGCGTCTCCCTTATTTCGTGTCGAGGGGGGGGGGGGACGCCGGACAAGCTGAATGCCGCATGTGTCTATGCAACGCAGTGTGGCGCACGCCTGCGAGTATGTGGCAGGACCGGTGCCTGGCGTGGTAACGCCGGCGTGACCCGACGAAATGAATGCCAGTGAGCACGCGCACCGCGTCAACTCGAAATGTAATGATGCCTTGACTGTGACATGTAGTCATGCTCTCACATGACACGCATCTCATTATTATCATGTTTGCACCAGGGACATACCTTCGTCATTCATTGACGTCACGTAATACCAAATTCGGCATACGTAAGGCTTGTGAAACGGCTGTGAGCATATCATGAGTGTGGTATGTAGTCATGTTGTTACATGACACGCATGTCGTGATTATCATGTTTGTATGTGTCGTTTACCTACGCCATTTCTTCGCGATGCGTAATACCGAGTTTTGTACATGGGAAGTTATCGAAACGGCCCCGAGCGCATCATGTGCGTAGCATGTAGTCATGTTTTTACATGACACGCATCTCATGATTATCACGTTTGCACCAGTGTCATACCTTCGTCGTCCATTCACGTCCCGCAATACCAAACTTGGTACATGTGATGCTAGCGAAACGACCGCGACTGCAGCATGAGCATGGCATGCAGTCATGTTGTTACATGACACGCATGTCATGATTTTTGTGTTAGGGTCTGTCGCTTCTGTTTGTCATGTAATCATGCCATACCATACCAGTATTGCAACATGCCATGCAAACGAAACCAACGCAAGAGCTGCAGGACAATAAAATCTAAATCATGACATTCATGACATCCATGTCTTGAATTTCATGTTATGACTACTCAAATATGTTCATCTTTTCATGTTATCCCATATCAATTGTGGTATCGATACCATTAGATAAACATGCAGGAGAGCTCAAAGTCGTAGGTGGCTAAATAAATAGACCAGCGCAAAGTCGCCGTAGTTTGCTAAGAATCTTCTCATTTAGAAGCAGCCCACACCAAGAAGTGGAAGTGACTTATAGCACCGAGAAAGGAATGCAACATTAGCGTTTGTCGTGCAGCTTTAAACCGAGAATTATCTTGATATTATCGCCAGCACATCAAGAATTCGACACACGTCTAGCGCCGATTGCCAGTAATGTTGTATTGACCTAAGGGCCGACGCGAACGCGCCGCTGAGCACCGACGCTGGTGAGGAACCGACAACAAGTATTGCACTCAACGCAACCAGCGTCACTGCTGAGCAGTGACCACTGCGCTTGCCAGCGTCCACAGAGTCAAAGCGGCCTACTGGAATATTTGGCAGATCCCACTTACCTGGTAATCAACGTTATGCCAAGCATGCGGAGGGAAGGTGACCGTGTTGCGATTTTTTTCTTGGGAGACATAACATGAAATGACGCTTAATATATGTACAAATGTTGCACGCACAGGCATATGTCACAAAGTTGCAGATGTTTATATAACATGCTGTTTGCACCAGCGCAATTAGCCAACTGGAACATGACTATTAGCAACAGCAGAAGCTGATACGAAGCGCTCATGCTTGCGAGGAGGCTCGCCCTGAACACTGCTACATAAATCAACTTAAGAACATGACAAATAACCAAACTTTGCTTTAACCCGACGTGAAGGCTGCGTCAAAGGAGTACATATGTAATGCTCATACAAGTGGACAGGCAGCACAACAACCAGATTTGACGTTTCACAAAGATGAGCGTCTATGTTAAAAGTAGTTCAGAGACCTGAAAAAACTACATCAAATATTCAGTTCAAGTTTTCATACACTGCTCGAAATGGTCGATCTGATAGTTTGGTTGGCTTGGCACTAGCTTGCTCATTGTGAACGGTACTTGGCTGAGTTTATTCCTAATAATCGGAATAAAAGCAAATACTTCTCAAAATTCTGTGTCGTGTGCTGGGCCTCTGAAAACCATCTGGGCCTCTGGACCTCTGAAATCTGGGCCTCTGAAAACAGCTTCCATCTTGGCCTCTGAAAACAGCTTGTTGTAAGTATGCATGAAAGCATCTTCACCACTGTCCAACTAGGTATTTCTCATGATACTCATGTCTTAAAACGAAATTGGTTCAAATATTCACTTCAAGTTTCAATGCATCGCTTTAAACAGTTGAACAAGTGTTTGGGTAGCACAATCTTGCTTAATCGTAAATTGTACTTGGCTGTGTTTATTGCTGAAATGCTGAATGACAGCAATCAGTTTGCAAGATTTTGTTTGGCGTGCTTCCATCTGAACCGCTGAAAACAGCTTGTTGTACAGATGCATATACAGCTTCATCCCCATCGGACAGCTATTTGTAACGGTACTGATGTCTTGCAAACAAGAGGGGCTCAAGTTTTCGGTTCGATATTTCACGCATTGCTTCAGATGATTGATCAGTGTGTTTGGTGGCACAAGCTTTCTTGTTCTTGGTAATTGGCTGTGCTATCACAGAGAAGGTGCACAATAGCAAATAAATCTCCACGCTTTGTTTAGTGCGCTTCCAACTGATCTTTCGAATACGGCTTGCTTTACGCATGCACGTACAGCATCATTCCCATTACACAGCTATTTGTAACGGTAGTCACGTGTTGCGAACAAAAGAGGTTCAAATTTTCGTTTTGAGCTTTCACGCATTGGTTGAAACTATTGTTCAATGTGTTTGGTAGCACAACGTTTCTTGTTCCTGATACTTGGCTGTGCTATAACCGAGAAGGTGTACAAGAGAAAATAATTCTACACGCTTTGTTTTCTGTGCTTACATTTGAACCCTTCAATACAGCTAGTTTTACGCATGTATGTACATCATTCCCACTGAAAATCTGATGGTCACGGTACCCATGTCTTGCCAACAAGAGTGGCTCAAGTTGTCGTTTTGAGCTTTCACGCGTTGTTTGAAATGGTTGACCAGAATGTATGGAGACACATGCTTTCTTGTTCATGATACTTGGCTGTGCTATCAGAGGAAAGGTACGCAATAGCAACTAATTCTCCCCGCCTTGTTTTGCGCGCTTCCATCTGAACCTTTGAAACCAGGTTTTTGAACGCATGCATGTAGAGCATCACTCCCATTGGACAGCTAATTGTAACGGTGCTCATGTCTTGCAAAGAAGAGGGGCTCAAATTTTCATTTTGACCTTCCACGTATCGCTTGAAACGGTTGATGAGAATGTTTTTGGCACAAGTATTGTTGTTCGTCATACTTGACTGCGTATATCGCTGAGAAAGTGGACGAGAGAAAATAAGTCTCCACGATTTGTTTTGCGTGCTTCCATCTGAGCCCTTGAATACTGCTAGTTGTGCGCATGCAACTACAGCATCATTCTCACTGAACAGCTAATGGTCATGGTACTCATGCCTTCCAAACAAGAGTGGCTCAAGTTGTTGTTTCGAGCTTCCATGCATTGCTAGAAATGGTTGGCCAGAGTGTTTGGTGGCACAAGCTTTCTTGTTCATGACACTAGGCTGTGCTATCACTGAGAAGGTGCACAAGAGAAAATGATTCTCCACGCTTTCTTTTGGGGGCTTCCATTTGAACCCTTCAATACAGCTTGTTGTGTGCATGTATGTACATCATTCCCACTGAAGAGATATTTGTAACAGTACTCAAGTCTTGCAAACACGAGGAGCTCAAGTTTTCGTCTTCAGCTTCCATGTATTTCTTGAAATGGTTGATGAGAGTGTTCTTTTGGCACAAGCATTCTTGTCTGCGATACTTGGCTATGTTTATCGATGAGAAGGTGGACAAGACGAAATCATTCTATACGATTCGTTTTGTGTGCTTGCACGCGATCTTATGAAAACAGCTTATTGTACGCATGCATGGAATCATCGTCCTCAGTCGACAGCTATTTGTCACAGTACTTCTGTCTTGCAAACATAAGTGGCTCGAATTGTCATTTTCGCTCTTACATTGTCTGAAATTGTTCAGACTGTTTAGGTGGCGCAAGTTTTTTTTGTGATCAGTACTTTAACTTGGTTATAAGAGATAGTGTGCAAGAGCAAATAATTCTTATTGTTTTGTTTCGTGCAAATTCATTTTGGTTTTTCAAAACAGCTTGTTAAAGTTTGTTGTATGTATGCATGAAACCTTTCTGCCAACCAGACAACTACGTGTTGCAGTACTTGTGTTCTTGAAGCAAGATGAGTACCTTGTATTTTCTGACCACGTTTCCATGTATTGTTTAAAACGTGTTGTCTGAGCATTTGTGTGACACAAACTTGTGAATTTTCTGGTTGCCTGTTTTCTGTGTGCTATGACGACCTATGAAAAGTCCGTTGGAGACGTCTCTCTTATTTTATTGAGGGACGTAATCTTCCAGTGCCGAGCAAGCATGGTTTCAAAAAAAGTAGAGGTACTGCAATTTCTCTATCATTGCAAAGAGAATTCGTATCCCAAAGAACTTGAGAGAAGTGTCTAGCCTTTTTTACTTACTTTAAGAAAGTTTAAGGAATGTTTTAAGTAAAATGTCTCTATAATGTGCGCTGCACAGCGACATAGGTGGTAGCTGCCACTGTTAATTGCGATCAAAAAATCACATTCGGGTCGGCCCTAATGGTGCTCGAAATATCCGGTGTGACACTGGTAGAGGTAATGATGTGCACATGAACAAGTGCACGTCGCTATTCCTGACAACCAACGTTCAGTATTTTGCATTTACTTAATGTTCGCGTGTAATAGTCACATAATCTAGGCTTTCATTTGTGTGTGGTTATCTATGCATTCAAACTTCGTGTATTCAACTTCATGTACTACAACTTTATGCCTCCTCTGGCTAAACTATGTTTACTGACCTCAGGCAGACGAAAAAAAAAACGACTCGCCGTGCAACAAAATCTTTACTTACAGAGTGACTGTAAAAAGAACTGCGGAAGTTGTAAGGTAATTGGGCTTTTATAGTAAAACTGCTTTTAACAACATATGCGGAATGATAACTTGCAATGTCTTGGTTGCTTTCTCAAGCCGCACATCTATAAAATAGTCGCCATTCAAGTAAATTTGGTCTAATTTGCAAGGCAAGTGTCATTCACCCTATATTACATTTTTTCAAGAGCTGTTTGGTCACGATGATGATGATATGTGGGGTTTAACATCCCGAAACCACCATACAACTATGAGAGACGCTGCACTTGAGGACTCCGGAAATTTCGACCACCGAGGGTCCTTTAACGTGCACAGAAATCTGAGCACATGGGCCTACAACATTTCCGCCCTCATAGGAAATGCAGCTGCCGCAGCCGGTATTCGATCACGCGACGTGCGGGACAGCTGCCGAGTACCATAGCCACTAGGCCACCGTGGCGGGGCAAGTTTGGTCTCGAAGTAGTAACCAGAGTGAAAATAAAGATGGCTTCATTTGAAGCATTTAGGTACATATACCAGCTACATTTCAATATATTTGCCATTTTGATTAAGATATTGGTCAGTACGTAGCACCAACATATTTGTTTATTTATTTTACAATACTGCAGGCTAGAATGGCCCAAGCTGCGGTGGAATACCAAGGAAATAAAATGGTATAAAAGTAATTCATAACAATACTGGCTCTACATGCAAAAAACGTCAATTTAGCCTGGATGTATCTTACAAAGAAACAAAAAGAACAACCCCAATGGTTAGCAACAACATTTGTGACTTAGTAATGTAACAGTTTCAGTGATTTAGTACGCGGCAAAGCAAATGTTGATCAAGGGCTTCATTAGAACTGTCTACCTTGCAACTTTACTCTCCGCCTAAAAGTTCTGTAAGCTAGTCTTCAGCAAGCAGTAGAGTAGAGTACAGGACTGGGTGAAACACACGCCTCCTATCTAGCATCTTATGTTAGAAAAGGTATGGTAATCAGAGATAGCTAAGTTGAATTTGTATGGTGATGAGTGACTGAAAACTTCCCACTGCTTCCTCTGTGGCCCCATGTTGTCTTTAAAAAGAGACAGTCTCTTACGGCAACATCTTCCTTTGCCTATTCTTAGTTGCACTCTGTAGGCATTTGAGAGTTATACCTACAATGCTGAAGTGAGGGTCATGCCATGTCCCATGAATAATTGAGGCATAAACTTGCAAAGGCTCATGGGATTCACGCAGTCTGCACCAGCTACCATTTCAACGGCTCTCCATCTGCTGTGTCACTCCTTGGGTATCAGCGTTGTATAGGTGTCATTCGCTGTCTTCATGGTAACCCAAGTGTCACATACGAGCACTCAGAAAGGAAGCGCACCGCCAAGTTCTGACGACGGTGACGGTGCCGGGTGCCGGAGGGGCATCTCGGGTTCGGTGCTTGAGAAGAAAAAACAAGCATCCAAAGACTCCCCGGGCGCGCTGTCTCTCCCCCTTGGAAGCGTAGTTTCGCCGACAAAACTCTTCAAATCAGCCGCCGAGCAAGCCCTAGAAAAATATGGAAGGAAAAGGGTGTTGTGCTGATGAGTTGCATCAAGTGTTGCGGATGGTCCTCGAAATGTCTCGCTCTTTCCCCAGACTTGGCTGTGCATCGCGCCGACGAAACGATCAGAATCCTATAGAATCTAGCGCGAAAGGTGTTTAAGCGAGCAGCGGAGAAGGTAGACGAGGAGAAGAGGAAAGTTTGCGCCGGTGTGCGTAGGCAGGAGATACAGGTTTTTCGGGCAAGTGGGTGTAAGGTCCTTCCGCCGTGTCAGCGATGGCTTCTGTCCTCAGTGACAAAGCAGGTTATGAACAGGATTTTCACCTGAAGGGTGAAGGCTTGTGCTACAAGCAAAAGAGTGTGTCTACCGCCAGAGAGCGAAGACGCGTCCTGCAATCGCAACGGGTGGGAAGCCAACGTGTTACAGGCGAAGAAGTTTGGTGTTTGGAGAGCGGCCAATTGAACACGCGAAGTTTCCTGGAAGAGAAACTTTGGGGGCAGCAGATGCACAACGGCGCTGGACTTTGAGTGAGTGATTATTGGAAGACTATCATTCAGACTTTGTTCCAAAGACTTTGGACTGTATAAGTTTTCAAACTCTTTAGTCTTTAAGTGTCTCGGTTGTTCGATGCTTGTAATTGCATTGTAGCCCGTATTGTTGTTTGGGTCGGTTGTTTCGAGAGTGTAGCTGGTTGTACTGTGTAGAACGTTGTTTGATTAATGACATATCGTATTCAACTAGTGTCGAGTTTGCATACATGTGTATCATTTGATCTGCCATATTTGAGAATATAATTTTGTTTTATTTATCAACTCTCGGCTCTGACTTGTTCTTTGGGCCACAGCCTGCGTTCGCTGGCATGCCAAATAGAACTACTAATTGTCCGCGCTTTCGTGGTTCAGTTCGGGGGCCGATAGTTCGGCCCTTAGAATTAGCCCGTCGATCGCCTGCCTAATTAACGTGACCTATGTCAATTATTCAGGTGTCCACGACAGGACCTTTTTTGTGCACAGTGTGTCAAAAGTAGTGAGAAAGAGCCTCGAGTCCTTGATAGTGCTATCTGAACAATTTCCGTGTGTTGCTCAGTGTTCTCGTTAACGAGTGTGCACAGAATGTTTCAATAGACTGAGTTGGCAGATATCTAGTGCACGTGGCTAGAATTTTATTTGAGAGGCACCATGGATCTGGAGAAGTTAGTAGCTCTTGATTAGAAGATTGGTCCTTCTGGCGCTGAACTACGGAAGTCGGTCAGCCAGAAGGAAAAGGAAAAATAAGAGAGGGCCAAAGAAGAAAAGGCAGCTGAGCTGGAAAAGAAAAGTTGGCAGTTGAAAAGCCAAAGCTCAAAAAGTAGTCGAGCTTGAGAGAGCGAGGTAGGCAGCTGAGAGGGCCAAGGAAGAAAAAGCAGCTGATTTGAAGAGAGATAGGTTGGCAGCTAAGAGGGCAAAAGAAGAAAGAGAGGCGGAGATGGCTGAAAGGGAACGGCAGCGTCAGCACGAGATGGAACTCTAGTGGCTTCGTTTGCAACAGAGAAGCGCAACTCCCGCCCAATCTAGACTTGAAAGCAGCGAACGGGAAAACCATGGCTGTCGCTTGAGCCCAAGCAAGCTGCTCGTAGCGTTTGATGAAACAAAGGACGACCTTGACGCTTGCCTTTACACATTTGCGACGATTGCAAGAAGCCAGAAGTGGCCAGAACATCAATGGGCAACTGCTTTCAGTACCTGCTTGAGTTGTGAAGCGCTCAGTGTGTAGGCTGACGCCAACCAATGCAGCCAACTATTCAAGGGTGAAGGCTGCTTTACTGAAGAGATTTAGATTTACTGTAGAGTGTTTCCGGGACATATATCGGACACAAAAACCAGCTGATGGTAAGACGGCTACGCAGTACGCTGCTCAACTTAGCCATTATTTTGACAGGTGGATCGAACTTTCAGGGACAGCACAGGAGTACAATGAAATTAGAGAGCTTCTAATTAGAGAGAAATTTCTTACCAGTTGCAACCCAAGGCTGTCGCTTTACTTGAAAGAGAGGAGAGCTAAGTCACTTAAAGACATGCTTGAATTGGCCGACCAATTCTTCAAAGCACAATGTGGCACAAATCTGGCCAAGGTAAAGAAGGAAAGTCCCGAATTGTCCAAAAAATCGGCACCGGAACAAAAGAAGCGTGCAAGGGAGAGTGTTCCGCAATGTTTTCTGTGTAACCGAGCTGGTCATTGCGCTAACAGCTGTCGAAATAATTTTACGAGCCCTACGGTTGTGAAATGTTTTAAGTGTGGTCAGACCGGGCACAAGGCAGACGCATGTCGTAACAGAGTGAGTCGAACTCACCAACTAGCCTGTGTGCAGGTGGCACCAAAAGCCGATCATGACGATGTCACCGACGGATTTGTGGAGTATCAAAATAGGAAGAAACTTCCTATTGTGGGTGCTGTAACGACAAAACTGCCAACCGTTGTTACAAAAGGAATGCAAATGCTGCCTGAAATAGTTGCGGGCAAGAAGGTTACAGTGTCAAGAGACACCGGTAGCACCACTTTTATCGTGCGGAGAAACCTAATGCGAGAAAGCGAACTAACAGGCAAAACCAAATTGGTTTGCCTAATTAACAGTAGGGTTCGGAAGCTTCTTGAAGCGGATATTGAGGTTGAAACCGCTTACTACAGTGGGAAGGTTACTGCTCTATGTATGAGGACCCCCCTGTACGGCCTAATTATCGGAAACATCGACAGGGCGCGAGGGCTGAACGATTCAGAACGTTTGGGGGAACACCCGAAGATAAAGCCCTCGCTAACACAGGAACCGCTAGACACAGTGGAGAAAAATCCCGCGACGAATTTCAGCCGAGCTCAAGGCGAAGCACGGGTACAAAGGACTGTGAATCGGGAGATGATGTGTTGAACGTACCATGCAGTTCGACTTGCGGCCGAATGACCTCAACTGACCAACAAAGAAAAAGTGCCAGAGTCGGCCAGCCAGGTCCAACGTCGTGACGTGAACAAGCTGGTGAACAATACAGACAAGATCAATGGAACGTTATGACCAGTTATTGGTGTCGCAGGTGTCAACGATGGCTGAGACGTCGCTTCAGATACCGTCGATGGGAAGAGCTCGCCGGAATAGAACAACGAAAAATAAGAAAAAATTTAATGAGCACCCCAAAAAAGGCGCAAGCGCAGCCGAAAGTACATGGGGTTGGTGCTGAGGTCGAATCGGAATGTGTTTGGCAGTGCTGAGTACAATATGTTGTGTTATTATTGTTGATATTTTGTGTCACAAGTGTCAAAGTGTATTCCGGTGACGTGATGTATAGGATTGCACAATTGTTCTAAAGAGACACTTTGAATATCTTTATTGTTTGAAATGTGTGAGGGAGTGTTGTGCTCATGTACCTGTAGTTATATTTCATTTGTTGTGAGATTTAATTGGCATGCGCAATTGTATTGAGTGTTCTATTGTGAATGTGACGCGTCGTGAGCGACGCACTATGTACAGGCATTAAGTGCGTGGTGATTCTTCGCACTCGTTTGTGGCGTTTTGTATACTATCTGATAATATTCTTAAAGTAGGGGGCATTGTCACAAACGAGCACTCAGAAAGAAAGCACACCGCCGCGTTTTGGCGGCGGTCATGGTGCTGGGCGCCAGATAACACTTCGGAGTCAACGCTTGAGAAGAAAAAATGGGCATCCAAAGATTCCCCGGACACGCCATTTCTCCCCCTTGGAAGCGTAGTTGCGCCGACCAACCTTCTCACATCAGCCGCCGAGCAAGCCCTGGAAAGAGCTGTAAAGAAAGGGGCGTGGTGATGTAGAGTTGCGTCACGAGTTTCAGATGGTCCTCGAAACGTCTCGCTCTTTCTCCACGCTCGGCTGTGCATCGCGCCGACGAAACGAATAGAATTTTATGAAAGCTAGCGCGAAAGGTCTTTAGGCGAGCAGCGGAGAAGGGAGATGAGGACAAGAGGAAAGTTTGCGCCCGTGTGTGTAGGCAGGAGATGAAAGTTTTGCGAAAGTGTGCGTAGGGTCATTCCGCCGTGTCGGCAATGACTTCTGTCCTCGGTGACAAATGAGATTACGAAGAGGATTTGCACCCGGAGGGTGAAGGCTTGTGCTACAAGCAAGAGAGTGTGTCTACTGCCAGAAAGCGAATACGCGTCCTGAAATCACAACGCGTGGAAAGCCAACGAGTTACTGGCGAAGAAGTTTGGTGCTTGGAGAGCGGCCAATTGAAGCCACGAGGTTTCCTGGAAGAGAAACTTTGGGGACAGCGGATGAACAACAGCGCTGGACTTTGAGTGAGTGATTATTGAAAGGCTATCATTCAGACTTTGTTCCAAGGACTGTGGGCTGAATAAGTTTTTCAACTCTTCACGTCTTTAAGTGTATCGGTTGTTCGATGCATGTGATTGCATTGTAGCACGTATTGCTGTTCGTGTCCATTGTTTCGAGAGTGTAGCTGATTGTAATGTGTAGTGCGCTGTTTGATTGGTGACATATCATATTCAACTATTGTCGAGTGTGCATACTTGCACACTTATGTATCATTTGATCTGCCATATTTAAGAATAAAATTTTATTTTGTTTATCAACTCTCGACTCTGACTTGTTGTTTGGGCCACAGCCGGCGTCCGCTGGCGCGCCAAATAGGACCACTTCTAAATTGTCCGCGCTTTCGTGATGCAGTTTTGGGGCCGATACTTCGGCCCTTGGCATTAGCCCAGTGATCGCTTCCCTAATTAACGGGGCCTGTGACACCAAGGCGTGTGCTGCAAATTTCTAGCACGCGTTAGCATGGCCGCAACTACGACTGGCCATGAAATAGAAGCATGTGCTGTCATTGCCACATAATATTTTCATTTGAGGTGGCAATCGACTGTACTTGCTATCACGATTATGTGTTTTTAAATGTAAGCATTTCTTACTGAACTTCAGCGACTTTGAGCGTATCTATCTATCTATCTATCTATCTATCTATCTATCTATCTATCTATCTATCTATCTATCTATCTATCTATCTATCTATCTATCTATCTATCTATGTAACTATCTATCTATCTATCTATCTATCTATCTATCTATCTATCTATCTATCTATGTATCGATACGAATGCAACACAGTGCACTCCTATAGATAGATAGATAGATAGATAGATAGATAGATAGATAGATAGATAGATAGATAGATAGATAGATAGATAGATAGATAGATAGATAGATAGCAGTTCACTCGCAGTGCAATGCAGGCGGCGATCTGCGCCGCACTGCGTTGCTTTAGCTCACGCGCGTTTGTGCGCGCCCGGCATCCCTTCGTCTCGAAGAAAGGCAGACGTGGTGCTGTCCGGGTTGCGTGTTCAGCACGAAATGATGCATTTTGCGCCTATTTGCATTTCGCGCCGGTTGCCGCTGGGCTGTGCCGAGGGACGCTGGTGGCGCCGGTCGCGCCTGGTGTCAGACTATTGAGCGCTCGCGTTTTGCTTGCGGAGTGTCGCTGCGCCCAGCGCGCGCGTGCGTCAACTTCACGTCGGGCTATATTGGGCCCTTCATGATGTGCTCGCCGCCGTTTCGATAGGTTCACATATACCAAATTTGGTATTGCGTGACGTTAATGGACGACGATCGTAAATGACAGGTCAAGTCCAAACATGATAATCAAGGCATGCGGGTCATGTAAAACTGGAGTACAGGCTACGCTCATAGCAAGCTTTAGGCCATCCCGCTAGCTTCACTAATAGTAAGTTTGATATCATATGACGTGAATTGACGACAAAAATGAATGATACGTCCAAACATGATACATTTGACATAGAAGTGATGTACGGAATAAATTATACCTCTGTCACACGTGGCGAATAAAGTGCACTTTAAGGGAGTGTAGTTACGCTCACAAAATGTCATTTTGGCGGTTCGATGCTACACGAGAAAGCTAAGTATACGTTGGAATTATGACAGTGGCAATTGTTGGCTTTTTAGCGCAATATATATTTGTTACTTTTGCACCGGTGTCTCATCGTCGGACCACCTTGTCTTCGTGGAAGTAGCACCAGTGGCACACGTCATTTTAAACAACTAGAGAATGATTCGGCTACACCTTTGCTAGTGTGTCTGGAAGTAAAGAACCTGACGAACGCGGCCATTGCACAGCATGTTCGCCGCATCCCCGTAGCGGACGTGGATGCAAACTGCCCGAGAATTAGAGTAACAAGAATGTTTGTTTATTTATGGCTTGTTTTAGTGCATAGCAATGTCTGTTATAACGAAAACAATAGTTTAAAAATAGTATGAGTGCTGCTTTAGGCAGCAGCGTATTTCTGTGCAAGCCACTAGTACCGAGGCTACACACTTAATCGCAGCGAAGTGAGGTTGGGTAACGCACTTGCCAGCAAGTGTACTTTCCAGCGAGTGGCACTAATTTCGCTCGTGTGACAGCGCGCAAACTACACTCGCGGCTTATTGTACCCGCTCAAAGTGCACTGCAGTTGCCACTTGCGACAGGGGTATTACCTCTGCCACGCAACGTTGTGCTGATCTTAAAGTAACATATCAACCCTCCTCCTTTGCGCTTCGCATGTCATTGATTCCCACTGTACGTGTGATCTGTCAATTTTTTTAGCAATAAGTGGCATGGCCTTGGTTTTCACGTCTTTTAACTAATTTTACACCTGTATATTAACACAGAATATGGACTAATGTGCTCATTTGTGCCTGTTTCCTTCAGTGGGAGCGCTCAGCTCTTTTTGCATTCACAGTTGCACCACTCTATCGCTGTCTCACATAGCTGGGTATGCAGTATCTTGTATCAATGTTCACCGTGTGCAATGGGTGTCATGTGTTAGTAAAACTACATGGTCAGCGGTGACGACCTGGCGAAATGCTGAATTGTTCGTGAATGACATAGACTAGAATGCAGTGCTGGAAAAGCTTCGAAAGCGAAATATATTGGGAGTAATTTTTTTAGTAAAGTCGAGCTTGTTTGGCATTTCCGTATTGCATTGCATTGGTGAACAAGCTAATAGAGACGACGCTCACCTTATATTCAGACACCGTGTTTATTAAGCCTAGTTTCCTGTTGTGCTTGCATGTGCACTCGAACAGGTATGAATAAAATGACTACTACGAAATAAATGCTTAGAGAAACAGTTGAAATTACTATAGCAACAAATTGTATAGCTGTTTTTTAAGTAAAATCTTGTGACGCCTTTTCTTCAATGCATAGCTTTACTGGCACATCATTGTCTTCAACTCATGCGAGGTCGTTTCCTTCTTAACCGCTACTGATTGTGTATACATCACTGCAATTGACGTCTTTGACAAAGGGTGTGTCCCTGTATTTCGCGGTGTCACTCCCCTAACATGATGTCGTGCGGCTGTTGGCTGCTCTGTCTGGCTATTTTCGGTATCAAGCTAATAGCTGGCTGCACGTTGCATGGCGGCCCTGCGTTTTTGCGCAAAAGCCATATTTTTGTCCTAGCTGCGTAGATAGTAATTGTGGTTGTGCTGATGAAAGCTATACATCCAAATGACTTTCGTTCTTCAGTCTTGATGCATCAGTTTCTGTTTTGTCATGCCTAAATCTTGGCCGGGAATTGTCAACCTGCAATGGATCTTTGCTGGGAGCGCCTGTACATAAACACAGAGTCTGTCAAACGAAAACATTCATGCAAGATTTGCGATAAATATTACCCAGCTGACGCAAGGCATTCAAAGGCCATACCACTCACCACGGCTGTTGCCAAACTTACTTCAATTTTCTGTCTTCGATCCAAGAGCATGTTTTTTTCGTTTGGCACTATTTTCGACAACTGCGCAACGGACTATAATTGTGCGAGTGACTAGATAGCAACACAACTGAAAGAAAAGCCGTGTCAATAGCTTCAAATACGTGGTAATCGAAACAGCATGCCAAGGATATCTTGAATTCGAAGCCGATGCAGATGGCGAATCTCATGAGCCTTTGTGGGTTTATGCCGCACCTATTTTTCCAAGGAAACACCACCAATTGTCTCCCCAAACTTAGCAGCCATGCACTTCTTCTTGGAGAAGGTTCACTTGAACGTCTTTGTACTAATCGGAATGCTTCTGTTGTTTTCATTGCGCCTGCATATCTTCAGTTTTGAATTGGATCGATGGCTTGTTGCTTGTGACGTCTCTTTAATCATGGTAGTAAATCGTGGTAATCGTGGTAAAGACCCTTCTCTTTAATCATGGTAGTGCTAGAGAAATGTCGAAATGGCACCAGTTTGTCGTTTTTTTCATGGCCAGTCAACATTTTAGGAACATATTTTGCACGCAGTTTGCATCACTGGGGTCTCTCTCTCTGTGCAACGATAGTATGCCATCTCTGGTGTATGTAGCTGACTCCAATATTTCGGAAAATAGAATGCTGCGCCCAAAAACACTGTCCAATTAATATTCCTGAATTACCTGATTCGTTCAGTCAACAAGATCATTGTTGTACACGCGCATCATTTAGAGTCAATCTCCATGGTAAACATTGTGCATCATGCTTCTGATTTCCTGGAATATTGCAGTGCCTTGCTGTAATGTATTGAAAGTTGTGCTATTCACCTTGCTCAATATTCGATGAATTTCAGCTGCACTGCACTGCTAAGCACCATCAAATTGAATTAAAGCGCACACTTCACACTTATCCGAGGCATGCTTACATGGGTGCTTTGCATCAAAAACTAAGAGCTGTGGCATCATAAGATAGGCAAACAAACTAAAGAAATCGTACAACACATATGCTTTGCACCATGAAATGTTATTTGCCATTTTTGGGGACCATTTTGATTTCGAAAAATGTAGGCATCATAGTTTATGATTTAAATGTTTCTCTGGAGTGTAAACATGCCGAAGCAAGCTCCTCAAGTTACACTCATGCTGATTTGTATGTTTGTGACGTCCATCAAACAGGTATTTTTTAATGATTTGCATAAATACATGTGTCTAAAAAACTGCATAAATATCAGCAGGCAAATATGATGTGCAACAATTGTATAGTTATTAATTTAGAAGCAAATGCAGTTTTTGCGGTCAGCAACACAGCCATGAATATTCACATGTCAGGAGCACATGTGACAAGTGAATACTCATGGCTCCCTATGAAGGAAGAGATGACTTAAGTTAAGGCAGTTACTGCAACTCCAGCTTTAGGGTATGGGTTACTGGAAGGCACAGGCATTCGGGTATGTTGTGTTTACTAAAAGTTCTAAGCAAGTGCTCCTGGAAAATGAATTCTTATTTGACGGAATTTGAAGAGTAGGCCGTTGCTCAGTCTTTGTGCAATATTTAATGTGGAAGTTGAAGAATTACTAAGAATAAAGAATGCACGCTTGTGCTTCTACTTGAGCATTTTCTCTAATGCGTATGCATACACTGTTTTCATTCGCACTAACTGGGAAAATATAAACAAACAAATTTGTGGTAGAGGAAAAGAGGCCAATTATTTAAAACATCTTGAAGAAGGTAGGAAGGAGCCTGCTCTGTTAAGATTGCTTACTCTAGATTTTAAGGCATTTAGGGCCTTTATACTTAGTGGTAATATTTTGGGGTAATATATACACTCCGAAGACCCCCACCCCACATACCACCAAAAAAAGAAGTCACAAAAGGCAGTCATTAAAAAAAGAGAACCTTCAAGGTTGGCACTGGCAATTGATAGCTTGTTTGTTATGGCCTCCTACAGAAAGAAAAGAAAATTATTACAAAGGAGCGAGTGGCTTGAGCAACAAATAGGGGCTTTGGAGAAAAGAAATGGCAGAATTGAGAACCCCTCTCAGCCATGGGTCGGGAAACTTCCTCGCGAGCCGAGTCACTCAAACTCAGATTGAGCCAGGAATGAGAATCTGAATACACCAAAAGTGCAAATACATTTTGTGATTGAGTGAGCTTCAAAGTTTTTTTCGTGGGGGGGGGGGAGGGAGGGAGTCGGCCTGCGCTTTCAACACACGTTCGATTATTTGAAGATAGATAATTTACTTGGTGAGCCTGCAGTTAGCTCTCATTCTTATATTTCTATAATCTCTGGTTAACACTGGTCTATCTGCCCTACGTAGATATGGGCGAAGCTAAAAAGAATATTTCAGTTCGCGCCTGTATGGTAATCAACAATATTGTTTGTGTGTTTACGAAACAAATGAGAGTCCAGCTTCTGGTCTTCTCTCACTGTTTCTCAACACGGCGGCACATATCTCGCCTAGTACCTAGTCTATTGGTGGCCGTCATAGATTCATGCTGTATATTTTTATCACATTCTTTAGCCTGTGAGATATGTTGTGAATCTAAAAACTACCCGCGACACACTCGCTACTTGCTACGCTTCTCACATGTTATGTTCGCAGAAGTCCAACATGAGTCTGTATCAACAAGCTCAACTGTTTATCACTCTAGGTTGTAAATTTCTATTATGTAATAAATATTCTTTTTCATGATTTCATCGTACCAATTATCTCTCATCCTTAACGTTTCAGTGATATCCTCCAGGTCTGCTGCCTTCAGCACAAACATTCGAGCGGTTGCCACCACCACCATGGCCTAGATCTCACTTCGGCCATTGCTGCACCACAACCAGCATTACAACTTCTGAGCCGCTACCACAGTCCTTCCCAATGATGCCTCACCTTGACAGGGCTTCACACGCTTGCAAAGGAAGCTATCAGGCAAGTGAGCACTGTTAAAAAATTTAGCTTTAGGTGGCATTGATGTTTTGAATGGGCAGATGAATTGACGAGTCAGTCAACTACATGCTTCTCGAACAGTGTTGAAATTACTTGTGTCTGCCAGTGCAGAGAACAAAATTTATCTAAATTTCAAAGTAGTTTATTTTTTATTTTATTTTACAATACTACAGGCCCTTTCTCGGGCTCATGTAGAAATGAGTTGAACTTGAATACGGAAAGATTAAAGGAAAAAAAATAGCACCACATGTACAGACCAAGTATGAAAAAGAGATATGAACAATGTACTGTAAACAAGGTGTGCATAGAAATTCTAAATTCTGCTGATACGTTTGACAGAAGAGAAGTACACAATATCAGCGGGCAGCATATTCCATTGCTAAATGCTGTGCAGCATTAAATGTTAATAGTAAGCGTTATGTTATTATTTTGTGCGTCAAAGGAGCAAGGCAAGTGAACATTAGAAACAAAGTGCTTTTTATTGTTTACTAAATATGAGAGCAGATTCTTTTTCCACAGTTTTCACGTACTGTGCAATCGTGACAAAGTACTCCCACTATAGTGAAAGTGCTGAGATTGGGAAGGTGGTGGGGTTCTTGCTCGGTCTTGCATCAAAAATCAAGATGGCGGTTGTGAAGCCAAATGAGTTTCCAACGAAACTGAAACACCTAAATAAATATGCATGCATTCCGCTATGATTCTGCAACCTCGTTGGGCTACTAGGAGAAGACATTGAAGTAAACTGCAAAAACGGCAGGAGGGCGGGGGCGTGAGGGGCGGGCGAAGGGTGCTTGTTCAGTTGGCGCATTTTTAATAATATCTTGAAGAGAGGGTGGCAATTGCTTTGGGGGGGGGTCACTTGCTTGAGATATTACAGTATTGCTCCTCATCCTGCGTATCTTTTTTTAATCAACCGAAAAAAGTGATCTGAAAGCAAATTGCCCTTTACAGATGGTTAGAAATTTTACAGCTTCCTTTCTTTGTAAATTGACAAAAAGCATGAAGTTTACCTTTTTTAGGGAAAAGAAAAATTTCTTCAATTAGTACTCTTTAAGCTGTTACCGAAGTTAGACACAGTAGAATAGAGGAGTTAGCTCAGTAAAGAAATAAATAGGTTGGCACAGTAAAAATGTGAAATTTCCATTGCTTACATTAAGCTCTGTTTTCTCAAAATGACATTTCTTTGTTTTGTCAGTATGATAATTTTAAAAAGGCAAAAGATATTATGCTGACAGTTTGTGCACATACTCAAGCAGTACATGGTGGTGTGCTGAACAGAAATTGATGTTTTAGAAAACCATTTTTTTGCTGTAAAGGAGTGTGTTTGAAACTTGTTTAAAATCAAGTACAAGAGCAATCAATGCAATTTTTTTGTAAAATATAAGATACTTTGGTTCGGTCAATAGAATACAAGACTTTGAACAAAGTACCGCGAACATCTGGTCGCTATCATTATTACATGGTAAAAAATGAACATAATATGGTAAAAAATGCGTGGAAGTCTGGGACTTGCCCGATCTCTTCAAAGTGACACAGTGATATGAAATAACGCGGAGTTTACATTCACCTGCAGACCTGTCTTATTCAAAAATGGCAAAGTGGATACACGGTCCAGAAGGGCTATTGTCACAACTCCTTGATAGGAGGCAGTCACCAGGTAGATTCAAATGACTGACTTACCAGCCCCGAAAATGCACTGCTGAAGCTTGAACAGTTTTAGAGCAGGCCCTTTGAGCAGGTGTGCTACAGCTGCGCCAATCGCGCCAGTTTGATATAATTCAAGTTTTCGGTCATTATGCTAAGGGAAACTTGGTACTCCAATGATGCTGATCTTATGAATATCGATGTGTATAATGTAGTTCACATGAATAGAGAAATACGGGGCGGTGGTGTATGCATATATGTTGAAGCTAGTACCTATGAGGGTGTTGATGATTGGTCTCAAAGCTGCGAAGATTTTGTAGTGTTGTGCTTGAAATCTGAAAAACTCTCATTACTGTTGTCTATTGACCTCCTTACGGCAGCACCAATATTTTTTCCTCTTCTTAGATGAATATTTTTGGTTTTTATATGAAAACAATTATACTTAGGTACTTGGAAAGATCTGAACATTGACATGCTCATATCATCCAACAAACGAACCAAATTTTCCAAGCTGCTTCTTTCATACAGTCTCTCAAATATTATAGCTACACCAACTCGCGTTACAGCCACTACAGCGATTTTAATTGATTTTTATAACAAAAACTGTTGATATATAGCATCGTGGTACGAATAGTGTTATGATTAGTGATCATTTGCCAATCTATTTGATCACTAATGTACAAACAAAGCAAAATCACTCAGAAGAAAGGCATATATACTTTCAAGAGATCAATCCATGGTCTCTTTCTTGCTTTCGTGAAGAAATAGGCTTGTTAAGTTGGAATAACATACTTTCTTGGTCTTCATCTGAAAAGGCTTATGATCACTTTTTTGATACCCTGTGCTCAGTATATCATAAATATTTTTCTTATAAACTAGAAAAAAACCAAAACAAGCTCGCAAACAATGGATTTCGTTTGAGCTTCTACAGTTGATAAAGAAAAAGAATGTTTTGTATCATTCCTTCGTGTGAACTCGGGACCTTGACGTGTTGAAAGAGTTTAAAACATTGCGTAATCATTTCACTATGTTGCTTAAACAGGCATTCCATGTTTGATTGCATGGTGGATGCAAAACAGATGTGAAATAGGTTAAATTCTGTATTGTCACGATCGCAGCCCACCTCCACTGCTAATGAGCTTAAAGTAGGAAACGAGAGCTTTAAAAACGAAGCCCTAGCAAATAAATTTAACGAATATTTTCTATCATTGGCTGAAAGCACTCATGAAAAAGATGCATTGACATATTTACCCAACCCCATCACATATTCATTGTATCTATTTGAAACTGATGATAATGAAGTTCTAAACATGTAAAAAGATTTCAGGCGAAGCAAAAGTGAGAATGTGAATGGGCTAAAGTCCGAACCAATATTTCATGGTATCGAACTGATCACACCTTGCCTGACTCATACTTACAGCTTGGCATTAACGTCTGGCATTTTTCCACAACGAATAAAAGTTGCAAGGGTAACTGTGGTACACAAATGTGGTGAAAGAGAAAATGTAGGCAACTACCGACCAATAATAATTCTTCCTTTGTTTTGTAAAGGTTTAGAAAAAGTTATTCTACTCAGAATGACCTCTTTTTTTCGACAAGCATTCCGTAATAACATCATCACAACACGGGTTCAGATCAGGCTGTTCAACCGAAACTGCTCTTCTTAAGCAAAAAGAAATATTTTTGAGCAGTATTGAGGCTGAAAACGAACTGTGGGAGTGTTTGTAGATTTCTCAAAAGCTTTTGATAGAGTAAATCATGTAACCCTATTAGCTAAATAAATTGTTACGGCATACGCGGAATTACCCCATATTTATATAGAAGTTACATAACCGATAGAAAGCAATGTGTATCAATAAAGAGTTATTACTCTTCGTTAAAACCAATTGAGCAGGTGTGCCTCAGGGCAGCATACTACACCCACTTTTATTTGTTATATATATATAAATGATATTGTGAATGTTGATATTTCAGCTAGCTACGTTATCTACACGGATGACACCAGTTTTTTCGTTCCAGGAACTAAGGATGTTGAACTTATACATCTGGCTAATGAAATCGTAGGAAGAATAAATAATTGGTTGGTAAAAAATTCACTTCAGCTCAATCGCTCGAAGACAAAAGCAGTACTCTTTAGAGCAAAATCTACGCCTTGCGATCACAGAAAGTTTCTTACGCTAAATGACACTAAAGAGTACTCTCTGCGTCGGCTAAAACATTGGGTGTCATGTTCTACGAACTGGCAACTTGGGACCACTATACTGATCACTTAAAATCTAAGCTTTGCAAGGCCTTAGGTATGCTGCGCAGATACCACAAACTTTTAACAATACAACAGAAACTCATGATATATAACGCACTCTTTGCTTCACATCTGCGCTATTGTTACCTCATTTGGTCAATTAGCTCTAAACAATCATTAGAAAGTTTATACACACTACAGAAGCAAGCCCTCTGGGCTATTGCTGATGTGCCTTATAATGAGCACACGCGTGACCTATTTTCGAAATTAAAATTATTCAAGTTGACCACTTTTATGAGTATCAGCTTATAAGATCTTTTAAACATGAAACAATTAAGGGCAGTACTGATATGAGGAACATCGCTAATTTGTCAATAAATATATCTTATCGCATCAACCGTCACACCGAACATTGGGAAGTTCCGCGACCACGCACAAACTACGACCTTCAAACACTTTCCTACCGCCTTCCTTCAATACTAAAGAAATATAAATTAAGTGATGACAACATACGTCTTATTTCCAAAAATATAATGCTTCAACTAATTTTATAAACACCAATGTATGTGGTTTATGATTGTGTCTGTTGAAAATGTTTGTTTCATGCTTTTTCGCTTCTTCTCTTATAGCTTTGCTTTATGTATTTCTATTTTACTATTGTTACAAGTAAGAATGCTCTTTAATGTTTGCTGCTGCTGTTATTGTTCTGGGAGGTGGGACTAGCCAAGCTGCCTACATGCAGCTTTTATCCCATCATCCTTGTTGTTTAAACATGTTTTGATATATGTGGCAATAAAGTTCACTTCACTTCATTCATTGTTGCACCGAGCTGGGCCAAACCCGTGAAATTTGTTTATATTGCACCACGCTGCACCAAATGTACAAGCAGCCTCAATGTTTTTTCAGGTGTTCTAATTTTGGTTATAATTGCAGGCCATGTCGGTCACCTGCAGCTTGCGTCATCAGTCAAAGCGCGCAAACCTAAACTATAGTGCCTAGAATATACTTAAAATATTATAGGCACCATCCCCATGCTCGTGAGACGTGATCGACCAGACAAATTTACACCACTGCGTGCCCATCGGTTCGCTGACCGCAACGGATACGTATCGGTGGGATGACAAAACTTCAAGACAGAAATGCGTTGATGTAGCCACCAACGCTTCGCAGAAAATGTAAAGTTTCTTGTCAGAAAACATGGCTTATTCGGGCGTGAACAAGCTCCAAGTGCTGCGAACGCCGGCGCTGATTGCCTTAGCAGGGACATATAAAACAATTTTGTCTTGAAGCTGCGTCGTCCTTGCCACGGTCCTGGCGATAAACTTCTGGTACCATCACCGGCTTATAGGGCGTGCGCCGTCAATACTTTATCTGGTCGAACGTGCCTTGCAAGGTAGCTGAAGAGGCACCGAACCCGAGGTTAAAAAAAGGGGGTGGGGGGGGGGGTAGTGGGGTGGTGAGTTATTAGAAAATTTGTTGGTTTTAATTCTCAAAGTGCTTGTGTTACCTTCGCCGCGCTACACCGGCGCTCCGCAAAAAAGCGTGTTGAGATTTACTAGGGGTTTTCGCGCTAGTGGGACACTGACTCATTCGTTTGTACACCTTTCAGTTCTGAGTACCAGTATAATCACTGACTTCTAAGTAAGCTACTGACACTTATTTCAAGCAGTGTAAGACAGTCATGCTTCTTATCAGAACCAAACTAAATTGTGTGTCCGTTTTTTTTCTTTGCTACCCCTACTTCTCGGTGTTACGAATCTTCCGAATTTCAAGGTGATGAGCTCGGCAGAATGATAATAAAATTCTCAGTCTGTAAAATGATTTAACAGGTCCAGTAAATGCTAATATGAACTTTATCATTGATTCCTCATCGAGGTAGTTCAAAATATTACATTCATTGAAATAGCACTGGTCATGCTAACACTGCACAATTTAGGCGATGTTGAATGGTTTACACATAATTTTTTTGTCAAAGCAGTGGTGGTTGCGGATGCAAGCACTTGTCGAATTGCTGTTCCTGCCTTCTACAGGTGTTCGTCTTAGACAGGCCAGGGTCCCGAAAGTGACTGCTGCAGCACCTGTCATTTCATCATCCACGTGTCAACGTGGAATGTTGTATTCTGGATAATCTGGCCGCATCATATCTACCGTTCCCAGCATTCCTTTCGTCGTCCTGCGCCTGCGTGGATCTTCAGTCTAGGCATCAAAAGCAGTGACAGGAGGCACGCCCGCGTCAAAGCAGTGGTGGTTGCGGATGCGAACACTCGTCTAATTGCTGTTCCTGCCTTCTACAGGTAAGTTGGCTTTACGCAACCCTTGGTATTGAGCTCTGTATTATACCGCAACCACTGTTGCTGCTGCTGCTGCTGCTGCTGATCTGTATTATTCGCACGCTCGTGTGTTCACTTGTTTTCTTCAATAAGTTTCCTGCTTGTGGTATCACGTTGCCTACGAATGCCGAATTAGCTAAGAGAATCGAGGACCTTGAGGCAAAATTTGACAGCCGATTGACAAAGCTCGTGGACGGAATTGTGGGTGACGTTACGACGAAGCTTCGAGAGACGGGATTTGATCTCGGTGCTCTAAATTCAGAGGTTAAAGGTATGGATGCTGACCTGAAAATGCTTAACGACATTGTAGAGACTGTCCGTACTCAACAATAGGAGCTTTGTTCTACTAACAAAGCTATGAAAAATCAGAACGAGACTTTAAAGAAGAAGTTGGCGGACCTGGAGCAGTACACTCGGATGAACAACGTCGAGATCAAGGGCGTTCCTTCTTCCCAAGGGGAGGACTGTATTGCCGTAGTGCAGTCGATTGGTAACAAAATCGACTGTCCTGTATCGGGCACTGATCTTGACGTTGTTCACAGAGTGCCAGCTAAGTCTGGACAACAGAATATCGTGGCCCGTTTCTGTTCACGAGAGCAAAAGAATGAGTTTGTTAGAAAGGCACGTAAAGCTCGCTTGAATACTCGTGCTCTTGGGTTTTCTGGAGAGGGCACCCATGCTGTCTTTGTTAATGATCACCTCTCGCCGGATAACAAGAAGCTTTTTCCTAAAGCACTTGTTCTCAAAAAAGAGAAACAGTGGGCGTTTCTTAGGAGTCATAACTGTCAGATAAAAGCAAGGAAATCTACTGACACCAGGGTATTTCGCATAAAATCGGAGATCGACCTGTCTATTATCTCCTAGTTAAATCAATTGTAGCGTCTATCCAATAGCAGGATGGCGTATATTTCACCGTCTGAGTTCTCATCACGGATGTCTCAACCATGTAGGGCGTCAATTCACTTTAACGCTCGAAGTATAAGAAAAAATTAAGATAATATTACCTCATTGCTGTCGGCCATTGGTCACCAGTTCTCTATCATCTGCATCAGTGAAACGTGGCTATGTGAATATGACAGGGACCTTAATAAGTTTCCTTCCTAATCTTCTGAATACTGTCACCGAATCGACGATGCACATGGTGGAGCAGCTATTTTTATATCTTCATGCCTTCACTATCATAGGTGACTGGACTTGGCACTAAGTATTCCTGGTTGCGAATCCGTGTGGATCGAACTTCATGAACAAAATTTTTCGCAATATAATAAGAATTTAGTTGTTGCCTGCATATATCGCTCTCTGTCGTCATCTGTCGTGGAGTTCTGCCTAGCTTGTATTTGGAGAGGCGTTGAAAACTTTGTCATTAGAAGGGAAAAGGGAAACGGGTGAATATTTTAGGAGATATGAATATCAATCTTCTTGATGACACCAAGGCAAATGTTTCTGAATACATTTCCTGCTTCAGTTGGCACGGCTACGAGTGCCTCATAACTGCACCAACTCGTGTTCCACTTCACGGCAATGGCACTATCATAGATCACATTTTGTCTAACCTCATTAGTCCTCCTGAAGCAGCTGTCATCGAGGTGCCTGTCACAGATCATTATCCTATTTATGCAAGCTTAGGCATCTCCAATAATAATAAGATAAGTCGATGCTTCAAGAATATGATAAATACAGCATCATTCATCAACATCATCGAGCAGTGTGATTGGTCGGCAGTTAAGAAATGCAATAATGCTGAAATATCCTACCAACAATTTTCCTCTATCATTTCAAATGCAGTCACGGCCGCTTCAACATTAGTAGTAAGCAGAAAAAAGTACCTTGTCCCAATGAAGCCGTGGTTGACACCTAACCTGTTAAAATTTCTGTGGAAAAAGGATAACTTATACAAAAAGACGAAAAAGTGCCCTTTCAATGTTCACCTTCAAAAGCACTATAAAGAATATTCAAACACATTAGGAAAGTTACTTAAAGCCGCAAAATAATGTATTTCGAAGATAAAATAAATCGAGCCGGAAATGACGTTAAGCAGCAGTGGAAAACTGTAAACAATTTTCTTGGCAGGACTACGGTACATTCAGATATAGCCTTGATTCACTCAGAAAAACGTGTGATCGATAACCCATCTGATATTGCGTACTCTTTTAATGACTCATTCGGCATTGATATTCCTCAGTCGACAGCACCCCTCGAACACACTTGTTCACGATTACCACATTCATCCTTCCTTTATCCGACGTCACCCGAGGAAGTGTTCACCATTATCAATAGTATTACGAATACAAGCGCTGGTCTCGATAAGTTCCTTGCTGCCGACGTGAAACTGATAGCTCATTTATTCTGTGATGCACTATGTCATATTATAAATCTTGTATTTAAAACTGGGTTCTTTCCTACATCGTGATGCACTATGTCATATTATAAATCTTGTATTTGGAACTGGGTTCTTCCCTACATCTCTGAAAAAAGCAAAAATTATTCCCGTTTTTAAAAAAGGTGACAAGCGTTTAATCTCCAATTACCGGCCTATAGCAATTATTTTATTCTTCAGTAAGGTCATAGAAAAGCTTTTTGTGGGACGTTTATGGTGTTATCTAGACAAGTTTCACATTTCCTCTAACAAACAGTTCGGTTTCAGGCCCGGTTACTCAACTGAACTCGCCATGATATCGCTAACAGAGGAAATTAAATATGCTATTGACAGCGGTAGTGTTGTTGGAGGCGTTTTTCTTGACCTTTCAAAAGCATTTGATTCTATTTCGCACGACATTTTATTTCAGAAACTGGAATCAATTGGTGTACCTGGCGTGCCACTAGAACTGATTCGTAACTATCTGCGTGATTGCCCCGCCGCGGTGGTCTAGTGGCTAAGGTACTCGGCTGCTGACTCGCAGGGCGCGGGTTCGAATCCCGGCTGCGGCGGCTGCATTTCCGATGGAGGCGGAAATGTTGTAGGCCCGTGTGCTCAGATTTGGGTGCACGTTAAAGAACCCCAGGTGGTCCAAATTCCCGGAGCCCTCCACTACGGCGTCTCTCATAATCATAGAGTGGTTTTGGGACGTTAAACCCCACATATCAATCAACTATCTGCGTGATCGAGAACAGGTGGTATATGTGTCCGGTACCTTTACCAACCCTAAAATCATAAACATCGGTGTTCCACAGGGTTCAATTTTGGGCCCGGTTTTTTTTAATTTATATAAACGATCTTCCTCAATATCTAGCACATTCGTCCTGTATACTCTATGTGGACGATACCACTATATTAACTACAGATAAAGACGTTGACTCGATGTTGTTTAAACTAAATACCGACCTGATAAATATCGTTAAATGGTTCAATAGGAATAAATTAAACATAAATGCTAAAAAGTCAAACTTCGTTGTATTTTCGTCACCTAATCAAAATATATTTAGAAACCCCTATGTCTTCGTAAGCGATACTCAACTTCGTTCTACTTCTAGTACAATGTTTCTCGGGGTCAAACTAGATGAACATTTAAAGTTTATTTCACATGTTTTAGAGCTTACGCGGAAAGCCGCATATGCCATTCGAATATTTCTAAAAGTTCGCCCGTTCTTTCGTTTTGAAATATTGTTGTCACTTTACTACGCTTTCTTTCACAGCAACATAATCTATTGCATTTCATCATGGGAAAATACGTATGCCACTCATTTATCAGCCATCCAACATCTTCAAAACCAAGCATTGAGAACGTTCAGTGGTTTCATGTCCAATGCATCATCCTTACTCTGTTCGCATGGAGTTTTATCAGTTCAGAAGCTGGCTAAATGTTTTCTCGGCATTCTTGTTTACAAATATGTGAATGGAAAACTTCCGATTCCTTTACAAGATTCAAGAAAGTTTCCTCAGGCGTCATTGACTCGTTTTGCAAAGGCTGATAACTTCCTTTTACCCAAACGTAGGACTAATTATGGAAAGTTTACTACAAAAGTTTCATCTGTTTCTCTGTGGAATTCTTTACCTTTGGAGATCAAAAATAGATCCCTCGGAATGTTTAAACAAGGCTTGCGTTCACACTTATTAAATTCTTAATGCATGATAATATATGAATTGAATGTTATTGCATTTTTCTGTTAGTTTTTTGTGCTCATCGGTACACCTTGTATAACTTATGTTCGCTATTTCGTGTTTTTCTGTACATTTTGTATACTTTAAATTTTCTTTCCTTACCACTCTTCACTATTGCGTTGTATCTCTCATGTATGATTTTATAGGAGGGTCTCACTCACAGTCTCGCGACTTTGAGACCTCTTTCTGTATTTGTACATAATACATGCACTTGTATCACTTGTATTTCAATTCTGTATTTCAATTCTGAATACACTAATAGTAATACCCTCCAAAAATGTAAGCCTTCTTTTTTATAATGCTCCAAATTCGCGAGCTCATGATGAAAATTTTATGTTTCATTTCCCGTAACTTGCCCCGGAATTGGAATTTAGTGCTCCAAAAGTAACAACTTGCTGCTCGAAATATAGCTCCAATTTGTGTTTCGGCTGTCGCACCCCTGTTTTGGCACACCAGCAAATGCCGGTCGGGTTATAAAGTCCGAGCTTAGAGTTCTTTTGCAAGCACGAAGTAATGAATAGGAGCAAATAAGAATGCTATACAAAGTAAGATAGCAGCTAACTTTTCGGATTCAATCACACAAAACGAAACACTGGTTAAAGTGAATGTGAGTGCTTTGGAGAGTGAAGGTTTTTTTGTGCCGTCAGTAGTATCAACGAATAGAAGGTGCTGAAAGCACACCATGTAAACAAGCCGTGTAGTAAAAGTTATCAAAAGAGCACGCACCAGCACTCGTGACTGCACCCTTAAGTTCAAAGGTAGCATCTGTTGAAAGTGCGCATATAATTGCGATTGCAATAATTTATTCTAAATAGATGGCCGGGTAAAACACTGAACAATTCAGATGAACTTAGCAACAATGGTAGAACAATCAAGTATGGCTCATCACAAGCATGAAACTCAGGCACTCAAGAATATTCATCCCTTCAAGCAATGATTTTAACACCAGCATGACTAGTCCCTCCATGTAGACTGCAGTGTTGACCAGGGGCTCCCCGACGGAAATCGGCGAATACTTGTTTCTCCTCAGTGTCACTGTGTGAGACTCTCTTTCGAAACACCTCCTCAGGGACAGCTCGGCATTATCTATTAATTCTTCGTCATAGGCTAACTGACTGATGCCCTAATAAGATGGCGTTAGGAGCTGGTTGGTATACAATACATCACACTGTGTTGTTTCCTAATTTTTTCTGGTCAGTGTTTTTCTCTGCAGCGCATCACAAGTAAGATGATCGATGGCACTACCTTGTAATAAAACACTCTTCTACATTATAACACATTTCCTCACCAACTGAATGACTTCCGCGTTTACCTTGTCTCTGCGTGCTTATATTGAGCAGCACGCTGCATAGGCTAGAAAGAAATCTGGGAGTCATTCACATTCGCTCATGAAATATAGTTTTTCTTTAGGCCTTACTCGTGGACTCAGACTTGCGGCTCAATGAAAGTCTGACAAAGTCTGGTGAGTCGACTTCCAAGTCCGTTAAAATATGATGATCTTTTCCACACATGGTTTTAATACTCCTGAACAGCATTAGGTTGCATAAATGGTGCTCTAGATACAAACTTTAAATCTTGGACCTTTAAATAGCGACTGGAACTCAGTAAGTTCATCTCTGTTCAAAGAGATGCGCCTCAGATATATTCATCACAACGTCCCGGGAAAAACGTTATACGAGGGCATGTTAAGGCACCTCGACTAGCCCCCTTCTTGTAGTTTTTGCCGCTCAGCTATAAATATTGAGTAGGTGCACAAAAGCTTGTGTGTCGAGGTTTGTGTGAGCTGTGAAAATATAAAGCTGCACAATGCCATGTGGAGGTAGGCAGCTACACTGCCACGAGTCACTGCAAGGAGCCAACTGGAGCACCGAATAAGCAATATATTGCTGTTGAGAAGCATAGAAATTATAGGTGAAAAAGATAATCATATTTTACCGGACTCGGAAGTCGACTCACCAGACTTGGTCAGACTTTCATTGAGTTGCGAGCCTGAGTGAGGCCAAAGACAAAATATACTTGATGAGTAAGTGTGAATTGTTTCTGAATTTTTTGCAAGCCTATGCAGGGCACTGTTCAACATGAGTAAACAGATACAAGAAAAACGCAGAAATATTTCAGTCGGCCAGAGAAGTGTTTCATTTCAAGTAATGCCATCGGTCATCATACTTGTGATGCGCTGCAGACTAATACATGTGCACGCACCAGAAAAAAAACACAGGATCATGTTTTATGTACAAGATAGCTCCTACTACTGCTTTATATAGGCATCCGGCAGTCAGCCTGTGAAGAAGTGTCAAGACATGACGCTGTGCAGTCGCAGAGAAAGTGTTTTGAAAGAGTCTCAAACAGTGACACTGAGAACTAACAAACATTCACCAACTTCCAAAAGTGGACCCTGGCTTGGCAATGCAATCTAAATAGTGGGACTGGTCGTGCTGGCGAATATAAAATTACTACTTCAAGTGTTCTTTATAATTCTGGAGAGCTTGAGCCTATCTGAACACAATTTGATTTTTTCCCCATTTATGATAAACCCATCTGATATGTATAGTGATTTAACTAGGTGTGTGCTAGTATGTGAGACGGATGAGTGGATGGATAGATCGTAGAACTTTAAAGTCCTAAAAGACGCGGCTATCACTCTGTGAGCTAATAATACTTTACTCACTTACAATTAAATGTTTCAATGGCAATTATATGAACATAAAGGCAGAGTTGCAAAGAATGGTTCGTGCTATTTTGATAATAATCATTAGGCGGCTTGTCTACATGGTGTGCTCTCAGCGCGTAGTTTTTTCTTGAGAAACAGCCCAAAACCCTCTTCACTCTCGGGAGCACTCACATTTGCTTTAACCTGCGTTTTGTTTTGTAGAGTTAAGTGAGATTGAACCTCAAAAAGGTAACTGCTAATCTCGATTCTCAAATCCTATAATGCTTGAACAAGGGTGCCAATAGTTGTGATTTGCATCCTGGTTTGAGAATTATTGACATGACTCATCCATTCATAGCAAAACAAAGGCAAGGCCTTGAAAGGAACTAGTTTCTTGCATGCTTGTATCATAGCACTGTAACCAATTCGACATGACATTGTACACGGAGTTCTCAATTTTTTGTGCTTTTGCACCAGCGTTTCGTGTGAAGCATGCTGGCTATTGGCGTGGTGCCTTCTTTCAGAGGGGGGTGCAGAAGCATGCATGCTTCATAGAAGCGGCTGTCGGTGGCTATTGTAGCGGCAAAGGGCTCATTAAGGGGCTACACTACACTACATACAACAGTTTGTTCCACCAATTTAGTCCACTGCAATTTCGAAGCACCATTAAATTGCCCATTGTGGCATATCCGTATTTTTTACACCTCATAAACTAGCAATGTCTTAAAACTAAGCTCAGGCAAACGTTACTTATGACCCTTACTACTTGCCCACAAGAACCGGGGATGTTCTGCAGAAGGACTTATTCCAGGGCTAGTTTATGCTTGATTAAAATCATATCATGCATTGTTCTAAGTGACCATTCTCTCTTTTTTGCACTACATTATGAGTTTCAGCAGGAACCAGATAATTCATCGGACCCCTATCACATGTATTACTCACAAACCCTCTAACTCCTGTATGGCCCATATACCCTCTAGATACATTCTATATAATCCATAAGCCCTACACCCCCTATATGGGCCGTAAACCCTGTGCCTCCTGTATGGGTCGCAATCCCTGTATCACCTGCATTCAATTACATCGTATTGATATGGGTCCTATCTATATAGGAATTTTCAGTAGGGTCACACTTATTTACTTTCAATATTACTAAAATAAACAAGTAACAACGCTTCCAGCGGTAGAAGAGGCAAACATTCTCGTTTTCTTTAGCTTTTTATTGTTCTTTACTCTATTAACAATCCAACAGATGTTGGCACCATTTCAGCTGGGGCAAGTAAACCACGTAAACGCTATACCACTAAACTATAAGAAGCTATCCACAATGAACGTATGCTCCATGGTAACGCAATTCCCATAACCTCCACTATCACGCTGATGGTAAACTATACTGTTTAGTAAGTGTCTTGACAAGCGCGTCATATTCGTCGAATCATATATCCCTCCTATGCTAATTTTGGTTAACGCCAAGTTAAGAAGGTCACCACTAGAGCACCTAAACGTGGGCAGATAGATAGATAGATAGATAGATAGATAGATAGATAGATAGATAGATAGATAGATAGATAGATAGATAGATAGATAGATAGATAGATAGATAGATAGATAGAGAGATAGAGAGATACGTTCAATGTCGCCGCAGCTCGGCAAGGAATGCATCACATTAAAAAAATTCTGCCTCACTACTAACGACCTTGTGTCACGGACACAGATCTCTATTAGGGAGAGCTGAATGCCGCATAAAGCGCACGTGGTTGAAGCCACCGGCAGATGCCGTTGGTGTCCCGGAAACCAACGCCTTAAACAGTCGCCGGCTGCTGGCACGAGGGCTTTTCTCTACTTTTTTAATGATATGCCGTCCTGTAGAGTAGTAAGCTTTATAAATCGACCGCAAATGTCATCGCGCAGGCAATTTAGGCATACGTACCTTAAAATTGTCCTTTTTTACGCATTATTCTAGGAAATTCTGGTATCTGACCGCCTATCTTTCTAACGGGGCTTTTTCGAGGTGTTTGAATTCTTTATATTCAGTTTACCACGCTAGCGGCCTCAAATAAAGGAAATGGGTCAGTAACACAAAGAGGAAAAGCTGGACGCCATCTCTAGGAAGGAGACTTCGCGGTGATCGTTTTGCGAAGGTATGTTTTGACCACTGGCTTCTAAAACTGCATCTTCAAAATGATGTTATCCCATCGTCGTTTTTCTTTTCAGATACTCACATAATAGAAACATTCGCGCTCCTGGCTTGCATTGAATTAGTTCCTTTTTTGCAAAAACAGTGCAAGAAAAGTTTTTTTCTGTCTCCTAACTAATGAGTAATTGTAATGTACGTAACAGCACATAGCTGTATTCAGACAGCATCGCTACAAATTCTGCCATTTTTCGTGTCGCGTTGGAAGACCCCGAGAATGTTGTAATACAAAAAAGAAAAATACAATCACAACAGCATCACAACAGAATCACAACAATCACAACAGTGAAGGAACATTACGATGTTCCTTCACTGTTGCACAAGCGCCCGCATCATAAAGCAGAGATGCGTCGTCCAGCCTTTTTAATCGAGGCCAGTGGTCACGTATACAGCTGAGCTTGCTGGCCTTGATGAAATTTATTCAGGTGGCGTTGCCAATATGCATCAGGCCCAATCCACTGTCAATACGTGCACGCGACAGTAAGACACTCCGATGACACAAGAACACTCAGTGAGCCTACCACTCGAAAGCTACTTTTATGTCCTTACGGCATTTTCAAAGGAATGTCAAAGGAATGACTTGAATGTCAAACGCTCAACTTGAAAACAGACGACCGTGCGTCGCCTGGTGGTTGCGAGACGCGCTTTCCGGTCGGCATGCCTCGTTTGTTCCAAATTGGGGGCGGCTCTGACAGCTGTTACCATCAAATATATAAACGACGGAGTCATCTTTCCTCCCATGTGTTAGTCTCATGCGTCCCCCATCTCGGAACCGACGCTCGGATTGGCGGCACTTCCACTTGCTCTGCGCTTTGCAACACCCGTCTGCACTTCGACCTGAAACAGCACGCCGCTGTGCATACCTAATACTAGCTAAAGTTTCTCTTAATTTCATCAGTAAGCTCTAAGGATTATTCGACCTACACGTCACGTGCCTAGCTCATGTCAATTTCTTCTTGATTTCCACTATGATACCATAAATTCTGTTTGTTTCCTGATTCACTCTGCTGTCTTCCTGCCTCTTAAAGTTACATCTCTTATTCTCCTTTCCATTTTTTGCTGCGTCGTCCTCAATTTGAGTTGAACCATTTTTCTAAGACTGCAGGTTTCTGCTCCCTAGGCAAGTACCGTTGACATTCGGATGCTATATATCTTTCTCTCAGAGGCATAGCCATAGGTTGGCACAACTAAACCATGCCCGTCCCCCTTGCCTACTTCGTTTTTCGTCATGAAAAGCATAGCAAGAAATGCCGTTTTATGTGGGTGTCCTCCCCGAAATTGAGGAGTCCCCCTTCCTACCGAAAAAAAGTTCTGGCTACGCCCCTGCCTCCTCTTGATGAATGTAGTAGACCACTAATGATGATATGAGAATCCTTGCCAATTGTGTTCCACCCCATCCTGCTCCTTCCAGTTATTACACTCTAATGGTTAGTCATTACAAGGCATTTCATTCCTAATGCTGGGATGTCATGCTATATCCTTCTGATAGATAACCAGGAAATAAGGAGGTCAAACCTCACCATGAGCTTGATAAGCAAATAATGCAGTACCGGCCTGGATTTGCGTATTAGGGTGTTCACGTTAAAAAACTTTCATTTAGGCACTGCCACCTGCCTTTATATCCATAATATAGTCTCATTACGCAATACTAACTTTAACCTATAATAAAGAATGAATATGGCCGTTAGTATACGATAAAGTGACATGTAGATTATGTCACAAATGACATGCACGTTGGGAGTTGTGCGCACCAACTGCCCATATGCCGTCCTACAGAAACGTTGCGGAATACCAAATTTAGTACATGTGCAGGTAACGAGAGTGTCGAGAGCGCACCATCAGCGTGGCATGTAAATCATGCCGTTAAAAACATGCATGTTCTGGTTGTTATTATTTTTATGTTATCATCGTTTTAGTATGATCCCCTTAGCGTCGTGTCTGTTGTACTAGGTATGGTATAAAAGCAATCAATAAAATGAACGCAAGAGAACAGAGTTGTTGGTAGATAGATAGATAGATGATAGATAGATGATAGATAGATGATAGATAGATAGATAGATAGATAGATAGATAGATAGATAGATAGATAGATTAGTACGCAGGCCTAAAGTAGAAGAAATTCGCAAAGAAATGCATCTCACTGACAAAGTGCAGGTACACGCATCAAATCAACAAAATACATTTATTCATTGTTTCAATCAAGGACCGGTGTCAGTCTTGAAGAGAGTCGATAGGTACAGACGTTCAATTTACCAGCTTTTACTCAGACTGAGGCTTAAGGAAACAGTTATGCATTTTTGTGTTGGTGAATTGGCCAGAACGAAATATGTGAATTACTTCACTTGGAAAGCGGCATCAATTTAGCGATGCCGAGTGTCCACACACTTTCCGCATTGCCTGGTGCTGGTCTTAGGGCTTTGACTCAAGCTCCGTCCTCTGCTAGGGCTGCGGCTCCTGCAGTAGCACTCGCATCCAACGCCATGGCATCCCGTCGAGAATCCATTTGACATGCAAAAGCATGGCTGTATGAAAAATATAATGTAGGTAATATACACCAATAAAGAAAAGTATTTATTAGTGCAATAATTGTTCACTCGACAAGCAGCAAACACGACGTTTCCTTTTTAAAATGTCCCTGTGCCATAGACATTTTTATAAATCAATTGGTGGAGGAGCCAATAATAAAAATACTAGTAAAATAAAGCTTTAGTAAACCCAATAAAGAAGAGTAAAGTACACTCTAGAAGAGTCTTTACCATTGTACGTAAAGATGCCTTCAATTATTAGAGATCTTCGGTAGATAGTGAATACGTACTTTTGGATATTTAAAATATTTGGCACTATTCAGGTTGTTGTAACCTGGATCAGACTGGTAGGTAACCCTGCACAAGGAGTGAACAACTTGTAATTGTCAACATTTACAATGTTTTAGAATCTTCTGTTGACGACCTTTGAGAACTAAAGACTCTAGTATTGCAAGTGCTTTTTTATCTGTATTAAAATATATATTGAAAAATTGGGACATTTCTCAGACTTCTTCCTAAAAATGGCAACGACAATATCTTCATGTTGTTTTGTTGCATCGGGCGCCTCCTTCAAGCGTCAAAAAATATACATTACTCTACTTTTAAAGCTCAGTTGAATGGCATGTTGTGCAACTAAACCATTCACTGTTGCGGAACGTTTGCATACTGCACATAACTGCGCACCCTTAGTGGAGAGGTTCTCTAACGTCGTAGCAAGCATATTCATGAAGAAACTACGATAAATGAAAAAATCACCTACGTGCATTTTCACATACAAATGCTGCTGAAACAGGGAACCTTAGTGGATAAAAAAATGGGCAGACCCCACGTACAGTGGAAATCAATGATATGCGAAGCACAAATGAGAAAGGTTGATATACCACTTTCTAATCACCACAATGTTAATAGGTTGAGGTAACTTATGCCGTACATGACTTCCGTGCTATGATTATCATGTTTGCATGTGTAGTTTACCTTTGTCATCTATCCAAGTCATGTAATGCCAAATTTAGTATATGTGGAGTGTCACGGACGGCCATTTTTGGAGACACCGCGTCACGGCAATTAACGGGCGCCGTACTCCCCGACTGACCGTGAGAAACGGCGGCGCATGAAAGGGAGCCGAGAAGTGCAGAGTGGGGTGCTCTTCTTAGAACGTCGCCGCCGACGGTCGACCCTTTTGTAACTGCGGCGGCGTCTGCAAGGTCGTAGAAGGCCGCGGTATACCCCGAACAAGGATTAGACTACGAGACGCACTGGCTGAGAGCTAAATGGTTGACCGTTCCCACGGGGAAAAGCGTGGAAAACGCTCTGGTGGCCAAGCCGTATGACAACAGGTGTCACTCTCGAGAGTGACAACCCGACAGGTTGTCACTCTCGCTAGTTGAGGGCTCTCTCCCAACTAAAAAGGGGTGGGGTCAAAATATTTTTGGGGCGGAGTTTCTATCAATTAAACGCGCATGATTGGACCCATGTAGAGGTCTCTTGTCCCCAAGGAAGAGAGCGAGGAGACACGAGGGGGATTTAAGCGCAGGTATTTGCCCTGCTAGGCAGACTAGTCGCTGACCAAGATGGTGTAGAATCAGATCAAGAAGCATCTCTTCTAGAAGTTTTTAGTGTGGCTCTGTATCGGCTGGCCACCTAAACTTAGCCGTTCGTCTAGTTATGACGCGATATTAACGTCTGCAACGTAGACATCGGGACTTCGCCTCGAGTTAGCTCAACCTGCTCGAAGTCACCTGCAAGCACTAGCCTCCCGGAGCCACCAGCGTTGCAATACCGCCGACATCGCAGTCGTGCCAGAACTCTCTTCGACTTCTCGCATCCGATCGTCGGGGACACAACGCTGCCGGTCATCACACGTATGCCTTCATCTGTTTATATTTTCGAACTTTCTCCTCCGTCGTTCTATTCTTGTTAGTTTGTGTAGTTTGTAATAGTTCTCTCTTGTAAGCTGATTTATTGTTTCTGTTATATATTTCTTTAGTTGTATCAAGTGTCGATGTATTTTGTTAGTTGTATTGAAGTGTTGTATTAGACCCCGTGTGCTGCAATATCACTACAGTAAAGTTGTTTTATTTTCTCACGTTTCTGATCTCTTCACTGCCTCTGCTTGCGTACGGAACGAACCGACCTGCTGTCATTCCCGTCACCGACTTCGCGCTGGCGACGCTAGAGTGGCAGCTTGTAACAAAACTTAGCGAAATGGCAGCGAGTGAATCATGAAGGGCCCAATATACTCCAACGTAACGTTGACGCGCGCGCACGCTGGGCACAGCGACGCTACGTTAGCAAAACGCGAGCACTTTATAGCCTGACGCCAAGCGCGACCGGCGCGACCAGCGTCCGTCGTCGTGGCCCAATGGCAACTCGCGCGAAATGCGACATGCTGCATTGAACGCTGATGCGTTATCCAGACAGCACTGCGTCTGCCTCTTTTCGAGACGGAGGGACACTGGACGCTCTTAAACGCGCATGCCTCAAAGCAACGCAGCGTGCGCCTGGGAGTAGATGGAAGGAGCAGCGCCTGGCGTGGAAACGCCGGCGTGACGTGACGAAACGAACATCGGCGCGAACGCACGCAGGGTCTTGTCGAAGCGAATCGGCACTCTCACTTTCGCATGTGGTCATGTTCTCACATGACACGCATTTCATGATTATCATGTTTGCACCAGTCACACACCTTCTTCATTGATTGACCTCAAGAAATACCGAATTTGGCATATGTGAAGCTAGCTAAATGGCCGCGAGTGCATTATGAGTGTAGCATGTAGTCATGTTACACGACACACATCTCATGTTTAACATGTGTGGGTGTGACATTTGCCTATGTCATCCATTCGCGCCACGTAATACCGAATTCGGTACAGGTGAAGCTAGCGAAACGGCCGCAATCGTATCATGAGCGTGGCATGTAGTCATGGCGTTACCTGACACGCATATAATAATTATCACGTTTGCACAAGTCAGATACCTTCGTCATTCCTTTATGTAACGTAATGCCAATTTTGGTATATGTGACGCAAGCGAACTGGCTGAAAGCGCATCATTAGCGTGGCATGTCGTCATGTTGGTACATAACACGCATGTCACTATTTTCATGTTAGGGTCTGTCGCTTGTTTTCGCCATACAATCATGTCATATCATACCAGTTTTGCAACATGTCATGGGAACAAAACCACCGTAAAAGCAGCAAGACCATGAAGTGTAAATCATGACATTTATGACATGCTTGCCGTGATTTTCCTGTTATAATGAGCCTAATATGTTAGTCGTATAGTCACGTTACGCCATACCAAGTTTGTTAGTGATACTCTTATCCAAACGGCCAGGAGAGCTAAATGTCTTAAGCGGCTAGATGATTTCTTAAGCGGCTAGCGGATGGATGGATGGATGGATGGATGGATGGATGGATGGATGGATGGATGGATGGATACTCTCAATGTCGCCGAAGTGCGCTAAGAAATGCTTTGCATTTCTTAGCGCACTTCTTGCAATCTTGATGGGATACGAAGCAGCAGCGCTGCGTACGTGTCGACCCGGTGAAATGGGCGTCGGCGCGGCTGCTGGAAGGACGGTTTGAAGCGAAACTCGGTGCAGCATTCCATGGCGGCGAACAACGTCACCAGTCAAGGCACTCCACTTCGCTTAGCCTGGCAACGCTGGCTGCGGCCTGGTTAGGCGTAATTGTATGAACGAACTCTCAGTGTGCGAATGACTGCCGACTTTCGACGTCCCCTACATCGCAGCGAACGAGCAGAAGTGTTACTACTCGGTAAGCGCTTGAGTGTTGCCAGTGGTAAAGAGAGTGAAGCGAGAAAGAAGTAACACGTACATACATGTTTAAACGCGTGCGTTAGGTGTGCGTCAGGTTTTAGAGGCGGAGCATCTAATACTCGAGGCTTGTAGTGCGGCGCCCTCCGCAAGCTTCCTCCTCCTTTTTCCACCATCTGTGCATCCCTTCCTCCTCTACACACCGCGCGCGCTTCACTCCTCCACCATCTGTGCACCCTTCCTCCTCTACACACCCAAGGAGGATTTAAAAAATTGCTGGAGTGGAAATGATTGCGCAGATGTGAAGCCGTTCCTCTGGCAAGATGGCGGCTGTGGCGGCCATCTTACTAGGGGCATGATAAAGTGTCGCCGTTCAGCAATCGAAAACGAAGCGTTTCCCTCGCACGCCCAACGAGTTTAATGCAACCAACATTTTTGGGGCCTAATAGTGCTCCAAGTGCGTCTTAAAGTCACTAGTTTTCCGTAGTGAGCCTCTAATTGGAGGCAAAGTTCTTTGAAGATTCAGTCATCCATATTTGTTTCTGAGTGTTATTTCGTCAGGAACAACCATCCTTTAATATAGAACTACCGTAGTATTTACATAACGTATCAAAGCCACTTGATTTTTAAGCGGGCACTATCAGAAAAGAGCATGTTTCCGCCATCTTGGCAGTGGAAATAGGTGGCTTCACTTCTGCTGGCAAGGCATCGCAGGAGCTTCCACTCCAGCAACTTTTCTTTAATTCTCCTTGTACACACCGCGTGCGCTTCTCCTCTTCACGAACATTCGCTAGCTGTATAATGTAGCGCGCATGCGCCGTCACGCTTCGAGAACATCGGCAGCTGACGCGCGCGCATGCGCCGTTGCGCTTCTCCCCCTTCTCGAACATTCGACAGCTGACAGTGCATGCGCCGTCGCGCTGTATAAATACTCAAGGTCGGCGCTCGCTCGCTCAGTTGCCGCTCGTCGGTTGGTTTGTACGGCGCGTCGACGTCCAAGGTCGCGGTGAAATGAACTCCAACGAATCCACAAACACAATGATCGACGTCCCTTCGACCAGCGCCGCCCTTTCGCATACGTGTGCACGTGTTCACTCATTTAACACCCCCTCCTACAACCACGTTAACCAATTTAGCCATCGACCCAAGTAAGTCGCAATTTAACACCCCATTTCACAACCACGTTAACCAATTTAGCCATCGACCCAAGTAAGTCGCACTTTAACACCCCGTTAACCAATTATATGCTCCGCATCCTCCTCAGTGTTCCCCCGAGGGAAGCTGCGGGCAATTTTTTTTGCGCGCGCACCAACGAGTCGGCGGTTTAGCGAGTGGCGGTTGAGGTAGCAGAGCGAGTGCACGGTCGATGAAGAAGAGTGACTTCATCGTGCACTGCGAAGGGAAGCAAAACTTCAGTCATATGAAGGCGCTACTATCTAAATCCCGCAATCTCCAGGAAGTGAATGTTGAGTGGGGTGAATTTCGTATGCCTATAGATAAAACCGTGCAACTCGTTGCAGCACGACAGTAGCGTGACCTTGAAACTGGTCATTACAGATGGAGGCGTTGTTGATGAGGTGTTTGTGAAACAACAAGTGGCCGCATACCTTACAGCTGTAGGAGAGTGAGGGATAGCAGAAGCCACATTTTAAATGAGTCAGTGCCACCAACCTCAGGTGGCGAACGCTTTCTGGGTTGAACCGTTGCTTCCCGCTCCCGCTCCAAATGGAAGTTCGCATGCCAATGCTTGAATGCCACCTTTGCTTCGTGGGCTCTCGGAGATCTTCTGGTCGATGAGGCCACTTTGCTTCGGCTGCGTGAGACCTCGCCACGGCCACCACCTCCGGACTGATGCTGGTGCTGGCTTCCGTTTGCTGCCGACGCTGGCACCTATCCTCTGTCTAGAGAGCTCTCACCAGAGTACTCGGCAGCGGGCCAGCATTTCAGCCACGTGACGGAATCTTAGCACCACTGCCTTCGATTCTAAGAAGTTTATGGTCAATAGTTTCGCGAAGATGTGCACTCACTCAGCCCCCAGTTATTTAAAAGGAAGCGCACCAAAAGCGCTCACGCTGTAGGTTCGGAGCTCTGGCGGTCGCCTTTCTATTAGCCCACCCGATTAGGCAGCAGAGCCGGGAAAACAGAGGAGCACAGGCAGGCCCCGAAAACTCTAAAGTTCCCGAAATGACTGCAGAGGGTGAAAAAATCGACCTCGACGAGTTTCCTCAAGTGCGTGTAAGGGAAACTACTCCCTCATCGTTTAGCGGTGAGATAGGTTTGTGTGTATTTTCCCTGTTGTCATATACGAGCGCTCAAGAAAGTTTGCACGTCTGAACTTTAGAGACGGCGGCAATACCGGCCGCCGCTCAGACGCGCCAGTCAGCGTAAAAAATGGCAGCATATCGACGGGGGGAAGATGGAGAGTGGGACGAAGCATTCGTTCGTCCATTCGTTCTTGCTTCCATTCGTGCATGCGTCCGTCTGTGTGACCGTCCAGGCGTCCATCTGCCCGTTCGTTCGTGTGTCTGTTCGTGCATCCACACGTTCATCCATGTGTCCATCGTCCATGAATCCGCCCCTGCGTCCGCCCCTGCGTCCATCTGTGCTTCCGTCCATGCATCTGTCTGTGTGTCTATTCGTCCATCTAGTCAACAATGCAAGTACCACCATCTCGCATCTTTTCATCATATATTCCGCATATAGAAGCACCGCCATACAGCGGACATTCCAAGGACAAAACGTGAGGTGGCACATGCACACTGTCATACTGTTTGCGCTTCGTGCCTACTTGCCACCTTTAACCACCTCGAGTTCGTAGTATACACTAGTTCACTGAATTCATGGCACTGTGACCTAACGCTCACTGAACCTTTCGAAAACCAAGAAGGTTGAATTAAATTGAATTTAATTTTATTGGTCACACTTTTTACAAAAAATTTCCGTACACTGCGTGGACCCATAGCCATAGGCTAGTTTGGTCCAAAAAGAAAGATTTTATAAAGGCACTTCGAAAAAGTGTAACTAAAAAGTTATACAATATCAATAAAGAATAACTAAGTTTTGACAATCTAATGTAATAAAGAATCGGCAAAAAACATTACAGTGCATGAAAGAACCGCACTAAATTGTTACAGTGCACGAAAGAACGAAAACGGAACAATCACCTACTTACATAATGAAATCAAGACAGTCATCAGACTAGTTATGACAGGACAATAATAAATCAGTACATTGTTGTAAATAGTGTTTTTCTAGTGCCTTAGTGAAATTGGAACACATTCTTATTTTAAAAGAAATAACATTCCAGATTTTAATACTAACAAACTGTAAAAGCCGTTCACCATATACGGAGTCAGTTCATGGAATATTCCATTTACCAAAGGTTAGTTGTCTAGTAGAACAAGAAGGGGCGGCAAACATTGACACAAGAAAAGGGTGGTTGTAATTAATAACTGTGTGTACGTATCTTGCTACTTTTAATTTCCATAGCTTGTCGAAGGGCAAAATAAGTAATCTGAAAAACAAAGCTTTGTTGGGGTCGTTATACTTGGAATAAGTAATGATTCTTACAGCCCGTTTTTGAAGTCGTCTAATCGGGTCCAGGTAAGTTGTGCACGTGCCGCCCCAAGACTCAATGCAATATGCGATATGACAATTAACGAAAGCACAATAAAGCATTCATAGAGTAGTGGTATTGAAATATTGACGAGCCTCAGTAAGTGCATGACACTTTGAGGCTAACTTGGAACACACATTTTGAATCTGCATCTGCCAATGTAAGTTGTTATCTATAGTGACACCCAGATATTTATTTGTGGTTACTTGCTCGATCCCGGCATCGTCAATTTTTATGTGTATGTCATTAGCATTAATGAATCTCAACCGAGAGCGAAATGTGATGCATTTAGTCTTATTGGTATCAAGAGATAGTTAATTATTCGATAAGCAATAAGTGACCTTTTTCAGTTCCATATTGGACTTCCATTCAAGATCAGTTAGATTTTTACCGGTTACTATGACACAAGTATCGTCACATACATCAGTATGTTAGAAGGCTCTAATATCTGCGGAAGGTTATTAATATACAAGAAGAGGTGCAATGGTCCCAGCACCGAGCCCTGGGGAACACCAGTACTCAAGTGGCTCATAAAAGACATGAAAGTGTTAATTATTATAGCCTGTTGTCGATCTTTCAGGTAATCTGAAAGAAGTTGAAATATGGTCCCACGGGAACCATAATGTTGTAATTTACTTAACAGTATGTGGTCTACGGTGTCAAAGGCTTTTTTGAGGTCCACAAATATAACTGCACCTAATTTATTTTCATTCAATGTAATGTTTATTGCTTGAGTAAGAGTCCAAACGGCGGTGGAGGTAGTATAAATTGGTCTAAATCCGTGTTGCTGATGGGAGAGCAAGTTATAGTTCGCAATGAATTTACAGAAACGATTGGCAAGAATTTTTTCGAAGATATTGTCAATTATGCTAAAAATCGAGATTGGTCGGTAGTTTGACGGTTGAGAGTGATCGCCACTTTTATGTATGGAAATCACTTTTGCAATTTCTAAACGAAAAGGGTACATGGCTGCTCTCACAGAATGGGTAAATAGTCAACATAAAGCCAGTCCGAAGACGTGTAAATTTTCTTCGAGAAGCCATACAGTTATCCCATCTAGGCTTGCCGATTTATTCATTGACATTCCTGAGAAAATTGATATAATTTCCTCAACGTCGATGTCATACATGACAAAAGAATTGGGATTGAAATCTGCGAGACCATGTTCTTGGTTGGGTTTCTTGAATTTTTTAGCTAGTGTTGGACCAATGGAGACAAAATACGTGTTAAACGATTCAACCGTATTGGAGTCGATGACATCAGGAAGCACCTTAGAAGCGGGAGGGTTTCCGACAACGTCAGTAAGAATTTGCCAATGTTTTACCGAATTACAATTCAACTGCTCTATTTGGCATGCTTAATAATCTTTTTTACTCATCCTCATCAAGACAACTGATTTATTACGCATTGTTTTAAACTGGCGCAAATAAAACTCGTTATGCTTGCGCCGTTTCTATTTGTCATGCCAGTAATCATTGCTTCTTATGATTTCCAAGATTTCTTTATTCATCCAGGGACATGTTCGCGTTTCCCATGAATGAACTGAAACTTTTCTGCTGCTTCCTTTAATCGCGTTTTTAAGAAGAGTATTCAAGTTCGAAAATTAGATATTAACGTCGTCATGGTATATCTGATTAACGCTAGATCCAAAAAGATTATTTCTTAAGGCCAAGTAGTCTATTTTTGTTAGAAACCTCGGCATTCTTTACGTTTTATATTCTTTAGTCAATCAACAGAGACAAATATTGGGAATCGATCTGTGATAGGCTTGTCATATACTCCGGCACTAATATATTTCTCGGAATTTTTCAGTGCATTATCGATCAATGTAGCAGACGTTGCTGTTATTCGAGTTGGTGTAGTGATGAGTTTGCAAAAGTGATACGATTTTAGCAAGTAGATGTAATCATTGTTCACTGGACCACAGGTACCATTGTTCATATCACCAACAATAACAGCAGATTGTTTGACATTGTTAGTTGACTCAGGATTATTTCAAGCGTTTCAAGAAAGGAGAGAAAGCACGCGTTGTGGGGACGATAAACTACGCCCACTGTAACTGAAGATTCCAACCTGATGAATAGTGATCCAATAACACGTGTGCTGCAGGAGAGTGAAGGAAGAATCGTACATGAATGCTCATTTTTTACAAAGAGAGCAACACCGCTCCCTCGCGAACAAGAGTCACGTGGCTGCGATATCATTGTGTAATCAGGAATAACAATGTTTTTATTCCTTTTTAGCCACGTTTCAGTGACAGCAATTACGTCAGGGCGGCGTTGCTGCTCGGCAATGAATGCGAGAAGCTGATTAAAATTTCTTCTTATGCTGCGAATGTTGCTGTGAAATAGCAACCTAAATCTGCAAGTGCAATTGTCTTGTTGATTTAGGCGAGACATTTTGTTTGAACTGGTACGTGCACAGGTTACGCCTAGCGAGTATAATATCTCTACATTCTTCCATGCATCCGCCCCTGCGTCCTTCCATACATTCATCCATTCATGCAGACACTGGTGCGTCCGTTCATGCATCTGTGTGTGTATCCGTTCATTCATCTACACAACACTCCAAGTATCACCATCTCGCATCTTTTCATTATATATTCCGCATATAGAAGCACCACCATTCAGCGGACATTCCAAGGACTAAACGAGAGGTGGCACACGCACACTTTATTACTGCTTGCGCTTCGTGTCTACATCCCACCTTTAACCACCTCGAGTTCATGGTATCTACTAGTTCACTGTATTCATGGCACTGCGGCCCAACGCTCGCTAAACCTTTCTAAAACCGAGGTGGTTACGCCCAGCGAGTATAAAGTAGCAACCCTTTTAGGGACAAAGCTCCTTATAGCGGCCCCCGTTCATCCCTCGTAGTCGCAGTAGTAGTCATACCCCCATATTCACAAACGCTCCTCGACTTGACCCTTCACTCGAAACGCTCCTTGAGTGGCATTTTCCCATTCAAAAACTGCCTTTCACTTGAAACGCTTCCTTCACTTGAGAAAACCTCGAGCGTTTCCTCGAGATTGTCAAGGAAGCGATCCAGCTACCTTGAATCGTCCCTCGAGTGAAGTTTCTGCGTCATGGCGGAGCCCGTCACGCCATGGCGGAGCCCGTCTCGCTTTGACAGCGATTATCGATCAATTCGGCTGCCACCGTCGCGTTCTTTCAACAGTGACGGTGTACGTTCACTACGGAGCTGTCTTTTAACGGTTCGACAACGGCTTCTGTGGCACCGGGAGAGGCGGGCGTGGTGTCAAGCGGAGCGCTCAGCAGTGCTGTGATGTGTTGTGTTTCGTGCATGAGCCAGTGGATTACCTGCCTTCGGGCGTGCGTATACTCGTCGTGTGAGTGCTCCAAGACACATTGCGGATGCCAATGCTTTGGAGTGTTTTGATGAAGCTTGCACACCACACCATTTAGAGCGTGGCGTGAAAGCTTGAGAAACAAGCTGAAAGGAAACGTCACAGCAAACTTTCGACGTGCTGCATTCACCATACTTCTGAGCGGCTTCCTCTACGGTGAATCTTTGCTACCATGCTGAAATATATGGCGAAGCACACTTTCATTAGATGATCGTCTGTATCTACGAAAAGGTAAGTTCTCGTTTCTCTTGCTTTTACGTTTATTCTCCTATTGCTCAGGTCAGATCACTATTAAAGAGAATTTAGGAAGAACAAAACGCACTGCAATTGGGCCGAATAAGTGTGCTGTTGTTGCTACTACGCGTAAAACATAGCTTCAATATACAGTGTCTATACAGCTCACAATATCAATGAACAGCCACACCCAGCTTTAGGGAATCAAGCAGAGGCTCGTGCTCTGTGAAACGTGCACGCACGCAAGAATGCATGAAGTGCCGTACAAAAATTGAAACGTACCACATCGAAATAGACCAGATACACTATACGATTGTTTTTTTTATGGTTCAACCCCTTTCCCCCCTAAGAGATATTGGTGGCTACGCCATTGATTCGTGCAATCAGGTTATCGAATTACATAACCTTATGCCTGGTGAGCTGCCCAAGTGCCTGAGCCAAACATGTGTCAAAAAAGGCAAAGCTCAATAACTCAACCATGTCGGTTCTTTAACGCAAGAAATATTATCAATGAGTGCATCTCGAGAAATAAAAAAAATGTGGCTTTGGTGTTCTAGCTATTACGTTTTTCTAATATTATGTCTCGCCTCTTTTGTGCAGGGGCCAGGCGGCCGACGGAAGAACACAGAAGAAAGGTTTCCTAAAACGTGCCGCATTCGCAATGCATTGCAGAGTTTGCACGACTGTATACAAAAGGAAAAATCTGCAGTGACTGCGTGCAGCTGCTCTGCATAAGACACGCTATGGTGTCTACTACGTCGATCTTATTTATGATGTCTTACAATATCGAAATTTATTTCGACAGTGAGTCAGATGCATATGCTCGATTAATGCACACGTTGCAGTTGCACGCTTGTGTTCGCCACATGGCTCTTCATCAGCCAAATGTAATAAAGGTTTATTTTGCCATTCGTAATTTCTACTTTGTTTATTTTGGAATACATGATTATCGTCATGTTCGTCTTTTCAGGATGAGACAGAATCACAAAAACCTGTTTTCCGATTCTACAGGAGAGCAGTTCAACAAAAATCAAGCTTGTTTTATATACACCACCACCACTCCCCTTCCATGAAAGTGAGATGATGTGGTTCCAGCGTGTAGAAATGCTAATGTTGCAACAATAGCGGACATTTTATTTACAAGGGTTTGAGCAGATATACCCGTGGTGTCTCCAATACTCTTGAGCATTTTTTACCACATTGTTGCACTGGTTTTCGTTAAATCAGCAGAGTAAAATACTCTGCTTCTTCACGACACTTTCTCCAAGGTTCAGTGAACCACTAAGGTCGTTTTCAAGACAGAACAGCGCCAAAAGTCAAAATCGCCTTCAATTTTATCATTTCCAAAAGAATAAAACATCCCCTATTAAATATGTACTGCCGAGGCTTTAGAATGAAGCACAGAAACCACGATAGTTCTCAAAAGGTACTCCCGCAAATCATATTCTACAGAAAAAAGCCAAAACATTAGTGTAAGGTGATTTGTTCATTATTGAATGGGCTTCTGAGCTTGCAGATGAAGGAGTTGAGACAAAAATTTCAAGACGGGGCCGCTGTGTGAATTTGGAGACGGAAGCTACAGAGATTTAAAGGTTACGTCTATTCAAATCTGTCCCACTACAGCATCCACAAATGCAGGGCGAAAAGAAGATGGAAAAAATAATTTCTTACTCAGGCTTCCTTGGAAGATTGAAATGTTAAATTTGAAACACAAAAACACAAACACGCATTATTAACTGACTATATATGCTCCTAAGTGAAGGAAACAACAACTTTAAAATGACGTTTTCCCCATTAGTTAAAGAAAGGCACGCGATCGCTTTTCTTAATTTGCAAAGCAGTCTAATTGAAACGCTCAGCCACGAGTGTACCACACTGACTTTTGAACGCTACCCTGCGTCTCTCATAATCAAATGTTGATTATGGGACGTTAAATCCCACATATCAATCAAATCAACGCTACTCTGGTGTAACCTTGAATAGAAGTTGCGAGCAATGTCTTCCAAAACTTCTATTACATGCAGATGAACAACTACGAAAGTGCCACTTTGAAAATCGCAGTAAATGAGAAAAATGAACATAGCACAGTCCCCTGAAATTAGGAACTGTTCACATACTGCCGCAGCGAAAACGAATTCACGTACAAATAATCTTTGTCGGAGGTGAATTCTAAAAGCACACCAATATGATGTCATATAATGTAGAAATTAGTCACTCCGCCGCGTTACACGTTCGGTGGCTACACTAGTGAGCAAAAGGCTATCAGCAAAGCGAAAGGAAACAAAGCAACAAACTATATGTTCTGCTTCCTGCCAACACTCACGTAGTTCGTTAGTCACCCCGGCAAAAGAGGGGTCTCAAACACCCACTCAGACACTACCGTAAATATAAACTGCAATGAATAGACGCACACGAGACAATATAAACTAAGCACGTAGAAACGTTCAGCAGCCGACGAAACGTCATCAGCTGCTGGCTGGGCGCAACTGTTGCCAGACTTGAAGCGGGGGTTTCGCTGACTCTACCGACTCAAGGCTTAGAGAAACCCTGCTACCACTACAAATGCATGTATTTTGCTGTAATATCAATTGACAAAAAGAATGAATAAGAAAAGCGTTTATTTATTATACAAAAATAGGCATTTCTTAACCACCATTGCGAATACTCTCGTTATCAGGCGCTTTTCTCGGCCCATACAGTTCACTCAAGTGGAGGGAGCATTTCTGAGGCCTCCCTTGGCGAAGGAAGTGTGGAGGAGTGTTCATGAAATGCAGCGGCTCCTTTAGTGAAAGAGCACGCCCCGCCTTGACTTCGTCAAGTTGAGGGGAGCCCTTGAGTGAAGGAGCGTTTGTGAATACGGGCCATAGTGTGTAACCGGTCTTACATTTTGACCTCCAAGGTGGTGCCGGTGAGAGATTTCTTCTCTGCGTTGTTGAACAATAAAAATTCGCAGCGTGCGCGTTAACCAAAAGCTGAATTCTCCTGTCTCTCATTCCCCCTTAGCAGCCATTCGCATGTACTTTGAGAACTGCCTGACAAGAAAAGGTTGCTACGTTATACCCGCTGGGCATAAACTCCTTGGTTTCAGAAAAGTTTAACGAGCGTTGGGTCGCACTGCCATGAGTACAGTGAACAAGCATATAACATGAACTTGAGGTGGTGATTGATTGATATGTGGGGTTTAACGTTCCAAAACCACTATATAATTATGAGAGACGCTGTAGTGGAGGGCTCCGAAAATTTAGACCACCTGGGGTTCTTTACCGTGCACCCAATTCTGAGTACACGGCCCTACAACATTTCCGCCTCCATCGGAAATGCAGCCGCCGCAGCCGGGATTCGAACCCGCGACCTGCGGGTCAGCAGCTGAGTACCTTAGCCACTACACCACCGCGGAGGGGCACTTGAGGTGGTCAAAGGTGGGTAGTAGACACGAAGTGCAAGCCGTAAGAAATTGTGCGTGTGCCACCTCTCGTTTAGTCCTTATAATGTCCACTGGATCGCGGTGCATATGCGGAATATATGATGAAAAGATGCGAGATGGTGGTACTTGGAGAGTTGAATAGATGGACGAACGGGCACAGAGACAGATGCATAGATGGACTCAAGGATGGCTGAACTGACAGATGGACGCATGGACGGACGCAGGGGCATATGCATGGATGAACGCAGGGACGGACGCACAGATGGATGTGCGGACGCACGAACAGACGCACGCACGGACGGACGGTCACAAAGACGGACGCTTGGACGGACAGAAGCAAGAACAAATGGACCGATGGATGCTTCGTCCTACTCTCCATCATTCACGCCATGGATATGCTGCCGTCATTTTCTTGCCAGATAGTGCTCAATGTACCTGCCAATGGCTGCTAATGGGGAATAAGAAATAGGAAAATTCGGCTTTTAGTTAACGCACACGCTGTGAATTTCTTATTGTGCAACAACGCACAGGAGAAATCTCCCACCGGCACCAAGTTGCAGGTCAAAGTTTAGGACATGTTACGCGCTACTACGAGGGACGAATGGGTGCCACTTTAAGGAGCTTCGCCCCTAAAAGGAAACAAACATCGAAGGAATCCGCGGGCACACCGTTTCTCTCTCTCAAAAAGCATCATCGCTAGTTTGACGAACCTGCTGGCACCTATCGCTGCGCGACCTCCAGAATCATCAAGAAGAAAAGTGTGAGTCACTCTTTAGTTGCGTCACGTTGCGCGTATCGATCGAGGAGTGGCTCAGCCCTTCACCAGTTTTGGCTTTGCAGCGCGCCGTTGAAGCAACTGGAACTCATTGCAAATGAACGTATAAGCGAGCAGCGGATGGTTGTGATCAGGGAGATGAACGGAGTTTTTCCACCCACAGGAGCATGCTTATGTCTTCAGTGACAAGGCAGGACATGAAGATGTGTTCCACCTGCAGGTGAAGGCTTGTGCTACACGTACAAGAGAAGTGTGTGTTTGCCTTCAGTGGACGAAGGCGTGTTCTTCAGTCCCAGCGTGAGAACGTGTTACCGGCGAAGAAGTTAGGTGATTAGGAAGAGGACATTAAACGACCGCAGGTTTCCTGGAAGAAAAAGTTCGAAATTAGAGGAACGACAACCAGTGCTGGACTTTGGGTGATTGAGTCCTTGAAGAAAGTAGGTAAAACTTTGTCACAAGAACTTTCGACTTAATAAGTTGACTAACTAATCTAATGCAAAAGTTTCTTGATTATTGCGTGAGATTGCATTGTAGGGCGTGTTGTTTGTGCCCATTGTTATGAGTGTATCTTGATCTCTTGTGTACCCATCGTTTAGATTATCTTAAGATAGGAGACTTGTTGTAATAAAATATTGCTGACAGTGCGTATTTGTGTTTTGTTTGATCTGCCGTGTTTAAGAATATATTTTTGTTTGGTTATGAACTCTCGGCTGTGACTAGTTCTTTCGACCACAGCCAGCGGCCGCTGGCACACAAAGTAGTACCACATCTAAATTGCTCATGCTTTCATGATGTAGTTCGGGTAGCCGCTACTTCAGCCCTTGAAGTTAGCCCGGCGATTACCTCCCTAATTATGGGAATAGTGACAAATATTATGACGTCTGCAACAGGGCGTTTTTGGTGCACAGTTGCCCAAAGTAGACAGAAAGAGCCTCGATATATTGGTAGTGCTGTCGGAGAGAGTTTTCGTATGTGGCACGGCGCTCTCGCTAACGAGTGTGCAGAGAGTTTTTGATAGCCAAGATTTGGGAGATAACTTGTGCACACAAAAAGTGTGTTTTTGAGAGGCACCATAAATCTAAAGAAGTTGATAACTCTTGGAAAGACGGTGGTTCTTTCTTGCGTCGATTTACCGAAGTGGGTTAGCCAGATGAACAAAGAAGAAACAAAATTGGTCAAAGAAAAAAAGCAGCTCAGCTGAACAATGACTGGCAGCTGAGAGAGCTAAATAAGAAACAAAGGCGAAGAAGCAGCAGCTGAAAAAAGAAAGAGAGTCAAAGTAGCAACACCTGAAAGAAAAGTGAGAAAAGAAGCAATGACAGTGTGGGACGAAAGAGACGATGAGAGTGCTGAAACAGAAAGGCAGTGGCAACATGTGATAGAACTAGAATGGCTTCGTTTACACCAGCAAAGTGAATCTCCTGTCCACGTTAGAGCTGAAAGCAGTGAGATCGAAGGTAATACCTTCCGCTTGAAACCAAGAAAATTGCTTGTGGCGTTTGACGAGAATAGGTATGGCCTTGACGCACACACTTACAGATTTGAAACGATTGCTAGAAGCCATAACTGGCCAGAGCATCAATGGACAACTGCTTTGAGTACTTGCTTGAGTGGTGAAGTGTTCGGTGGGTAGGGTAGGCTGTCGCCAACCGGTGCAGCCAACTTTACAAAAGTGAAAGCTGCTTTACTGAAGCAATTCAGATTCACCATAGAAGCCTTGCAAGACAGATTTCGGACGAGAAAGCCACTTGATAGTCTGACGGCTGCGCGGTACGCCGCCCGACTTAGTCATTATATCGACAGATGGAACGAACTTTCAGGGACGGCACAAGAGTACGCTGAGCTCGGAGAGCTCCTCATTAGAGAACAATATCTCATCAGTTGCGACTCGAATCTATTGCTGTACTTGAAAGAAAGAAGAGCTACGCCACTTGGCATGCTTGAATTGGCCAATCAATTCGTGCAAGCATAAGGTGGCACGAATCTGTCCAAGTCAAGAAGGAGAATCCCGACGATCCAATAAAAGAGGCACGCGGAAAAAAGAAGCCATACACAGGAGAGTGTTACGCAATGCTTTATGTGTACTGAATGGTTCGGTTAATGGGTCATTGCGCTAGCAGTTGTCGAACAAAGTTTACGAGTTCCAGTGCAACAAAATCTTTTAAGTGTGGTCAGACTGGGTCAAGACAGACGTGCGGCGTCACGAAGGGAGCAAACTCCACCCAGTAGACTGTGTGCATACGCCGTCAATTTTATTAATAATAATTGATTGATTGTTATATGGAGTCTAACGTCCCAAAACCACCATATGATTATAAAAGACGCCATAGTGGACGGCTCCCGTAAGATTGACCACCTGGGGTTTTTAACGTGCACCCAAATCTGAGCATACGAGCCCACAGCACTTCAGCCCTTATCGGAAATGCAGCCGCTGCAGCAGAGATTCGATCCCGTGACCTACGGGTCAGCAGCCAAGTACTTTAGCCACTATACCACCGCGGCATAGCATGACTGATGATGACAAAGCGCCGAATTCGTGGAGTTTAAAAACGAGAAGAAACGTTTTATTATGGGTGCTGGGATTACAAAATGGCCAACAGGTGTTACTGAGGCTCTGGGGTGTTCCACTGCCAATAGAAATGCCAATAAACTCGCTTCCAGCTCCGCCACATTCGCATGTACTGTTTCATAATCATTGCAGTGAATACAGAAAAAAAACCGGGCGCTACGGCCGCATGCTGATCGCTTTTGAAACTTGTTTCATCAAAATAAGCGCGCCTGCGGCACTTGTTGCACCGGACCTTTGTGCTTCCATTATCTTGCTCAGCTATGAGGTTTTGGCTCCTCGCCATGTAGGAACCAGGTCCACTATCGACACTTGATGATTGTCGCGAGACGCCTGTCGAGCGCTTTTATGCCTCACTGCGGTGGCGTGACCTAGCTTGCAACCAATGAACTATCAAACAGCTGCGCCTCTTGAAATCGCCCTGAAAACAAGTGATGATGGTGCACCGAGAGGTTTGGCCCGAGTAAGATCTTCACCATAGAAAAACAAAAATAATTTACATAAATAGCAAATACATATTTAAACTTTTAAGTTGCATAGACTTGTGGGTTCTATTGTAAAGTAATTCAGGTTGCAATTACAAGAACTTCCATTGAAAATTGAACTAATTACAAGATTTATATTTAGCTTCTGGTGAGAATACAATAACAACGGACCTCCTGAAAGGTGGTGGAGAAATTGTGTCTGAAAAATAAGCCACCTTATATATAAAGTGCCTCCTGACAGGACGAGAACTAGAATCATTGAAGAACGCCAAAGTCATCTTAGTCTATAATAAATGAGACGTGAAAACTTGAAAAAATACAGGCCGATGAGCTCATTCTCTGTTCTCTACAAACTATTTACCGAAATTAAGGCGATATCAGAGTTCAATCAACCAAAACACCAAGCAGGATTTCGTAATCCGCTACTGCACACTAGACCATATTCATACAATCAATCAAGTAACAAAGAAATGCGCTCAGTACAAACAACCACTATACATAGCTTTCATAGATTACAAGAAGACGTTTGACTCAGTCGAGACATCAGCAGTACTGCAGGCACTACGAAATCAGGACATCAGAGAACCCATCATAAACATACCGGAAGAAATCTGCGGAGGGTCCATGGCCACCATAGTTCTCCATAAAGAAAGCGACAGTATTCTAATAAACAATAGTGTAAAGCACGGAGACGCAATCTCTCTATTGTTATTCAATGCGGGATTACGGGAGGTATTCAGCACCATGGGTTGGGAAGAGCTAGAGGTAATAGTTAATGGAGAGTATTTATTTATTTATTTATTTATTTATTTATTAATACTCTCAACCCTCGCTTGAGGGTAATATCAGGAAGGGAGCACAATAATATTTGCAAACAGAAAATCGAAATAACTGGCACTCATAGAAATGCACACAAGAAACCAAAATTGGCAACAGTTTGATTAGTCATGACCGAAATAGGCATAAATTTCTCTGTCAAAAGATTGCACATCAGTATAGTAACAACATCATGGGGTAAAAAATTTCATGGTTCTATAGCATCCGGAAAAAACGACCACCGATAGATGTCAGTGTGAGCGTTGAAAGGTTCAATGGAGGCATCACGATTCAATCTAGCGCTTCGTTTTCCAGGAAGGCGTATGTACTCGTCCTTAGGTATTTTTAATATCCCTTGCATTATACAATATTACGTTTTAAGTTTAAGAGTACATTAGCAACGTGTGATTTGCTGTTGACATTGGTTTGATGAGTAACTCAGGGGAAGAATTACAGTTCATGATTATTTAACTGGACACAGAAAGCAGAAAACTAGGTCTGAAAATCTATATTCGGAAATAAATATTGTGATGTGAAACCATTTCGGCAGAAAACAGCACATTGCGATAAATGACGAGACGCTGGAAGTTGTAAAGAAATTTGTCTACTTATCACAAGTATTTACAAAGGCGCCGAACCATGAGAGGGAAATAACTGGAAGAATAAGAATGGGTTGGACCAAATTCAGCAAGCATTCTCAAATCATAAATGGTTATCTGCCACTAACCCTCAAGAGGTAGGTATATAACAGCTGCTTTTTGCCAGTACCTACCCACGGAGCAGAAAGCTGAAGGCTTAGAAAGAGGTTTCAGCTTAATTTAAGAACAACGCAGAGAGTGAAAGAGGGGAAAATGATAGGCGTAACCTTCAGATAAAAGAAAAGAGAAAAGTTTGTCAGCAAAAAACCCGGGGTTAACGATATCATCATTCGAATTAAGATAAGTCGCAGTTCCGCCGCAACGGCGAAGCAATAAATGCGATAGGAATAACTTGAAATAGATTGCTGAGAAGGGCTAGCAGATCGAAGCGTGCGGCACGCACAAACCATGCACGAAAACAACACACACAGCACGAGAGTGAACTAACAAAGTTTACTGCTCGACACTTAACCCGTTGTTTTAACAAAAACGACGCACGAAACGTAATCACTCATGCAGTTATGAGTGCGAACTAACGAGTGTCCCAGTTTTTGCTTAGCTGCGTTGAAAAAAACACGCTCTTTTCGCAAGTGAGGCCTGCCCAGTGAGCGAAGTTGACGTTTGTGGCCTAGCCAACTAGCGCAATTATTCGGGTGAAAGGTGAAGGCCACGTTGGAAGGAATGATTTATTTTCTTCCTCCATGGGCCACGGCACACGATTTTCCCCACCGAAGGTTAAGGGCGAGCGCATAAGCACGTCATCCATCGGCCCCTGCGTGGGGTAAATTGCGGGTGGGAAATAAGCGTGTGTTGGCGCTTTGCGACGAGCTTGTCTTATCTTGTCTTGTCTCCTAGGAGATTTTGGCTCATACCCACATGGGGGATTGGCCACACTGTACCTCATGATAGATTATTTTTTATAACGCTTGCTAAAAAATAAATAAAGAGAAATTAGATAGAAACAATAATAATGTTCCTTTGAAAAAACGTGAAAAAATTGTAGAAGAATACGATAAACCAGAATATATAAAACAAATTAACAAGAATGAGGAAGGGGAAGTAAGAATTGGATATATCTGGCAGTACCACTAGCAGCGTATCCTTCCGGTTGCCTGAATGAATTTATGTAGCGCTGACAGAATATCACTGTGGCCCACACCCAACTGACTGGCTCCAATACGGTGGATGTATTGACTGGAAATCCGAGCATACCAATCGGTCTTTCAAGAATTATTCGGCGCAGTGAGGCGAAGCGGCGGCATGTGAGAAGAAAGTGATCTATTGTTTCCGGTTCATTGCAAACTACACATAGGTTAGTTAATGAAAATCCTGATTTGTTGAGATAAAAATTTAACAGAGGAACTCTACAGCGAAAGCTTGTGAGGGTCACCTCACATTGACGGGAAAGGCATTTTGCGGTGTTCCATGTGAATTGCAAGTGCCGAAATTCTTCAGATTGTAGAAGCGACGTTTCGTTCATTTTTAAGATTAACAGGCGTTTGAATCGTTCGACAGTAATAAAAGGAAACTGTGGAGCTACTAGCACCACCGGGAAATTTAAAGATGCCGAAGCGAGCGAATCAGCAATTTCATTTAGTTCAATTCCAGCATGCCCGGGGACCCAAATAAACCGAACTTCTGATAGGCTATGCGGTACGAGAGACCAAAATATCCTGAGAAGAGGAGACTTCTTTGCGGACGTTAGATGTGTACATACAGACAAAGCATCCGAAATAATAATAGCTTTTGATTGCTGATAATTTAGTTTTCGAAGAGCCAATGTAATAGCCAGGAATTCTGCGAGATACATTGGTGTGAAGTCAGGCAATCGGAGCGCAAAAGACCAATTAAGCTGATGAGAAAAAATACCTACTCCAGCCTTCTGAAGATTTTGCGTTGCGTCCGTCGAACTTACTACGTATTTAGGAAAATGTCTTAGATGGTCTTGAAGGAGGCCCTCCAGAACATGCTTCGGAAGTAACTTGGCATTTTTTGAAAAAATATCATCGAAAACTAAGTCAACTGGCACCGAGCATTGGGTTTGGGGAGTTAAATGCCGGAGGGAAACGTGAAGATTTGATAACAGAGACTCGACGAAAATGACTTGGGGTCTTTGATAACGAGACCACGGGCGCTGAAAGAAAGAAACTGGATGTTTGATGAAAACTGTCTGAGAACAGAAGAGGGGTGCATCGTAAAGTTTTAAAAATGTTTGCACAGTAAGCTGTCGAAATCTAGCATGAAGTGGAATAATTCTAGCTTCCAAATAAAGCACGCTATTCGCTACACACCTAGGTAGTCCGAGACAAAGCCGCAGAGCTTGCCTTTTTAGCAATATAAGTGGTCTTAATTTGTACTCAGCACTTCCAGAAAACAGAACGCAGCCAAACTCCAGAATTGGGCGTACGTAAAGTTTGTATATCATAAGTAACGTATCCCTGCGCATCCCTGAATTCTTATTGCAAAACCGGCGGAGGAATCCTACGGCGCTTTCTGCTTTACGGGTGTTTGATTCTATTTGTTGCTGCCAATTTAGGTGCCAAGGGCAAGCGGCTTCTTTTTCTTTCTTGAGTTTTCCTGTATATAGATACGTATACATATATGCTTCATGACAGCAGCGATGGCAACGGTGAACACCAGCTAAGACTGCCCGTATAGTTGCTATCGCATTAAAGTGTATTGAGCAAGAAAAAAAACTGAGGATTGAGTGGCGTTGGATGCATGTCCTAACCGTGATGGCCAAGTATTTTAACACAGAGATACGATGGTGCTTGAGACTAATTTGCAAAGAAGACCCTATACAGGCACCATGCCTGGAAATGAATTACGCTAACCTATGTAACATAGTGGCAGTAGAGGTGAATAGCAACCAGTCATCACGCAAGGCTAATTAAACGACTGTAAGGTTTGATGCTTATGACCCACTGCAAAATGCTCAGACACAATTTCTACCGTCATCAGCCAAATGCAACACAAAATTTCTTACAGTTGTGTAGCAAAGAAACTTGCGTACAGGCGTAATGCATGTTGTCCTATTTAGCAGGAAAGTTATGTGTCACGTAGTTTTTTTACGTACAGACCTACTGGAAGGCCGAAGAACGCCAGAAGAGCGAGAAACGTCAACATCCCGATAAATACAAACAAACGCAAGCTCGGGTCGCGCGTGTGCACCAACGCTGTGGCTTGCAGTTTCTTGCGGCTTCGTCGTCGTTCGCATAGTTCCCTACATTGGCCCCTGGTGAATAGTGTAGCCAACCTGGCGACTTAAGGCGTAGTCACTATAGCGGGATCGTAATACGGCTTCAGGCGACTCACAAGCACAATTTCTCGGCCATGACGGCGTAAGTCATCAGACTGTCAAAGGCTCAATCTCATAATTGGCTGGTGACGTACGGGCTCGAATGCAGTAGGGCCCGTGGTATCGTACCAGTAATTTTGATGAAAGGCCAGAAGTACTCGGTGAAATCCAGAGCCAAACGAGAGCACCAGTCTTGAAAGTAGAGAAATGTCGGTCGGTGTCATGCCGTAGCTTCTGGTGGCCTTGGTCCTCGGTTGTGAGTGAACGGGCCAATCGATTTGATTTGTGGGGTTTAACGTCCCAAAACCACTATTTGATTATGAGAGACGCCGTAGTGGAGGGCTCCGGAAATTTTGACCACCTGGGGTTCGTTAACGTGCACCCAAATCTGAGTACACGGGCCTACAACATTTCCGCCTCCATCGGAAATGCAGCCGCCACAGCCGAGATTTGATCCCGCGACCTGCGGGTCAGCAGCCGAGTACCTTAGCCACTAGACCACCGTGGCGGGGCGAACGGGCCAATCGTCTGCAATATTCTGCGTACCTGGGAACTTCAGAAATTGCAGTGTACTCAGAGGAAACGGGCGTGTATGGAAGGATAGTATCCAGCGTGCACAATGGTTCGCGTCCGTACAACAAAATAAACGGGAAAACCCTGTTGTCGCGTGCGTAGCGGTGTTATACGCATACGTGACGAATGGAAGGACAGAGTCCCCAATGGTCTGGTCTGAAGCTGTGTACATCGTCAACACATTGTTACGTGGAAAATAACAGTAGTCATCCTAAGCCTCAACGCAGCTCACCGACAACGTCCACTTCTTCACTCTCAGTCTGAGGCACCTTTCTTGGGTATGTCCCACTATGCCCTGTTTCAGTCAGCCGAAATCACGTAACACGACCCCCGGCGGCAAAAGCGCCGACCCGGCGAGTTTATGGGGCCACAGCAGGAGCAGTGTGGTAACGCTTGAGCCTTGATACGTGTACGATGTCCCTTGACAGCAGAGCAGAAGAGGTTGATGGATTTTCAGGGACAATTTCATATGTAGTGTCGGTCACTCGTCCAAGCACGCGGTATGGGCCCGTGAAACGAGAAAGAAGTTTTTCTGAAAGGCCTGCACGTCGCGTAGAGACCAAAGAAGAACGGGGGAACCTTTTGGAAAGTGTTCGTTGCGATGCCGCTCGTCGTAACGACGCTTCTGCGAGTCTTGAGACTCCATTATTCTGCTGCGGGCAAGCTGACGAGCATGGTCAGCTCGGGTAATGGTGGAAGTGCTGGGTGCTCTTCTGACAACGGAACTACGCAGTGGACGCCTCCTTAAGTCAGCTACCATGGCTCCTGGTGGGGATACGGCTTCGCCACCTACCTCAGCAATGACAGCAACCCGGTACGTCACCCTAACGCAACCCCATGATCCCGGTACTTTTACTGGAGAGGAAAACGCGAATGTGGACAAGTGGCTTAGTATGTACGAGCGCGTCGGCAAGCAATATGGCTGGGCCCAACCGTTAAGCTTGCGAATGTCATTTTCTATCTTGACAAGACCCCTCGCATCTGGGTTGAGACCCTTGAGCACGAAATCACGAGATGGGAAATGTTTAAACAACAGCTCCGCGACCTCTTTGGCAACCAATTTGGTCAACAGCTTCATGCCCGAAAGCAATTGGCTGTACGTACACAGACGTCCACTGAGCCCTACTTAACTTATATTCAAGACGTCTTAGCGTTGTGTCGAAGGGCCAATCCCAACATGACTGAGGCCGACAAGATTTCGCAAGTTTTAAAAGGAATTGCCGACGATGCGCTCAGCCTGCTTGTATTTACCAACGTAACGACCATCGGCGCTCTAATCAGAGTGCCGCCGTCTCGAGCAGGCAAAGAGTCGACGCATTTTGCAGCAGTTCTAGCACCTACCCAACACCGCGGCAATGTCGTCTTGCGAAGCCACTCCTTGTCATCCGTCTACGACCGAAGACGTGACGCGCATCGTCTGACGTGAACTGGAGGCTGCTTACCCGGCTGCCAACAAACCGACATTTCCCGACGCCTCAACGCCAACTGTCACCTTGATCCAGGCTGATGTCGACCAGGAATTCGCTAACCTTGGTATCCTGTCCACTGCACCTGCCGTGGATAATACTGGTCCCTCGATAGCTTCTGTGGACATGAGACATCACCGTCCGTACTCTATTCGAAGCAGGAACCCGTCTGAATGGCGAGCAGCTGGTGATAAGCCGATCTGCTTCCGCTGTGGTCGCGCAGGACACATCGCTCGTTACTGCCGCAGCCAATGACCATCTATGTCTTCTGGCTCGTACCACGCTTACAGTAACTCATTCCATCCACCAAACCACCGTTTTACGAGCCACACTGAGTCTACAACAATTACTGCCCCTGAGGACTACGGCCTCCCTGTCCCGCCGTTGCGACCGCCTCAAAGCTACCCTTCTCGTTCAAATATGCGTCGCCGCTCTCCCTCGCCAACTTTTAACCGCCGCATGTCCCCGGAAAACTAGGCTCCACAGCTTCTGGAGGTGAAGCTGCCCTGTCAACTTTACCCAAAAATCCTGTGTTACCTTTACGTTTGAACCGGAACACCCTAGAAGTATATATTGATGGCACACCTGTTAAAGCTTTAATAGATATAGGCGCTCACGTATGTATTATGAGTTCGATTTTTTTTGTCGCATGAAGAAGGTCCACCCACCCCCTTGACCAGTGTCATTCAAGTTGCAGATGGCGCAACAGTGCCTGTCGTCGGTATGATCACAGCTCAACTTACCGTAGCTGGTCATCAAGTGGTCGTCATTTCTACCGTGCTTGCAACAGGTCCCCACAACCTCAAACTAAGCCTCAATTTTCTCGCCGCCAATTCTGCTCTGATTGATTGCTCCACTGGTGTGCTCCACCTGGAACTGCCACAAATCAGTGACGCCCCGTACCAACCTGCATGCCGATTGCAATGCAGCGACTTTGTTCACCTGCCCTCCGAAACTGTGACGTACGTCGATTTTCTGTGCTCACCAGCTGTGCCCGACGGTGACTATTACGCTACGCCTCTCACCGACGTACTACTTGCGCACAATGTTGCAGTGTCTTATACGGTGCTCAGCATCACAGATAACAAAACTTGTCTACCACTTGTAAATTTCGGCTACATGAATCATGTGCTTCCACAAGGCATTTTCGTGGTGCACCTGTGCCCCTTGCTCGATTCACAAATTGAAGTGCTTGCCTTAGACACCCTTGTTTCACCACAGCGCACATCACTCGCAACACATTTGGGCAGCCGACAAATTTTACACATGATCGCCATTGATCTTCCGCCTCCACAAGTTGAAGCCCTACAACATCTTCTCGAGGCCTACCAGGATATTTTCAATTTTGGCGACCGACCTCTAGGGCACACGTCCTTTGTCCAGCATCGCATTCACACAGGTGATGCCAACCCTCTTCACCACTGTCCCTACAGAGTGTCTGCTTTTGAGCGGAGCATAATTTAGAAGGAGGTGAACAAGATGCTAGCGAAAGACATTATTGAACCATCCACCAGCCCCTGGGTATGCCCGGTGGTATTAGTTAAAAAAGAAGGGTGGATCGTGGCGATTTTGTGTGGACTATCGCCACCTTACCAACATCACCAATAAGGGTGCATACCCTCTGCCCCGCATTGACGACGCCCTTTATTACCTCCATGGTGCCGCCTACTTTTCTTCCATAAATCTATAAATCTTCGTTCTGGCTATTGGCAGATTACCGTGGGCCCCATGGACCGAGAGAAGACGGCTTTTGTAACACCCGATGGCCTCTACCATTTCAAAGTCATGCCTTTCGGCCTATGTAATGCCCCCGCCACCTTTGAACGAATGATGAACTCCCTGCTCCATGTATTCAAGTAGTCTACGTGTCTTAGTTATCTGGAAGACCTGATCATGTTTGCTCTAACTTTTGAAGCGCACCTTGAGAGACTGTCGAAAATTCTTGATGTATTCCGTCTCGCCAGCCTTCAGCTGAATTCATTCAAGTGCCGATTTGGTCGCCGTCGCAATACAATACTTGGACATATTGTTGACGCTTACGGCGTACAGCCTGACCCAGAAAAAGTTCGAGCTGTGAAGGATTTTCCTGTGCCAAAACTGCCAAAGATGTTCGCAGCTTTGTATGGCCCTGCTCCTATTTTCGGCGGTTCATCAAGAACTTCGCAGAAATCGCTCGGCCCCTAACAGATTTACTCAACCCAGATAAGACGTTTACCTGGGGTCCTTCGCAAGCAGCAGCATTCTCCGACCTGACCACTTTGCTCACTTCTTCTTCTGTGCTGGCTCACTTCGACCCAACGGCACCGACCGAAGTCCGCACCGATGCGATAGGTTACGGAATAGGCACTGTGTTGGCTCAGCGACAACGTGCGCAGCATCGCGTGATAGCTTATGCTAACAGGCTGCTGTCCCCCATCAGGGTGTAATTATTCCATCACAGAGCGCGAATGCCTAGCGCTGGTGTGGGAAGTCGCGAAATTTCACCCTTACTTATACGGCCGATCAATCATAGTTCTCACCGACCACCACGCTCTTTGCTGGCTCGCCTCCCTAAAAGATCCCACAAGTCATCTCGCCCGCTGGGCCCTCCGCCTCCAGGAGTATTCTTACACCGTAGTGTATAAATCAAGAAAACTGCACAAAGATGTGGATTGTCTGTCACGCTACCCTGTGGCCGACTGCGATCCTACGAGCACTGATTATGTGGGTTGCGTCCTTTCCATCTCCCAGCTGCTTCATCTCGGGGACGAGCAGCGTCGCGATCCGGATATAAGCCGCCTAATACATCAGCTCGAATCTTCACTGCAAGACGCTTCTGTTCGCATGTTTACCTTAAAGGACCACACCTTATATCGGCGTAATTTATCGCCCAATGGTCACGACCTACTTCTGGTCATACCCAGCACCTCCACAAAAGTGTTACGTGGATAATAACAGTAGTCAGTCTAGAGCCCCAACGCAGCTCATCGACAACGTCCACTTCTTCACACTCAGTCTGAGGCACCTTTCTTGGGTATGTCCCACTATGCCGTGTTTCAGTCAGTTGAAATTACGTAACAATATCACCGAGGGTGTGATTAAATCGTTCTGCGAGGCCATTTGTCTGCGGGTGATAGTCTGTCATTATGCGATGAACCATGTTGCACTGAGAGAGCAAGGCTCGAATGGCGTCAGACAAGAAAACACGCCTCCGGTCACTCAAAAGTTCGCGGGGAGCACCATGGTGAAGAACAAAGTTGTGCAAAATAAAAAACGCAACTTCCCTCGCGGTTGCTGCGGGTAGTGCTGCCGTCTCCGCGTAACGCGTGAGGTGGTCCACGCCGACAATTATCCACCTATTTCCAGATAACGACGTGGGAAGTGGCCCGTATAAGTCAATACCGACGCAGGCAATGGACGCGCTGGACCAGGCAGAGGCCGAAATGTACCGACAGGGCATTGAGGTGGGGCTTTACGTCGCTGGCATGCAGTTCAAGCACGTACGTACCTGCGAACAAATGTGTACATGCCGCACCAGTAGTGCCGCTGATGTAAACGGTTGTACGTTTTGACAGCGCCGGCGTGAGCGCTTTGCGGGTCGTTGTGGAAAGCAGTACAAATTTCCGAGTGCATGTGGTTGGGTATCACTAACAGCCACCTCCGACCTTCAGACGTGTAAATTCGGTGATAGAAGAGGTCGTCTCGAATAGCGAAATGTGTGGCTTGACGGCGGATTGTCCTTGAGACCGAATTAGCTAACGGATCAGTCAGAAAGGCGAGGAGTTGAAAAATCCACACATACTTGCGTTGTTCCGATTCCATGTCTGTGAAGTCGATTGGTGTTATGACAGCTGAAGTAGGTGACGAGGAGGTTGGGTCATCCGGTAGCGTTGAGCGGGATAGCGCATCAGCGTCGCAGTGCTTGCGGCCGGATCAGTATACAACACAAATGTGGTATTCCTGTAGGCGAAGCGCCCAACGACCAAGGCACCCCGATGGGTCTTTGAGCAATGATAGCCAGCATAGAGCGTGGTGGTTCGTGACGACTTAGCAAGGGCGGCCATAAAGTTATGGGTAGAACTTCGTAAAGACCCAGAAAATTGCGAGGCACTTCATTAGGGACGGAATCATTACACTCAGTTTTCTTGAGGGTTCGACTCGCATAAGCGACCACAAATTCTTGGTATTTTGGTTTTCGTTGAGCCAATACAACACCAAGACTGACACCACTGGCGTCAGTGTGGACCTCCGTAGGCGCATCGGGGTCAAAATGGCGTTGTATTGGAGGTGATAATATTAACCGCTGAAGCACAGTTAAAGATTCATCGCACTCTTTTGACCAAGCAGAAATGCCTTTGAAAGTTGTGAACAGGTTGGTAAGAGGCGCGATGATGGAAAAGAAGTTGCGCACAAATCAATGAAAGTATGAGCACAGGCCGATAAAACTTCGAAGCGTCTTGATGGAGTTGGGCTTCGGATAGTCGGCCGCGGCGCAGAGTTTCGCCGGATCCGGGAGAACACCCTCTTTGCAGACGACGTGACCCAGTATAGTGAGCTGACGTGCGGCAAAATGGCACTTCCTAATGTTAAGTTGAAGGCAAGCAGAGGTGATTCACGTGACAATAGCACGAAGACGAACAAGGTGAGTCGAAAAGACGAGAAAAAACGACGATGTCGTCTAGGTAGCAGAGGCACGTGTTCCCCTTGTAGCCGCGAAGGGTGGTGTCCATCATCCGTTCGAAGGTAGCTGGGGTGTTGCAGAGTCCAAACGGCATGACGTTAAACTCATACAGCCTATCAGGTGTTACAAAAGCAGTTTTCGATCGGTCAGCATCAGCCATTACAACTTGCTAATATCCTGAGCGTAAACTTAAAGAAGAGAAATATTCTTCTTCTTGCAAGCAATCGAGAGCATCATCGATGCGTGACAACGGGTACACATCCTTCCGAGTTATCCTATTGAGCCGGCGGTAGTTGACACAAAATCGGATAGACCCATTTTTTGCGCAAAAGTACAACAGGGGACGATTAAGGGCTCTGCGATGGCTGGGTGACACCACGCGTGAGCGTATCGTCGACTTTTTGTTGATAATACGGCGCTCTTCCGCTGAAACTCGATATGGTCGTTGGCGTAAGGGAGCATGAGTACCTGTGTCAATATGGTGCGTGATGTTCGCTGTGCGACCCAGAGATGGTTGAGTGCAATCGAAGGCAGCACGAAACTCTCGAAGAAGGGACGAGTGTTGGTGTCTTTGTGTCGGCGATACCTCAGTGGCATGAGTCTGGCGTGGGCAGTGTGGCCACAGGTTGCGTCATAGCAGTGAGCTAGAGGTGAGGTGGGTGTTCGGCTAACTCCCGAGGACGCAAGAGGTCAACGTCTTGTATGCTACCCAAACAATCTCCGCGAAGTAAGGTAACTGGCGACGATAGCGAGTTATCCACGAGCATGGCGGTAGCACCGGATTCCACGGTGAGTATGGCAAAGGGCAGGTGTAAGCTACGGTGGCGGGTAAATACGTCAGACGGAGTGAACAAAACAGTAGTGGCAGGTGCGGCGTTAGAGGTCAGGCCTACAAGGCTGAATTTTCTTGGTGCTATTTCCGTGTCTGCAACAACGACAAGTTTGTAAGCTTCAGAAAGAGAACCTACCAGACAAGAGGTTGGCAGCAGTGTAAGGGCAACTTCTGCACGTGAGCAATCTATGATGGCCCGATGACGCGAAAGAAAGTCTCATCCAAGAATGACTTTGTGGGAGCATGATGCCAGCATAAAAAATTCAATAGCATAAAGTTCACCTTGGATAATAACACGTGCAGTGCTCGCAGCTGTAGATTCAAAGCACTTCGAGTTGGCCGTGCGAAGCATCAGGCCCGTGAGAGGCGTCGTCACCCTGTTGAACTTGCGGCATAAGGTCTCACAGATTATGGAAACGGCGGCCCCTGTGTCGATTAGCGCTTGTGCGGCGGTCCCCTCAACATTGACGTCGATAACGTTTTGCGGCTAGAAAGATGGAGGCCTTAAGGAGTTCAAATTGTATGCAGCTGTTGCCCCCGGAGCTGCAGCGATCTGTTTCCCTCTTGAGTAGCAGGTCGGTGACGCATAGGTGACAGGGAGATTCGTCGGGGCGATGGTGACCGATGGTTTGCGTAGGGTCGATGACCGTCAGTGGTGTACCTTGATGGTGTCCTAGACAACGACGCAATTGGCCTGCCCATGGTGTCAACTGGAGGGGGATCTCGGTGGCCGTGGCGGGTGACGTGTCCAGCGTTAGCACAGGCGAAACAGATGTGCCTATTCTCCGGCATCCTCCAAGCGTCTGAGCGACGGTAAAATGGAGCTGAAGATCTCGCAAAAAGATACGCTGCAGCAATTGGAGTTGTAGGCACGACATAGGGCGGCGTGCTGGTAGAGCATACGGCATACTCTGTTGCGTAAGCCGAGCAGCGACAGCGGCGTACGTGAGAGGCGTAGTGACAGGTGCTTGCTGTTGCATTGGTGGAAGGGCCTCAGCGACTAGGGTCCGAATGACGTGCTGAAGGTCCGGTGCCAAAAATTGCGCGGGCTCATGTGTCAGTGGCAGCAGTGACAGCTGGCGCGCTACCTCATTCGGTAACGAAGTTTTTGATTGTCAAAAGCAGCGGCTGCTGATCGGTAGGATGGGCAGCTAGGTGCAAGCTTGTGAGCGTGTCTGGCGTCGTGAGGGCTTGACGAGCAATCGCGCACTGCCTACGCAACTCATTGAAGCTCTGACAGAGGGAAACAAGCACAGCAATTGTGGGGGGATTTCTCACCAGCAGCGTCTGAAAGGCGCCGTCGTCAATGCCTTTCAAAATGTGCCTGATTTTTTCTTCCTCAGGCATGGTAGAGTTGACGCGTTTGCACAGATGCAACACATCTTCAATGTAGCCTGTTTAAGTCTCGCCTGGTTGCTGCGCATGGTGACGTTAACGCCTGTCGGCTTGAAGCTTGCGTGCCGGAGGTCGTCTGAAGATGTCCGTAATAGCGTTCTTGAATGCAGACCACGTAGAAATATCAGCTGCGTGGTTATTAAACCACAGTGGCATGGTGTCCGCAAGGTAGAACGTGAGAGAGAGAGAGATTGACTTTATTTAAACATATTCTGAGGAGGCTGAGTAAGGGCCATTCCGACCTTTAATTGAACCTGGAGGCTCCGCCCAGGATGGCGCTGGCAGCCGAAGGCTTGTAGCAATGTCCCGGGCCCTCTGGACCGCCTGTAGTTGCAGCTTGTATTGCTTGCTCTTGAGGGTTTCCTGCCAAGCCTCTTGGGTATTCAGTTGTGCTGCGCTATGGGTAGGGCACAGCCAGATCATGTGTTCGAAATTGCAATAGGGATGGTTGCAAAGGGAGCATGTGGGTCGTGTGTCGGGGTCAACTCTGTGTAAGGTGCATGGTGTTATGTACGTACGTGTTTGCAATCTTGTGAGAGTTAGAGCTTGTGCTTTGTTAAGTTTTGGTTGCGGGGCTGGGAAGGCACGTCATGGTCCCCTGTAATGAGAAGTGATCTCGTGGTATGTGAGTGCTTTGTCCTGGCTGCAGAGATTCTCGTACCTCTCACTCACCGAGGGGTCGATGTCCGCGGCGCGGCGTGTGAGCTCACGCGCCAGGCGGTTGACCTCTTCGTTGGGATTGCAGTGGTCGAGTCCCGGTAACTGTCCCATGTGGGCTGGGAACCAGGATACGTAGATATGAGCTTTCTCACCTTTAACAAGGGTTTCTTTGCTCTCGTACTCTCTTATTGCGTTGGTGGTGAGTTTTTCAGTGCTTTCAGCTACTAGGCCAGCCGCGAATGATCGTGCCACCGTCTTAGAGTCTGTGTATAATGTGTAGTAGGCTTGGCAGCTTTGCAAGGCAGGTAGAACGTGACGTAGCCCAGCTTACCTGGGTCATCCCGTTTGTTACATGCGCCGACTTTGTCGTACCTCGCCAACCAATCTTCGACGTCCGACTCAGTGGAGCCCGTGAAGATAGGAGGATCTCGTTGAGGATACACGGCGCCGCAAGTGACATGGACGGTCGAAGGTTCCACCTGGAGAGGCGTCTCAGTGACCATGTTCGTGTCACGTAGATGGGGAAGCTTACGGGAGCGAAGTTCTAGGTTTGTACGGGAGTCCACGCAACTCCACCAGATTTCACGTAGTTTATTTACATACTGACCTACTGGAAGGCCGAGGAACGCCAAAAGAGCGAGGAACGTCAACAGGCCAAAAAATACAAACAAGCGCAAGCTCGGGTCGCGCATGTGCACCAACGCTGTGGCTAGCCGTTTCTTCCTGATTCGTCGCCCTTCGCATCGTTCCCTACATATGATGGATTGCGTTGTTTATATATGCCTTGCGCAAAACCGGAAGTACATAGTTGGCCTTGCCCGAACGGAAAGCTGCGCTCAGACTTTGCAGTGACCAGTGTAGTAATCGTCGGTACATGTTTACAGAGCAGCTGCGAGTAAATTTTCTATGGCGATAGCCTTCATACCAGTGACCTTTTAGATGCGGAGCATCTTATACTCGCGCCTTGTAGTGCGCCGTCCACGCCGTCCGCGCCGTCCACACCGCTTCTCGAACATTCGACAGCTGACGCGCGCGCATGCGCCGTCGCGCCGTCGCCCACTCTTCCACCATCTGTGCATCCCTTCCTCCTCTACACACCGCGCGCGATTCACTCCTCCACCATCTGTGCACCCTTCCTCCTCTACACACCGCGTTCGACATCTACAATTCTCCTGATTCTCCAGTGGACGCGCATGTGGCGTCGCGCTTCGAGAACATTCAACAGCTGACAGTGCATGTGCCGTCGTGCTGTATATATACTCAAGGTCGGCGCTCGCTCGCTCAGTTGCCGCTCGTCGGTTGGTTTGTACGGCGCGTCGACGTCCAAGGTCGCGGTGAAATGAATTCCAACGAATCCACAAACACAATGATCGACGTCCCTTCGACCAGCGCCGCCCTTTCGCATACGTGTGTACGTGTTCACTCATTTAACACCCCCTCCTACAACCACGTTAACCAATTTAGCCATCGACCCAAGTAAGTCGCAATTTAACACCCCATTTCACAACCACGTTAACCAATTTAGCCATCGACCCAAGTAAGTCGCACTTTAACACCCCGTTAACCAATTATATGCTCCGCATCATCCTCAGTGTTCCCCCGAGGGAAGCTGCGGGCAATTTTTTTTACGGCGACACTGCCTTAGCTACGTTATATCATCAATAAGCATTGACGTTTTTCAGATCATTTCACTGGCACATCTGAGATTTAAAAAATGGTTACCCTTTAGGGAGCACTTTATCGTGTTATACGAGGGCAGTACACCGCTACAATTATGTGTTGAAAAAAATGCTCAATGCTTTAGAATACCTATTACTCTACTAAGAGAGAGCTGAAAGCCGCCCCGTCCTTTTCACACTTGAAGGGGCTCGACTTAACGCATGTGGTTTGTGGTGGGTTTAGAAAAATTGTTACAATTTAGAGTACGAGTACCCTACTATGGGAGAGCATAAAGCTGCGTGTGCGCTTACTTTTATGCTTGCCAACAATTCCAACAATGTTGTCACGTTTGTCCTGTAAAAGATTGAACATTCCAACTGCCACCTCCTTCACCTAGCAATTCGGCTCTGCTTTGCAAAAAATGGCCTTACGCGTTTTCAATAAAACTTCTTGTGTGATGAAATTACAGCTACCTTTATTCATTGATTGTCAAACTCCGCATAACTTCTAGTCTGCCTTCCCCCTCTCCCTCTTGAGACTTACAGGTATGACACAAGTGAAAATATGCCATATATCAGGTAGGAGCAAGAAATACAAGAAACAGCGCCTAATTGCTACAGGCCGGCTGTTCCGAGGGGGTTTAAAAAATTGGCATCATATCCACGGAGTCAATGATAAAGAGTGTGGCGAAGCATTCCTCTGTCCCTTCGTTCTTGCCTCCATCCGTCTATGCATCCGTCTGTGTGACAGTCTCTGCGTCCATCCGCCCATCCGTGCGTCCATCTGTTCGCGTGTCCATCCCTGCGTTCGTCCATGCATTCGCCCCTGCATCCATTCATACGTCTATCCATGCATATCTGTGAGTGTTCGTTCGTCCATCTATTCAACACTCAAAGTATCACCATCTCACATCGTTTCATTATATATTCTCCATTAGGGAGCCTACATGAACGGCCGTTTTCAGGGTGATGTCAGCCTTTGACCCACTACATGCCATCAACGCACCGCCGCCCGCCAAAACACAATGTTGCCAGACAGCAACGCCGCGCTGTCGCCCCTTCTTGGTGCCCGCACTGCGTCTACGCCCGGTTGCGTTTAGTTCTCAATAATACGGCGTCGAACGTTGCGGTAGCGTGTTAAACGCTGCCGGTGAAGCCTTAGAATGCCTGGATGCTGCGTACCGCTCTGCATTAACCACAACAGAAAGGGGGTGCGAATGTTCCGCTTCCCAGCGAGCCCTGGCCGACGACAACTATGGCTGGCTCAAGTAAAGCGAGACGGCTGAGAGCCCACCAGTGCGTCTCGTATTTGCTCTGTGAGTACTGCGTATTTCGTTCACTGTTTTTTCCTGCGGCACACGTATATGTGTTTCGCGGTGTTCGCGAATGAGTAGATAACCGAAGTTGTCGTTGCTGCGTCCACGCATTGCGAGTAGCAAGCCCACAAACGGGACGCGTCCGCGCGTTCGTACGGAGACGCGCTCGCTAGTCTGAGCTGTTGCCACGCTTGCGTTCGTGTCAGCGTAACCTCAGTATTATGTTGCAAGTGTTTGTGTGTGGGCTGCGAATTTCTTCGTGCGCTCACTTTGAGAACCTGAGAAGCGCCGCTGTCAAAAGCCCAGGTGTTGTGTGTTTTTACAAGGGCTGGGCACCGATTCCGTACTTCGCGTAGCTGGAGGGAGCGGCGGCTGGCTCCAAAATGGCAGCGCACAGAAAACTATGCTGAGTTTTCTGGAAGCTGGCAACAGTGTGCCCCGTTGCCCGCTGGTTTTGGCTGAGTTTCTTGAAGGCACTTATTAAGATGTCTCCACCCTATAAACGGCCGTTCATGTAGGCTCCCTATTCTCCATATAGAAGCACTGCCATCCAGCGGAAATTCCAAGGATTAAACGACAGGTGGCACACGCACACTTTCTTACTGCTTGCGCTTCGAGTCTACTTCCAACAATTAACCACCTCTAGTTCGTCGCATATACTAGTACAGTGTATTCATGGCTCTGCGGCCCAACGCTCGCTAAACCTCTCTAAAACCAAGGAGGCTACGCCCAGCAAGTATTTCGTAGTAACTTTTTCCTGTCGGATAGTGCTCAATGTACATGCCAATGGCTGCTAATGGGAAATGAGAGACAGAAGAATTCGGCTTTTACTTTCTTACGGCTTGCGCTTCGTATCTACTTCCCACCTTTAACCCCCTCGAGTTCATGGTATATACTAGTTCATTGTATTCGTGGCACTGCGCCTCAATGCTCGCTAAACCTTTCTAAAACTAAAGAGGTTACACCCAGTGAGTATAACGTAGCAATCAATTCTTGTCAGATAGCGCTCCATGTACTTGCCAATGGCTGCTAATGGGGAATGAGAGACAGGTGCGTTTGGCTTTTAGTTAATGCGCACGCCACAAATTTTTTATTGTTCAACAAAGCACAGGAGAATTCTCCCACCGTCAACACCGTGCAGATCAAAATGTAACACTGGTTACACACTACGACTACGACTACGACTACGAGGGACGAACAGGTGCCGCATTAAGGAGCTTCACCCCTAAAAATGCTGAAGTGGAAGCTTCCACGAAGCTTTGCCAGCAGTAGTGAAGCCAGCTTTTGCTCTCCAGAGATCTCAGAAACGTGCTATTTTTGGTGGGGCTCACTTAGACACGAAATAGCGTTCATTTGTTAGTCTAAAAGATGCATTTTTTTAAATTTAAAAGTTAGTTGTTTCCAACGAAATAATGCGCTGAGGCTAGTGTCAGTGACTTATTCTCCAATAAAAATTGCCTAGAGATTAATGCCTTCGAACGAAAACTTGTAATACAAGGACGAACTTTGAGCGCTATGTGACCCGAAAGGGTTGCCACGCTTAACTCGTACGGCGTGCGAGGAAAATGCTCATTCTCCGTCAGCGTTTGTGTTTATCTGTGTGAGTGCGGCCCTCGTCGACGCGTGCATCCAGTGTTTCGGGGGCGTCCCTTCAGAGTCTCACCCACAGTCAGGATCCCCGTGATTTCGGCCGATAAGTCGCTGACCCCTGGGGCCCCTGGCAGGATGGCGTCGAGGCCAGTATGCACCCCGCCATAAGAACGCTGTTTCACGTTTATTGTTCCTGGAGGCGTGATTTCCGTCGATGTGATCTTCAAGTGTCTCAAAGAGACGGCCGGTAGCGAACGGGTGCTTTTCCTGCAACATCTCGGCGCTTTGATGTTTTTGGTAGCAATGAGGACAACGGAACAAGCTCCCAAGTTCATGGTGAATGAAGGTTTTGTCCTTAAGAAGAAAAACTTCAAGTGGAAGTCGTCGGCCCACCAAGTGTGTTCGTGAGTGTGTACAGGTTGCCGCCGTACGTACCCGATTGCGCGGTCGTCTCTGCTTTGCAGATTTTCGGCAAAGCACGTAGTATAACATATGTTACTCTGCAACGACGTCAGTCTACATTTACCTGTACACAAGAGTTGAAGATGGAAATGGCAAAGCCGGCACCGAACTTCATTTCAATCCATGAACACTGCGTTATGATGGAGTACCGTGGCAAGCGCCGCTCCTGTGCGCGTTGCCACAACAAAGGCCACATGGCCGTGCCCTTTGCAATACCTTTTTGTCATAGGTGCAGCGTGTACTAACACGCTGTGGAAGAGTACACTGAAGCCTGCAGAAGGTGTGGAGGTGATCACCAAACCAAGGAATATTTCAAGCGCAGATCATAGGCAGACGCAGCTCAGAAAACGCCGTCACCGAGTGTCCAAAACTATCCAACAATTGAAGAATCCTCTTCAAACTTCCTCAAATGTGGCACGGAATCTAGAACCTATGAAGTACTGCGTCCTCAAAAGAAAACGACACGAGTCGCGACACCAGACCACTGGGAAGAAGAGAACCTGTCCACTGATTTACTAGACGCGCAGTCGGAAGACGCTACTCGCGTCAAGCCGGCCAGTACGCCAGACGGGGCAACTTCAGATGAACAGCCCGCTCAGACGCAACATGAACACCCAAATGGGAGTTCCACGGAAACGCCCAGTGATTTTTCTTTACTAGTAAGTTGCATCAAAACTCGACATATCTGCAGCGCATCGATCGCGTCCGAGAAGCGCCAAACGCCGGACGACCAGGTACCAATTACAAGAGGCATCGCAGAAAGCGCTGCTTTGATTTCGTCGGCCACGACAGCAACAGACGCCAGTGACAGCACACCAAACGCTAACATTGGAATGTCGACGACTTGAAGAACATGAACGCTACGCCTTCGACATCGATGAAGCAGCTAAGGAGCCGACCACCAACGCGGAGCAAACCAGTGGACACCGAGGTTTCTACCAAACCCGCACGATCTGCAGACGCATCGAGTCCTTCGAGTTCACAACGCCGATACAAGCCAAGCAGTGGGAGCAGCGGCAGCGACTACGCGAAACAGGGAACATTTAAGAAACCCCGCGTGGGATCACCACCACGGCAAACGTCACCAACTGTGAGCGACGACCATATGTACTTTTAGCATTTGGCTCTCCTCTCTTTTACCTTTTCTTTCCTTTAAGCAACTTCCCCGCCTTTATTTCAATAATGGCATCACTTTCTCCTTTGTCGTTCAATGTTCGTGGTTTTCGAAATCCGATGAAGCTGCAGGCAGTACTGGACCTCGCGCGGGTGCATCTCGTAGACGTGCACTTTTTTCAGGAGACAAGTTTTCGTACTAAGCTTGACGTTGCAGAGTTTCAGGAAAGGTTTTATGTAGAGGCCTTCTTTTCACTCAAAGATGCATGTGCACGTGGCAAAGAGTTATTTTTATGAACGCACCATTGTGGAGGGGTGCTCACTGTCTTGTGGAACTTGAAGGCCGCATTATAAAAGTAGATGTGGTACTTAACTGCAAACGAGTCCGATTTATTAACGTATATGCGCCCGTAACGAGGTCAGAAACGAACGGGTTCTATAAAGGTTCCAGAATTTTTTTATCAAGCCGATATCATATGTCCTTGTCGATATCATATGTCCTTGTTGGGGCATGCCACCGCATCGAACGCGATCATGAAAATGCCCTTCCTAATGCAGGTTGTTCTACACGGGTTGATCTAGACTACATCCTGCGTTTTCCGGCTACCCGAAAGTCCTCCCGGATTACCTCATGCTTACCTCACCAACAAGCCGCCACTTTCGTTCACCGACGAGAACGATAAATGTCAAGCCGAACCGGATCCGCCACCTTCAGTCTCCGACCACGTTATCACCTGGCAACTTCGGACATCTACTAGCGCCGCAGCCCTACAAAAGCCGCCTTCGTCTGGATGCCAGTTGGGGCATGCCACCGCATCGAACGCGATCATGAAAATGCCCTTCCTAATGCAGGTCAGTTACTCGCAACACGCAAATTCCTTTCGATCAAGTGATTCCTTTCTACTCGCGGTGTCTTGCCCCCCTGACATCCTTGATTGCTGGCGTAGGTGGCGTAGATCATTGTGTCAAGTATTGTGTTCTTTCGCAGTGAATGCCCATTTAGTTTGCCTTCTGCTCATGCTCGCGGGAGACATTGAATCTAACCCTGGCCGTTCCCCCAAACTTGAAAGTATTGCTGAAGCCATCGCTCGCGTCGAAAAATCGCAAGACACAGTGCTCTCTGAATTGGCCCTTATCCGAGCAACACAATCAAACATTGAAGGCTTGGTCGATCGGCTCTCTTTCCGTGTTGACGCTCTTGAGCAAATTAACGCAGCCCGTGCCGCTGATCCCACTACCGAGAATGGTAATACCCTATCTAACCTTTCTTCCAGCATTAAAACGCTAGCCGAAAAATGCGATGACTCAGAGAATCGCCTCCGCTGGTGCAACCTGCTATTCTTTGAAATACCCGACGTCATTAACAAAACATGGGCCGAATCAGAATCGCGTATAATCTCGTTTTGCACCGAAAAACTTGAAGTTCCAATTACTTCCGTAAATATTGAAAGAGCACACAGACTAGGCCGCTTTCAAGCCAATAAAAACCGCCCGATTATAGTCACCCTGTCCAGATTTAAGGATAAGGCTAGAATACTTTCCGATGGCCCGAAACTGAAGGACTCGTTATTCTCTGTACGCGAGGATTATTCAGCGCGTGTAAGATTGGCAAGGAAGAAGCTTTTCTTGTATGCGCAGGAAAGCAAATTCGTGTCCTTCAAAATCCGTTTCGACAAGCTTATCGTTGACAAAAAGCCTTTCGTTTATGATGCTGAATCGGACAGAGTTATAGAACTGAAAGCATAGCGTTCACTGTGTGCTTCCAGGGTTCCGTCCTCCCCTACTTTCGAGTCCATTCCAACTAGAATCGCTCCTCCAGTCTATCAAACTACATCTATCCTGCTTACGAATATCCGTAGCTATATGCCCAAAAAGGAAGCTGTGCAAACTCTCCTTGAGGACACCAGCACCGACATCGCAATCCTAACTGAGTCATGGCTAACCCTTGATATTCACGACAATGAATTACGTCACAGCAACACCCATTTCACGTCTCACAGACTTGATAGGAACAGACGCAGAGGGGGTGGTATTTTAGTTTTCGTGAAAGACAGCCTACCCTCCCAAACTGTGACAATCAGTACGAATTTCGAAATTCCTTGCGTTGAAATAATCCTTCCCACGTGCAAAAACTTTCTTATAGCCTGTTACCGCGCACCTGACTGCGACCACGCTTTCACAGATGACCTTCAAAATGTTCTTTTTGATCGACATCCCGGTTTCCTCACGCAAACTTCTTGCTTTGCGGGGACTTTAATTACCCTGATATTGACTGGGACAACTTGTGTGCTAATTCACGACAATCCAGAGATTTCCTCGAACTGTGTCTCCTTTTTAACTTATCACAATCAGTCACAATGCCAACTCGTGGCACAACCACTCTTGATCTTGTTCTTGTCTCCAAACCAGATTTAATTCAGTCAGTGTCATGCATTCCCGGTCTAAGTGACCTTAATGTTGTATTGTTTTCATTGTCCATTGCCTTACCTTCGCAAAGACCTTCGAAAAATTTAATACGCGACTTTAACAACGCCAACTTCTCGACGATTAACTCAGAACCTAATACATTTTTGGTCTCCTTCACCCTGTCTGCTTCTACCCGAACAGTTGACCAAAACTGGTTATTGTTCAAGCGGAAATTATTAACCCTTATCGATAACCACGTCCCCCTTATTCGTGTTCCAGGCGATGCTCAGCGACCCTGGTATTCTAATCTCCTAAAGAAACTATCTCAAAAGAAAAAGCGTCTTTTTCGCGCTGCTAAAACTGAGTCAATATCAAAATGGAACAGATATTTCGCATGCCTTGGTGAATACACTCACTTGTTGAAGCGCTCCAAAACAAAATTTTCTCATGATGACTTGCTTAACATTGCCCGAACTAATCCAAAGAAGTTTTGTAAACTTCTCAACCCTAAAAATAACACGCACAATATATCCTTAACCATTTCCGATGGTTCTCACGTTCCTCTCCCACAGCGGGCGGACGTTATGAATACTTACTTCACTTCAGTCTTCACTTCTGAACCACTTCATAGTATTCCAGTCATGCCGAGATCTAGTGTTTCACAAATGCCGCCCATTGACAGTACCTCCCAAGGCATCAGCACTCTGATAAAGAAATTTAAAATATCCAGCTCCCTCGGACCTGACAATATTCCTGCCAAAGTTTTAAAGGCTACTAATAGCATTTCTAGCAAATGTTTGGAGATAATTTTTAAACAGTCTATTTCTGAAGGTTTCATCCCAGATGATTGGAAACTTGAAAAGGTTGTACCAGTTTTCAAGTCTAGCAAGCGATCTGACCCATCTAACTATCGCCCCATTTCACTAACGTGCATCGCTTGCAAACTTATGGAACACATAATATATTCACATGTTGCTCGTCACCTCGATGATCACTCTTTCTTTTTTCATAAGCAGCATGGTTTTCGTTCAGGGCTCTCATGCGAAACTCAACTATTTGAATTTACGACTGATCTTCATCTCAACCTTGATTCGTCATTTCTGACTGATGTTATTTTTGTCGACTTTTCAAAAGCCTTCGATCTCGTCCCTCACCAACAACTAATCAACAAACTTTCTTCACTTTCCCTCGATCCCCTGACCTTATCATGGATTAAGTGCTTCCTAACCCACCGGTCGCAATTCACTGTTATTGGTGGTGCCCATTCTGATACTACTCCAGTAATCTCTGGCGTCCCTCAGGGCTCGGTTCTCAGCCCGCTCCTCTTTTTAATCTACGTAAATTACCTTCCTTCCGGCATTTCATCAACGGTTCAGCTTTTTGCTGACGATTGCGTCATCTACCGTTGTATATCAACTCCCGAAGATCAGCTAATACTACAGCAAGATTTACACATCATTCATAACTGGTGCGCCCAGTGGATGATGAGGCCGAATACTTCCAAATGTAAGTTCATGCCTGTCTCACGAAAACACACTAACGTCATCCACCCGTACTCATTAAACTCAACTGTGTTATCCCAAGTGGATTCTTACCGATACCTGGGCGTTGTAATTACAAGCAGACTAACCTGGACCGAGCATATTACCAAACTAGCTGCCGATGTCTCAAAAACTCTTGGCTATCTTAGGAGATCATTGTCATTATCACCTGCAAGCCTTCGCAAATTGGCCTTTGAAACTTTTGTTCGTACTAAAATGGAATACGCATCTGCAATTTAAAGCCCTCATCAGATATACCTTATTAACATTCTTGAATCCGTCCAAAATCGTGCCGCCAGATTCATCTCCGCAAATTACGACAAACGAGCAAGCATCAGTCAAATCAAATCATCCCTCGGTCTCCCTGTTTTGTCAGCTTGACGCCAAAGTTCACGTCTCTGTCTCTTTCACAAACTTTACTAGAGCTTTCCTCACCTACATGGCTCACTTTTACTTCCGCCTGTCTGAACATCTCGTCGCCTATTTAATTCCCTGAGTATCCAACGTCTGTTTGGTTCTGCTAACGCTTTTAATAAATCATTTCTTCCTACGGCTATCGATGAGTGGAACGGTTTGACGGATGCTATTGTCAGCGAAAAAGTTGCTTTTAAATTTAGAGATTTATTACTAGCTACCCTTGACTCTTAATCGCTGTTTGTCTTTCCTTTGTTGTTTGTTCTCTGCCGCCTGTATATTTTGGACCGCGAATTGACTGTTGAATATTTCGTTTGACATGCTCTGTTTTCTTTTTGTTTTTTGTTGCTACCTGTATGTTTTAGTAATTCAAAAACTGTAACCATGAACTGCATTTTCATTGAAATTTGTACTTGGATTGTTTCCCCCCCCCCTTATGTAATGTCCCGAGAGAGGCCCTTAAGGGTAAAATAAATGATGATGATGATTTCGACTGCGTGCTCGATACTACACGAGACGTCAGGGGTCCCGGTCAAGGCGCCATCAATTATTACGCCAGTGAACTACAGCAGTTAGTTCAAGATCTCAAGCTGTCAGATGGGTGGTTCACTCTACATGGAGTCGGGTTTGTCACAACCCGCGCTTGTGGCATTCAACAAAGCCGAATCGATAGAGTTTATGTGCCCGAAGACTTTTGAGCGAACCTACAAGCATGTGAAGTGGTCCAGCTTGCGCCAAGCCAGGAGAACCTCAGCGATCGTGCTCCGTTACTCTTCACGTTTAACGTGAGCACAACAACGAGAATCCACAAACCATGGAGGATGGACCCAACTATTCTTCATGACGACGAAAGCATTTCCGTACTTCAAACTGAGCTGGCGGCCTCACTGGCAGGAGTGGGTTGCATAACTCCGAATACATGGGACCTCTTGAAATCTTGTTGCTGCCTCATAGCTCAACAGGCAGGAAAAGCGCGCCACGCTCACCTCACGGCCAAGATGAATGAGATTTTCTGACGCATTCAAATTATTGAAGAGGTGGGTAAACTACGTTCGCTATGCTCGAATACCTTGAAGCACAAAAAATTAGGTATTAGAATCTTTTAAAGCAGAGGTCCCAGGCTACAAGGCTCGCAAGAGAAATGTACTTATCGACAGATGAAATTGAAAACTTGACATATGCGCAAAGAAACCGACATCGCCGATGCCAGCCGCGCTACATTGATGAGGTGCTGAAAGAGGATGGTACCAATGTTAATGACCCGGACGAAGTTCAGAAAGTTGTCCGAGACTACTTTGCTAAACTATTTACGGCAGACCATGACGCACAGGACGACGAGTTTACTGCTAAACTCTCAGCCTTTTGCGAAGGTTTGCCATCGCTAGGCTTGGAAGACTGTTTAGTATTATATGCAGAAACTGAAAAAGAAGAATTATGGTACGCCCTAAAATTAATGAATATGTCCACGTCACCAGGTCCAAACGGAATACTCACTGAATTTTGTCTGCGTTTCTTTGATATCGTAGGAGATGCGATCACCGATCTCGTGAATATTTTGTTTCGTGATGGTCATAAACCACAGTCATTCAGCGAAGGAAGGGTGATTCTATTGCTGAAAGAGGATATGGAGCCGTCAGATCCTAAATCATGGAGGCCCATTACTCTTCTAAACACAGACTATAAGTTAGTAGCCACGCTGCTATCACGGCATCTGCGGCCTTTCTTGGAAGTGATTGTGTCCCTCTTGCAGTCATGTGCAGTACGAGGATGTTCCGTCTTCGTAGCTCTTACAATCATCAGAGACCTCTTTGCATATGCCAAAGAAAAACAAATCTCAGGAGTATATATTTCTCTTGATCAGGTCAAAGCATCTGATAGAGTTGAACATGGAAATATTTTCGCTATTTTGCGCATATTTGGCCTCCGAGAGAAGTATGTGCGACTGTTAGAAAAACTTTATCAGGACCTCTCAAGCTGTCTCTATTTCAACAATGAAGTGACCAAAAGCTTTGCAATTCAAAAAGGCGTGAGGCAAGGCTGTCTGTTGTCTCCGGTATTATTCATTTTAACTCTAGAGCCTTTGATTAGAAAGGTTGCAAACTGCAAGCGCATAGGGGTTTCCCGATGCCAGGCAAGAAAACCTTCAAAATTGTCGCATACGCCAATAATATTTTGGTATTTTTTCGCAACTTGTCTAGCTATAGTACATTCTTTGACGTTTTTGCTGAGTATACTTATCTGTCTGGTGCTCTTTTCAACACCACCAAATGTAAGGAATTGCGCTTTGGAGGCTTCAGAGAACTATTGCCAGGAGACTTAGAATACGTTCAAGCTGTTAGGGTGTTAGGCGTTTACTTTCAGGAAGGAGATGTATCAAAAAAGACCTGGGATGACGTGCTTAAAAGATCTACTGATGTCATAGCAGCCGCCACTCATTTTAACCTGTCAATAACGGCAAAAGCAACAGCCATAAAGACACAAGCATGCGCTTTTGCGTTTTACATAGCACACATCGCCCTGCTAGCTCGACGTGTTGAAGATGCCTCGCCGCTATGACGGGGACCTTCCTCTGGGGAGGAAAACCAGCAAAGGTACGGAGGAAAATTTTACAGCTTCCCACAAACCGTGGAAGCTTGAGCCTCCCAGATATACCAAATTTCACGAAAGTGCTGGCTGCAAAAACAACACAGAAGCTGTTCGATGACAGCAACTACCCCGGGTACAGCCTCATGGTGTACTGTAGCAATACACTAAAAGGTACTTTCACGGCCAATCCGTTCATCGGACCACGAGCAGAAATTCCGCTTAAGTTCTACAGAGCTGCCAGTGGCTTAAAAAGAATAGTGGAATCAATAGGTTCATGCAGTCTGGAAGATGTTTCATCGCAAGAAATAAGCGAAATGGTGACAGGTAGCACACTGAGCAAAACGGAAGTAACAGCATCCTGCAGAAGAAAATGGAAATGATGGCGTTGCAATTGCGTACCTAATCAGGTGCGCGAATTTGATTGGTTGAGAAAATGGAGGGAGGACATTGCCTACGCGTGACCGGTTAGCACATTGGGGAGTCGTTCCAAATGACCGCTGCCCATACTGTGGCAAAAGAGAGACGACCCAACATGCTCTGTTTCAGTGCACCGTGGCTAGGGGCGTCTGGCACATGGTACAGCGCCTCTTTGGCTTTCGCACGGCGCGCATGGAAACAGAACGTAGGCTGTTTGCAAGACTGGTTTTTACAGTAACCTTGTACGTACGGTGGCGGCGACGCTGTTTAGCAGAAGTACGGCACAAGCCGCGTAGAGGCGCCTATCCCGCACTACAGAAAATTCGGCTCATTGTGTGGAATTACCTAGATCAGCAGTTAGAAACGGACGGCGAAGAGGCCTTGCTTCGACGATGGCAAACACGTTTCTTCAAAGTAAGACAGGGTCAGCTGAGGTTTCCAGCTGTCCCGCACTAGCTACGCGCCCACTCTAGTACGCATGCATAAGCGTTATCCTGGTAAATGTGATTAACTTGATTATTTAATTTTCCTTTCACTTGTAACATTTGGATACTCAGTGATCAATTAGATTTCGGTGCTCATTTGTAAAATGTGTACATTGTCTTTACTTGTTTTCAATGTTTCGTTTGTGTACGTACAAGTTAAGTGTACATTAAACTTCCCCTTTTCTCTGTCAGCATTTGGTTTATCTATGTGAGTGCGGCTCTCGTCAACGCGTGCATCCAGCGTTTCGGCGGCGTCCCTTCAGCGTCTCACTCACAGTCAGGATCCCCGTGGTTTGGGCCGATAAGTCGCTGACCCCTGGGGCCCCTGGGAAGATGGCGTCTAGGCCAGTATGCACCCCGCCAACAGAACGCTATTTCAGGTTTATTGTTCCTGGTGGCGCCGTTTCCGTCGATGATATCTTCAAGTGTCTCAAAGAGACTAACGGTAGCGAAGGGGTGCTCTTCCTGCAACATCTCGGCGCTTTGAAGTTTTTGGTAGCAATGAGGACAACAGAACAAGCTCCCAAATTCATAGTGAATGAAGGTTTTGTCCTTCAGAAGAAAAAAGTTCAAGTGGAAGTCATCGGCCCACCTAGTGTATTTCTGAGCGTATACAGGTTGCCGCCGTACGTACTCGATGGCGTGGTTGTCTCTGCTTTGGAGCCTTTCGGCAAAGTACGTAGTATAACGTACGTTACTCTGCAACGACGCCAGTCTACGTTTACCGGTACACGAGTGGTGAAGATGAAAATGGCAAAGCCCGCACTTCATTTCAATCAATGGACACCTCCTTATGTTGGGAAAACCGTAGCATGCGTCGCGTTTGTGCGCGTCGCCACAATGACGGCCACATGTCCGTGGCCTGCAACACCTTTTTGTCATAGGTGCAGCGCGTACGGACACGCTGTGGAAGAGTGCACTGAAGCCTGTAGAAGGTATGAAGTTGTTCACACGACCAAAGAGTGTTTCAAGCGCAGATCATACGCAGACGCAGCTCAGAAGACGCCATCACCGAATGTCCAAGATTCCCAACAATTGAAGAATCCACTTCAAGCTCCCCAAGTGTGGCCAAGCAATCTAGAACCTATGAACGACTGCGTCCTCAATAGAAAACGACACGAGTCAAGACACGAGACCACTGGGATGAAGACAGCCTGACCCATGAATTCGTAAACGCACAGTCAGAAGACGCTACTCGCGTAAAGCCGGACATTACGCCAGACAGGGCTACTACCGATGAACAGCCCACTCAGACGCGACATGAAGACTCAAATGGGAGTTTCACGGAAATGTCCAGTGATGTTTCTTCACTACTAGGCTCATCGAAACTCGACATAACTGCAGCGCATCGATTGCGTCCGAGGAGCGCCAAACACCAGACGACCAGGTACCCATTACAAGAGGCATCCCAGAAAGCACTGCTTTGATTTCCTCTGCCACGACAGCGGCAGAGGGCAGGGACAGCACACCCAACGATAACATTGGAATATTGACGACTTGCAAGAGCATGAGCGCTAAGCCTTCGACATCGATGAAGCAGCTAAAAGCCGATCACCAACGCGGAGCGAACCGTCGGACATGAAGGTTTCTACCAAACCCGCACGATCTGCAGACGCATCGAGTCCTTCGAGTTCACAACGCCGTTCCAAGCCAGACAGTGAGAGCTGTGGCAGTGATTCCACTAATCAGGAAACTTTTAAGAAACCCCACGTGGGATAACAACCATGGCAAACGTCATCGACTGTGAGCGATGACGAAATGTACCTTTAGCGTTTGCCTCTCCTCACTCTTACCTTTTTTCTTTTGAGCAACTTCCTCGCCTTTTAAATGCGAAGCATTTTGTTAGCGAACTTCAGCGACTTTGAAGGTATTTATCTATCTATCTATCTATCGATCGATCTATCTATTTATCTGTCAATCTATCTATCTAGCTGCCTATCACTTTTACCTCCCCTGGCCGTTTTGACAATGGTACCAGTATCAAACTTGGTGTGGCATAACATGACTGTATGGAGAACATAAAAGACTAGTCATAACATGAAAATCATGACATATATGTTAAGAATGTCATGATATAAAATTTATGATTTGATTGATTGATTTGTGGGGTTTAACGTCCCGAAACCACCATGTGATTATGAGAGACGCCGTAGTGGAGGGCTCCGGAAATTTCGACCACCTGGGGTTCTTTAACGTGCACCCAAATCTGAGTACACGGGCCTACAACATTTCCGCCTCCATCGGAAATGCAGCCGCCACAGCCGAGATTTGAACCCGCGACCTGCGGGTCAGCAGCCGAGTACCTTAGCCACTAGACCACCGTGGCGGGGCATAAAATTCATGGTCCAGCAGCTCTTGCGGTAGTTTCGTTCACATGGCATGTTTCAAAACTGGTATGGTATGGCAGGCATATTTGCATGGCGAACTTAGGCGACAGAACCTAACATGAAAATCATGATATGCGTGTCATGTAACAGAATGATTACATGCCACAATCAAGATGCACTCGCGGACGTTTTGCTAGCGTCACATATACTAAATTTGGGTTTACAGTACGTGTATGTACTACGAAGGTATGTGACTAGTGCAAACATGGTAATCATGAGATGCATGTCATGTAACAGCATGACTACATGCCACAAATATACTGCGCTGGTGGCCGCTTCGCAGCTTCACTTATACCAAATTTGGTATTACGGGACAAGAGTGGATGACCAAGGTATATTACTGGTGCAAACCTGATAAACCTGAGGTTCGTGTCATGTAACAGCGTGACTACATGCTACGCTCACGTTGCGCTCGCGGCTTTTTCGCTACCTTCTCATGTATCAAACTCGGTATTACGTTGATTGATTAATTGATTTTTGGGCTTTAACATCCCAAAACCACTATATGATTATGAGAGACGCCGTAGTGGAGGGCTCCGGAAATTTTGACCACCTGGGGTTCTTTAACGTGCACCCAAATCTGAGTACACGGGCCTACAACATTTCCGTCTCTATCGGAAATGCAGCCGCTGCAGCCGGGATTTGATCCTGCGACCTGGGGGTCAGCAGCTGAGTACCTTAGCAACTAGACCACCGTGGCGGGGCATAAAATTCATGGTCCAGCAGCTCTTGCGGTAGTTTCGTTCACATGGCATGTTTCAAAACTGGTATGGTATGGCAGGCATATTTGCATGGCGAACTTAAGCGACAGAACCTAACATAAAAATCATAATATGCGTGTCATGTAACAGAATGATTACATGCCACAATCATGATGCACTCGCGGACGTTTCGCTAGCGTCACATATACTAAATTTGGTGTTACAGTACGTGTATGTACGACGAAGGTATGTGACTAGTGCAAACATGGTAATCATGAGATGCATGTCATGTAACAGCATGACTACATGCCACAAATATACTGCGCTGGTGGCCACTTCGCAGCTTCACTTATACCAAATTCGGTATTACGGGACAAGAGTGGATGACCAAGGTATATTACTGGTGCAAACCTGATAAACCTGAGGTGCGTGTCATGTAACAGCGTGACTACATGCTACGCTCACGTTGCGCTCGCGGCTTTTTCGCTACCTTTACATGTATCAAACTCGGTATTACGTTGATTGATTAATTGATTTTTGAGATTTAACATCCCAAAACTACCATATGAATATCAGAGGCGCCGTAGTGGAGAGCACCGGAAATTTCGACAACCTGGGGTTCTTTCACGTGCACCCAAATCTCAGCAGATTGGCCTACAATATCTCCGTCTCCATTGGAAATGCAGCCGCCGCAGCCGGGATTTGATCCTGCGACCTGCGGGTCAGCAGCTGAGTACCTTAGCCAATGCATCGGTATTACGTGACACGAACGGACGACATAGGTAAATGACTCACCCGAACATGATAATCATGACATGTGTGTCACATCAGAACATGTTTACATGCCACACTCTTGATGCGCTCGCGGCCATTTAGCTAACTTCACGTATGCCAAATTTGGTATTACAAGACGTCAATCGATGGCGAAGGTATTTGACTATTGCAAACAACATAATCATGAGATACGTGCCATGTGAGAACATGACTACATGCCACAGTCAAGGCACCAATACATTTCGACGTGACGTGGCGCGCTTGCGACGTGACGCGCCGCGCTTCCACGCCAGGCGCCGGTCCTGCCATATACTCGCAGGCACAGGCCGCGTTGCGTTGTTTGACGCATGTGCGCTTCAGTGCGTCCGGCGTCCCTGCGTCACGAAAAGAAGGAGACCCAGTGTTGTATGGGCAACGCATCACAGCGAAATGCAGCATGTCGCATTTCGCGCCAGTTGCCATCAGGCCACGCCCACGGACGCTGGTCGCGCCTGGCGTCACACTATAGAGTTTTCGGGTTTTGCTAACGTAGCGTCACTGTTCCCAATGTGCGCGCGCGTCAACTCGACATTGGTGTATATTGGGCCCTGCATGATGCGCTCGCGGCCGTTTTGCTAGCTCCACATATACCAAATTTGTTGTTTCGTGACGTCAATGGATGATGAAATATATGACTGCTGTACACATTTTAATACTGACACACGTGCCTTGTAAGCACATGGCAACATACCACGCTCATAGTGTGCTCGCAGCCATATCACTAGCTCCAGATATGCTAAATTTGGTATCACGTGACGTGAATAGATGAAGGTAAACGACACATCCAAACATGATAATCATGACACGGAAGTCATGTACAGCTTCATTCACCCCCACGTCATAATGTTGTGCTGATTTTAGAGTGACATATCAACCTATCTTATTCGTGCTTCTCATATCGTCGGTTCCCTCTATACGGGGGATCTGCCTTTTTTTTCAACAATGGCATCACTTTCTTTTGTGTTGTTCAATGTTCGTGGTTTACGAAATCCAGTGATGCAGCAGGCAGTATACTTGAGCTCGCGCGGGCGCATCACGTAGACATTCTCTTTTTTGCAGGAGACAAGCTTTCGTACTAAAGTAGACGTTGCTGAGTTTCACGAAAGGTTTCATGTAGAGGCCTTCTTCTCAATGAAAGATGCGCGTGCACGTGGCACAGGGGTTGTTTTCATGAATGCAACGCTGAGAAGGAGTGCTCACTGTCTTGTTGACAGCGAAGGCCACATCATAACAGTAAATGTGGTACTTAACTGCTAACCCCTCCGTATAATTCCTGTCGTAATACAAAAATTGACGTGAACTGCACACGTATCAGATAGGCAGGATAATTGGTGGTCATAAGCGTAACGGACTGGATTCCCGTATAAGGAAAAAGAACGAAGAAAATACAGTAAGTCAGGTGGGCCGATGAGATTTAAAAGTTTGTGGGTATAACATATCAAAAAAAAATTCCGCCATATCCACGAAATGAATGATGATGAGTGGGCGAAGATCCGGAGGTAAACCTGGTAAACCATGAATCCTCTGTACATTTTGCCCACTCAATTTTATTACATCGCTCCCCCTAGCGTACGTCGCCGCACTAAATCGAACGATTGCCTTCAACCAATGACACGCGCCATATGTGACATCATTCCTATTTTATAAGATCTCGCGTCTTTCATCAACTACAAGTACCGCTTTCTAGTTTATAACATCTTGCATCTTTTCATCATCAGCTACAAGTACCACCATCTAGTAAACGCTACAAGAACTAAGCGAGAGGTGGCTACATACAGGAGACGGTACCGCCATCTAGTGAACAGTGCAAGAACTAAACTAGAGGTGGCTACATACAGGGGATGATACCGCCATCTAGTGAACACTGCAAGAACTTAACTAGGAGTGGCTACATACAGGCTACAGGGGACGCACAGCCCACGCCCTAAGGAGCTTCGCCCCTAAAAAAAGGAAATGGCCGGGTTGATTGGCGAGCCTTGGGAGAGGCATTTGCCCTGCAGCGGGTGTAGTTAGGCTCAGGATATAGATGATGGTATTTAGGGCCTCAAAGGCAAATAAATATCATTCTGAAACAATTCCTTACAACATTACTTCTCAGAAAACTTTTTTACGTTTGCACCTAAAGCTAAAGTAGCATGGAATACGTCGCTAGATAAATGGAGCCGCAAATATCCGTGCCCACGTGCACACAAGTTCAATTTTCGCCAAGCTTTATTTAGTCATTATTTTTACCGTGTCAAATGTGAAAAGCACCTTCACATTTCACACGAAAATACGGGGCCTGCTCGTGCGGGCACCAATTTTGCCGATTTGATGTAACAAAATTCCCTCAACCCTACAGCTAATGTGCATGTTGTCACCGGCTCGTGACGCTGACGGAGAAGAGCAGACTGTTCGCCCAGGATAAAACTGCTTCTTTCGGCAATCGTGTTGGCAGTCAACAACACTCAAACCTGAGCAATTGCACGCTCTGCAGTGTGCACTGATGCGTTGGTCCTCGAAAAATTGATGATCGTTGCAACACGCCGTTTTTTATAAAACAACGAACATCAAACCTTTCAGCCTTTTTACTGGTGGTAGCAGAAGCTGTGAAATAACCTTTAATTTTTCCTCCCCGCCTGCGGGCAGTTTTGAAAGGCCACTCATGAGGGGCTCTATGCAGGATCGGCCGAGTTTCGCGAAACTTGGGATATTCCCTTGCTCTGGCAACACCACCTTATAAATGAGTCAACAGGACGAAAAATTCAAATCCATCCCTTAGCACATGGCGTTTTAATGGTTACGATGACACCAGTCTCAGCTTCTAGGATGGTCGACTAAGTTGGGCGGTGTTTCGAAACTAGAGGCACCATCATTCATTTGTTTGTCGTTCCACTGAGTGCGGATGGGCACCCATGCAAGAGAAGTGTCAGACACTTTTCGTGATGATATCTTTTAGAGGCAGGAGTGTTTAAATTTATTTTGAAGCTTTTATTGCTTGCATCAAGTCTGTTTTAAAATAAACAGCATGGTACCCTCTGAGATCAGTACTGGCCGAGCGTCTTACAATATCGTGACCGCAGCTAAATCCGAGGCCAAGTGTTGATTAATTGACCTATTTGTGCGGTTTACATTCCAAAACCACCCTATGATTATGAGAGACGCCGTGGTGGAGGGCTCCGGAAATTTCAACCACCTGGGGTTCTTGAAACCAAATCCGAGCACACAACCAAATCTGAGCACACGTGCAACTTAATCTGAGCACATGGGCTTACGACATTTCCGCCTCCTTCGGAAATGCAGCCGCCGCAGCCGGGATTCGATTCCAGGACCTGCGGGTCAGCAGCTGAGTACCTTAGCCCCTAGGCCACCGCGGCAAGGCGAGGGCAAGTGTTGGTTTGTACATTCAACGTGGCCACGTGTCCGCGTGTCAATTCAATGGCGCTGCTTTGGCGGTGCGCGTCGTCTTTGTTGTCATCAGCTTCTAGCATCCGAACACATGCGGCCGGATAATTAGCCACTTGGCTGAACGGCATACTTCGATAGTTAGGTCATTACATGCTATGACCAAGGTAATTACGCCAAGTCATGGTAAGGTCCAGGTCTTTACGCCACATCTAGAGGAGACCGTCCTGATGGAGTCATGTAAAGCTAGAACCGGAACAACTAAGGCATGCTAGTTGATTAGCTAACTTAACTATGGTAATCAACGCAACGTTAATAATGATCAAACTAGGTAGGGTCATGGCAATGAGATCTTACTAATATTATGACAAATATATCCTGCTAACCAGAATTCAATTTATTGCTTTACTGATCATTCTCTTGCTGATTGCACCCGAGATAATTGCATTTTAATTGAAGCCTTATCATTGAAGACAGGATAGCTCAGTGATTAAGCTTCAGTCAATTAGTTCAATCAAACTTTGACAGAGCTGATGTGGTCTTCACTTCGAAGCCGATCACGCGCACGACCAGACGACTAACTTAAAAAGCTGCAAGAAGCTAGGTGATCATATGCTCCTCCATGGCCCCAGCCTTGTACAAGTATTGTATGCTGACCAAATGATTTTGTAAGCGAAAGAACAACCGCTTAGCGTTCACTGCATCAAACGTTTGGCAGTCACACCAACACCTTCACTGTCCCGAGCTGAAGTCGGGCCTTCTCAGAATCAACGAGTTTGTATCCAAGTTGATGCGTCCATCCGCTTTATTGACAGACTCCCACGGTGGAGATAGGGTACGCCCATAACGCTTTCTCTTGCCGAGAAGCAATACCCACGTCGAGTGGCATGATTTATCTATCAGCTTTATCGCGCAGACTATACACACATGCACGCAGAAGTAAAAGTGATATCAACATGCGGCTACAATGTTTTGCATTCAATTTCACCACGCTAGCGACGTTGCCAGCCCCATTGCCGCCGTGCCCCGCCGCGGTGGTCTAGTGGCTAAGGCACTCGGCTGCTGACCCGCAAGGCGCGGGTTCGTATCCCGGCTGCGGCGGCTGCATTTCCGATGGAGGCGGAAATGTTGTAGGCCCGTGTGCTCAGATTTGGGTGCACGTTAAAGAACCCCAGGTGGTCTAAATTTCCGGAGCCCTCCACTACGGCGTCTCTCATAATCATGGAGTGGTTTTGGGACGTTAAACCCCACATATCAACCAATCAATCAACCATTGCCGCCGTAGTGCGAGCGCCCCTGGTAGCCATCTTTCCTTATATTTATCTGCAATATTTGATAGGAGCGAAATGAGCAGCTCATGAGTGCCGCGTGTGCACCCTTGCTGCCTTCGAGTGTTGAAACTTCCACGCTGCAGGTGTAACGAAAGAACCTATCCGAAGGAGGATCAATGTCCACGAACACGCTGTTGGATGCACATGTTGAGTCGACAAAAAGATACCGTGGCAATCACGCTGACGTTGCTGCTCTGTTGAAATGGTGAGTTAGTGGCGACGCGGACGATTTTGCACGTGGTGTTTCGTTGAAAACTGCTCCAAATGTTTCATATGCCTTTCCAACGCCACGCATGTTCTTGTAACCATTTTTGTCTATGCTGCTATCACGTGCTTTGCACTGTCTTCATGCTGTGGCCACTGCAGAGCAAGCTCGGAGCAAACTCGTCTACCGAGAAGCTCGAGCCTTCCTGCATCCCACCCCAGGTTACACAATCTTTAGCTCGCAATCGCAATGCGTGAGTTGGGTCTTCACGATCACGTCTGGCAAAATTTGCAACGCTGCGCACCACGGAAATGGGCCAAGTTATGAGATAAACACTGCTCTTTCTTCCTTTTGCAAAAGCGTGCCTAGAGAATGAGGGCATGACGTGCACGTACACGAATTACACGGCAGTGAAGTGACGTTGGTCCTCAACGTAGACAACTGTGCTGTAACGTTGCCAGTAGGGGCACGCCACATGGCGAAATTATTTAATACGACAAGCGCAGTTTATTTATTTTGTTGCTTGATGAAAATAATGAAGCTTCATATAAAAAAATGGGAGATTCCACGTACAGTGGGAATCGATGATATGCGAAGCACGAATGACGAAGGGTTGATATCCTACTTTAGATACAGCACAACGTTATGAGGTGGAGGCATATTGTGCGGTGTATGAATGACTTCCGTGATATGATTATCATGTTTGGATGTGTTGTTTACCTTCGTCATCTATTCACGTCACGTGATACCCAATTTATTGTAAGGGAAGCTACTTCGTCATTTGTTGACATCACGTGGCACCGAATTTGGTATATAGGGAGCTATAGAAACGGCCGCGAGCGCATCATGAAGGACCTGGTATAGTACAACGTAACGTTGACGCGCGTGCATGCTGGACACAGCGACGCTACGTGAACAAAACGCGAGCACTCTATAGTCTGACGCCAGGAGGGAGCTGTGCTACCAGCGCCCGTCGGTGTGGCCCGACAGCAACCGGCGCGAAATGTGACATGCTGCATTTCGCGCCGATGCAAAAGCCAGACAGCACTACGTCTGCCTCTTTTCATGACGGAAGGACGCCGGACGCACTGAAACGCACATGCGTCAAAGCACTGCAGCATGGCGCGTGCCTGTAGGTATATGGCAGGACCGGCGCCTGACGTGGCAACGCCGGCGTGACACGACGAAACGAACGCCGGTGCGCACGCACGCTGGGTCAAGTCAAAATGTATCGGTGGCTTGATGGTGGCATGTAGTCATGTTCTCAAATAACACGCATCTCATGATTATTTTGTTTGTGCCAGTCACATATACATCTTAATCATCCATTCACGTCACAAATGCCAAATTTGGCATATGTGAAGTTAGGGAAGCGGCAGCTGGCGCATCATGATTGTGGCATGTAGTCATGTTGTTATATGACACGCATGTCGTAAACATCATGTTTGAATGTGTCCTTTACCTGTGTCGTCCGTTCACGTCATGTAATTTCAAATTTGGCACTTATGAAGCTACTGAAACGGCTGCGTCTGCATCATGACCGTAGAATCTAGTCACGTTGTTACGTGACACACATGTTATGATTTTTATGTCAGGGTTGGTCGATTTTGTTCACCATGAAATCATGGCATACGATACCAGTTTTGCGACATGTCATGTGAACGAAACCACCGCAAGAGCAGCAGAAGCATGAAATGTAAATCAATATATTGATGACATATATGTCACGATTTTGATGTTATGACTTGTCAATTATGCTCGTCATATAGTTATGTTACGCCATAGCAAGTTTGGTATTGATACCATTATCGAAACGGCGACGAGCACAAAAAAATTGGCCGATCCCACGTACAGTGGGAATCGATGATATGCGAAGCACAAATGAGAGATGCTGATATTTCACTTTAAAATCAGCACAACGTTACGAGGTGGAAGTAAATGATGCCGTACATGCCTTCCCTGCCATAATTATCAGGTTTGGATGTGTCGTTTACCTTCGTCATCTGTTCACGCCACGTGATACCAAATTTAGCATATGTGAAGCTAGCGAAACAACCGCAAACACGCTATGAGCATAGTATGTTGTCATGTTCTTGCTTGACATACGTGTCAAGATTATCATGCTTGCACCGGTCATATATTTTTTCATCCATTGACGTCACATAACAGCAAATTTGGTATATGTGGAGCTAGCAAAACGGCCACGAGCGTACCAGGAAGGGCAGTTTACTGTAATGTAGCGTCCACGCGTGCGCACGCTGGGCGCAGTGACCCTGCGTTAGCGAAACGCGAGCGCTATTTAGTCTGACGTCAGGCGTGACCAGCGTTCGTTGGCGTGGAGTGACGCCAACCAGCGTGAAATTCGACATTGTACGCTTCTAGCCAATGCGTTACGCAGACAACCCTGCGTCTCCTTCTTTTCGCGTCGAAGCAAAGCAGTGTGGCGCGCGCCTGTGGGTATATGGAGTTCGGTGCGGACTGTCACGGTGGATAGACTTGTTTTTTGAGTGCTCCTAATTGATTGCGCAGATAAGTGGTTTTGCATGTTTTGAGCTTGTATTTATAATTATCAAACAGCAGTTAAAAATCTATGTAGCACTTAATACATTGTACGGCCTTTTCGGGGGTCAGCCACCAGGTATTTATTAGTTCGTGCGCGTGTGTCTGTCTGTTTGTTTTTTTTGTTGTTTTTTGCCACCCCTTGTGGGAGGTGCACCTACATCGAACACGTAAACTTTTGTAGTAGCTCTTAGACTTTCTCTTTTTCGTAGGGAAGGGCTCGAGTTTTGTAACTATTGAGTGAGACAATTCATGGGGAAATTTGGTGTCAGAAAGACATGATTAAAAAGACTGTGAAGTGTTCAGGATGCGGGGTAGGTTTAAAAATAGACCCAAGTAAAGAGCAGATGGAAAAGAGGCTTACGCGAAGTGTAGGCAAGGTGACGTCGAGGAAAATTGGAGAAAATGATAGTTGTCTAGAGTGAACTGCAGATGAGAATCACCAAGCTGGAGACTGTGTTGGCGACAGAGCAAGAGAAAAGGAGAGCAATGGGAGAAAGTCTGAAGTCCGCCGAGAAAGCAATAGCGAAGCTGAACAAAGAAGTGGCTTACCAAGAGAACAGTAGGGAACCGGCAACCAGAACGGCGGAGAAGAAAAAGCAAGCAAGGTTGGAAAAAAACAGGTTCAGCCGGTTCAATTGTCGCAAGGCCCCGCTTCAACGAAGTAGTGGTGGGGCTGTGAGGGGACAAAGCAGCCGGCGTCACAGGTGCAATTAACCCCGAGGTGCAGGACGATCTAGCTGAAAATTCACAGCATGTGATAATCGCAGGGGACTCGAATATAAATCGATGCACAGAAGCAATCAAAGAGAAGGTGAGAGGTGACAAGAGGGTTGTAGTAGGCGCATTCCCAGGCCGCAAGCTGGAAGCAGTCATGAGGCAAGTGAGCGCAAAACTCAAAACTACAGCTGAGAGACGAAGCCTCGTGATAACTTCAGGTGGTTTAAACGATGTGTTAAATGGAGATACAGCAGGACTAGTAACCACACTGGTGAAAGGGTTCAATAACATGCGCGTCACTTCTCCTCATGTACAGGTAGTGATATGCGCGATACCAGAGGTACCGGTGCGTGACAGCAACCTGCAAAGAGCGGTTGTCAATGCAAACCAAGAGCTATGGCGGATGAGTCGAGAGAACGGCTTTGAGGTGGAAATAAACAAAGAGGTGCATGGGCGGGGTGGTATTCAAATATACAGAATTCACTTCAATGGGCGGCTAGGTCATGAGATGGGTTGGCGACTTTCAGGACGCGCAGAAGCTTTTTTGGGGGACACGCGGGCCCTTCGGAGTGCAGGATAGTTAGTAATGAGGAAAACAACCAGGGATAATCTTTGACAGGTGGTATGGACAGATACAATTCCAAAGTGACACCAGTATCTAAGATAGGTAGAGTCTGGGACAAAAATTGACGTAGCCACGAGTGTCTAGCCAATTTAGACATAGGGTATATTAACATGCAGAGTGGAAGGAACAGGCTGAAGTGAGAAGAGACAGAATAATAGCAAAGAGAGGAGAGGCCGATGATATACGGTTTTGTAGAAACACATCTTAGGGACATGAAACAACCTCCTAACAATCCGGACTATGCGTGGGAATATTGTAATAGAACAGAAGGCAGCAGAAAAGGGGGTGGTATTGGGGCATTCATTCATAAAAGTACAGACTGACAAAGGGTTAAGCAGGAGTGCAAGGAACATTTATGCCTAAAAGGCAAAGTGGCAGGGCAAACGACACTCCTTGGTTTCCTGTACTTGTGGCCGGGAACAAAGGCCAGAGAGGAAAACCAGGCAATGGTAGAGTGTACATCAAAATACATGGAGGAGTTAGGAGAAGAGTGCGAGATAACTATACCAGGAGTAATGAATGCGCACATAGAAGATATAGATGGGTAAACTGACCCGACTGGCAAAATGATCATGGATACTCGTGAAAGGCATGATTTGATCATTTGCAACAGTACCGAGAAGTGTGAAAGGCAAATAACATGGGAGGTAGGAAGGCTGCAGTCGACGGTAGATTACGCACTGATGTCACATAGAATGTATGATAAGCTCAAGGGAATGCACATAGTTGAAGGTGGCTTCAGAAGTCTGAGTAGTGATCACAAACGTATAAAGCAAAGTTTTGGAAGAGCAGTGAAAGTGGGAAGAAGACAAGATGAGCAAATAAAGGAAAATTTTTATTCAGAAAGGCTAATAGAAATAGCTACTAAACAAATTGAGAAAGTAATCACTGAGGATAATAAAACAGTGTGGACATACATGAATCTAATTAGACTATTTGAGCTAGAGCTTGATAAGGCACGTTACAAGTCACCCCGGAAAAGAAGACACAAACCCAAAAGGTGTGGGATGAGGAAGTTAAGAGAGCCACAGCCTCTAGGGAACACAGACGTACCGACACATAACCTCTAGGGAACACAGAAGCCTCTAGGGAACACAGACATGCTAAGCAGTGGGGTGAACTGAGAGATAAGCATATGCATGACATTCATCATATCATGAATCATATGCATGAATCATATGCATGAATCATATGCATGAATGTCATGCATCATATTCATGACATTCATGTCATGCATATGATGGTTTTCATGGTATGACTAGTCCAAAATGTTCTTCATACAGTTATATTACGCCATGTAAAGTTTGGTATCGATACCATTATCGAAACGGCCAGGAGAGCTAAAAGTCGTAGGCGGCTAGATAGATAGATAGATAGATAGATAGATAGATAGATAGATAGATAGATAGATAGATAGATAGATAGATAGATAGACTCAGTTGTCCAAGTTCGCTAAGAAATGCTTCGCGTTTAAAAATTCAGCAGATCCCACATCTCTAAGAATCAACGTTATGCGAAGCATTCGAAGAAAAAGCGACCGTGTCATGAAATTATGGTAAATATGTCATGAAATCAAAACGTCATGAAATGACTCTAAATATATGTAAAAATGTTGCTCGCACAGACATATGTTGAAGAGATGCAGATGTTTATAGATGTTTATGCTTTCGCAACGATGTCAACTGGGACATGCGTATTAGCAACACCAGAAGCTGATATTAAGCACTGATGCTCGCGAGGATGCTGGCCCCGGACACTGATACATAAATCAACTCAGCGCATGGTCACTAACCACAATTCGCGTTAGCCCGACATGATGGCTGTATCAAAGGAGTACATTTGTAATGTTTATAAAATTGCGCAGGCAGCACTGCAACGAGAATTGACGTTTCAAGAAGACGAGCATCTTCTTGAAAAGTAGTTTCTAGAGCTGGCGTAACACTCTAATTAAATGCTTCATAGCCACGCACAATGCTTGGGTTTATTTCTAGCTGTGACCCTGGCATCTATTCTTTGAAATCACCGGGTCGATGCTACCGATGTTGAGTTTTTCTTAACACTCGCACTTTGAAATCGCCCATGTGTTTTCTCTTCGTTTCTGGGTAGATACCATGGTGTAAAGCACAGATACTTTCGGTGGGGATACTCGCGAGACGCGATCGACCAGATAAAGTAATAGCGACGCGCGTCCGTCGGACCACTGCCACCGCACTGCCAGCGACGAGTAGACGTAACTTAAAAACAGAAAGAGGAGTTGCTATAACAACTGGTGCTTTGCGGGAAATCAAAATTTATTTACACAAGAGCTTTGTTTCTGCCACAGTGAAAATTGTTTACTCTTCTCACCGAGCATGACAGGGGTTGGAGGCGCACAGCAAGTGCGCTCTCTATGCTTCCATATGAAACGTATGCCGGTATTTCAAGATGGTTTTCGCACGTCCTCTGAACTTTATACTGCTTGTGTTGTAACAGACACGAACCTGACTGACATCACTTCCAAAATTTTGAATGATGTGGCGATTCATTTAAATGCACTGGTTTTCATGCATTTGCTCACGGTAGGTGGTGCACTTGGATTGGCAAGCTGGATCTGGGGAGCGTGCGAAAAACGTGGTGGCACGCACATGCCTTTGATGACCAGCAGAGTACAACTTGAACAAGACCGAATGATTGCTCGTAAAAAGAGAGAAAACCACTTTGATACTCAGACCAATTGGTGGGCGTGCGTCACAAAGCTACCGGTTGGTGTTCCAGCTAGCTTTTTCAGAATTGTCTCAGCTGAGAAGTGCTTGGTGCGTATTGCATCGTTCGTGCTGAGCTGGCAGTGCTCCATGGGAACCGCTTGAGTGCATGCTTTGAGGCGTTTGGGATCAGAAGAAACATTGAATAATGTCACTTTTTCTTTACACGTAGAGTACCCTGGTCGGCATCCACTAACAAAGCACTTACTTTCCGTATTCACTCGCTGTGTGGACATCCTCTTTTACCCGATTTCCTTCATGGATGCTCACCACATCAGAAGTTATTTTTACAAACGGAAATAATAAAACGCCGCCTAATAAAATGCGCCAAAGGCATGCTAGCAGCTGTTGCAGCCGAATAGCTTGTATTTGCAACAGACAAACGTGACGCTCTCTGAACACCGGCGTTTTCACTGGCGTCACTGCTTGCTATAGCAACGGTTTGAGAAGTTTTTCTTGTTATTTTCATGTTGCGCTGGCTTGCCGCTACTTGCGCTCCCGGCAGCGGTCTGATGGTCGTACGTTTATGTTACTTTATCTGGTCGATCATGTCTCATAGGCACCCGACAGTGAACCAGAGGGCGCGACGATTTTCGGGCCGCTCCAGCATTGTTGATACCGACTGCCAGGGATACCAAAATATGAAACTCTCGTTGAACACATTAAGACGCTTAAGTGTCAATGCCCTTTTTGGCGCGTTTTCAAAGAAGGCTTCCTGGCCATGAACACGGTGTCAGATAGGAGCACTTTAGGCGGGGACACTCGCGAGGCGCGATCAACCAGATAAAGTAACAGTGACGCGCGTCCGTTGGACATCTGCCGGCAGCGCTACTGGTGGCAAGTAGACTAAACTTGAAAGGAGAAAGAGGATTTCCTATAACACCCGGTCGCGGGAAGTCTGAATATGAAATCTGAACACAGGGGCGTTGTTTCTGCCAAAGAGAAAAAATAGATTACTCTTCTGACCAAGCATGACGCTGGTTTGAGAAGCGCGGCAAGCATGGTCATTGTGCTTCTCTATGAAACGCAAGATTGTATTTGAAGATGGTTCTCACACTTCTTGTAAACTTTATACTGCTTGCGGTGTAACAGATCTGAACATAATTGACATTTTTTTCCAAAACTTTGTTTGAACCGCGTTTTCATTTATACGCGCTGGTTTCCATGTATTCGATGATGGTAGATAATGCAGTTAGATTCGCAAGCTGGATTTGAGGTGTGCGTGAACAGCGTGCTAGGACGCACATGCTTTTGATGATCAGCAAAGCAGAACTTGAACATGATTGCTCGTAAAAAGAGAAGCAACCACTTAGATACTTGGACCAATCGTCGGCGTAGTTAAAAAAGTACTGTTTGGTGTAGCGCGAAATTCTATTATCGCGGCTCTAACGGTAGATATATGACGTGAAAGTCATGACCATTCGATTACCCGCTGCGATCCAGACGTGTTTACTGAAAACCCTGTGCCAATCTTCTCGCTGATTTTATCATCCCTTCTCACCAAGCGCGGAAAGCGCATTACAGTATCTTTTTTCGCATTGAACCATGAGCGGACTTTTTTGTGAATGCCACTGAAAACGTGCTCACACAAAAAAAAAACAGTGAATGCACAATGTAATATAGTGAATAAATGTTCACGGCGCCTGTAACAAAAAACGCCATTTATTGCAACATATCGTTGTATTCCATAAACATAAAACAGAGAAAATTATTCATTTACATGGACGACCTAGTGAATGTATATATCGAATCTCATGCAACTTGCACCACCGCAAAGACGAGACATGTGTTCGAACTGTGCAACAAGATGAGTCTAAACGTTTCAAAACCTTGCCTCTTTCTTTCTGTTGCAGCTTTCTTCAGCTGTATTTCGGCCTTGCGTCTTGCAGTTTTACCACGTTCTCATAGTGATAAAACAACACAAGAATCTGGCAGCTGCGTCGGACTTGTACTCGCTGCACGGAAATCTCAACTTTTGCTTAGTCATACGCTCAATCGCGTCCTAAAACACATGAGGGTTATCTGTGTGACAAAAAAAAATAATCTACCGCGGCCTTCAGCAAAGAGTAGAGCTTGCGGTTTGGGTGTTTGTGTCGTTCTATGAATTCGTAAAGGCAGCTTCTGGTGCAACGCTCGAAGACAAGGTGAGTTACCTCCTGCAGGCTAACCACGAGAATATAGCTTGAAGCTTACGGCTCAGGTGACCATAATAAATTATGCAGTCGACGGCCTGGGCTGTTGTGGATCTTGCTGGGAAACATCTTTCTATTCCCATGGCTCTGTGTCTATAAGTTCATACAACTTCACCCGAAGTTCCTCAAGCTGCCTTTCAGACGCATTTTTGCCACCTATGAAGATAGATTTGAAGCAAGGAAAATCTAAAATGGGGCAATCTTCTGTTGCTTCGCAATTTCCCAACTTAGGTGGCTTAAGCAGTGTGTAGATACTCAGCGTCTTATGCACCTGCATGTATGTAGGCATGTCAGGGTGATCGTTCTCATTAGCTGCTTGACGGAGTTCCCCAAAGAAGCATTCTAATGGGTCCTGATGGAATGCGGTGGTAAGAACGTACCGAAAGCGGCGATTCCTCAGCAAATGGTTGCGAAGATGAATTGTGAACTTCAATGTCACACGAAGCCCTTCAGCCGTCGTCTGTGCTTAAAACATTCTTTAGTAATCAGTCCAACTAAAGCTCTTTTTTCTAATCGCTCAACCATTTCAAGCCTTCTTTCAGGGCTCTTATGTCACTGCTGTCTTCCTTGATTCCTTCCGCCGGGTATCATCAGTGCAAGGCATCATACAAGTCATTGAGTCGCACTGTGAACTCAATGGTTCCCTCGCAGTCACTCAAGTTGTTTTAACATTGTTGCTTATTTTACTTCATGCCAGCAGCCTTGGAAGAGCTGAATACCTGAATCGCGAATTTCACGCGCGTATTGTCCATGTTGCTTGGCCAAATATGAAGCAGAGTAAATTTAGGGCAAACATTGAGGCCTCATTTGAGCGTCTCAACATGTTTGAATACCGAAACGTGATGAGACTATTTCACCCACTTTATATGCACTTTAGGGTACTTTCGTTTAAACAGCCTGTTTTTGGTGCATTCAAAGAAGTACGGGACGTCTGAAAACATGTAAACATTCCGTTCAGCATCAAGAGGATGTTCTACGAAGTGCTTATTGTGCTCCAAGTAACCCGAGATGTGAGGTGCTTCCACATGATACGGTTTGTGCTTTCCCTGTCACAGACGAGCCGTCAATGAACGCTCCAGCTTTTTCGAGAAGCACAATTGCTTGCGAAAGCAGCTGACATAGCATAGTGCCCCGCTTCGTGTTTTAGGAAGCGAAGACTACTACAGGTTGTGCGTAGCTGTCGGTGAATGGGCAAAACATGAACACCAGTGCGTTGTGGGCCAAATCTGTACATTTCATGTTCTCTTCTTCTTCATCTACAAGGTCATCATAGCTCAAAGGCCTTGAAAGAAACCACTTGCACTGTCTAACTTACAACTCGTTCACCAACAATATTCCATGCTTTAAGAATGTCGGCTTTGTTCGAAACTTCTTTTTCAGTACCGAGAAGAAGTATTTGTCGAAGCTGAACTTCATGTCAACTGTTTATATGTATCGTCGAATAGTTTACACTGACAGTAGGGGCAGAACGTCGTTGTCTTTAAGAAGCCTATAGGCACTCGGGGAGCGAATGTGTAACAGTGGACACAAGAGGAGTCCATTGTTTGTGCGTCTTCGGCCATTGCTTGTCTGGTGTTGGGCAGCTTCCACGCACTCTCTCACTAACATTTCCTGTGCATATAAGTTTGCTCTCGTCAGAGTTTCATTGTTGAGTGAGTTCTCAGTAAGCACTGTGAGTTTATCACGACAAGACGGTAGCTCCTGTGGGAGCTTTCTTTTGGGCTCAGTCATTTACGTTCTGGACCTGTAGCAGGTAATGCGTTGTTTTCGTAAGACATTTACCTTGTCTGTTACGGATGACTTTCGCGGAATTATTATTTGTTTTTCTTCTCTGCGCTTCTCCTTCCTGTACTTGTGCATGCGGAGTGCATTGTGAAGCTTATCAGAAAACTTGCAAGGATATTCTCCAGTATGAAGAATGGGGCACTGATTGTTACGCCAAATGCCGGATGTGTCCACGTAGCCACATTCCAAGTATGCGTTCATGTATTTTAGAACAGATATTACACTCAGCGAAAGTTTTTAGGGCTTCACTCACAACACTCCAGTCATCAGGAGAGCGCCATTCACATGACTTAAAAACAAACGGAGAGTCTACTCTTCGAGCAAGCGCGAAAATGCTGAGAGCGAAAGTTGCACCCTGCACTAGCTGTACATTCAGTATTTCACTGACAGTGGATTTCCAAATGACGAAAACCCGGCATCTGTAAAAATGAAAAGATTGACTATTGGAGTCACACAGTGTACGATGGCTTCACTTAGAACTTGGCTAGTGGGAGTTTGAAGGGTTTAAGCACACTCCTGAAAAGTCACTTTCAATGTCCCCTTCATCTTCGCTTGTCAACATCTCAGCTGCAAACCACTTACGTGCAGCTGTCGCGTTTACTCATCACTACATTTCCAGTAGTCTCATCAAATATTGTTTCAGACAATACGTCGATGTCTCCATCTTCCGATAAAGTCACTGCAAGGTTTTCTTGAAGTTTCGTAGCTGCTGCAGTCTTGCAGTCTTTCTTTCTGCCTTTAGTAGAGGTGGTGGGTGCGCGGTGGTAGGCAACTTTCTTTTTCTGAACTCCGAAGAAGTGTGTACGAGGGAAGACAGAAAAATACGAAAAATTGCATCTTCCGAAAGAACATTTTGTTTCAGCACGCCGAGCAGTATTTTTTCATCTAGCTTTCCGAAGTATCTTTTCTTCAAAATCATATCATCAGAGAAGTGCTTGCTGCATACTGCATCCTTTGTGTTGAGCTGACGGTCCTTCCTGGGAACCGCTTGAGCCCATGCTTTCAGGCGTTCGGGATCACAAAGAACAATGAATAGTATTAATTTCGTTTACACGTAGGGTACCTCGACTCGCAACAACTCACGAAGCACTTTCTTTTCATAACCACTGACTGTTTTGACCTCTTGTTTCGCCTGATCTCCTTCATGGCTGCTCACCACATGAAAAGTTCACTTTTTTGAACAGAAATTATTAAACGCGCATAAGTGACGCTAGCTACTGAAGCGGCCGATTGGCTAGTTTTTGGCGAGTGACAAACGTGACGTTCTCTGAACGTCGGTGTTTCCACTGGGCTAACCGGCTGCTATAGCAACGAAACGTGAAACTTCTTTTTATGCCGTACATTACTTCCGTGTGTTGAGTATCATGTTTGGACATTTCATTTACCTTCATCATCTATTAACGTCACCTGACACCAACTCTGGTATATATGAAGCTAGCGCCACTGCCGCGAGCGTGCTATGAGCGAAGTATCCAGTCATGTTTCACATGAAATACATACCATGATTATATTTGGACGTGTCAATTACATTCATCGTCGATTCACGTCACGTAGTACGAAATTTGGTATAAGTGGATCTAGCGAAACAGCCGAGAGAACGCTATGAGCATAGCATGTAGTCATGTTTTACATGAAACGCATATTACGATTATCACGTTTGGACGTGTAATTTACCTTCATCGTCTATTCACTTCCCGTGATACCAAATTTGGAAAATGTGGAGCTAGGGTAACGGCGGCGAGCGCGTCATAAAGGGCTCAATATATATACTCCGACGCAACGTTGACGTACGCGCAGGCTTGGCGCAACTAGGCCACGCTAGCAACGCGCGAGCACTCTATAGTATGGCGCCAGGCATGACCGGCATGATCAGCGTCCTTCAGCACGGCCTGGTGGCGATTGGCGCGAAATATGACATGCTGCATTTCGCAACGACGACGTTACTTATACAGCACCGCATCTGCCTCTCTTCGTGACGGAGGGACGCCGTGTGCACTTGAACTAGCGTGCGTCAAAGCAACGCAGCGCGGCACGCGCCTGAGAGTATATGGCATGCAGGGCCACAATGAAGGTCAGTGGGAAGATACAGTGATCTTTATTTGGGAGATATCGGCACCTGGCGTGGCATCGCCGGCGTGACGCGAAAAAACGAACGTCGGCGCGCACGCGTGCTATTTCACGTCGAAGTGTATTGGTGCCTTGAGTGTGGCGTGTAATAATGTTCTTACATGACATGCATCTCATGATTATCATGTTTGCACCAGTCACATACGTTCATCATCAATTGACGTGACGTAATACCAAATTTTAGCATATATAAAGGTAGCCAGAAAGCCGCAAGCGCATCAAGAGTGTGGGACGTAGATACGTTATTACATGACACGTATGTCATGATCATCATGTTTGCACTTGTCAATTACCTATGTCGGCCATTCGCGTCGCGTAATACTGAATTAGTTACATGTGAAGCTAGCAAAACGGCCGCGAGCACATCATGGGCCTAGCATGCCTCAAGATGCAATTGTTTAGATTATATAATTCTTGCTTGTCTGGGGACGTGTTTTCTTCATTCATTATTAAAAGGGATCTGCAACACTTTCTGAGCACGGTCAGAAAACAGTGCCGATCGGTAGTACAGACATCCGGGAACACGTGAGCCGAATGTTATAGCGCAACCCGTGGCCTGGAATTGGTAATAAATTTAATAATATTAAAGTCAGCTACGAATCGCTTTTTAATCTCTTGACAAATCATGGAACTTGCCGAAAAATAAAACGTACATGACCCATTTATCAGCCATTGGCTCATTTGAACATGGCGTGTTTGGTTATTACAGAAATCGCTGTGAGAGGTCGTCACTTGTCCACGCGTGCGTGCGCAATTACACTGAACAAGCCGCATATTCGATGAAAAAATAAAAAAAGAGCTTAAAGTTACGAGGCCCTCCCTTCCCTCCCTGCTTAGCTCTCAGTGCTTTAGTCGGGACGAGAGAAGAGAGAATGTGATAGCAGCCTGTGACAAATATTTGTAAATCCGCTCGTAGTGGACAGATTTTTAAACTTTTTGTGGCGTTGAACTTGTGAGGCAATACGCTTTTCCAGTGATTTGATTACATTGTTGCTCAAAAATGTGTTTCAGGGCCCTTTTGAGCGCGCGTATTCAGCATCGAGACGATCCTTTTCAGGGTAAGGGAATAAGGCCACATGTCACTGTGTACGAGCTATCCGCTATGAATTGTACTGGCTTAGAAATGGAGAAGGAAAGCAAAGTTGTTCCTGGTATGATTCTGCAGAAGACATCAACTCACTGCTACCGACATCACCTTCTGGCTGACTGTATTTCACCCAAGACTATATAGTCATACCTCAATAAAAATTGTAATATACTTCATTCAGCAGGTATAAGCATGACAGTAGATGCTCTTGATGCTGTTTAATATGGTACATACCAAACGGAAACCAGTCAGTTTGAAATCGTTTTTCAGAAATTTGCGTTTTAAATTTTCTGTGGTGCTTTATTCTGACAAATAACTAGGTGATTCGTGTCTTCTGCCTACTAATGACAGCAATATAACTATTTCTTGTTCTTCTCTATGTTGAAAAAAAAACATTCAAGAAGCCTGGTAGGTATCATGAGTGAATTGTGCTTTGCTCGACAGTGCGCGCTCCGACGGCTCGGTTTGACGCGTACCTCTAAATTTTTTAGAGAACGTCTCCGACGACAAGAAAGAAAACCAGGTTGACCTAAGTAACTGCCTCGTAACGTACTACACTTCACAAATAAGTACAGAACACTAGGGACATTTCTCGGCCTACTTTTATAAAAGTGCCCACGTGCCGGCTAGTCGGTCTAATAAATGGTAACAGTGATTTTGAAGCTACAAGGAGATGATTTGCTAGTGACATACAGTTGCTATTTCTTTAATATTACATCCAATCGTTCTCCTTTTGCAGGTCAATAATTACGCTGTTTTACACTCAAGGAGAACAATAACAAATCGCAAAAAGAGGTGATTTAAAAAAGCACTTCAGTGAGAATCGTTGTGTCAGCAAGGCAGGTTGAGAGTGTTCGGAGCTTTTAAAACTGCTAAAGTATTTGTTTTTCACTTACTTCACCAATGTTGCACCTATTGCCATGGGGCAGGTAGACGCCCGTCGTTCTGAAAAAAAACAGACATACACACACTCAAGCTTAATAATAGTGGTAAGGTAGGCTTACTGCTACTTTATTCTCATGCATTAGGCCCAAAAGGCACACAATGAACAAAACAAGAAACGATTACGACTGACGCCGAACTCTCAACATTCCTTATGGACATATCGCATATATACTTATACTGTCTGACGCAGACGTCATTCACTACACATGAATAGGCAGGCTATCTTATTATCAGTGAGCTCGAGAGAGGGCACGTTTACGCAACCTTCCTCAAAAAAGGAAAAGCAGCTTGATTCTGTGATTTCATCGATGATTTGCATTTTGCTCTTCTAAAAGGGAGACCTCCCACACTTTTCAAGACATTATTTTTTTAAATGTTTTACTCGCGAGTCGCGAAAACTGAAAGCAGAATAGATTATTGCAGCAAAAACTAGAGTGACAGAGGTCTCCAGTTTGAAGTTTGAAAGTCTACAAAATTCAACATACAATACAATGAACGCCTACCCTACACTTTATTTTGGTGTGGTCACCTGGCCCTGTTTCCCGGCCATGTGACGTAAGATAACCTCGCGAAGAAATGAACCTAAAAATCTGAAGTACGGCAACTTTGCGTGCCATATTCTCTGTTTTGTTCAAGATATTCGTTACTGCGTTGGAACAACGCCGACTAAATTCCAAGGCCGGAAGGCTGCCGCAGTGACGTCAGAGTCTGGGGGCCCAGTTGCTCAACTGAACATGCTCAGTAAGACTTTTTTTTCCACATATTCTATTCGGTCCAATCAAGCCGCAGCAGCTGTGAGAGAGAGAGCGTTGGTTCTCCTAAAACGTGAACGAAACACAGGCTTCCCGCCGCGTTCGCGACCTAACTGGGCCCCCACCCTCTGACGTCACTCAGGCAGCCTTTCGGACTTGAAAGGCTGCCTGAGTGAATGACAAAATTTTTATGGTTGAAGAGTATAAAATGGGACGGCTCACGAACGCTTCCCTAGTGTTTTGTAGGTTTAGTGATTATACATTGCACGACCGAGTCTGTATCAACGCCCTTACTTCAGTAAGGGAGCATTATTGTGCAAAGAAGCCTTAGTATATACTGGAGGCTTTATATATCAGCTCCATGCCTCACAGAGAAACATGCACATGATGTCTTCCTAACACAACAGCACATGAAGCGCTTCCCGGCACGTTTCCCCCAGTTCTGTGGTGTTGGACCACTGGTGTTGTAGTTTTCAAGCTTATAAAGTAAGACAGCTTACTTGGTCAACAGAGATGTAGGTGCTTCAGAATAGGTCTTCGTGGGCTTCTTTAAAGACGAAAGTGTTAGTCAAGTTGAAAAAGTAACATTGGCAATTAGCGCTATGTGTAGAACGGTAACCTTTAAAATGTTTTTCGTAATACGTTTTTACTTTGTTGACTCGCTTTCTTATCCTATCGTGTACGCATCTCCCGGTTTCGCAAACTTACTTTTACACATTCGTACACCACCCCTTTTACAATTTCGTACACCACCCCTTCTGCACAATCAACAAAGGTTCTCCTGTGATTTTGCCAAAGACATGTTGCGTCCTTTCTTCCGCCTAAGTCATTCCGGAGAGCTTCGGCAGCATTTGTACTCTTCAAAATACGATAGCCTGTGTACTCAAATTTGGGTGCACGGTAAAAACTCCAGGTGGCCTCTCGTAATTATGTCATGGTTTTAGGACGTCAAAGCCTACATACCAATCAATCAAGTTTGAAAATACGGTCGTATTTCAAAGCTTTCAGGACAAGAAAGATGGCCTATATAAGCATGTGCAGAGAATGACATCTGTGTCATGCAGTATAAATATAAATGCCATTTTCCAATAAGAGTTGTTGAGTGTTCAGCGCTCGTCATCGTTCTTCGTGTTCCATGTGTCGTATATTTTTTGCTTTTTAGGGCATAATCAAGCTTATTTTGAAGAACTTTGCTACGCTAGCACATCACCACTATTTGCAAGAAATCCACAAGTTTTACACGGCGATGCCCTTATGTCTCCTGGCATCTTCGCTTTGCGTAGTATAGGTGCTATATCGTAGAAGGTTTTCCTCCTGCCTGAGGGAAACCTATAGAAAGGCTGATTTAGACTGATAGTTGAGTTATGGACTGATTGCTGAGTATTAAAGTCTCGTTCAGTAATTTTGATGCCTTAGTTTGGTTAGTATAGCATTAAGATAGACTTTTAGGTCTTAGCGTACCCAAAAAAGAAAAAAAAAGAAGCCCTAGTTCTTTCAGTTCAGTTTAGCAAACATAGAAGCATTCACCCTAAAGTGCTGCCCCGCCGCGGTGGTCTAGTGGCTAAGGTACTCGGCTGCTGACCCGCAGGTCGCGGGTTTGAATCCCGGCTGCGGCGGCTGCAATTCCGATGGAGGCGGAAATGTTGTAGGCCCGTGTGCTCAGATTTGGGCGCACGTTAAAGAACCCCAGGTGGTCGAAAATTCCTGAGCCCTCCACTACGGCGTCTCTCATAATCATATGGTGGTTTTGGGACGTTAAACCCCACAAATCAATCAATCAATCACCCTAAAGTGCAAACAGGGACTATGCGTGCACAATCGTGCATTTCACCTTAGATACCCTGATGCTATTGAGCGGTTGCATTCTTTTTGTGATTGGCTCAAGCCGTGGCTTTGATTGACAGGTGCGCTAACAATATGTCGCCTGGGGTGATTTATTACGAGCAGAGACAAAAATTTCAAGCAGTTTTAACAGAGATGCTGATTTAACTAGTCGTAATTTTAACAGTCTAGGGTGTGCCGTGCAGACTGCGTAGAATCTTTATTTCTCATATATGGGTACACGTGACCGGTTATATGTTACTTCCTTCACTACTGGTCCACAAAAGATTGACTGATGGATAGAGACGTGGGGTGTAACGTTCCAAAACCACGATATCACTTTGAGAGATTCTGCAGTGGATGTCTTCGGAAACTTAGAACACCTGGAGTTATTTAGGGTGCACCCAAATGAGCACATGGGCCCAGAGCATCTTCGCCTCCAACGAAAATGTTGCCGTCGCAACCGGAATTTCCTCCCACGATTGGCGGATCAGTAGCCGAGTACCTTAGCCACTAGGCCACCACGGCGGGGCTTACCTAGCACTGTTAGATGCAGAAGTATCATACCTCACAAGTACCTTGCACGTCTCGTGAGCCACATAGCCTTTTGTTGTGTTTGATCACATTGAGCATGCACAGGTGTTGTGTATTTTTTTAGGTTTTTCGGATGTTCTTTATACCGTTTCTTTTTGAAAAACAATTTTGTTGCGAGTCAGCGCTGTAGTTTGTCTTTTCTATTCTCTTCTCCGTTTTTGTCGTGCTCATGTCTGTTTAAGATGGAAGCACATGAACTCGCCCAATTGTGCGTTTTGATGATTTCATTATGCTGTTTCAACTAGGGTGGTAGGCTTCGGTATCTATGCGTGTTTCTTCCAGAAGCCGAGAGAGAGAGAGACCAAAAGAGAGGTGATTCGAATTTTCTCGCTTGGTCTGTTGTTATGATGTTGTTTGACACACCACAAAAAGTAATTCACGTGGGTACAAGAGTCTGTGCAGCAAATTCTGCAGCGATGTTGTAAGCGGAAAGACTAGATACTGCTCGTGGTTCTCTTCTCTGAGTATGACGTTTTGAATAATGGGGCTTTATTCACAGATTAGTGCTTGAGGAAATGATGGTTCGTCATGGAAAGCGTTGCAAGAAGTGGCTCACAACCGAGTTCATCGTTGCATTCTTCTACCACTTCACATTGATAAAATGTTGCGCTGCCGTCACACGCTCACTTTCGGCATCCCTTGGACCTAACAATATTTCAGAGCAGTCGTGCACCCGCGTAGGCATCCTCTTTTCCAGAAGCTAAATAACAGAATTTTTGGTCGCGATTTGAGGTTATGCGCAAGCATTGAATGTATTTTAAAGGTATCACGTTGCCCGCGCGCGTCATTGATTGCGGTCTCGGCGCAGCGCATCACCGCCTTGGGTGACGTGCAAACTTGTGCAAGCGCTATCTGGCGGTTTCCTCACAAGGCGTTACGCGCTAGCCGGTGCGTTCGTCACACTTCCCTATTATAGCCACTGTACCGCCGCCAGCGCTGCGAATGCTGCGGATGCGTGTGTTTGTTGCAGCCTTGCTCGTCCCCATGTAGTGCTCTCACGCGCAAGTTCCATAATGCCCTATAATAATGAATGATCTTTATTCATCCGCCTTGCCCTATGACTCGCCGTCGCTCCAGCCCAGCCCTCACTATCGGAGGGTTATGCAGCCAATCATCAACGGAGGAGAGACATGGCTGAGTCGCGTAGAGAGCTTTCGCCTCTCCTTATTGTCTGGGTCTGCCGCGGGAGACTTCGAGCTGCTTGGTTGTCGCTCCGTGGTTTTCGTGCTATGTCGTATACGTGTTTTTACCAGACAACGTTGCAGCAGTGAATAGAGCATTTTAGCCTATCCGGTGTTGAAAACAACGTACAGCAATTCCAAATGACGTCAACAAAAGCCGGCGTTTTGACAAGTGGCGCCAGCTATCCAGACTCAGCAACACTTAAAAAACGTGTAACGTAGGCCCTCCGAGATTCTAAAACGTATGTTTAAGCCTACAACACCAATCATTTGAGTATGATTCTCAAAAACAGTGCCGAATCGATTTGACTACTGGGTTGTCGAAGCTTAAGGACATGAGCCTAAAGCGATTACAGGCATCAGTTCGGAACTTACGAGCTGCAGAGCGCACGGCGCGGGCTTTATTGTTTCGAGGTGGTCGACTACTGCATTCGGAGGGCCAGTTATGTTTGTCGGAGGCTCAAATGCTTCGTCGGGGAAGCTCGCCGTGTACTTAGAACAGCTCTCGAGTCGGTGGTACACAGAACGGTCTCCCACCGACTAGGCACAGCAACGTCATGTAATCTCACGCGCATTGGAGGCCGTGGTTCTTCAAGGGATTCCCGCTGACCTGCTCTAAGCAGTGTAACCGACCTCTGGGTCATTCCCTTCTTTTGTGAGTAAGAAAAATTCGATCACCATCAACGAACAGCTCACCTGCGGATGGTACCGGCCACCGCCGGTTTACGGCATCACGCCGTTAGGACAGACTTGCCCTTAGCTGTGAACCGGCCCTAACACTGCATTTCAGCCTCTCCAGTATCTAAAGAAAAACGCAGCGTGAAACCAAATAACGCATCCCGAATCTGGTGCCCCGACAAGTGGCATCAGCTATCCATGGTTAGAAACATTCTTGACAAATATTATGCTCGCCGAGATTCGGGAAAGCTCGCTAAGCCCACAACATTGAATATTTCAGTATGGCTATAACAACGGTGCTGAATTGACTCAAGTAGAGTATTGTCGAAGTTTAGGAACATTAGTATAAAGCTAATGGAAGCATGAGTTCGGACGTTAGGAGCTACAGAACGCAAGACAGTCACTTCATAGATTCGAGGTGGTTGACTACTGCATTCGGAAGGGCAGTTATTTTTAGCGGAAGCTGTAATTCATGGAGGAACCTTCCTCCGTTCTGTAATGCCTCGCCGGCAAAGGTTGCCGTGCAATTTGAACAGCTCTGCTGCAGATGATGGTGGCCGATGGTCTACGGCACTGCGCCGTTACGACCGACTTGCCTCTAGCGTAAACTGGCCAAGACCGGTAAAAGCTAGGGCGTGAGGGGTAGGAGGGTGTTCTGGCAGAACTTTGGCCAGCTGTTGAGCAAGAGTAAGCTATAAGAGTGGTCACGCCATACACCACCGAATTGAACTCCGCTATGAGCTAGTTCACTTGTAAAAACTATGCGCTCAGTGGTTGAAGTGCGCATGATAGACTGCCTACCACGATAGCATTAAACTTTTAAAGGCGAAGCTTAAGAGCGCCTTAGTTTTTTCTTGGTGCATAATTTGACATTTTAGTTGCACATGACAAGCGTTATATATTTGGTCAACCAGCTTTGTGCTGGTTGACCAATCTACGAGACCCTTCTGGAAGATTAGCACAATGGAGCCTGCGACTACAGGAATTTGATGTCACCATCGTGTACAAGTCAGGCAAAAAGCACGAAGACGCCGACACGCTATCACGAGCACCTCTTCAATCCGCCAGTACTAGCACAGAAGAGGACGGCGCCTTCGTGGCAACTGTCAGCGGACCGGATCTGATGTCTCAACAACGAAATGATGCCGATCTAAGAATGATTATAGATCATTTATAAGGTGGCACCGCGCCCATTCCTCGTCCAATGTCGCGAACGTTGCCATCATTTTGTCTACGAAATGGCGTCTTATACAAAAGGAACGCTGGTGCTGGTGACAGATCTCATCATCTCGTCGTGCCCAAAGCCCTCCGCGATGACGCCTTATTAGCTTGCCACGACGAGCCCACATCCGGCAATCTGGGCTACTCGAGAACTATGGATCGGGTGCGACAACTGTACTACTGGCCTAAAATGTCTGCCTGTGTCAAACGCTACGTGAAGGGATGCCGTGAATGCCAGCGTCGCAAGACACCACATTTAAAGCCGGCAGGTCATCTACAACCGATCGATCCACCACGTACACCGTTTAAACAAGTGGGGATGGACCTCCTGGGCCCGTTTCCTTTGTCTTCTTCTGGCAACAAATGGATTATTGTCGCAACAGATTATTTGACGCGTTACGCTGAGACGAAAGCGTTGCCACGAGGGACCGCATCTGAAGTTGCCAGTTTTTTTATGCATCAAATTGTGTTACGGCATGGCGCCCCGTCATATGTCATCACTGATCGAGGGACATCGTTCACAGCGAAACTTTTGGATGATATCTTCAGGTTGAGTTACACAACCCATCGAAAGACCACTGCGTATCACCCTCAGACTAATGGTTTAACCGAAAGGCTAAACAAAACGCTAGCCGACATGATCTCTATGTACGTGGATGTGCAGCACAAAACGTGGGACGACATCCTGCCGTACGTAACATTTGTGTATAACACTGCAACGCAGGAAACTACACGCTTCACGCCATTCCGACTCGTTTATGGTCGAGATGTTAGAACTGTGCTGTACGCCATGATTCCATATGAGGACATCGACAAGCTCGACCAATTAGCCCCCGACATCAATGAGTACATTCAGCGCGCTGAGGAAGCACGTCAACTGGCCCGTGTGCACATCCGAACTCAACAGTGCGCAGATGCACGGCGGTACAACATCCACCATCGAGAAGTTAATTATGAACCTGGTGACCAAGTTTGGGTTTGGACACCCATTAGGCGGCGAGGTCTCAGTGAGAAACTCTTGAGGAAGTACTTTGGACCTTACAAAGTACTCAGACGTGTGAGCGACGTGAACTACGAAGTGGTTCCAGACGGAGGCTCACCATCATCCCAGCGCAGGTTACCACGTCCAGAGACTATACACGTAGTCCGCCTAAAACCATACTTTACGCGGTGATGCGAATTTTCTTCTTGTGCCAGTGAACTCTTCATGCGAACAGTGAATGCCGTTTATTTCCGATTGCCGGGCCCAGGACGCATTTTTTCTCGTGCACTAATTTGTTTAATGTTTTTTTGTATCACCTACTTCGACCCACGGCAGTGCACACGTTTGTTTGAGCATCGGGTCGATGCTCTCTTGGGAGGAGGAGTAATGCCACCTGGTGTTCTGTGCCAGTGAACAGTGGGTAAGTTCTGTGCCGGTGAACGAGGTAGACGAAGACGAGCAACCCGTGCCAGCGGAGACGTCCTTCTTGGTCTCTGAGATTTTTGACAGTCGCGTCCTTTTATACGTTCCTTCGAGCTCTTAGCACGTGACAATTTGATGCGTTTGCTGCCCTAATTAATTTTAGGCTATCACTTCAAACTAGCCTATATTAGCGCGGAAACGTAAAAGGTACCGCTGAGCAAAGACGCACAAAATGGCTTTTGCCAACCGCGGAAGCATTATGCAAATCATTCATTCTTATTGTAAGTTTTGATCCTTCATTTGAAATCAGTAGCCCCACCCTGCGGTATATCCACAATTCAAAACTCATCAGGACAAAGACGATATAACTATTGGTTTGCTGAAACAATTTGATGAGTAAATTGCGAGGCGATGGATGCTTTATCTCCAAGTGCTGCTTATGACAAACGCTACAAATATTCACGCCATTGTGTCGCTGTCACCCGAAAATAACGTATTAAAAATGACGCATTCTCGAAGCTACCGATAAACAAAATGACATGGTTACGCATCAATCAGACGTATATTGAACCCGCTGTTATCTATTCACCAAACTCACACACCCATGATAGCCCATGAACCAACCTCCATCATTAGTGCTTCCGGCATTTGCATGTATAAATTCATAGTGTAAATACAGGGAACATCCTCTGCTTCAAGCTCTGTGAGTTTCTTAATTCTTTTGCCAAGATTTTTCAATAATCGACACACCTCGGAGGGGCGTTCCCCCTTAGAATGTGGGATCAAAACCCCATCCAGCAACCGGGACCGGGCCGACCACATCATAGTGCGTCTGACGCAAGTTCTCACCCCGGCCCAAGCGTGGCCCACGTTGACAATTCTGATGACTCCTCCGTTGAAGACATGGCTTCGGGCAGCTACTACGTGGTCGTACCAAGCCGACGCCTGAAGAGGAAAGTCAGCCGGACATCGCCGACTGGCCGGCAAGCACAGACAAAGGCGAGTAGCAAGAAGTCGTACACCATTTCGTATGTGCCGACGTCGAAGACAGACATCTTGAACTCTCTAAATAGGCAGAGCCTGTAAGAGTACTTTGAGCTCATCGCTCAAGGAAAAGTCGTAGAAATACGCATAAATACCCGAAAGAACATACTGTCCGTGGAGGTCACTACGAAGGTCTTATTGGGCACGCTGAAAGCGATTGTTCGATTAGGAAACATTCCTGTTCGCGCATTCTTCGCGTACGACGAAGAAACGACAACAGGAGTTATATACGATGTGGATGAGGAGATAACAGACTCGAGTCTCGAGAAACTACTGTCATCGTCGGCTCCCGTGCTTGGCTTCCACCGCTTTGGACGCACGCGATGTGTTAAAGTAGTGTTTCAGTCGAAGACGTTATCCACACAAGTAAAAGTTGGGTACGTGAGGCACTCGGTACGTCCTTACGTACCAAAACCTCTGAAATGTCATAAATGCATGAAATTTGGGCACGTTAGTGCAGTTTGCAAGGGCGCAGTAACCTGCAAGCATTGCGGTGGCCTTCATGATCGTGATAGCTGCAATGCTGCGGCCAAATGCCCAAACTGCTCAGGCGCCCACGACGCAACATCAAAGGAATGTTCCAAATTGAGGAATGAAATTAGTATCCTGAAGGAGATGGTTCGTGACCACTCCACTCACAGAGAAGCTGCAAGGGCTGTACGGCGCCGTAAACATTGTTCGCGACACCGACGCAAACGAAGCAGCAGTGCTCACAGCTTATCGAATTCGACACACAAAACTGTGCCGTCACCACCTCCTAGCCTACTTTTGTGGGCAAGAAAGGAGGATACAGATGCTCAAATGCCACACACTCCACGCAAGTACAATGTAACCCGTCATTGGCTCTCCCCACGTCGGAGACTCAGTGGCCTACACTTGCGTCAAGAGCTACGGTAGCGCCATCATCACATAGTGCCCTTACGCCCAATGAAGAAAACAAGAAGATGGGCAACGCAGATATCAAGGCTATGCTTAAAAATTTGATGGGTTCGATGCGTAAGATTCTCAGCAGCCTAAACACTCCCGCGGCTAAGGCGGCTGTGCAGCTACTTGAAGTTTTGGAGTCTCTTCAACTGGTTCTTCAGTAAGTGAACATGGCACTGATGTTCGAAGAACGCATGCGCCAGTCGCTTGTTATGCAGTGGGATGCTCGTGGCCTACGTGGCCGTCTGTCAGACTTCAGACAACGGGTTTTTAAATATCAATTTCCTGTTATCGTTATATGTGAACCGAATATGGTTTCAACTTTTCGTATATCTGGATATATCCAGATTTGGTCCCGCAGTGATCAACGTACGAGCAAAGTTCTCGTTTGTATACGCAGTGATTTGACGTTCTTGAGACATGAAGTCACGTCGCATACCAGCAATGATTGCGTGAGCATGATCATAACACATAAAAAGCGGACATTCTCCGTAATAAGAGGATACATACACCCAAGCGCACAGGTGGACTGCTTCCTCCTGGGGACCATTCTTCAAGCAGCACAAAGGCCACACACTGTCATCGGCGATTTTAATGCACATCATCCTCTCTGGGGTAGCACTACAACGAATTATTGCAACTATGGACTAACCGTACTCTATGACGGATCACCTACATTTGTTTGTGGCACGTCCTACATAGCTTCCTCGACCTCTGTTTCGTTTCCAGAAGCTTTCTGTCTTCCACATGTTGGTGCACAGATTTGGACACTCGCGCCAGTGACCACCTTCCAACCTATGTTCAATTGAGGTGGTTTCACCGCACGCACACACGCTACATCCGTCAAACCGACTGGACACTGTTCAAGGCATCTGTCAAGTCTGGCTGTGAGCACACGACTGATCCATCCGAGGTAGAGAACATCATTGCTTCTTCACTGCGTGACACAACCAAACAGGTTAACCTACCGATGCAGAGATCAGCAGTTGACTCCCAATACGAGGCCCTTCGTGCAATCCGTCGCCGTGCTAAACGCCGATACAAACGATTGAAGTCGCCTTCAGACTTTTCCGCCTTTCGTCGAGCTCAATGACATGTTCTTCGGCATCTTCACAAGATTGACAGGCAACGTTGGAGAAATTTCTGTGCATCTCTGGACCCCAGGCAACCTCTATCTAAGATCTGGCGGGTGGTACGAAGTTTGCGGACAACTCCTCAACAACGTCAACTATTTCAAGCTGTTGCTCTACGAGGGACGGACCGAAGTTGAGATAGCCAGTGACTACTGTAGCCTTATCGTGGGCACCACTGTTGGTCTTGCCACTAATTAGCCTCTTATTACCATTGCACCTCCATCGTCTGACGAGAGCCTTGATGTACGTTTTACAATACATGAGCTTGACGCTGTGATTTCTGCCTCCCGCCGATCATCGGCACCAGGACCTGACGGAATCGCGTATGCTGCACTCAACCATCTTGATACAGAAGCATGACGTATCCTGTTATCTCATTATAACACCTCACGGGAGCCAGGAGAAGTCCCAGCTAATTGGAAGTGCAGTCGCATTATTGCATTGCTTAAGCTGAGGAAGTGTCCTTATGCACTTCTCTCCTACAGACCAATCGCATTAGCCAGCTGCGTCAGAAAAGTGATGGAAAGAATGGTACTGGCACGATTAGAGTGGCTTCTAGAGAGCAACTACTCTTTTCCTGCATTTATGAACGGCTTCAGAACAGGCCGATTTGCCATTGATGGTGTGGTCGACTTGATCACCAGCGTTGAAGAGGAAAGAAACCGACGCAGACTAGTGGCGGCGGTCTTCCTAGACATTAAGGGTGCCTACGATAATGTGCTGCAATTTGCGATCCTTGACGCACTGGAAGATTTCGACATCGGTGTACGACTGTATGCTTGGATTTTTAGCTACCTCAGGGACCGCACCATTTACATGACGACAAATAACGGAGACACCGATCGATATAAGGTTCATTGTGGTGTTTCCCAAGGAGGAGTTCTCAGCCCGATCCTATTCGATGTCACAATGATCGCCCTAGCAGCAGAATTTCCCAGCACGGTGAAAATCACCGCATATGCTGATGACATATGCATATGGACATCCGGAACTACTCGTTCGCAATTACGAGCTCGACTACAGCGTGCAGTGACGATCACATACAAATATCTACGACGTCAGGTGCTCACTCTTTCAATCGAGAAATGCACAGTGCTTGCGTTCACACGGAAGCATATGTCGCAATACCCAATATTTATTAATGGGACAGCGATACCTGCTGTAACGCACCACAAGTTCCTTGGGGTTGTCGTACACAGAGATCTATCGTGAACGAGGCATGTCGCAGTACTTTAGTCTAAATTGAAGAGCTTTGCTCTCATTCTTCGCCAGGTAGCAGGAGAAAGATGGCGCCTATAGGAATCATCACTACTTCAATTGTACAGTGCTCTATTTGTGGGATACATTCGATACAGCATGCCGGTGCTCTTCAATATGAGACCTAGTTGTGCGAAGACACTAGAGAGTGTTCAAGCTCAATCCTTACGAAGATGCTTGGGTCTACGGCGCTGTACTTCAACAAATGGGACAATCGCAGAGGCTCGGGCTTGTCCCATCAATGTATACATGCTCTGCGAGCCACTTAGAGTTCACCTCCGATTACTGAGCAGACACCGACAGCACCCACTGTCAGTACTACCCGCCTCTCACCCAGATTGCAGTTTCTCAAGACTAATATCGCGGCATGAAATTATTATACCATCAAGATTTTCTCCGCCAAATGCCCCTGCAGTGCCTCCATGGGTCCTGCCTAAAACACCCGTCTCTTTTACGATACCTGGAATTACGAAAAATTCGCTCATTTCTTCTGTTGGCCTCAGGCAACTGACCCTATATCACATTTATACAACGTACAGTGATTCTCTGCACGAGTACACCGACGGATCCACGACGCTAAACACCCCCGCCGCAGCCTTTGTCATCCCAGACATGCATATCCCTCGACGATTCAAAGTTGACCATAAAACAACATACTGCCGCAGAGCTTGTCGCTATCCGGGAGGCAATAAGGTTTATTTCCTGAGAGCGACCTCGATCCTGGACGATTTTCTGTGAAGCCAAACCCGCTTTGCAAACCAATAATTGCATCATGAAGCAAGGTCTGTATTACACCTTGGCAATAGAAATCACAGAACTTATTCAAGTTGCTTCAACAAATAGTCATCTTATAACTTTCCAATGAATTCGCCCTCATTGCGGCATGATAGGAAACGAAGAGGCAGACCTGAAGCTAAGAATGCCTTAAGCAGTGCCCCTGAAGTACACATTGCGTTTTCACGAGCTGACACGAACGCCCTGCTTCGCTGCGTGATGCGCAGCTACACACTTCAGCACTGGACCAAACCGGAACGGCGACACCAGCGACTTCACAAATAGGACCCGGAAATGAGGTTCCGCGTGCCTCCTAATTTGAAACGGCAACTGACAAGTATGATCCACCGCATTCGTCTTGGTGTAGCGTACACCAGACGTTACGCACATATCATTGGTCGCAGTGACACCGGTCCTAATTGTGAACACTGTGACGTGCCAGAAACACTTGAGCACATATTTTGTGTCTAACCAGCATACGCACGTGAGCGACAAACACTGATTTCTTCTACTGAACTATATCGCAGCAGGTCATTAACTGATGGGACCATGTTGGGCCCTTGGCCAGACACCAACAGTGCAACTGCGGTCACAAGAGCAGTTATTACCTTTTTAGAAACAACTGGACTATGTGCGCGGCTATAAAATGTGTCTCAGCTACAAAGAACACTACATACTCATCTCTATATCTCACCTTCGTCATTCATTAATTTTTCTTTTCCTTTTCGCTTCCCACAGTGTAGAGTAGCAGGCTAGAGTAAGCTATGGCTCAGGCCGACCTCTCTGCCTTTCTGTAAATAAATTTAACTCCTACCTCCTCATGCGTAAATAAATTGTAGGGAAGAAGAATGGCATCAGCGACATCGCCCTGAGCCTCAGCGTCAGCATCATCAGCGTGAGCTCGTGCTTTCTGCGCTTGGCTGAATGCTGCTCACCACTGGCTGTTCGTTCTGTGGTGTTCCCGTCCAATAAACCTCTGAAAAATTCTTGGAGGCTGCACGGCTTCGATCACCTTGAAATTTCGGAATCACACTCGACCCTTCATCACGTGGACAACGACGCAAGTGCCGTTTCTTCTGCTCCTCCAGTGGCACCACCCACATCCTACGCGTCGCAGGTGTTTTGCGTCTTCGAGATCTCTCCGTGTTTTCAGCTACTGACGACACGACCGTCGATGAATAGATTTCCCCGTGAGATGACGAAGCCAAGTTGGGCTACATGCCATTCTATTTGTCAGACGTGGCTGACCTGTAGTTCATAAACCACGAACCGGACCTTCTTACGAGGTTAGCTTTCAGGACAAGCCTCACCTAAGTATTTTCCACAGCCCGAAGTACGCAAAAGCCAGGCTACACAACGCTTGCGCACTCTATCTCAACAACTTGGTGAGAATTCAGTATAAAAATGTGTATTGATAAAAAAATCGTATAGGGTATTAATTTTAGAGCTGACATATTTCTTTGGGTTGTTGTTTTGTTACAGAGCCCGATTGTAATGCAGTTCAAGGAGCACAAAGCTTCAATATTGACCCTTCCTGTTGTTTTATGTGCGACGTCTAAAATATAATAAATAAAAGAATAACTAACACCACAAAATACGTTACAAAGATGGATAATTGTGCCTATAAAATGATGTTGAAAACAACGATTGCCATGCGGCCTACGAAACAAACTAGTAAAAATTCGTAAACGGTATAAAGGTGTATTTTCACTTATCTTACGGCAGGTTTCAAAAACTACAACCCTAATGGCATAGGCATAACTCAAGTGGCAACTCTATGCTGGTTGTAACCCTCCTCCTTGTTTTGGCAGTACTGCTTTGAATATCTCATAAATATTGTTTTTGAATTTCCCAGTGTCCAGACGTGATCGCAAAACACACAATCATTTGGATAATTTCTCAAAGAGAAAGGTCATGACAAAAATTTTTGTTTTATATTTTTATGTAATTTACTTTTAATGTTAGCAGAATATCCTAAGCTAAAAAGGTCAGAAATAAATATCAACAAAATGGTAACAATCAACACACAGCCCTTATGTCCCCGCAGGTTTTGTTTGTGATATTCTGTGCAATGTTATGGCACTAGTTGTTCTCTACTTTTCTTTTTTATGGGCAATTTGAAACCAAAAAGAAAAGCAACGTGGTAATAAATTTTTGTACACGCTTATGTTTTGCCACATTTCACAATAAAATCGAATAATTTGCAAGAAGGCCCAAAACCCAAATAAACAGGCGAGGTCTATAAGAATCACCTTGGTGAGCGCCAGGTCTAGAAGAAGAAAACGAATGCCAAAGACTTAAGAGACAGTGGGATTGGGCGTGTTGGTATAACATAGTAAAGGGTGTTTACCAGCACAAACGACAGGGGAGGAGGGGACAGGAGAAGAGACATCTCGTCTCTTCTCCTGTCCCCTCCTGCCATGTCTATTGCGCTGGTAAACAACCTTTACGCCAAAGACTCGAACGTTCTGGGTAGGGTGAGTAGTGAGGCGTATATGAACGCATGGAGGGCCTGTGAGAAGTTCAGTGGAGGTTCCTCGCGCAAACTTGTAATTCCATTCATTTCATGACACTCTTGCTTGAGCAAAAATAGATGCCCTCATTAGAACCAGAATATTGTACTATGAGGCAAGTGATTGAAGGCCGCAGCTATAGCCTACAAAACACTTTCTTGAACGCAATCAGTATCGTCATAAGTAGAGTGGCATTTTTTAAAATTGTATCTTAAAACAATATATATACATATATATATATATATATATATATATAGAGAGAGAGAGAGAGAGAGAGAGAGAGAGAGTACAATGCCCCGCTTGCTAACGGCGAGCTACTTATATCCATCATCTACCGTTGGCAGTCCCCCGAGTTGCGCATTTTTTACGCGTTTTCTCAATCAGTAGCGAGATTCGGTTAAAGGACGCGCGCCCATGCTCTTAAAGTGGCCGCCGCGATGCGTGTGTGTCTCCACAGAGCGCGGTCACTCGAGCGCGTGTGATTATCTTGTAAATCGAGGGATTTGTGCCTCTTGTGCTATCTCGACAAGTCTGTTCTGAGATTATAGCGGTTGCAAACAGCATGGTCACTGCACTCAATGCTGAGGCCGCCATTATGAAAGAAACACTGCTCAAATATCAAGAAGTGTAACTGCTCGTGCGCACTTTGTGTACTTTTGCGTTAGTTTTGCGTCTCTTTCTTTCCGTTCGAACAGCGTGCTTTATTTTCCAACTGTTGCAGTTGTTAGTCTGCGCTCGTCTTCTGTATGCTAATTGTGCGTGCGTTTTGTGCTTGAGTTGCGCGTTGCAAATTTCCGGCTGCTTCTTGTTCTTCGCGTGACATAACTAATGGTTGCAGTAGCATTCATTCTTTCGTGCTTGGGGCGAAAAAAAGCATAATAAACACTCGGCTGCCTTTGTGAAAGCATTTCGCTTTCCTTTCACACCAATCACTGGACAAAAGAATCGGTCACATTGTTTCTGTGTGGAAGAAACCTGGTGTATATTGGAGTTTACTTCTCCTAAAGATAGAGTTTTACTGAAGTCAGTGTTCTTTTTGCATTAAGCGTTTCTCCATTGTTTTTTCTTATTATTATGTACTATGAGTATATTTCGCACTGTTGCTGATAATTCTTCATCTCTGCGAAAATTCTCATTCTGCAAAAACTCACCAAAGTGTATTTTTTTTGGCAGGGAAGAGAGGTGATGAGAGGGGGTAGTCAAACTGTTTATCAGAACTTTCACCCAGATTATTTCATCTTCGTGACGAAAAACGAAGGGTTTATGAGTATTCTCAATATTATGAACGTTTACATATACCACAAGGTCAATACGAATAGGTCGCAAAAGTCGGAACAAAATTGGTCCGAAACCTATTGCGAGAGACATTAACAACCATGTGACAATTAAAGAGCTCATAGATGACGGGGGGAAGAATAAATAGTGAAAAAAAATAATATTGAAACATTATTTTTCAGTAGTTTCAATTTTATTAGTTAGAAAAAAATAGCAGAATAATAAAGCTTTGGCCTTTGGTATGTGGTTGAGTGCCCGTTTTTACCGTTTAGTTTCAGAAACAGCGGGCTCATGCAAGCACTCTGGTTACATGGGCCAACATAATTGTGGGCGTATCCAGGCAATATGCTATCAGATGTTGTGTTCGGGGCATTACTAGGCCAAAGAGCCATCCATAACTTTTCTGTGGTGGTTTCGTGCGTACCTTCAGTATTTTACCTACTTTATATGTGCATTTTATAGCTCAACTAGCTCACAGAATGCGTGGATAGCCGCTCCTGTGACTGATTTCGCTGGCGCACGGCCACTGGCGTGCCCTCGCCTTTGGTGACTGTAAATGAGACAGGCTAAGCAACAAGACGCACTACTGTACGGCTGCCAAAGCTATATTTTCAAAGCTGATGTATCGCTGCGGTGGTATTCGACAAATTGGCTACGTGTTTTCGAACTATTATGCTACTGTGATCGTGAAGAGTTGTCTCACAGTTGCCTCTGCAAAAGTTTATGTGCATAATGCAATTACGCCATTTGGCTAATAAAACAACTTTGATTCCTCAATCTTGGTTATTCTCGTTTATTTTCTTTCACATGCAATTAGCGAGACACAATGAAGGCGTAATAAAATCACGTCATAATAAAGGCACCTAGCAGGTCAGCAATTAAGAGAAAAAATTGATTTCGTACCATGTAGCGCCGATACACGACGTCGCTAATGCTTCCAGTTGTGACGTCATATTTTATTTTATTTGCGGGGCATCTCATAGCAAACTTCGGTGACTTTGAGCGTATCTATCTATCTATCTATCTATCTATCTATCTATCTATCTATCTATCTATCTAGCCGCCTACGACCTTTAGCTCGCCTGGCCGTTTCAATAATTATATCGATACCAAACTTGGTATGGAATCACATGCCTGTATGAAGAACATATTTGACTAGTCATAACATGGAAGTCGTAACCTGTATGTCATGAATGTCATTATTTTTACATCATGATATTGCTGCTTTTGCGGTGGTCTCGTTCACAAGACATGTTGCAAAACTGGTATGGTAAGACAAGATCGCAAGGCGAACACAAGCGATAGACCCTAGCATGAAAATCTTGACACGGGTGTCATGTAACAACATGACTACATGCCACGCTCATGAAGTGCTCGCGGCCGTTTCGCTAGCGTCACCCATACCGAATTTGGTAATACGGTACCTGAATAGATGACGAAGGTGTATGACTGGTGCAAACATGACAATCATGAGATGCGCGTCATGTAACAACGTGACCACATGCCACGCTCATGATTCGCTGGCGGCCGTTTCGCTAGCTACACCTATAACAAATTTGGCATTACGAGACGTGAATGGATGAGGAAGGAATGATACTGGTGCAAACATGATAAACATGATATGCGTTTCATGCAACAACTACACTATATGTCGCGCTCATGATGCGCTCGCGGCTGTTTCGCTAGCTTCACATGTACCAATCTCGGTATTGCGCGACGCGAACGGACGACATAAGTACATGACACATCTAAACATGATAATGACGTCATGCGTGTCATGGAAAAACATGACTATTTGCTACACTCATGATGCACTCGTGGTCGTTTCGCTATCTTCACAAATGCCAAATTGGGTACTACCGTGACGTAAATTGATGACAAAGTTATGTGACTGGGGCAAATATGAGAATCATGAGATGCGTGTCATGTGAAAACATGACTACAGGCCACAGTCAAGGGGCCAACACATTTTGACATGACGCGGAGTGCGTGCTCACCGGCGTTCATTTCGTCGTGTAACGCCGGCGCTGCCACTGCAGGCGCCGGTCCTACCATATACTCGCAGGCAAGCGCCGCGCTGCGTTGCTTTGACACATGTCCGTTTCAAGCGCGTCCAGCGTCCCTTCGTGATGAAAAGAGAGACGCTGTGTTGCCTGGGTGATGCATCGGTGCGAAATCGCAGCACATCGCATTTCGCGCCAGTTGCCATCGGGTGGCGCCGACGGACGCTGGTCTCGCCGGTTGCGTCTGGCGTCAGACTAAAGAGTGCTCACGTTTTGTTAACGTAGCTCGCTGTTCCCAGCGTGCGCGCGCGTCAAGGCTACATTTGAGTATACTGGGCCCTTCATGAGGCGCTAGTGGCCGTTTTGCTAGCTCCACATATACCAAATTCCGTGTTACGTGACGTCAATGGATGGCGAAGTATATGACTGGTGTAAACATTATAATCCTGACAAGGGTGTCATGCAAGAACATGACAACATACCACGCTCATGGCGTAATCGCGGTCGTTTCGCTAGCTCCACCTATACTGAAATAGGTATAACGTGACGTGACGTGAATAGATGACGAAGGTAAGCGACTACATTCAAACATTGAATAAAACAATATTGTGGCCCAGAGAAGACGCAGGGGGGACCCCGTGGCACCCGACAAATTTCACTTTGTGTTTACCTCATACTTTCGCGTGAACTTGTTGTTATATTCTATTAATTATGTTCGCGGTGTTCAGGACGCGTTACGTTTTCGAACCGGGGTGATGATATTCCCTATCGGTTGGACGAGCTGCCTTCGTTATATATAGAATTCTTCATGTGCAACTTGACTAAGTTGAAAATAATTTAAGTGCTGAAACATTCTGTTCATGAAACGGTAAGCTTAATCTATTCATTGGTGATACGATCATTTGTATGACATCAACAAACGACCCATCAGTTGCACTTTGTTACTTTAACACATATGAGCACCACTCACCAGCGGAATACTTACGTAAAAATGGAGGTCGCAGCAATTAATAGAATCATAAAAACAACGCAACAAGCCATCCTAAAGTCACACTTTATCTCCTACGCATAAATGGGGGATCTTAAATTCGCAGCCTTTATATAATAATGGTAGGGTCTCTTTCTGAAAGGACGAAGTCATTGTATTCGGTGTTTGGAGCAACTGTTCAATTGGTAATGGATCATCTTAATAAAAAGAAAACGCGTCAGCCTGAAATTGAACCACCGTTAATTTTATTGAAAGAAATACAAGTTTCCAAATATGTGAGCAAAATTTCAGCTGCGTGTTTTCGTCACAAGAAAACTTGTTGGTTACGTGGTCACTCTTTCAATGTGCAAGCGAGATGAAAATACTCGCGGAAAAAATTTATGATTATCGAGCCTGAAAACAAGGTACAATCACATGTTTTTAAAGCGGTGCATTCTGACTGTCCTTTCACGTGACGTTAGAGCTACATCTTTATAATAAATTTTCAGCTCCTATAGACTTGGTGAAGCAGCAAGAAAGTATATAAACTCAGGCAAGTTTTAAAAATTCGGAGCAATATCTAAGCTGCACCTTTTTTACCGCTTTTACCAGTCAGTGTAGCACCTGAAAAAAAGTGTATATTATGAGGCAAATATTCCCCTAAAAATGTTTGGAATGTTAAAAAAAACCTCATTTGAGGGTGACTGACTAGTCGATTGTCTTTTTGAGCAGCAGCCGTAGGAAGTGGATGACTTCCAAGAATCTTTTTTTTTTTGCTACAGAGTGCTGCTATCCAGGTGTTCCAGCCGAGCAGCTTTCCCTGTGTGCAACTATATAATGGCGAATTACATTGAGAGAACAGGAGTAGAGGGGCAGGGCTCTGAGGAGTGGGGGGGGGGGCAGAGCACTGAGAGCAGGGCCACTCAACCTGCCACTGGAATGCACCGTGTTCCCGGATGGCATGTGAGAAGGTGACGAGTAGGGAGACCATGTGACTTGAAACATTCAAAGCCTCGGCATATTCTTTGTGGGGCAGCAGAAAAATACGCGTGAAATCGGTCAGCCACATATTATTTTTTATCTGAATACCTAGTATGCTTGTGCAATGACTCATTCGGCAAACATCCAGCTCTCATCGTAGCCATCGGTACAAAACAGCGGTGTCAAACAACACGTGGTTGCTACTATTGCCACCGCGCTCGCCAGCTGAAGAAAAGCTTGGAGGCTGTGACATTGAAAGACCACGTAACTCGTCGTACTGGGCCTACTCCGCTTTTCAGGTGAGAGCACTGCTAACTGCTCCTGACGTCTCTCGGCGCAGTAAAAGCACTCTTGATCTACCAATGGATGACACTGCTCCTGGGCCTGTTCGACCACTGAAACACGCCGGCTCTGAGGAGAACACTGTCAGCGTGCTTTTGAGTACTCCTGCTCTTCCAATGAACTTCGCCATAGGTCGATTCTACGCGAGCCACCCCTGGCACCTCCACTTTTGCCTGACTGCGGCTGCACTACGTGGCTACTGGGGGATTGACATCGACTTGCTATTGTCTTCTTGCATGATCTTTAGCGTCCTGTCATTCGCACATGAAAGCCCCGCCGCAGTGGTGTAGTGGTTAAGGTACTCAGCTGCTGACCCGCAGGTGGCAGGATTGAATCCCGGCTGCGGCGGCTGCATTTCCGATGGAGGCGGAAATGTTGTAGGCTCGTGTGCTCAGATTTGAGTGCGCGTTAAAAAACCCCAGGTGGTCGAAATTTCCGGAGCCCTCCACTACGGTGCCTCTCATATTCATTTGGTGGTTTGGGGACGTTAACCCCAACATATCAATCATTTCGCATGTGGAACTATCTGGCACTTGGTACAACCTGCGCTGAGCTCATCGGAGGTTATATAGGAAAGGCGCTAACGCATCCAAACCACTGTTTGAGCAGCAATCGTAGAAAGTGAACGCCTTCTAAGTATATTTTTTTTCCACTACTGATCAGTTTTCCTACTATTATTTTTGTTTGTGTTGCATACTCACCTGTGGCTGCTTCTCATAAGCGTTTCTTTTTGTTTCTTTTTCTTGCACAACATGCCCATTAATACCGAGCTTGCTGAGAAAGTCGTGCACTTTTAGTTACTGCTTCATGATAAACTTAACGGTCTTCTTAAGAACCTTGTGTCTAAAATATAGAAAAAGTTGGATAAGAGACTTGGCAATCTGCTCTTGCTGAGAGCGTACGTTACATTAGTGAGCATTAGGATTCAGTGCGCGTGTCAGTAGATGGCCTGGTGCAGTCAAACAAAACACTGAGGTCGGAAAATGATGTGCTATCTTAGAAGATTGCAGATACGGAGCAATACAGTAGTCTCAACAACATTGAAATCAAAGGCTTCCCATATACACAAAGCGAGGACTGCGCAGTGCTTTTGGAAACCATTGGACAAGTGATTGAATGCCACATTTCTTCGACAGATATTACTATAGTACATGGGTGGCCAACAAAACAGCTGATGAATGGATTATCGCGTGCTTTTGTTCACATGAAAAGAAAAATCAATTTCTTCGCAAAGTGCGTAAGGCGCGATTATTACTTCCCTGAGATGACTATATGGAAGTAATAGAAGTCCAGGTTTTGTCAACGAAGATCTTACCATTGTCAATAAGAAGCTATTTAGTAAACGCTTGCCCTAGAAAACGAGAAAAAAAATTGCCCGCAGCTTCCCTCGGGGGAACACTGAGGAGGATGCGGAAGCATGTAATTGGTTAACGGGTGTTAAATTGCGACTTACTTGGGTCGATGGCTAAATTGGTTAACGTGGTTGTGAAATGGGGTGTTAAATGAGTGAACACGTACGGCACGTATGCGAAAGGGCGGTGTTTTATTTATTGCGACGAACCAACGGACGAGCGGCAACTGATCGAGCGAGCGCCGACCTTGAGTATATATACAGCGCGACGGTCCATGCGCTGTCAGCTGTCGAATGTTCTCGAAGGAGAAGCGCGCGCGCGGCACAGATGGCGACGGCACGACGGCGCATGCGCTGTCAGCTGTCGAATGTTCTCGAAGGAGAAGCGCGCGCGGCACAGATGGTGGGCGACGGCGCGACGGCGCATGCGCGCGCGTCAGCTGTCGAATGTTCGAGAAGCGGTGCGGACGGCGCACTACAAGGCGCGAGTATAAGATGCTTGCGCATCTAATATGTTGAACGATTTTGAGTACTTCGTACTCAACTATGGGAGAGCACTGAGCCGTCCCGCTAAAACAGTTTAGTGGCTGGTAACAGAGTTAGACACATGCCTGAATACACAGGCATGGTTCAGTGTGCACCGACACTCGCGTAGGTTTTAAATAGCTAACTTTACCGTACAAGCTCATGTTTGTGTTACTGGTTTCCGTACCAATACTTTACCTTCCTGGTGCATTTAATGTGAAACTTTGACCGTTTTAACTCGGACACATGTATGCTTTTGAAGTGCAACAAATAACCTTATACTTGACGAACGCGTGAATATTGCAGTAGCAGAGAACGAGTGATTATTGTATCAGACGTAATGAATTAGCTTAACTAAGGCGGTGCGGACGGCGCGGACGGCGCACTACAAGGCGCGAGTATAAGATGCTTCCGCATCTAAAAATGGTGGTTACTCAGGACAGAGAATTCTCGCAATCGAGGCCTGCAAGTCTGAGAACAGCAGGGTCTTTTGGATAATTGCAGAGTTCTAAACTGCGAATCAATATGAATCGAAACTGACTTTGCCACTTGTGGTGGTCTGAATATAGTGAATATTGCGTGCAATTATCGATCGACCCCATCTTCATCTATTGCCCATTTACTACACAATCTAACTGTTTCACTTAACATTCTTACTGCTAAAACTAAGCAAGCTTTTCTGGTTGTTACATCAATATTAACCTAATAAATACTGTGGGGTCTCCCCACGTTGGGCGCCAAAAAAATGAAAAAATAAATAGAAAGTCAACTTGCCGACAAATTGAAACACGTTACAAAACCAATCTCCTCGCTTCTCAACAAAGCACACCACCGACGCTAGCAAAGAAGTCCCCCCTAGGCCTACTCTACTCCGGCTCTAACAAAATCCCTGTACTGAACCGCAAAAACTGTCGTCCGATTCTCCAAGAGCCCCACGTTGGGCGCCAGTGTGGGGTCTCCTCGGCGAGGCGAACGCGCGCATCGCCACGCCACGCTCTTGGAGTGAACGGACACAGTGGACACGGTCGGTACAACGCACCCACATACATTTATTATCTAATTTAGACGACGATATCGTCTGCCGAATGATACACCAATTTCAACTAACATGCTACCATACAAACAACATAACGCAGTGACACACTAAACACACAATAACATAATAAACACACACTAACACATCCAACACACTAGCACATACCCAAGGCGGCGTCGCCAACGCCTGACTTTCCACGTGGGACCCCGGTGCGAAGCCCGCGGTGCCAAGCACCGGGGGCCCACACTACAGACAACCGTTCGCGGCAGCCGCCACGCGCAGAAGAGACTCGCTCAACGCTCGCCCGCCACCAAGGCCTGCCTTCCGCCAGGGGGCCACCGCCGGCGCTACCACTCTACCAACAGTGGCACTCAAAGCGAACATAACGCCATCTATCGCCCGGCGGTGGTCACCACCGAAATAAAGCCTTGGGGCGAGACACGTGCGCCGCGCGGCGCAGACAACTTTACAGGAGGTGTGTCAGCACGCCCACAATACAGATAATAGAATCACCAGAGCATATAGTGGTTGCTTTTTTGGCTTTGAGCTTGAGTCCTTTATCTCACTCTTTACTTCATTCTCACCCACCGGAAATGATACTCGCATTAACCGCGTACTAAGTGATATATCCCCAACGCCAACCGCAAGAGTCATTGATGTGCGAATCACTGATCATCTTCCCGTATTTGTAACTCTCGCTATAAATTGTCCTCGCCATAAAGCGTATCGCCTCACTTCGCCCTTCAATGAGAAAAATTTCATAAAAACATTCAGAGCACTGACTGGACTTCCGTTGGTAGCTTGAAAAAAATGAGGAAGCACTGCACAGTTTCTGCCCCATATTCTTAAAAGCAGTGTATGCAAATATAAAAGCGTTATATGGAAGAAAATATTTAAGTTTCACCGCAATTTCTGGTTACCACAGGCTTGTTCACGAGTATGCGTGAAAAAATATAACCTTTATGTAAAAACTAAAAAACAGCCATTTATTTTATTCTGAAACAAAGGCATAAAAAGTATACTAACTTGCTCAATATTCTTCTCAGACAATCAAAACGGCTCTACTGTGGAAAAAAATTGTAAGGCAAAAAAGGACAGCATATTCACGGAGTGAATGTTGGGGAGCGGGGCGAAGCATCCGCCCGTTCATTCGTTCTTGCTTCCGTCCATCCATGCGCGCGTCTGTGTGGCCGCCCGTGCGTTCATCCGCCCATCCGTACGTGCGTCTGTTCGTACGTCCACACGTCCATCTGCGCGTCCGTCCCTGCGTTTGTTCATGCATCCACTTCTGCGTCCGTTCATGCGTCCGTCCTTCCATGCAGCCGTCCGTGCGTCCGTCCATGTATCTGTCTGTGTGTCCGTTCGTCCACCTATTATACACTCCAAGTACCACCATCTCGCATCTTTTCATTATATATTCCTCATATAGAAATACCGCCATCCAGCGGGCATTCCAAGGACTGAACGAGAGCAGGCACGCGCACACTTTCTTTCGGCTTGCGCTTCGTGTCTACTTCCCACCTTTAACCACCTCGAGTTCATGGTATATACTAGTTCACTGTATTCGTGGCACTGTGGCCAAACGCTCACTAAAACTTTCTAAAACCAAAGAGGTTACGCTCAGCGATTATAACGTAGCAACCCTTTTTTGTCAGATAGTCCTCAACGTACATGCCAATGGCTGCTAAGGGGGAATGGGATACAGGAGAATTCGGCATTTAGTTAACGCGCACGCTGCGAATTTTTTATTGTTCAACAACGCACAGAAGAAATCTCCCAATGGCACCACCTTGGCGCCAAAATGTAAGACATGTTACACACTACTACTACGACTACGAGGGACGAACGGGTGCAGCTATCAGGAGTGTCATCCCTAAAAAAAATCAGGCAGATTCCACGTACCTGGAAATCGACGTCATGCGAAGCATGCGGAGAGAATGTGACCCTGTTGCAACTTTTTATAGAGTGACACGTAATGAAATGACGCTAAATTAATGTGTATATGTTGCACGCATAGACATATGTTGAAAACTTGCACAAGTTTATATAACCAGTTGTTAGCAGTTGTGCAACGATGACAACTGGAACATGAATATTAGCAACACCAGAAGCTGATATGAAGCGTGGATGCTCGCGAGGAGGCTGGCCCTTGGCACTCCTACATAAATCAACTTCATCGCAAAGCAACAACCAATAATTGACGTTAACCCGACGTCATGGCTGTATTAAACGATTACATAAGTAATGTTTACAAAATTGAGCAGGCAGCACTGCGACCACTTTTGACGTTTCACGAAGATTAGCGTCTTTTCGAAAAGAAGTTCTGAGGCCTGGCGTAGCTGTGTGGTAAAATGCTTTATTGCTGCGCACAACGCTTGGGTTCCATTCCAGCCAGGAGCCTGCCATTTATTCTTTGCAGTCGACGCTACCAATGTCAGAGATTTATTAACGCTCGTGCGTTAAAATTGCTCACATCTGTTCTCGTCGTCCATGGGTAAATACTAAGTGTCTATCACCTGTGACACATATCCGCATACCAGCAGCACATACCCACCCATAGGTATGTGCACTGTCTGGCGAGAAGTGTTTGACGACGTACGCGATGGGATTGTGACAATATTTATGTCTTGACCAGCGTGTCATATTCGCCAAACGAGCTTACCATTCCATGATAGTTTTGGTTCCAGGCGAAATAAGGTGGTGACCACAATACCACCACACGTAAGCAGCTAGATAGATAAATAGATGGATACGCTAAAAGTCACCGAAGTTCGCTAAGAAATGTTTCGCATTTAATATGACCCAGAGAAAGAAATTGAAACTTCTCAATAACTTTGTGAACAGACCTCAGGATAGCAAAATAATTGATTAAATTAGGTGTGATCAGCAAATCTTTACCGAGAACTCTGACATAGCTCAGTCTTTTATGGATTACTTCTACGAAATCTATAAGGACAGGCCCACAACATCTTCATAGCTCTTTACGCGCTGTACCTATTCATTTCTTTTGCTTTTTCTTGTAACTACTCATGAAGTATACTCTACAATGCAGAGTCTAAGAAACTGTAGTGCTGGGCTAGACAACATATCGGCGTTTTATTTAAAACTTGCTGCTCTAGATATTTTGAAAATACTAAGTGATATAAATAATGTCATTTTTAAACTTTGCCCAGTTCCGACCTCCCTAAAAGTGCGAACTTAATCATAGAATACAAAAAGGCGAAACAACAGTTCTCTTTATTGCCGTCCTTTTTCCATTTTGTCCCCCATCAGCAAACTTATTGAAAAATTATTTTTGAAACGTAATAACCAACGCTTCAGCGGATTTCAGCTAGTTAATATTATTATTATTATTATTATTAATATTATTATAAATATATTATAGATATATTATTATTAGTATATTATTATTATTATTATTATTATTATATATTATTATTATTATTATTATTATTATTATTATTATTATTATTATTATTATTATTATTATTATTATTATTATTATTATTATTATAAAGCCCTCTCAATTTGGTTTCTGTGGGGGTAGTTCTACGACTTTATCATTGCGAATAATACCCGATTTCTTGAAATCTTTCATCAACAACGGTAGTTTTTGCAGGATCAGTTTTTCTCAATGTTACGAAATTCTTTGACACCATAAGTCATGATATTTGATTTAGCAGGTTAAAATCCTTAGGTATCACTGGTGCGTTTTTTAACATTCATAAAGATTACCTACCTGATCGTGAACAATCAGTGTGCACACGGGGCAAAAATTCAAGGATTAAAATAATAAATCAAGTGGTTCCACAGGTTTCTGTTCTTGGACCCTTGCTGTTTTGTATTTATATAAATGATTTACTTAATTACCTTAATGATTTTGACGTTACTCTTCACGCTGACTGATACGACTATTTCTATGTCACATAAATCATTAACTACTTTGATCAATAAGCTGAACAACGAACTGACCAATTTGATAAACGGTGTCGTATAAACGCCTTAATTTCAAACCCTCTTAAAACTCAGTTAAGGACTTTTAATGCCTTTTAAAAATGCTTCCTTCAATACCACAGGTGTCTACTGACCATCATCACTTCGTTCCTGCGTCCGATTTGGTGTGTTTTCTGGAGATGAAATTAGTCCCTTACTTGAAGTTGAACAATCATACACTTTATGTTAAACAAAAAACTTCATTTAGTATAAGGTCATGCACTCGCTAAATCTCGTTCATTTTTTCACAAGAGGCCATATTATCTTCACACTTTGCCTTCATGTTCACATCACCTATGGCATTACTTTATACAGTAACACATATAACACTAATCTGTCAACCGTACAGTACATTCAGAATCAGGCCATAAACATTATTACGAAGAGTTCATTTTATTCCAATGCTACCCCTCTCCTTCAGGCTAACCGCATTCTTACTGTGCCTGGCTTGTTTTGTTTTTACTTAGTCAAAATGTTATATAAACAGCTGAACAAACAGCTTTTCTTCGATTTAATTGATGCGAGCTTACTGACTAACACCCACAGCACTAGGTAACGCCAATAGCACTAGCTAACACCAACAACACTTATTTACAAACAAGGTCCAGGGTGGCCACTAAACCGACCGCAAAATAAGCACTGACCTGTATTAATATTAACGTCAGCGTTACTTGCCGAGCTCTTTGTGTACTACACACATCGACACCAACTTCTCAACGTAGTATCAACCTTGGATCAGGTTCGCGCTAAGCACGACCTCTGTCCCCAATTCTCGATCTCGTTGTCGAGCACCAAGCTCCGCTTCTCTCCCTTTATCTTCATTAAATACGTCCCGTCTCATTTGAGGCTGCCTTGAGGAAAAAAACCCTACTCGATGCTCCACCAATGAAGCAAACAACTGCTCTTTCCTCAGCGATGGGTATCCGCCTCTGCGTTCCCACACTTTGCTATCCTCCGAGCATCGGCTAAAAAGGACTCCGTCATTTCGTCGACGTACAGCCTAAAAAATACCTTCGTGCGACAAAAGGCCTGTCTAGACAGCCGGTCGGCTGTCTGGCGTTAGTCAACAGGATTCTGTAGTATATCCACACGTATCGTTACAGCATGGCGCCACATTATTTTGTCGGGAGCGGTGTCGCGACAGCGACCACCTATTTCTCAGTCTCACTCACCATGAGAGCGCTACCGCTGCGTGGGTGACTCCCCAGCACAAGGCGCGGTGAACAAAGGCTTACGGAGTTTGACGACAAAGACGTAATATGAGGAGAATGGCTTAGTCCACGCCTGAGCAGCCTCTTTTCATTACGTTCCCTTTTCTTCGGGTGCCATCTACCGACTGGTCATTTTTCGCGTGCCTCATACAAAACTAGGAGTAAGGAAAACAAGTGTATACCTAAAGGCTCATTTTTTCTGTTTTGACACAATATTAACGAGGTCTACCAAACAATAATGTCAAAGAAAGTATAGCAGAAGTTATTGGACCGAATCGTAATGTGAATGTGAAGAAAGAAAGGTGGGTGAAAACATGACTTGCTGTGGGCAGGAACCGAACCTGCGACCTTCGAATAACGCGTTCAATGTTCCACCACTGAGTTACCGTGGCGGCTATCTTCCCAGCCACTTTCGTTGTGTATATATGTATTTAATTGTGAAATGTCAGTCAGTGCCCTAAGTAGTCATGAGGGCGAGTGTGCCACGATCTTTATGAGCTTTTGTGGGGTCACGTAGCACGCGAAGTTATTAATAAAGTTAATAAAAAATTTTTGTCGCGGTGTTGGGCAGCATCTTTCTGGTGGTTTAGGAGAGTGTGGTGGTCCAGTTTTTGGCCTTTTTTGATGGCTTCATTGATGATAGCTGGCAAGTACTCAGACGTCAACATGGACCCCAGACCTCAACAGAGATGGACATCTGGAACTCTATATAGACGCGGTTAAGTAAGATGTCATACACGCGTCCAAGGTGCGCACACCAAGTAGAATAAGATATCAAGAAAAGGAACAGAGGCGCTACTCGCGTTGAGCAACCACGAATATCTCGTCATTAAATCAACATAATGATGATGTTGATGTTTGAGGTTTTGTGGTGCAAGTGCCATTTCATGGCCAAAGAGCGCCAGTTCATGTTACTAGAGATATGGACAATGATTGTGATAAGCGGCTGTATAAGGGCCATAACATTCCTCGAGCTAAGGTGGGTGAAACATAAAAGTAAAAAAAATCATGACCATGCCGTGAATGGTGTGTTGTGTTAATGTATGACAAAAGTTGGAGATATTAAAAACGCTGGTGGACAGGTATGGCATTAGCATGAATGCCTCAATTGTTCACACCCTTGCGTCTAAGAGCCGTGAGGCAAGTGATTTTTTCAGTGTAGCCACCGCAGTGGAGACCTTTCTGGAGAGATGGTGATACCCAATGGCCGGGTATATGATATGAAATGTAAGAACTTCTTCTGAAAGTTAACAACGATTTATGTGTAAAAAATGGTTCCCCACCGATGAACATTGTAGGATGAAGTAGTATCTGTTGTTGGTAGGGTAACGGAAAGTGTTGTCTTCTCAGTGTGTCTAAATCTTTACACTGGATTAGAATGTGACGTAGGGTTAGTGCTTCTCCATATCTATCACACAAAGGTGGATCGCCCCAGACAAAAGAAATGATTGTGTTGTGTGTGTATTTCCTCTTCTTAACCTTGTAAGGACTGCAATTGTGTTGCGTGATTTTGATATTGGAGGCCAATGACCAAGTTGCGACTTGATGACAGGCAATTTATTACCTCTGTGCGTGTGCCATGTGCTCCGCCTATAACCCGTGATTTTTTGTTTTCGAAAAGGTTTCAAGTCAAGTGCAGGAACTAGTATCGATGTATCGGAAGCGGTTTTGTTGGCGGATCCAGCTATCTAGCCCACCAGAACATTGTCTTGAATTTTGCGATGTTCTGGCACCCAGCAGACTACAACACGCTGCATAGATTAGTAGACTGTGCATTAGAGCGAATAAAGCGAGACAAGGACAGGGTTTTTGTGCTTTTTAAGACTTTTCAGACCTCCACTATGCTTCAGGAATTTGTCTAAATTATTGCATTTTGTGGTTTTGTTTCTTTAATGTGTTTAACGACCATGAGTATCGCATAAGCTTCGCCGGTGAAAAATGCTTGAATCAGATGAAAGAACACCGGCTTCCGAAAAAGATGGGCCGACGGCTGCGTACGAGACAGAAATGTCGGACTTTGAAGTATCCGTTAAGAACTCGGGGCATGTGTATTTCTGTTGTAGTTCTAGGAAGTATGTCTGGGTGTGTGCAATTGGTGCATGAATCGTAACTTCCAAGAAAGACACGTCGCAATCTATCGCCTGTCATTGCCATGGTGGCAGGCATACTGTGAGAGCCACCAAATGGTGTTCAAGTGGCACACTGGTTTCTTTCGCTAGGCCCCTCACCCGGAGTGAGTAGGTCTGTCTCATTGAAAGCCGTTTCTCTAACACAGCAAGGCTTGACTTGTAATTAATTGTGGAATGTTACGGGTGATCTTTGTCTTCATATACATTAACATATTATTTAAAAAACATGCAACATTTGTGTAGGTGGCGCGACCATTTGTTCAATTTCACGTACAGGCTTTCCATGGGGCTAGTGCGAAAAGCACCCTTAGAGAGACAGAAGTCTGGATGATGAAGAGGGTCAAGCATTTTAGGGCAGTAGGTGTCGCAGACTGATATGCTATTGTCCCACTGTCTAGGTGAGTACGTATGAGGCTTCTACGCAATTTCATTGAAATCTTAAAGTCACTTCCCTAAGTAGTGCGCGACAACACTTTTAGAACGCTCAAAGCTTTTATGCATCTGTTTTTACAATATTTGATGTGTGGTATGAAGGTTAGCTTGGTGTCCAAGATTAGGCCTACGAATTCGTGCTTGCTATTAACGGAAAGACGTTGCCCATGCAGTTGAATATTGGGTTCGGAACAAATGCCTCTCTTGCCGGAGAACAAGACACACGTGCTTTTCTGTGCATTCAGTCATAACCCGTTTTCTTCTGCCCGATAGGAGACTTTGTTCAAATCAAGCTGAACCTGACGCTCACACATGGCCAGATAACAAGACTTAAAACCAAGCTGGAGGTCGTTGACTTATGTGCAATAAAACATATTGCGAGGAAAGGACAAGTGCAAAGAATTCTTGTTGATAATAAAAGTGTGCAACTAAAAGCACCACTTTGCGGCACGCCTGTTTCTTGGACAAATGTTTGAGAAAGAACGCTGCCCACTCGAACGCGGAATGTCCGGTTTGACAAGTAACTTTCGATTATAAAAAAAACAGCCTCGCGCGCCAAGGTGGGGCAGGTATTTTACTATTCCAAAGCGCCATGTTTTAGCATAAGCCTTTTCGATGTCGAGGAACACATAAATGAAGTATTTCTTGTGGACGAAAGCATCTCTGATCTGTGCCTCGATATGAACAAGAAGGTTTGTGGTGGAACTGTCCTCTCGAAACCCACACTGGAATTGATCGAGCAAATTGTTTCTTTCAAGATATTTCGAGAAGTTGTCACAGGCAGCTTGTAAGCGCAATAGGCCTATAACTTGAAATTGAATAAGGTTCCTTGCCTTGTTTCAAAATGGGAAGAACAATAGCCTCTTTCCAGGGATTGGGGATAGCGAAAGAGAACCAGGTCGAATTGTACAAACAAAGTAATGTTTTTTGCGTTTCGATTGGTAAGTTTATTTTTCACATTTCGTAAACCACACAGTCAGAACCTGGAGCGGAATCACTCCAAGAGTTCAGTGATGTTTGGAGCTCAACTAAGCTGAAAGCTACGTTGTACGCTGTTGTGACTCCGAGTCCTGCAAGTCTCAGTTTGGTAGCGGGCCCCCATCCTAGCACCCATCGTCGAACAAGTCAGATGAGGTGTTCGTAAGAAAGGCAACATTTTATTTGCATGGTTAGTAAGTGAGAATTTCAAAGGAGGTGATCAAGTGATGAGAACTCTACAAAATTGTTGAAATGTAGAACTTTTTCATTTTCACACATTCAATCCTTCGTTGTTTGCTAGAAGCTGTGGCGTAACTGCGAATTTCCGGGGCTCTGCTTCCCCTCGCAAGGTGCAACCACAACTAGTTTGGTTTTAGCTTTCAGCCCAAACGGCAAATATCACGCTGGTTTCGGTCTTTCCAGATCTTTGGTGACCACAAAAATGACCCAGCTGCCTCTTTGTTTGCCTTGAAAACCTTGCATAGAGTAAAACTCACAATGAGCTTTCTTTGCTCTTGCGTTTTTTTTTTGCGCGCGAACCAGTCCTGGACACCTGGTTCAAGTTTTGCTGACAGGAAATCAACCCGTCTTGATGGCACATTTTTGCTTAAAATGCGTCAAAATATTTTCGACCAATTCACAAAGGCTGAAAAACATTAATGATGATGACAGCCATAACAGCCTCTCGCGCGCGGGGAGGGGGGTGAAGACCTCGATGGGCTGAGGTTTGCAGCCACAGTTCTGAGAGGTCAGCGCTGACGTCCGGTCTGGTGAAGACTGTCCTTGATATAGCAGTGGCCACTTGCTTCATTTTGGCTCTACGGACATCACGTACTCATAAGAAAACACAACCACTCAACTAGTGAGCGCTAGACAATTCCACAAATCCCACGAGGCACTTTTCTCCTTTTACAAGTAATGAAACGTAGTACACTAGTTATTCTAAATTCATCTTCTGCGTTTAAGTGAAACAGAATTACGACACTGGAAGCACACCCAACCCGAAACCTTGGATAGCGGTGTTTTCAATGTATTCACCATGAGTTTAACGAACTCTCAAAAGCACAAAACAAGAACCTAATCAATGACCCTCGTCTAGGTCGAGCAAAGCAATATTGCAAAACTCTCAAGAATGCCACTCACGTCAGGGGCAGTGACGCAAACCATCAGCATTTCCATGGAGTACCGCCTTTCTGTAGCGTATGTCAAACGCATACTGTTGCGAAAAGAGCCTCCATCAAAACAGGTGGTCGTTTATAGAGGACATGATCTGCAGCCATGTGAGAGTACAATGGTCTGCCTCTACGATGAACTTGCTTCCTGCAATGTAACAGGCCGATTTCTTGACTGCCCATACCAAGCACGCACATTCCTTTTCGCTAGCGCTTTAAACCTGCTCTCAGAGGGTGAGTTTCCGGCTAACGTAGAAGACTGGATGTTCTTCATCCTCCTCCTTTCTATGGCTGATAACTGCTCTCATTTCTCTATCTCTAGCATCACATTGAACTATGAAAGGCTTTGAGTAGTCCGGTGACCTACGCAGGGGTTGGCTCGACAGGGCCGCTTTCAAATCAGGCCTTTTTCCTTTTCTTCACCCCAGTCGACCATTTGGCATTCCGTTTTGTGCAATTTGTCTGTAAGAGAACTGGCAATGTTTTAATACTTAGGAATGTACCTACAATAGTAGCCAGCTATTCCTAGAAATACCCAAATATCAATTTTCGAACGAGGCTGTGGAATATCTCGGATGGCTGCACCTTCATTTTTGATGAACGGCGATGACCTCGACCAATTACATGCCCGAGGTAGAGTACCACTGCCTAATCCAGCTGGCATTTGAGTGCTTTCACTGTTAATCCCGCTTCACGTAGGCGTGTCAGTAATGCTCTCAAATGTCTAAGTTCTCAGGCCATGACGAGAAAAATACCGCGATTTCGTCTAAGTTAAGCAAAGTGAACTCCTCTCGACCTCACAACACCTTATTCATTAAGTTGTAAAAACAGTAGGGTGCATTCTTTAGGCCAAAACTGAACACTTTAGGACGAAATGTCCCCAAAGATGATATCAAATTGTCGTACTGGCTTGCCGTCTCGATGAGGGGCACCTGCTAGTAACCTCTCACTAGGTCTAGCATTGAAATAATTTTTGCGCTACTAATCTTCTCGACGCGCTCCTCAATATGAGGTATAGGGTACGTCTGATTCTTGGTGACAAGGTTCAACTTACGATCGTCTATGCGAGAACGCGGATCTTTGCCGGCCACCTCCACGAGAATCAAAGGGGAAGTGTTCTCACTTTGACACGGCTCAATCACGCCTGATTTCAGCATCTTCTTAACTTCTGCTTTAAGTATCTCAAGCCTACGGGGCAACTCCCGATGCGCCTTAGATTTTTACCGGTTCCGACGATGTAAGCTTTATGTCATGAGTCAGAAAAGATGTCCGGCCTGGCTCGCTCACAAACCTGTCCTGAAACTCGGTCAAAAGACCACGCAATTCCTGTTTCTGCTTCATCGTCAGCTGTGACTTTGATACTAAATCATCAATTCTTTTCTCGATCATAACTTTGTCTGATTCGGGAGCTACTTTTTGAATTTCTGCCGGAACGTCCTCCGGAACATTTAAGGTCATGTTCATAATTGCCTCCCCTCTTTATAGGGCTTGAGTAAGTTATTATCATACATCTGGTGTACCTTACGACTTCCTGGCAGTTTTATCACATAGTTGGTTTCTGACAACCTTTGAGTGACTTCAGCTGGGCGTTCCTATTGCACCTCCAGTACATTCATTTGAGAAGGCCTCAATACCATAACCTGGTCACTCGCCTCAAATTGTCACGCTTTAGCAGTTTGATCGTAATAAAGCTAAACCTTCTGCTGTGCCTGAGTCATCGCACTTTCCGTCAGTCCTTGGGCTCTGGTTAGACGATCTAGTAATGCAAGAACGTATTCCACTACCAAGGAATCGTCACCGTGACCTTTCCAAGACCCTCTGAGTACGCAAAGAGGACATCGCAGTTTGCGGCCGTAAACGAGCTCTGCTGGCGTCAACCCTGTAGTCTTATGCAACGTCGTTGCAGGTAAGCAGATCTTCCAGTCAGTTTTTCGTTCAAAACATAAGGTGTACACTTGCTTCATCACGGAGTGTAGCTTCTCTACCGAGGTCGACTGCGCATGGTAAACTGAACTATGCAATAACTTCACGCCACACCGTTCTAGTAAGGTTGTCGTTAAGGCACTCGTAAAAATGGTGCCCTGGTCTGATTGTATCTCTGCAGAAAAGCCTACTGGGCAAACACGGAAAAGGCGTTCATTACTTCCACGGAACTTAGCTCATTTAGCGGGACCGCCTTTGGAGATTTAGTAGCTGGGCAGAATAGCGTCAGGATGTGACGGTAGCCTGAAGTTGTCTTGGGCAAAGGACCTACTGTGTCAATGACCAACCGATGAAAGGGCTCCGTGATTACGGGTACCAGCTTCATTGGAAATTTCGCCTTATCTCCCGGCTTACCCACTCGCTGACACAGATCACAAGATTTTAGAAATCTCTCTACATCTTAAAACATCCAGGCCAGTATATTCTTGCAAAAGACGACTTTTGGTCTTCTTTACGCCTAAGTTGCCTCACCATGATTCTGCATGCACCAAATAAAGCAAATCCTGGCGATACGCCTGAGGTCAAACTGCACTCCTCGCCTGTCTAGATATTTTCAATAGAGTATGGCGCTCCTCTTTTGGCATCTCACATATCGTTTGGCGATTCCCTTTTTCGAACTGTCCTGGAATTTCTTAAGCGTCGGGTCCCCCTTCTTTTCGGTTATTAACGAAGCGCTGCTCTCTCGCAGCAGCCGACTGAAGTTATCCGAAGTTGGCATGACACACAACTCTTTTGTAGTTCTTAGTACATAGAATGTGTCACCTTCTGTGATATCCTCTGTACTACAAGGAACCAGCTTCGGAGCAACAGCCTTTTTTGTTTGCTCGGTCAAAGAGGTGTCGTTGACCCCTTATAATTCGATAGGAGGCTCATCGTTAGATTTAGGCATGATTGTCTCCGCGACTACGGCTTCAGCAGCCTATTCTCGCACAAGTTGATTTGATACCGTAGTGTCCAACTCGCGACTAGGCCCATTGTCGATTTGAGGCCTGTTTGCCTCAGCGAACGCTGCTCCCGCAGCCAGTGCACGCGCCTTCGATGTAGTCAGTGCCTGCACTATGCCTTCTCCCCACGTGAGACCTCTCTTCTTAAGCATTCAATCTGACTTATTTAAAAATGTGTAAGGATACTGAGAGTGGAGGTATGGCGATATCGCGGCTTCCGTTTCCAACGTACCAAGTGCACTTTTAAGGACCACTCTAACTATTGGAAGGTACTGACTGTTTGTTTCTACGGCTTGTCTAATCCACGCACAGTCTCCTGAATACTGTTCGGACTGAACAAAGGACGGATGAACTACATCCACAGTGGCTGCGGAGTCTCCAAGAACCTGCCACTGCTTGCCGTTCACGGTAAGGTCATACATATCTAACAACTCTAAGAACTTCATGTTCTCGACGGCTTCATTTTTGGATAAAAAAACACCTTTTCTTTCGAGCAATGTATCGGGAAGTGCCCCGTTTCGTGGCAATTGAAACAAGCCGCCGGTTTCTTTGCCTCAAATTTCCTTTTGCTTGCCTCTGCCTATGGCCCATGGTTATGTGCCTTGTTTTTCTCACCCTTTTGTGCGAGTCTCGTCGTTTGTTTTCAAAACGTCGCCTTATACAACCGTAATTTTTTTTCTTTTTTAGGCTAGCTGCTTTCCCCGAGGGCGCGGCACAAAACAAATTCTTCAGCGAGCTTTGCGGCTTTTTAATGGTGTTCGCGTCTGGTCTATCCTGCGCCCTACTGTCATATTTTCTGGTAACTTTTGATAGAACAGTTCGGGACCGATATACTCGAGCACCTTGTCATGATTACCATACGCCTTTGCTTCTTTGAGCCACTCCCCCTGTTGGCCATTAACTTGTAAACAAACTCCGCTTATGAATCATTGTTCTCTCTTACGGCGTTGCAAAATTTTTGTCTGAAACCTTCCACTGACAACCTGTATTTCTTGAAAAGGCTCGACCTTACCTCATTCTACTCGTCAGCCTCCTCTATCGTCAGCTGCGCGATTACTTCTAAGGCCTCCCCCAAAAGTAGGGACAACAAGCGTTGAGGCCATGTGTCCTGACCAAAACCTTGCTTTCTCGAAGTATTCTCAATGTTGACGAAAAATAAACCAATGTCCTCACCTAGCTTGTACGACTTTGTTACGGAGTCATTTTGAACTTGACACGCTCTGCTGCACCTGATGCCTCACTGCATCTTCTATTGCGATTAATCTTTTGTTAGATGAGCTTCAGTTCAATCTCGTGCTTTCTTTTTGCTTCTGCCTCTTCTTTCTAGGGTTTCTGCTTGTTTTCTCTGGGCTTCTGCCTCAATGTCCATGACATAGCCTGAGAGTTCCTAATAGTCTATCCCTGTCCCGACGATCCGATAGATCAGTTTTGTTGTTGTTGGGGAGTCTGACAGATCCAGTTTCAACTACTTTGTGATCGGTAGCAACAAGCGCTTTCGCAGGGCAGGGATTCATGACTGCTTCCAGTACGGTTCTCTGTTACACGAATAATTCATGTCTTGCAACTAATTAACTCTGGAAGCAACAACAGCTCTATTTTTTGCCTTGCCTCAAGTTACCTGTTAACTTAGTCGGCAAAAGCTTCCTTACGCTTTTACACAAAATTAAGTTTTGTCACCGGTAACCTTGCCGTCACCCACACATTTTAGCTAAATCAAGCTATCTCACAATCTGCCTGACGCCAGTTACACAATGACCAAAATAGAGCTTATTCTAAAAAGCTTTTAGTCTTACATTAGTAAATACCTGGTAAAACTTAACAGTGAAAGTCGGCACTCACTCGTTTCGAAGTCGTGCCTTCAGCATCATGCATCTCAGCAGTGTGTTTCGGTTGCCTCTTGCAGTCGATGACCTTGTGTCATCCCATAAATACTGTTCGGCTGCCTCTCAAGTCGATGAGCTCGGAGCATCCGACCGTTGTCGTCCAATCACCTCTCGAAGTCGATGAGGTCGTAGAATCTGACTGCTGTCGTTGAGTTGTTGCTACCTGGGTTGACGCCATCCCTCCGCTGCCATTCAGGTGCTGCGACTCCGGGTCCTGCGGGTCTCAGTTGGGTAGCGGGTACCCGTCTTAGCACTCATCATCGAACAACTCAGATGAGGTGCTCGTAAGAACGACAACAATTTATTTACATAGTTAGTAACTGAGAATTCCAAATGATGTGATAAAATGATCAGAACTGTACAGGTAAACTGTTGAAGTATAGAACGTTTTTCATTTCTACACAATCAATATCTCGTTATTTGCTAGAAGCCGCGCCGCAGCTATTAATTTCTGGGGCTCTGCTTCTCCTCGCAAGGTGCAGCCGCAACAAGTTTGGTTTTAGCTTTCAGCCCAAACTGCAAATACAACGCTGGTTTCGGTCTTTCCAGATCCTTGCTGACCTCGAAAATGGCCCACCTGCCTTCTTGTTTGCCTCGAAAGCCTTGCATAGAGTTGAACTCACAAAGGCCGTTCTCGGCTCACGCGTTTTTTTTTTTTTGCACGAACTGGTCCTGGGCCCTTCGTTCACGTTTTGCTTACAGGAATCAACCCGTCTTCACAGCACATCCTTGCTGGGAATGTGTCGAAATATTTTCTTCTAATTCACAAAGGCTGAAAGACTTCAAAAATGATGACGGTTATAACAGCGCTTGTCTTTTGTACATTCGTGTAGGAGTTTTTGCTCTCCTATTTTTCTTCTGTTTTTTTTGAATGCATCAGTATATTGTCCCGAGCTGGACATCCATTCGAAGTGCGCACTGAGGAAGTTCATCTGATTTTCCAAGGTGTCACCGTGTGTGTTTACAAGTGGAAGTGTGTGTACTTGTCTTTTTGCTACCCTACCAACCATGTTCCATGCTTTTGCCATCTGTGTATATGCATTGATCCCTAATAAACACTTCTGAGAACTTTCTCTTCTGGCCTGCCGACGCGTTATCCTGGCTTGAGACTTCATTTTTTTAAGGATGTCAAGATTTTCGGCGGTCGGTGAGTTCCGAAGCGACCTCCAAGCTTTGTTTTGCTGCTTGTGTGCATTTTGGCACTCGGAGTTTCACCATGGCACACGTTTTTTTCCCAGGGTGTCCATTCGTTTGTGGAATGCCTTTTGTTGCTACATAAATCAGAAACACTGAAAAGTAGTTGACCAGTGCATCAATGCTTAAAGTGCATATGTTGCGCCAACTTAAATGAATGATGGTGTAAAACTGTTCCTGGTCGGCTTGGCTTAATAGCCCTTTGGGAACCTGTGGCGAGCATTCAGTTGATGTAGGTGTGCTCAAAACTATGGGAAAATGTTTACTTCCGAAGGGATTAGTGATGACTTTCCAGTGAAGTAGAGGCACAAGCGACGGAGATACTATGCTTAGGTCTGTAGAGGAACAGGTATTGTAAGCGAGGTTATAATAGGTTGGTTCTTTTCAATTCAGGAGACACGCGCTGGAATAGAGAAGAAACTGTTCGATGAGTCGACCTCGGGCGTCACAACAAGAGTCACCCCATAGCCTGCTATGCGCATTCAAGTCTCGAAGGAGAACAAAAGGTTCCAGAGGTTCATCGATTAAGGACTGGAAGTCATGATTTTGAAGGTGATAGCTCGAAGGTACGTGAAGGTTGCAAATTGTGATCAGTTTTTTCGAAAAGCACAGCTCGAATAGCCACTGCCTCAAGGGATGTTTGGAGTTGAAAGTGTGGGTATGCAATCCCTTGATTCACTATGATGGCAACACCTCCGAATGATATCCCGGCATCATCGCGGTCCTTTCGGAAAAAACCGTATTTACGAAGAAAATTTCTGTATTTTGAATTAGGGCGTGTTTCTTGTACACACAGCACTTTTGGTGAGTGTTCGTGTAAGAGTTCTTGGATGTCGTCAAGGTTTATAAAAGGTGCCTGACATTTCATTGTATAATTTAAGTGTTTTTCGTGAAAGTGAAGTAGTGTTGTGTGTACGAGGAGCGAGTGGTTGTTTAGGTAGGAAGTCTGAATTCAAATAACAGGGCCTTCACCAGGCCCTGTTATCCGCTTTTTTTGTTTTCTTGACCCGCTCTAAAGAGCCACGCCGCTATTTCGGCACCAAGTATACCGACATATCTATTGCCTTCTCAGAGGCACTGAATGCCCACACGTGCGAGCTGGTGTTTCGAATTCTGGGGTCTTGCCTGGTGAGGCGAGGCCTTGAGACCTGAGGACTCTAGAGCCTCCCGTTTCACTTCGAGAGTTGGCGGAGTAGTCTGGAGTACAGCTGCCTTGGGTGTAGGTGCCACAACCGCCAGCTTGGTGTGTGCGGGTCGAGGGAGTGGCGAGGGCCGGTAGGGCAGTGCCTCCTGATGCGCCGCATAAGCATATGGTCTCGCTATTCTATGTGGCCATATAATGGCGAGACCCTTTCTCTTGTTTCCTTAAAATTTTTTTTTGCTTTCACCTTCAGCGTTATCTCGTTTTCTTTCTTCCAATATGGACAGGAACGTTATTATGCAGCACGGTTTTTGTAACACTCTACGCAGTGCGGCAGCTCTTTGCAGTTCTCAAACACGTGGCCCAGGACTAAAAATTATGCACAGGTCTGGCGACCACGACAGCTTTTAGAGCCATGGCCATACCTCTGACATTGGAAGCAACGACGGTGGTTTCGTAGGTATAGCCTGAAAGAGGTCTTCGTGTACCCTGTTTGAATGGATTATGGCAGTTTACTACAAGCAAACGTTAAAACTAGGTGTTTCATTGCTGTTTCTTTGTCTCTTCTAAAGATAATTATCTACACATTGGTCACATTTTCGTTCTTCCACCACTACAAAAGTTCAGTCTCGGTCAGGTCAAGTAAGTCCGTGTCAGATACCAGTCTGCGAGTTGTGTTCATTGATCTGTGTGGTGTTACGGTTATCGGTATGCCACAAAGAGCTGACAGATGGCCTAGCTTTTAAAGTTATTCTTTGGTTCGAATTTCGAAGAGGAGGTCTCCGCTAGCTATTTTGGTTACCTTGTATCCAGAGCCAAGAATTTCAGTAAGACATCAAGCAACTACGAAGAGAGAGACGGACCTGGTTTGCTTTCCAGTTTTCTCACAATGGAGGACATGAAAGTGAAGAATTGTTTCGATTGGCCTGTTGAAAATGCCTTGAACCAGCAGAAAAAAGAGGCGCGATTGTTGTTCTGAATAGATCGGACTACTTTGAGTAAGGAAAGCGACAACTAAATAACAAACCCTTCTACAAACACTTCTACTCATACCCTACAATCAAGCCCAAATAAATTATTGTAACAACCCTAGAGAATTTCACATTTGAAGGCGCCATTGATTCGAAGCTTTACAAGGCACCTAATATGGTACTTTTGGCGCCTGGTCATTTCCGCGTGCTGCTGAATATTCATAAAGTGATAAACCCTGGCAGACCCATTATATCAGGAAGGGGAACGCAAACGGAATTTATTTCCAGTTAAATTGAGCATTTATTCAAAGACATATCACCCACAGACGAGTCTTTTTATGTGACACAACTAATTTTTTCGGGAAATATCGGACATGAAAATTCCAGACGGTGCATTTCTAGTAACATTGGATTTTAGTTCTCTCTGCACAAATATTGTAAGTGAATTCGATAGTGTAAGAGCACTTGTTGAGTCGTATGGCACCGAAAAACCTGTCGCATATCCAAGCAAAAATATTTCAAATCATAATAGGAAGTGTACTATACTTGGACAATTTCGAATTAAACAATCAGTACTACCTTCAAATCAGCGGCACAGCAATGCGTACAAGAACGGCCTTAAACTAAGCTTATATATGCCTGCGCCATGTAGAGTCTATAACCATATAGAATCTATAAATGGTACCTAGACATTTTATTCCTAATTTTAACACATCCGAAAAAGGAGCTTCTTAAATTCATACAGTAATCTAGCCAAGTCCACCCCAGCATTGATTTTACACGTCTTTACTCTAACACTGAAATAAGCTTCCTTGATTTACTTATTCGAATGAACGATGGTGCGTTGATAACTAGCTTGTACAGATAATCTACGGACAGGCAACAATACCCCAACTTCAAAAACTGCCACCCGCGACGTTGCAAGATCAGCATTCGCTATTCCCAAGCACACAGATTTCAACAAATCTGTTCCCGTACCGAGGACTTCCACAAAAACACCACACATTACTCCATCAAGAATACTCGCCAGCTATAATCAATTATGCCTTCAAAAAAGCTAAAATCTGGACCAACAGACTCTTATAAACCACCAGAAAGAGGCCGACCAACACCGCGACAGAATTTTGCCATTATCTTTCACGAGCAACCTACCAAACAGGAACAAGGTCCTAAAAAACATTTTAACATCTTAGAACAGAGCATGCAACAATCCGAAATTTTCCCTTCTTTTTGCTTTGTGGTATACAGGTGGCCTCAAAATATAAAGGTTTATTTGATAAGTTCAAAGATAGGTGTAAAACCTCAAACAGGATGTCGCCCTTGCGGAAAAAGCAGATGCAAGATATGTAAACACATGCAGACAACGACAGTGGCGGAAAGCACCCACTTGGATTTTAAGCACACGATAAAAGGTGTACTATACTTTGACCCAGACAACGTCATATACCTTCTAGAGTGTGCGGTATGTAACATACAATACGTGGGCCAGACAGACACTCTGCTTAGAATTATATTCAACAACGACCGGGCACACGTACGTTCCTGCCAGGCCTTCCACTTTCAAAACACAGCACATTAAAAGACCACAGACCGGTTTGATGACTACCGGGTTACACTATTGGAAGACATTTTTTCTACCTGTCAGAGAACAGAAACAAAGGGTATCTTGTTTTATCTACAAGTTCAACACAAAGAAAAACAGAATAAATGAACACACAGACACTCTGTCAGCGTTATGATCACTAGACGCCGCAAACGCTTCTTACCAGTCATCTTCCCCTAGCCTTCCATTACGACAATATTATTACCCCCTAACAAAGATTTTAGCTTCTGCATCTCACAGTATAAAATGATTCACCACTTTAAGCGCAGCCACAACGCACAGATAAGTGGTCGCGGATGTCGTAATGTCCCCTCTTTTTTTATCTTTCTTTCTTCTAAAGCACCTTTTCGTTCCTTCATTGACTGGAGCGAATGCATATAATCAGTATTGATGGCAGCGCCACAATTACCGGCTTTTTTATATGTTCTGATGCCAAAAACATGCACTTGAAGTGCTTAAGTTCTCCCCACCGATTTGACGTAAACTTCAAAGCGGGACACGCCACCAGCGGATTGCACCGTAAGGAGGACTACGAAACGGTGGTCATACTGTCCACTTGGGGAAGGGTGGCTGCGTGGGACGTATTGTTGACAATGATACCAAGTAACGCAGAATGTTATCCCAACATTGAATGAAAGTGCCCAGATGCCAGTCAGCAACGTCGCATAAAAGCGCTTAATATTCCCTTTTTTATGACATCATAACAATGCTTGTAACATTCAGGACAACATGACAACGGCCAGGATCACATTTTCTACATCATGGCAATGTTTTCGCAACATACCGGCAACGTGGTGTCAACATTGCTGCGTGACGTGTTGAATTTATGCAACGTGCGCAGAAAAAAATTACTACTGTGTGTGCGTTATTAAGAAAAGGCATTTTGACTTCCATTGTAAAAAGTGTAGCAGTGCAAGCATGAAGTGCTTGAAGAAAAGCAAACAGAAGGTGAAAAATAGAAGGCAAAGAGGACAACACGTGTTGTCCTCTTTGCCTTCCATTTCTCGCCTTCTGTTTGGATTTCTTCCAGCATTTTCGTGCTTGCACTGCAACCTTTATTACAAATAAATTTAACCAACTAGCCCAGCTAGCCTTTTTGTATCTTGACGTATTACGGGAACCGACCCGAAGCTTTTGGTCAGGAAAAAAGCACTGGTATGGTGTAAAAATTGCATAAGTATTCCATGCACAAAATTTGTTTTCTAACAGCTCTATATCAACGCATTCGTACATGCATAAACAAGTGGTAATAAAACAGCCAAAGCATAAAAATGTCAGAACACACTTGTGCATGTCTGTAAGTCCCAGAACAGACTGCCCAAAGCTTTGAACTCATGAGATATACATACTGCATTTCGTTAGAGCACTGAAAAATGTGATTTTGCTCTTTGTGCGCAATGACAACCAAATTGAACATGCGTTGGGGACGCATTATTTGAATGTGCAGAATTGTAACAGTCATAAGGACATGTAATCCCACGGCTTAGGCAGGAAAGAACATGGCGAAGTGCCTGAAATGCCATATGAAAGGAACAAAGACATTTTTCCACGAAGATTACTTTTTATTATTTGTCATTGTCACGGAGCAAAATATGAATGAGAGTGTTACAAAACATATTTTAAGCATGCAGTAATAACAATGAACAAAACACGCTGGAAGTTTCTTTTATAATATGTTAACTCCCGGGTCGTGAAAACAAATGCAGGCGCAACAAGGGATTAGTTCTTGTTTACACAATCTTAGCAAAAAGTTTACGAAAAATGCTTTAAACTATAGTATTTACAATGTCAGTAGGAAGGTGCATAGGCAAGGAAGAAGAGGCTGGTGAAACTTTGTGTCAAATACATCGCAGGACACGAATACCATCGCCAGCAACTGGCTTATCGATTATTTTTCAACAGTGATGCATGCGTTGCATCCGATTACGGTTGCTATTGCTGTTGATTGTCCATGTGACGATTTCATGAACAGAGATAATATAGCAGCGTTAAAAAACTGGCACATCCCACTCAGGTACAGCTTGTTTTGACAGAGCTTGAAAGATTCACAACAAGAACTTGTTTACCAAAAGAGAAATACCTGTGGATATCTGTGTAACAAAACATGTTGCACGTTAAAAGATGCTTCTTATGAGTTTTGAAGCAACTGAACCCTATGATTACTGGCTGACATGAATTCATCGAAAATCGGCTCACAAAATGTGACCCCACGACTACAAAAAAAATAGACCTTTAAAATTCAAGGTAGGTGCCACCCACTGAAAAAAAGTGAAACGCCGTCAGTGGAGAAACTGCTCAGTGTGATTCGCGCAGCACAGTGACCTCCCAGCCACAACCAAGCGAGAAATGTTGATTACGAAACAAATACACAAGGCATGTAACTATTTTCTCTTCCGTTCATTACCAAGTTGTTGGCATTTAGTTCCATTGACCATAAAAAAATAAACTACCTGACGCATTTAGTTTTGTTCATTCATTACAGATTTTAAATATTTGTATCTAGAGTTGAGCACACGTTATGTCTAGATTGTTATGAAATCGTTTCCATAACTGTATAGTTCTTTTGATTGAAGCATTTCTAGTATAGTGCGTGCCACTGATTGTAGCATTTCAACTTTTTTAGATGCACAGCGAATGGAGCTTCCAACTTGATACTTTGTAGCAAGTGAATATGCGCATCTTTGGAAAAGTGACAAAGTACTCTCACTGGTTCGCGGAAGTAGTTAGGGAGGAAGTTGATTTTCGAAGGTATTCAGAACGATTGTTCTGACGGGTAGCCTCTTTCTCACAAGAATATAACACTATGAATGTCAACTAAGAACATACATACAATCATACTTGTGGGCACACGAACAGCAGCAGCAACAGGAAATGCTATCTTTTAGAGAAGAATGGCAATGGACACCGACTTGCATCGTCATCAGAGAAGCAACTTACAGCCACACCACCACAACGGTTCACATGCCCATTGGAGTTCACGTATGCAAACTGAGCAGCATATTTAGTTTGCCAGTCTTTACTCAAGACTTTGCAAACGTGGTTCAACTTCCGTGAACAAGCTCGCCATGTTGAGGTACGTCCAAAACGGGTACACCGACGACGATGTCGGCAAACAGCAATTTCAGGGTGATGGTTGTGATGACTGTGAAACAAGCCATGATGCAAGGCAATTGGTTGACAATGAGGGCCTGCATTATGAAGAGGAAGAGATTATACCCATACTCCTAGCTTATCAAGCAAAAAAGTAATTTAAATGGGAACTATTCTCTAAAAAATTCAGAGTTGGTGGACCTGGTGTGTCTGCTACAAGAGGTATTCAAATGAAAAGGTATAAAGGGTAGCAATATGACCATTGACATTGATGCCTAAGCTGATTAGGAAGAACGTAGCAAGACACCTAAGATGAAGGAGGAGATTGGAGTCCCTACGAGGGATCGGATCATGTGGGGGCGCTCCCATGCGCAGAAAATAGCAGAAGCTCCTATAAAGAGCGCCGTCGAACTGATGTGGCACTGCGTGAGAGGACAGAACGGTGTTCATATATCATAGTCTGAAGATTAAAGAGTAGCGTTGCATTGTCGGATTTCTGACAGCATCAGGTTGTAAATTGGCCATGATTCAGCACATATGATTTTCAAGCCCATGAAAAAACATCAGATAAAGGAAATATTCAACTCAGTTGAGAAACTCGGGAACACTGTGAAACACTGGGCATTGTCATGGCAACAGCAAGAATAGGAACCAGAAGTCCTTGGTTTGTTTATCACTGGAATCGTTGCCATCAGGCACATAGTGTGTACTTAGACTAAACTTCTCATTCAGACTCGCAGTTTCGGCTTCCCTCGTCGCTGAATTCTTAGTCGCTCTCTTCAAACAGTTCGCAACCATCAGCGCCATAAGTCGCACTGTAATCCCGCACTTTTTAAAAGAGCGCACTGTCAAGAGTTCCAGTGGCGCACATTTTTATATGATAGTGTTAGGAAGCTGATGTCGCAGAAATCCCACCGTCGGCGTCGGCCCCGCTGGTTGTGAGTGCCTGTGCGTCTGTGAGCGGAAAAGCAAGTTACAGAGATCACCGCGGGAGGCCACTACTTGTCCACGCTTGTGCACGCGGTCAGAATGAAAAAGCATCCCATTAAAGGAAAAAAACTGCTCAAGGTCATGAGGCGCGGTGATTTCTTTGCCCCTGCCACCTTTTCTGCTGAGCTTCTAGCGCTTTCGTCAGGACGAGAGAAGAGATAGTGCAATTGCAGCCTGCAACAAAGCTTTGTAGCTCCACTCGCACTGTACGAATTATTAAAATTCTTGCAGGGTTTAATTCGTGAGGTAATATGCTCTTCAAGTGAATTCATTCCATGGATACTTGAAAAAGTGCTTCAGGGCCCCTTTATCACGGTACGTTCGACAGGTTTCACGACGAAAGCGAGCTTATTCGACGATTTGTAGGCTCATTTGGGAAGCCTCAAACTACGTCATAAAAAGCTGGGATAGTGCAGCCATCGCCGCTAAAAACTTTACGGAACTTTCAAACAGCTCTAAGAATAAAAAAAACATGTTCATAGCGGAAAAATTTTATGCCTTTCCAGAGGCGTTGATGAAGCAAACAGCAAACACTACATAATGTGTTGCTATCTGTGCGGCATTGTGAGACTTTTTATGGCCTCTGAGATGGCGAGTGCGCGGCGTATATCCAGGAAGTCATGTGACTCATGCTTTAGATCTAAAAACTGTATCATTCACGCGCACTCACTGGTACGATCGACTGTGTGCGTGTGTGTGCGTGTGTGTGCGTGTATGTAACAAAACATTATAATTAGTATGCATTTAGCGGTTGGAGGGCGCACTAGGGGCTGTATTTCACTATCACGTTCACTCTTAAAGACGAAGCGTAAGGGTCCCCCAATTTTTTTTCATCCACTCCAAAGTCTCACCCGGCTTGAACGTTAGATGACGTCTACACAGCCAGGATAAGTTTCCATTTATTAGCGACACTATAATGACACCGCCTGCTAGGCGCCACTCAGCTGAGCCACACAAAGACCACTTCAAGCGCTACTCGAGATGACGAAGGGTTCACCTCAAAGCTCGCCAAAAAGATCAAAATAGAGGCCCCATGTATGTACCTAAGATAGGTGTTGGCTCGGCAACTAACCGCTACAATACCATCTAGGTGGCGCTAGTTGTGCACCACTTTTCTCAATGAACAATGACGCGTTTTTCAATATCGTCAGTTCTAGGCCAATGCTTGAGTTTGATTAAAAAAAATTTCAAAAAGTAACTATCGGCCTAGAATTTAATTATTACGGTATATATATTTCTTGTGTTTTTAAACAAACGATCCATGAAAGCTGTCCCAGGACTGTCAGAAAGCTGTATAATATTTCAGCAGTGCAAAAACACAGCAGTGAGGAAGCTCAAATAGTGCAGACACTTTATTTGTGAAGTTGTATTTTGAGCTAATTCATTGACTCCTTACTTTTTATTTTTGACAAAAGAAGCAATATTTAAAGCTTATTTACGGTCTTATTTCAGTTCTCCAGCTCAAACATATTAGGTCTATCTAGTTATTTTTAGTGTTGCAATGTTCGTTCAGTTATTTTAAATGATGCACAAAAACCGTTAGTAGTTTTGATGCCACGTTTCATCTCCCAAGTTTTTGTTATCGTCCCAAAACACCACACGATTCTCAGCGCAAACCGCGCCTGCAGATTTCGAGATCGTTCCGGACTGTAGTAGATCAATTCGATAAGATCACGCCCACTGTGCGAACGGTACAGATTGTTGTGGAACCTACGCCACCGCCAGTGATAATGCTAGAACATTCGACGGCAAGAGTATAAATGCCGACGCGCTTCGCCGCTTGTCAGTTGTTGATCGAAGGCTGACGCTCCGTTCGCCGCTGTCAGTCCGAGACTGCTATCTGTGCAAGACTGCTGCTGTAATTGGACTTTCCGTTTACCGGGCGCAGGTTCGCCCAAATAAACAGTTAAATCCCAACACGAAGTCTCCTGTCTTCAGCCACGTCACGACACCCTCACATCTGGTGGAGGTGCTGGGTAGAACCGGCACTGACATGGTTGCCGTGGTCGACGTCAACGTCTTGGTTGTCCGAGCCTTGTCCTGTGAAAGCACGTACTCCGTTGGCAGACCTTGTTGCCTGCGCTGACTCACTGCTCGTTGCTGGCGTCGGTGTTTTCACGGCGTGGGCTGGGTTCACGGCTTGACGGAGGCGTACAGTACATGGAAGAAACAGCACCTCCACCAGATGTCACGGGGTTGTCCAGCCGTCCAAGAGTCCATGGGCATCCCCCGTTGTGTTAGTGAAGAAAAAGGATGGGACACTACGTTTCTGCGTCGATTGTCGCTGCCTGAACGAAATCACAAGAAAGGACGTGTACGTCTCTCACGAATAGACGACGCACTTCATCGGCTTAATAACGCCAAGTACTTTTCGTCAATGGACCTCAAGACTGGCCATTGGCAAATCGAAGTCGACGAAACAGACCAAGAGAAGACGGCGTTTATAACACCAGACGGCCTCTTCCAGTTTAAGGTGATGCCCTTCGGCCTTTGCTCAGAGCCTGCAACTTTTCAACGCGTTATGGATACAGTACTGGCAGGATTGAAGTGGCAGACTTGCCTTGTGTACTTGTACGACGTCGTCGTGTTTTCCTCGAGTTTTGACGAGCATCTTCGGCGCCTTGAAGTTGTACTTCAAGCCATCAAGACGTCCGGACTCACACTGAAGCCAGAAAAGAGCAAATTTGCGTATGAGGAGTTGTTTCTCGGGTACGTTATCAGCAAGTCTCAAGTTCGTCCTGATCCACGGAAAACAGCCGCCGTCGCCGACTTTCGGTCGCCCACTGACAAGAACGCCGTGCGCCGATTTTTGGGCCTGTGCGCCTATTATAGGCGGTTCGTGAAAAACTTCGCCCGCATCGCCGATCCTCTCACTAACCTTACCAAGGCTGACGTGGAGTTCAAATGGGAAACTCAAAAGGAACACGCTTTCCAGGAGCTTAAAGATCACCTCCAGACGCCTCCGTCACTTGCCCATTTCAACTAATTCGCCGAGACAGAAATGCATACTGACGCAAGCAGCGTAGGTCTTGGCGCCGTTCTTTTGCAGAGGCTGACGGACTTGAAAGGGTTATTAGTTACGCCAGCCGATCGCTATCCAAAGCAAAAGCAAAATATTCCACAACAGAAAAGAATCGCCTTGCCATCATCTAAGCTACGTCGAAATTTCGCCCCTACCTCTACGGTAGGCCCTTCAAAGTTGTGAGCGACCACCCTGCCTTGTGCAGGCTAGCCACCTTGAAGGACCCTTCATGTCGCCTCGCACGATGGAGCCTGAGACTTCAAGAATATGACATTACTGTCATTTATTAGTCCGGCAAAAAACACTCCGACGCCGACTGTCTCTCTCGTGCGCCTGTCGACCAACCGCTACCCGACGACCCGGATGACGGCAACTTCTTGGGAACGATAACTACCGACAACTTCGCTGAACGACAGCGGGCCGACCCGGAACATAGGGCCCTAATAGAATATTTCGAAGGCAGGACCGCCGAAGTCCCAAAGGTATTCAAGCGCGCACTTGCGTCGTTCCTTCTACGAAACGGTCTTCTACAAAAGAAAAACTTTTCACCGCTTCGAGCTAACTACTTCCTTGTGGTGCCTTCAGCTCTGCGACCAGAACTCCTGCAGGCCCTGCACGACGATCCGACGACAGGGCTACTCGGTGTTTCTCGCACGCTCGCGAGGATACTAGAAAGGTACTAGTGGTCACGTCTTACCACCGACGTCACTCGTTATGTGAGGACATGCCGGGACTGTCAGCGGCGCAAGACACCGCCGACAAGGTCAGCGAGACTTCTGCAGCCAATTGATTCACCTTGCCGACCTTTCCAGCAGATTAGTATGGACCTACTGGGGCTGTTCCCGACGTCGGCTTTCGGAAGCAAGTAGATCGTGGTTGCTACTGACTACCTCACCCGCTACGCCGAGACAAAAGCCCTGTCAAATGGCAGTGCATCCGAGGTAGCTCAGTTCTTCGTCGAAAATATCGTCCTACGTCACGGCGCCCCGGAGGTCCTTATTACCGACAGAGGAACGGCATTCACTGCCAACGTAACTCAAGCGATCTCGGCATACAGCCAAACAAACCACCGCCGGACGGCAGCGTACCACCCACAGACCAACGGCCTCACCGAGCGGCTTAACAAGACGATCGCCGACACGCTGTCAATGTAAGTCGATGTCAAACACAAGACGTGGGACGCCATTCTTCAGTATGTGACCTTCGCATACAACCAGGCGGTGCAGGAGACGACGCAGATATCTCCATACAAATTGGTCTACGGAAGGAGCCCGGCAACAACGCTCGATGCCATGTTACCCAACGTCACCGACGAAGAAAACCTCGCTGTGAGCGAGTAGCTTCAACGCGCCGAAAAAGCCCGACAACTTGCGCGTCTCCGTATCAAGAATCAACAGACGACCGACAGCCACCGTTACAATCTTCAACGACGCTTCGTGGAATACCAGCCCGGTGAACGTGTTTGGGTGTGGACGCCGATACGCCGACGTGGACTAAGTGAAAAGCTTCTGCGACGGTACTTCGGACCATACAGGGTGGTTCGACGTCTCGGCCCACTTGATAACGAGGTTGTCCCCGACAACATCACGAACTTTCAATGACGCCGATCGCGACCTGAAGTCGTCCATGTCGCGCGCCTCAAGCCGTTTCATGCGCGTTAACAAACTGAAACATTGTTTTTTGTATTATTGTTGTATTGTATTTTTTCATTGTACTTTCTTGCATTATTGTTGTACCTTCAACTCTAGTTAAAGCATCGGGACGATGCCTTTATTCAGAGGGGGGCCATGCCACGTTCCATCTCCCAAGTTTTTGTTATCGTCCCAAAACACCACATGGGTTCTCAGCGCAAACCACCCCTGCAGTTTTCGAGAAGGTTCCGGACTGTAGTAGATCATTTCGATAAGATCACGCCCACTGTGCGAACGGTACAGATTGTTCTGGAACCTACGGCACCACCAGTGATAACGCTAGAACATTCGACGGCAAGAGTATAAATGCCGACGTGCTTCGCCGCTCGTCAGTTGTTGATCAAAGGCTGACGCTCCGTTCGCCGCTATTGGTCCGAGACTGCTATCTGTGCTAGACTGCTGCTGTAATTTGACATTCCGTTTACCGGGCACAGGTTCGCCCAAATAAACGGTTAAATTCCAACACGAAGTCTCCTGTGTGCGGCCACGTCACGACCCCGTGACAGTAGTTTAAAATTGTCATATAGTATGGTACTTACCAAAGATATGGCACTCGCAGTGTAGTATTCCCCTCTGTCACTCCTCATCAACTGCATTGGTGGCAAAAATTAAATTCTGCTTCTCATTGTCTTATTTCGGCACGTGCATACGTACCTAAAACAAGTTAAAAAAATTTAATCTAAAACGTCAAACTAAAATTATCAGCATAGGCTTAGGTTACCTAGAGTATGAAGCAGAGTTATAAATAACGAGCAGATGCAAATATGTTTCAAAAGACGGGCGAATTCATGATTAACACCTGGACTCAGATTGAACACAGCAAAATGTAACAAAAACTACATAGACGTTTCGTCAACTATGCGGATGGCATCCCCAGTATGCCCTGGCACCAATTGAGCGAAGATCACGCAGTTTACTGCTTGTCTTGTAGTTATCTACACATCAACTACGCTACCGCAGTTGTTACACGCCAACTTATTACAATGAATGCACGACACGGGATGCTTTCTCTTCCTCCTCTTTTGATCCCATGCTAGCGTCGTCCAATTACTGAAGTCAAACGCATGCCCCGTTGTGCAGCAGTGTTCGATGACTTCTGTCTAGGAATGCGTGGCATGCGTGGCTTTTTCAATGTCCCATTTGTGCTCCTTGAGCCTTACTGGTTGCTTCTTGTCTCTTCTACTAATGCATGTAGTGTTTCATACATCACTGTTAGTTTATATCAGTATTTGCAGTTATATGAGATGAAAAATGCGGTTGGTGCTTTGAAACAAAGCCATTATTCAAGAATGTTTATCAACGACAACTAGAAACACATGCTAAAGAGAACAAAGAGTGTGCCACGAGAGAACACAACATCCACTGTTTCTATGCTTTACATTCAGAGTTTGTCAGACTCGGTTATCGGACAGTTTGGAAAGTGCTTCGTCCACTGGTCAATAAAACCATATTCAAGTCTCATTGTACCCTGGAAAACATATTCACACAGCTAAAAGACCGCACCCTTGCGAACGATCAAAGCAGTGTTGTTTACAAAGAACCACGCGGTGACTGTGACACCATTTAGATCTGCAAAACAGACAGGAAGCGGTCAACGATGCTTAACAAGCGTGAAAAGGCGATCAAAAAATTCACGCATTTTACGACAGAACTCGTCAAACACTGCCTCACAATGGTGCAAGCCTTCGACTTCCATAACGCGATGCTGACTCGGTAACAAGGGTGACAGAAGAGAAAGCTTCTCGAGTCATGATTCAACCGTCGTCGCCAGTCCGCGTGCTATAACAACCACGGGCCCCTACCGGATGTGTAAAAGATACGAGACAAGCACTGAATTCGGTGGGATCTGCTTACTTGGTGCTATTGCAGTGATGCTACTCTTATAGGAGGCAAAATGTCTGTATATTGTTGTTACTATATTGTTGTGCGAAGTGCGAGTACACATTGTTTTCACTAAGGAGCGGAATTTTACTTTATTTTAATTTCGCATATGTTGAAATATTCCCAAAGAAAAAAATTGTTTCTATTCAAACACAAAAACAAATATTTATAGACATGATTTCTATCTTTGCTTACATTTTCACTCCCTAGGCACAATAAACATTGCCACTCATCATTCATGGCATATACTGAATTTCTACCATACCATAATTATGCTATTGTCAGTGAACTGCTTTCTTGGCTAAGTGTTCCCTATGCATCTCTTCTATTTGGCTACACCACCTGTGTTATTGAAAAAGCGCAACAGTTGAACAATAAATTTTTGCTTGGTAGTTAGCTCAACGAGTGCTGCTCACCCTTTCAGATTCGACATTCTAAATTTAAAGCATCAAAACACACTTAACCTAATTTTAAAAATTTGCCTTAACTGAAATTTTCCAAAGTTTTTAGAATAGGACAAGGTTATTTTTTTGCTCTATAGTTTGCCATATATTATTAAAATATTTGTGTACTTCCTTTCTATGAAGACACTGTATATGCAGCTTCGCAGAAGCATTCCCTTGAATATCATGTTAAGGTGCAAATTCTTTACAAAACACGGCTAGCCTTCAGTATACTCGTATAACTTCTGTTAGCAACAATTTGTCTCATGCAAAGCAACAGAACACCTGCATTTTACGACAATTTGTTTACAACATCAGGTCTCTCCAACATTCAAACTACTCTTATATGCACCACTTCGTAATACCTTCATCGGAGCTGAAAGCATACTGAACCAAAAAAGGGAAAAAAGACAAACGCATCGAAATTTCACTTGAGAGCAGCTTCTGTTCTTATAAACCATTTACTTTCAGTGTTTGTGAAGATCTGCCTGCATTTTTGAAACATTGCTAACACGCTGCAGCTGCACATCAGTCTTAGTGAGGCAGTACATCGATGGGCATGATGTCAGACGTCCCTGCGGCATATGTAAGCCGCAGGCTTTCCTGTCCTGCTGCTTCCCTTTCTCCACCTCTGCTTTACATCGTGCAATCCCGCTTCGACAAAGGTGCTAAAATGGCCCCTTTATCGGGGGGGGGGCATCTTGGGGCACACAAATAGGGCAAAAAGGGTGGCCATGTACATGACATTGCAGAATGCTCTGTGTGGATCACCTTATCACAAGGAGGTTGAAGCGATTTCCAAATAAGTGCCTATACTTTATATGGCAGGTTTACGTCAAGACGAGTTGCCTGTCGCCGAGAATTTGCTTAGACATGCAAGGTATCCTTGGCGTAAAAAGGACCTACAGATCACCTGAAGGGCTGCAAGAAATAAAGACTGCTGTCGTACTTAGCATGCACAGTGCTTATCACAAACTATACTAAAATGGGGAGAAAGTGCTGGAGTTGAAGTGGTGGTTATGGCCCCTGAAACTTTCTGACCAATGCAAATTCATCGGTCAGTATAAAAGAAGAAAACACTGCCACGCCCATCACAGGCAGAAGTACGTAACTTGTGTTAAAGACATAATGTACACAATCACTGATATGCCACAGGAGGTACATGAGTCAGACGAGACGCTGTCTTAATGATAGACTCCATGAAACCTTTACAACATGCAAACAACAGTGATAAGGCATTTTCGAATCTATAGATGGGACTGTAGGTTTCATTGAAGACAGTGTGGTACCTTGAAGTAGTCTGTATCAGGGAATTATTCCACTTTGCCAAATTAAAAACATTACAATATTCATGTTACGGTCAGAATTTAAGTAGTTAGCATTCGAGTGTCGAGATCGGTTACCTGTAAACATAATTTACTTTTTGAAAATTAACACACAAATAATAACAAAGTTCGATTCATTTATTTACTTTTCAATCATTTGCAATCGGTAAAGCAAATAAATAGTTTTGGCGCCCGTCAACACGTCGATAGGGATACGCTTTACAGGCGGTGGTTGTTTCGACTGCCGTAATAGAATCATACTCGTTCTTCTCACAGACTAATGGAAGTAAAATTATATTCATGCTATAAAACAAAGAAACGTGTGCAAATACACCAACGCTCACTTTAGCTGAACGAAGAGGGTAATAATAACAGGCGCGACGGACGAGGTTACGGCGAAACTTGTGGCCTGGGGAAACATGCTTAAACTCTTGTTTAAACTAACAAGGGGCTGACACTCATTGAAAGAGTCAACTTTTATACACATAATCAAACCGAGCAACCTAACAATGATTCTTAACAAGAATATTTGACAATATCTTTCGCTTTATTTAGTGTACACATCGTATACAGAATATAAATCAAAGTATTAAAAGTATATGTACGCAAAAATGAATCATTCATGACTATTGCTTGCGCTTGCACATCTGTTTCTCACATATGGATACGCTTTGTTTGGTGTATCTGTCTACAGACTTAATAGAGCAATGCAATGTGTCCCACCCTGTGATTGTGTTCTTGTGTTTCTTTTTTGCCAATGCGGTCACTCTATGTGAAACATGTGTAGTTGGTGCGCAGGGGGCACCAACTTCACAAGGTACAGCTATATAAAGAAATCAAATTCATAGAAGGATTAATGTGTAAAGAACATAGGCTGAATTGTTGCCTGTATTGCTAGTGCTTCTTCTGTTGCCTACTCAACTACACTAACTATCCAATGTCAGTCCTACTTCAAATAAGTTCTCGAAGTTGTAAAAGTTCTCATTGGATGTTGGATGTTTCAGGAAATATGTTCTCCATGTTGGCCCTACGTTTGTTTTATGTCTGTATGTAAGGTTTTATGTCTCTATATAATGTTGATGCAATGTGATTCTTTTATTATTGTTGCCACATTAAAGCCATCACGTGAGGGTAACGTGATAATTTTTTCTTGTTGCCTCAGTAAAAACATTAGGTTAAGCCATTGTGATTATTTGAATGTTGCTGCAACAGTAAGAACACTGTGTTGTGGCAACATAATACTATAAACGTCAGTGCAATGTTATAATTTACTCTCTAACGTTGCCTCACATTCGTTGCATTCAAACCACGTTAACTTAACGTTCTGCGTTACTTCGGATGGCATTGCTCGCTTACGTTCACCTTACTTCAATGAGATGCTGTCTCTTCCTAATCCCGCTGTGTCTCTCTTGCTTCTTCTCCCATATTTTTTTATTATTTTCTGACGTTTCCTCCCCCGTCTTATTCTGTTTAGTCGTTGTTGTTCAATACTTTTCTTCTAACCCCTTCCTCCCTGTCTCGACCAGCTATAGGAAGACATGGAAATTGCGTGAGTATTATTATGCCTTGGAAAAGACGGGGCTCCCACCGAAACATCGGCGGCATAAAGAGTTGTTAAGTGAAAACGCATCTTATTTCACACTATAGTGTAATAACCTTGCGGCAACCGAAGTTATTCTTCACACACACACACACACACACACACACATACATACTTATATATATATATATATATTTATATATATATATATGTGTGTGTGTGTGTGTGTGTGTGTGTTTGTGTGTGTGTGTGTGTGTGTGTGTATGTGTGTGTTGATACGTGATCTAACAGACAAAAATGCCAAGGAAAGTATAGCGAAAGGTAATAAACCAAATTGTACTGTAGATATAAAGACAGAAAAGTGGGTGAAAGGATAACTTGCCGTGGACAGGAACTGAGCATGCGACCTTCGAATAGCGCATTCGATGCTCCACCACTGAGCTGCCACGGCGGTCATCCTCCTAGGTATACTTTATTGGGAAAATATGTGAATCTAAATGTGGAAGCGTCAGTCAGCGCCATCGGTAGCCATGGTGGAGAGTGTGGCACACTTTTTATGAGCCTGTGTGGCGTCACGTAGCACGTGAACTTATTGCGAGCTGCAAGCTGACCAATAGTCCCTCGTATACGACCTAAAGCCCCAAGTTTCCCAGTATGAGACCCTCCGTAATGAATAAGGGAAAGATTATACCTAAGAATTCGCTTTTCTGTGTTTCGACACATTATGATTGAGATCTAACAGACAATAATCCCAGAGAAAGTGTATGGCATGTTATTAAACAGAATTTTTTTTCTAAATGTGAATAAAAAATAACACGTGAAAAACCCCCTCGTGTGCCGGTGCGCACATTGATTATAGTGCTCCCTAACGATTCACGTACGAACGACAACAGCATTGGCCCCTATGTGCTGGATCGGTACAGTGTCTAGAAATATACTACACTGCAACACCCTGAGACGCTAAAAGCTAAGAGGCAATGCAAAGAAAGGATGTCTTTTGTGCTGCTGTGTCAAAAAAGTTATCGGTCGAACAAGGAAAAGGTGTCTTGTTCTCCACACTAAGGGATCCAGCGTGGTTTCCTGAATTAAAAAATAAGATCAAGGGCGCAGACAGAAGGCTGAATCTGAAGGCTGTCGTGTGAGAAAAGCATTCTGAGAATGACTCCAACGAACTATCTTTTCGGATTAAGGTGAACGGTCTCGGGAACGAAATCACCTTTTAGGCATAATTTCAAATATTCATATTTATTTGAAAAACACTGAAAATATAGTTTCAAATTTTATTCGCACAGTTGTTCTCCCATTTCAACGGCGGACTCCTTTTCCAATAACGTTTAGGGTATCATATGCGGCGAGTGTCAGATTGATCATTGGCATGTTGTCGTTCTTTGTTTTCACTCGAAGCCTAATGGGATGCAAGCTAAGAGGCAAAGGTTTTGGCTATTCTGGGATAATTCTTGCTCAAAATAACAAAGCACATTTTAAAAAATAACTGTTGTGGTTATACTGTCAATGGTTTTTTAAATTATTTCTTTGCTTACTGCAACCACTTTGAGCACCTATTTATCTATCTATCTGTCTGTGCGTGTAACTATCTATCTATCTGTCTGTCCGTCTATCTATCTATCTATCTATCTATCTATCTATCTATCTATCTTCTATCCGTCCGTCTGTCTGTCCGTCGGTCCGTCGGTCTGTCTGTCTGTCTATCTGTCCGTCCGTCTATATGTCTATCTGTACGCTTGTCTGTCCGTCCATCTATCTGTTCGTCCGTGTGTCCATCCACCTGCCTATCTGTCCATTTGTGCGTCCGTATACATGTATATCTGTCCCTCTGTCCATCTGTCCGTCTGTCAGTCTGTCGATCTATCTATCTGTCTGTCTGTCTGTCTGTCTATTCATCCTTCTGTCTCTCCGTCTGTCTATCCATCCGCCTGTCTGTCCGTCCGTCTGTCTGTCTATCTGTCCATTCATCTGTCCATCCGTCTGCACATCCGTCTATCTGTCTATCTGCCCGTCCGTCCATCTGTCTATCTATCTATCCGTCTGTCTGTCTGTCTGTCTGTCTGTCTATCTGTCTGTCTGTCTGTCTGTCTGTCTGTCTCATTGCTTGTCTGTCTGTCTGTCTGTCTGTCTATGAAATCGCCTACGTCTGGGTGCCCTCACGATCACCCCCTTAACTTAGGGTCATTCAAAATTGGTGTAGGTGGGTAAGACGGTTTGATGAATATCACTCGCTGGTCCTGACATGAATAATTTCACAATCCCGTCACGTACACCATCAAACCCTTCTCGCCACATCTTTTTTAACTCGTGAGCATTAGGCTGGCGTTGGCAACGTTGATCCTACGAATGCAAGTAATAAACTTTCGTGTCTTAGCAGCGAAATTGAAGCCAAGCAATCTGCGTTGAAACGAAGTATTCTACTACAGAGCCACGCCAGGTCTTCGAAATAATTTTCAAGAAGAGCCAAACGTTCGTGAAACTTCAATGCTGGTTCTAGTGTTGACTATCCGAGTCCTTGAATATATTTTGTGACACTTCATAATGTTACACTTAATAAAAAATTACAACAGCGTCACCTTGCATGGCATTGATTTCCATGTTACGTGAGATCTGCCTGTTTTTTTTGCGGGCAGTAGCAGATGGCGATATGTATGTCACAAAATATTCCTCGTTTAATATTGCAAAGCGCCAGTACTGTGAAAGCAATCAAGTAGTTCTTATATATTAAGCGTTATGTAAATAGCTGTCCGATAATGCAGAAAATAAATAAATGGCCTCACGCGGCTCAGCCTCCTGAAAGCTTCGCAGCGCTAGCGTAGCGCAAGGATTGAACACAAATGCACCCACTTGCACAGCAACGCACCATGCGGGCGCCGCCAGCACTCAACGACTACGGGGACATCTTCTAGTCCACGCTCAGCACCTTAGGCAGTATATTTCTAAAGACTGTACTATCGGCAGGGCCGCAACGATGGTGTTGTCTTTACGATGAACACGTTTTGCTATTGGCTACAAGAACGATAATCGCTGTGACTGCTTATTGCTGTCATGAACCGGCACGAGGGAAGCGCGCCATTCGCACGTGGAACGTAAGGGAGCACTAAAGCCATTGTATGCGCTGACGCACAAGCGGGTTTGTCACATCGTATTTCTTTGTAGTTTTTGGGCATTTGTAATTAGCAGATAAACACTTAACTTTAACAAATATAACGTTGAAATCTATCTATTCAGACGTTTTGCAAACCAACTTTTTCATTGAATATATGTACAACTTTTTCATTAAAAATTTTATGCATCTTCGTTCCTTCCAAAGTTTAATAATAAACAGATTTTTTAAACAGTATTTGAGTACACAAAAATAGTCTGCCTATCACCAGACAACGGTGAGCAACATAAAATGTGCCCCACCCTACCAGCTACCTGCATGCCTTGGGTCCATTTCCTTTCTAAAGACCATCCTCTATAGGCCAACTGCCAGGAAAAACATCTTTTGGTCTGTCACGCAATAGGCAATCTTTGCACAATTAGCTGCAGTTAAGGGAGCACACCACGTGCGAATTAACTTCGGCCGCAATGTTATCACAGTTGATGTTGCTGCGGGAGCACAGCTCGCGCCCCTCCTAGCAGTTTCCGACATCTGCGAGATCCCGTGCGTGCCAGGCAGGCGTCAAACCACACCTGCAGTAGAGTAATTCACCACGTCGACCCAGCACTCACGGAGGAGGAACTACGCGACAACATCGCATCGCAGCTCCCTGTACTGCAATGCACGTGATCGGGACGCATTGTCGTCGTCATGTTTTCTGGACGGAAACCTCCACAGGACTTCAAACTTTACAAACAATGACGCGCGGTGCGTGCTAGCAGCCCTCATCCTGTGCAGTGCGAACGGTGCGGTCACTACGGCCACACGGACATCACCTGCACCACACATGAACGCAGTGTGTGCTGTGGTGGGCCACATCCGCGTGCCGATTGCACCGCGCAGCGCCCGTGTTGCATATTCTGTGGCACCACCCATCTGGTCACAGAACCCTGTTGTCATCGCGCACTGGCAATAAGAGCGTCAGCTACTTGAGGTCCGCGCGCAATCGGCCCGCCCCATGACACGCCACGAGGCCTTTGCAGATGTTCACAAGAGCAACCCCACGGCACAGGATTCTGCCACTCGAGAGGGGTTTTTCATATCTGGTGGCCGCTGGTGGCTCCCCTACTCATGCATCAACGAGCACCACCACCGCTGCAGAGAACGCCTCGGTGGTCTCGGTGCTCGCTGCCGCAGTTTGTGCTGCGTTGGACTTCCTCCCTCGCGACTGTCTGGTTCGCCCGCTCTGGATAGCAGCGCTCCCTACGCAACAAGCTTTGACACAGCTTGGCGAGTAAAAACTGTGCACGGCGGCCGCATATATTTCAGTTCAACTGTGGTTCTTTGCGCCGCCATCGCAGTGAGCTCGCTGAGTACTTGCGGCTCAACGAGTACAACATCGCCGCACTACAGGAGGCTTACGTACGCGGAAGCGAATGTAGACCTCCTGGTTACACGAGCTACCATTGGATAGCGATGTGTCAAGTGCGCGATCATGACTTAGATGCGTTCCGCGACCCCACACATACTCCCGCCCGCTTTTATGCCTCCATCTACGAGTGCAATAGACCCGCACATTGCACTGTTGATGTTTCTGACAACTTGTGCATTGAGGCTGAATGTGTGGCGGTTAAAGTACGTCTCGGGCAGTGCGACATGGCAATGGCGTGCGTTTATGTCCATCCTGTCCACAGGTGGGACACGGCATTCGTGACCCGTTTGGTGCGACGCCTACAAGGTGACCGTGTAAATTGTGGAGACTTCAACTCGCACCATACGGCTTGGTGGAGTGTCTACATGGACTGCAGAGACAGAGACCTGTTGAATATTCTTGCTGGGACAGGCTTGCTTATTATAAACATGGGATGTCCAACTTTCATGCAGCGAAAACAGCAGTGCCTTAGAGCTCTCACTTGTTAGTGACCATTGCCGGTACGAATGGAAGAGACAGGCAGACACGTGGGGCGTGGGGCTCAGATCATTACCCCCTCTACCTAGAGCCACATGATCGGCACCGCGTAGGCACGCGCACATACACTGTTACTGACTGGCCGCGTTTTCGGCTACTCTCGTCTGCCTCCCCACCTTCCGCTGTCGCCTACTTCTCGTACGTTGCCCGTTGTGTCAAAGCGGCCTCGCACAAGCGCACAGTGCCAGTGAGAACACCAGTTACGGACATAAAACTTCTCAATCTACGCGCGGCTTGCCGGAGACTCCAGTGCAGTGTGACTAAAAGCGACTGCAAGAAGCTCTGGACACTTTATAATCGCCTTGACGCCGTGTGTCGCCGACACGCGTGGCAAAGACGCGACCGCTCCTAGGGCAGTGTATGCGTCACGCTTGACGACCCACGACGCTCCACGCGTGTGTGGAGAATATTCAGTGCCGTCCTCTGCCCCGTTGAGTTACGTTTCCAAGCTCTCGCCATTGGTGTTGCACATTGTCTCACTTGCCAGCAATTAGCCGAGCTACTGGCTGACAACCTCCGCCTCAGTGCTCTCGAAAGCTTGCCCGAGGTTCCGCAACTCCCGTTACACCATCGCCGAGAGTAGGTACAATCCTCGCCGCTTTTTCCTCACCACTGGCATGCGCAATCATGTACGCGCTTTATGCACTGAGGATTTCACTCTCGGGCGGTTGCGCCTGGCTTTGGCGTCGCGCAAATGGCGCTCAGCGCCCGGCACTGACAGCATGACATACCAGATGCTTCGCAACATCGATCAGTCCTAGTCCTAGCTCCCAATGCTCTTGGTCGACTACAACGACGTGTGGTACACGGGGATAGAGCCGCAAGAGTGGCGCAAAGCCATCGTCGTCCCCGTGTTCAAGATGGGCAAACCCGTTTCAGAGCCAGAATCCTATTGCCCTGTTTCCCTTACCTCCGCAGCGGGCAAGCTCTTCAAGGACATGGCACTGAGGAGACTTGAATGAAGTGCCGAAGCTCTGGATGTTTTCTCACCTTCGCAGTGTGGCTTCCGCCGCTCTCGTGGCACTGCCGACGTCCTTGCCGACGTTATCGTAGCGCTAGAGGAGGCACAGCACAAAAGAGAGGCCGGCAACCTCATCCTGCTAGATATCAGGGCGGCATTCGACTCCCTGACACACCCCACCATTCTGAACGCGGTGCACGATCTTGGGATGACCGGTCTCCTCTTCGCATACATCGCTGCCTTCGTCGGCGGCAGAATCCTGCGTGTGCGCATCGGTGGAGTCCTTAGTGCACCGCGTCCCATGAGGGCTGGTTTGCCTCAGGGCAGTGTACTCAGCCCCTTTTTGTTCAATCTCGCCCTGGCTGATATCTACGATTACATTCCTCGTGCACTTCCCTGTGATGTGCGCAGTGGTGGTCTACGTGTACGGCATTCACTCTCCAAACAATCCCCATCCCTTGGAATAGGCGATAGACTTACCTGGGAGTGCAGCTGGACCAACGCCTCAACTGGTCACCAGCGGTCAGCGACCAGCTTCGAAACGCGCGAAGGGTCGCCTCCGCCGCTCGAGCACTCCTTGCTCGCGGCAACGGATGCACACCGTCCTTGGCCCTTCATCATCTACAACAAATTGGCTGCGGCGCGCAGTTTGTATGGCCTTCCTCTCGCGGTGCATACGCGTTCCAACTGGGAGACACTGAACGCAGCGCATCGTATTGCGATTCGCCAGTTTTTCAGCTTGCCCAGATCATCTCAAATCGGCCCAACACTCGCTGAGGCGGCAGACATGCCGCTGTCACTCCGGGCCAACCTTCGCGCGCTAAATTACATAGAGCGTATGAAATGCTCGCGCCACGGGCAGCAGCTGGTATTCTGGCTCTCCTCACTTCCGCACTCATGAATGGGGCAATGCGCGGCGGCATTCAACGCCCTAGTCCCGAGCTCACTGGATGTGAATGACTATAGTGCCCCACCCTGCCGGCATCAACCTATGAAGATTCGGATAAGGTTACCGGGAGTGGCAAGCAAGCGGATGACGCCAGAGTGTGCGCTTCGGCACAAAACTGCCGCCACTTCTCGCGGGGCGACTCCTCGTCCTGACTGACGGTTCATTGTTGAACGACGGTTGTGCCACTGATACGTGTGTGGCGCCATTGCGGGAGCTTCACAATCAGTGCCACCTCATCTGCGAGGCATCGTCGACGATAGCTGAACTGGCCGCGCATGACCTCGCTGCCAATGGCCTACTTCAACTGAGAGCTCCGTCGGCTGCCGTTCTCTCGGAGTCACGTGCTGCTCTCCAAGTGCACGCGCAGGACTCCCGCAGACCTCCGGCTGCCGCGCATCGCGCGAAAACTCGAAGTGGTGCAGGACCTCAGGTGTGATTTTTTGCTGCAATATATACCTGCGCACGTCGGAATATCCGGCAACGAAGCGGCCGACGAGCTCGCCAAAGATGCGCCCTCTCCGGAAAGCCCTGTGACTACAGCGGTGAGCAAATTTGACGTAGCACGGCTTTGCACACGGCGCTTCCGTCACCGCTCGCCACCCGGACCCACGAGTTGTGGCAGGGCAGCCACCTGCCCTGAAAACTTGATTTTCCTGAAAACTTGATTTTCGATCGAGCAGCGTGCCATCCTTCTCCGCCTGTGCATCGGCTGCTACCACACGGTGGAACGGATTCACAGACAGTCGGGGCAGGGAGACCCAGACTGCCGTCATTACCTGCAGCCGGAAACACTCCATCACATTATCTTCGAGTGTGTGGAGAATTTGGACGTGAGCACATCACTGTTCGGTGCTTACAGCAAACTAGGACTCTCCGCCAAAACTGCTGATGTGATTCTCTTTCCCCGTGCACAAGCATGCCTGGTGAAATGCGCTTAAGCTACCCTCTGTAGTGATCAAGCTATGCCTTGACCCAGCGGGTCATTCGCCACGCCGGATTAGTGCCAAAAGGATAGTCTCGCCACGGCTGGACGGAGGAAGCAACAGGGCCGACTACACGAGACGGCGCCCACTGATTGACAGCGGCGCCAACTGCGTGGAATGTTGCCAAAGAGGGTTATGAAGCCGCCGCTCTATCTCCCGCCTGGGCCACGCATCGTTAGCGCGTTAACCAGCAGACGTACGACGGAGCTGGTCAAAGGGCTCTCCCCAGAGGATTCCACGGACCTGGCACCTCTCGAAAGGGCGCGCTAAGATCTTCCCGTGGGAACGCAGTGCAAGGCCGGCCCCAAAGGGGTCGAGGCGCCCGTGCGTCTTCCGCTCTCCCCCTCCCTGTTCTACGGCAGCACTATGACTAGTGGCCAGGGTGTGTGTGTATGTGCAAGCCAGCGTTGTGCCTCTATGAACATACATGACGGGCGGTACTTCACTGAGAGGAACTTCCACATCACCATTGGTCCGCATTGTTTTGTGTAGTCATCCCCAACCTAGGGACCTAGGGAACGGGGGTCAACAAAAAGGGCGTGCAGCGCCTCGCCCAACTTTCTTCTCTTCTGCCTTCATCTCGACAACTCACTGTAGAGATGTAAATAAATCCGTTGAGTTTGCTCAAAGCTCTCCCCTAGTCCTTGGCTCGACGGAGCGACGGCGACCGGCCCCGCTACCCGCAAACTGCGGTCGCCATTGCGCGCTACACCTCATCGCCTTTCTCAAGACTTTTGCGCTACTTCAGCGCTTGTGACCTGAAGGAACATTAGTGCATCGATGTCTACCGGACTCCTATTAGTGATTGCTACGGATCATTTTTTTTTCGTACAGGGAGGAAGTTTTTATGTTTATAAGAAGGAAAAAAAGAGAAAAGTGAGCCGCGTAACTGTCTGCATAAGGGTGTGACACCTCAACAGTACCTCACAAAGTATGAGGTTGAGGAGGGATTAAGAGATAGGAATAAAGGTGTAGAGTGAAAGAGAGATGAGGTAAGCCAGAGAGCGACGACATATCAAGGGGATAGGAGAGATACGAAAGATGGAAACACAGTCACAAGAGTCCGAGGACATGGCACCACTTGCGAGAGCTCTTGTCAGCATCAGGAGATGGCGAAGAGCAAGTCCAGTCAGTCAGAGCTACACTCTCGTTGGAGAGCGGCGTCAGGAGATGACGTAGGGTGAGCCCAGTCGGCCAGAGCTACGCTGACGTCGGAGATCGCGAGGGCACAACCAGTCGGCACGGAATCCAGCGAGCGAGTCCCGCTTTCGTACAGAGAATACGCGCTTCGGCGAGTGCTTCACCCTGCTTTCTACGACGCGCCAATCTAACCGGTTGTCCTCCTCTCGATAACGATACCTCTCCGGCCCCCTGGGGCTTTCCTTGTCAGCTGCGCATGGCGCGTGGGGGCTTGCGGGTAGCAGATCGAATCACCCTCAACTCTCTCTTTTTTCCTCTTCTCCAGTCTTACCTTCCTTATATCTTTTATTCCCCATACCCATTCCTGTGCTGATCTGTTGAGGTGTCCTTGTAAGGAGAGACAGTTATGCGTCAGCACTTTTCTCTTCTTATCTTCCGTTAAAACGAATTATTTATCGCGTCGTAATTGTGTGTGCCGGGTACCGGTAATATTATGTGCAGAGTGCCGGCTAAAGTTGCCTGGCACACCTTGTATATATATATATATATATATATATATATATATATATATATATATATATATATATGTATGTATGTGTAGTGTGTGTGTGTGTGTGTGTGTGTGTGTGTGTGCGAAACGAGCGTACACCTAAGGGCTCGGTCGGGCTCCTCTGTCTTTTCACACAAATATTATGAGATATAACAGACAATAATGCCCAGAAAAGTATAGGGAAAGGTATTATCCCTAATTGTATTGTAAATGTGAAGAAAGAAAAGGGGGTGAAAAGATAGCTTGCCGTGGGCAGGAACCGAACCTTGCGAGCTTCAAGCGTTATTCGAAGGTCGCAGGTTCGGTTTCTGAATACAGCAAGCTATTTTTTCATGCACTTTTCTTTCTTCCAATTTAAATACAATTTGCTTTAATAACTTCCTCAATACTTTCCTGATCATTACTGTCTGTTAGATCTTGTTAATACTGTGCCGAAACACGGAAAACACGAGCCCTTAAGTATACACTTGTTTCCCTAATCATTAACGAGGGTCTCGCACTGGCAAACCGAATGCCTGTAGTTTGTATACGAGGGACTATTGGTCAGCTGCCAGCTCGTAGTAAGTTCACGTGCTACAGGATGCCTAACAGGCTCATAAAGTGTGTGCCGCACTCGCCGTCATGGCTACTGGTGACGCTAGCTGACACACCCACGTTTAAATTCCCATATATACCCAATAAAGTCGCTGGGCAAAAAGCTGCCATGGTAGCTCAGCGGTAGAGCATCGAAAGCCGTATTTTAAGAGCGCAAAATTGGTTCCTGCCCACAGCAAGTTATCTTTTCCAAAGATAACTTGCCGTACCAAAGCGGTTCCAAAGCGGTTCAGAAGCCTCGTGCGACTGTGCCGTGGAACTGCAACGTACCATCGCACTGCTCCACGCCGAGACTAGCAAACTTACAGCCTTGATCGCCGAGCGAGCTCCTACAATGTTCCCAGCATTGTGTGACATTAACGCAGTGTTGGATGTAGCGGCCTCATACGACCTTGAGGCAAGCACACCGGAGACACGCAGTGAGCTTCGGTCTTCTCTCATCGAGCTCTCACACCAGCTCTACTGCTTCGCGTCGGTGATCTCTGCGTTGCCATTTGCCACCTCACAATCACCAGCCATCTCCGAACTACCGGAATTCCAAGGGGTCCAGAACGACGCCGACAGCTGGGTGGCAACCGTCAACGCGATAGCAATGCGTGAGGCCTGGATGGAGTCTCAGCAATAGACCATGGCTGTAGACCGTCTTCGGGAAGGTGCAGTGGCGTGGCATTGGTATGAAAACTTCAAGCAGCCGTCCTGGGTGAAGTGGAGCTCCAAGCTCATAGCAGCCTTCGGCAGGACACTCTCCGATCTCCCTTCCACCACCAAGTCTAACCTGACCGGTACCGAGGATGGAGTTCAAGAAGCGTTCCATCTCGAGGCTCCAGCTGAGCACTCCAGTTCTCCACATGAGCTTCCAGACTCGTCGCTGGTACCGAACCCAAACTTGTGTCAACCATCGGCCACCCCGTCTTCTTTCGTGGGGAGAGATACAGAGGCGCACATGGCAGCTGGACCCTTCGTCAGCACGCCCACTACCATATATCGAGCTCAAGTGGGGCGGCCGCTCGATGTATCACCGCAGCTCTCCAGTCTGACAACAGGCAACAAGGACACCCTCGAGCCTCAGCAATTGGCATCGCAGCCTGTCCAGAACGCCGACAGCAATGAAGACCAGTGCCCCAAACTGTACCAACTGAATCGCCTGCTAAACGTGCTGCGACCGCTACGAGATAGCCATGGTGACCGACCAGAGTGTTCGACAGCCCCGAAAGGCGAGTCATCGCGTCCATGAGAGGGACCCCACAGACGCAGCCAATACGATGACAGCTTCACAGAATGGCCTGCCGCAGATGCCAAGACCGGCCGTGAATCGTGTTTTCTGCCACACATCACAGAAGTTGTGTACCCACTCTCCACACCAGCCAAGGCACCTAGCGCGTCTTTTGGGATACGCTTTTGGCAACCCTCGACCGGCGTTTTACGTCAGCCGCTGATGTTGCGGCCCGTCCGAAGCGCGCTGTCAGGTGCATGTTTAGCTGTTTCCCACAGAGAGTCTCTGCATGGCTGAGACAAACCACAACGATGCAGCCAGTCTCGACTTCCCGATAGACTTGTGGCAGACTCCGGCACTCAGTTCCAGCGTGGTCGAGGCCGACCTCCGAGATGCAGCCAGTATCGACCACCAGATCTACTTCTGGCGAGATACCCGGACCAAATCGCAGCATGGCCGAGAGCGTCGGCCGCAAAGGGGTAGCCAGTGCCGGCCGCCTGAGTCCACAGCACTTTTTCATGAGACATCGTGGCGTGCAAAAGAGCGACCTGCTGGACGCTGCCAGTGCCGTCCACCTGAAACGCTTTCTCCAGACCGTCGCTCCATCTTGCATTGTGGTCCGGGCTGACCACCACGATGCAGCCAAGCCTGCCCACCAGAAACTTTGCCGCCAGGTCCGCGCGCGCGCAGTCATGGCCGAGTGTCATGACCAAGAAAGACACTGGGGCTCTGGCGCGCGGATAGCTAGAGCAAGGAAGAGAAGAACGAAGTCAGAATAAAAACAGCTGGCTCAGGTTCGGGTGTTGTCTCTTCTTCTCTGTCTCGCTCATCACAATATATATATATATATATATAAATATATATATAAGGGAAAAAAGTGTATACCTAAGGGCTCGTTTTTCTGTGTTTTAACACAATATTAATGAGATTTAACAGACAGTAATGCCAAGGAATGTGCAGGAGAAGTTATTAGAACCAATGGAATGTAAATAAGAAGAAAGAAAAGTGGATGAAAAAATAACCAACCGTGGGCAGGAATCGAACCTACGACCTTTGAATAACGCGTTCGATGCTCTAACCACTGAGCTACCACAGCGGCCTTCCTTCTATCCACTTTTTTGAGTTTATATGTGAATTTAGAAGCAGGAGTATCAGTCAGCGCCATCTATAAGCCAAGCAACAAGTGTGAAACACTCTTTTATGCGCATGTTTGGCGTCACGTAGCACGTGAACTTATTATGAGCGGGCAGCTGATTAATTGTCCCTCTTATACAACCTAAACACACCAAGTCTGCCAGTACGAGACCCTCGTTCAATGAAATAAGGGAAAGAAGTGTATACCTAAGGGCTCGTTTTTCTGTGTTTTAACACATTAATAATGAGATCTAACAGACAGTAATGCCAGGGAATGTACAGGAGAAGGTATTAAAACCAATGGAATGTAAATAAGAAGAAAGAAAAGTGGATGAAAAAATAACCAGCCGTGGGCAGGAATCGAACCTACGACCTTCGAATAACGCGTTCGATGCTCTAACCACTGAGCTACTACAGCGGCCTTCCCTTCATCCACTCTTTTTGAGTTTATGTTTGAATTTAGAAGTAGGAGTGACAGTCAGCGCCATCTATAAGCCAAAAGACGAATGTGAAAACGCTCTTATGCGCATGTTTGGCGTCACGTAGCACGTGAAGTTATTATGAGCGGGCAGCTGATTAATTGTCCCTCTTATACAACCTAAACACACCAAGTCTGCCAGTACGAGACCCTCGTTCGATGAAATAAGGGAAAGAAGTGTATACCTAAGGGCTCGTGTTTCTGTGTTTTAACACAATAATAATGAGATCTAACAGACAGTAATGCCAAGGAATGTACAGGGGAAGTTATTAGAACCAATGAAATGTAAATAAGAAGAAAGAAAAGTGGATGAGAGAATAACCAGCCGTGGGCAGGAATCGAACCTACGACCTTCGAATAACGCGTTCGAGGCTCTAACCACTGAGCTACCACAGCGGCCTTCCCTCCATCTACTTTTTTGAGTTTATTTGTGAATTTAGAAGTAGGAGCGATAGTCAGCGCCATCTATAAGCCAATCGACGAATGTGAAAACACTCATGCGCATGTTTGGCGTCACGTAGCACGTGAACTCTATATATAATTATAAATATATATATATATATATATATATATATATATATATATATATATATATATATATATATATATATATATAGTGCGTGAGCGCAAAACCGAGAAAGAAGCAAATAAACTGAAAATAAAATTATTGGTTTTATTGAGGATCCGATCCGGGCCGTTCACGCTGCAAGCAGCTGTCCTACCACAAGCCATAGGTACCAGTATGTAATTTAAAAAAAAGTTTGGCCCCTGGCACTACAAACATTGTTTTAACACGTTTCAAAAATTCCTGTCTTGCGCCTGGACAGTATAGCTGACGGTAGAATGGTACAGGAAAGTTGAACATCGACAAGGTCTTTACAAATTTTTTACGTTATACTTTAGTAACATACACCGACGAAATGTCACTGATAAAAAGTGTAAACACGAAACAACTTTTCTTTAATACCTCTGCATTAGTCCTTGCGGATTTGATGATGACACGAGAAATTCTCTAGACAACCTTAGCTGTATAACAGTTCATGAAGAAGGGTCACCTACTTCACGCAGAAAAACAAAACGGTTGACTAGTTGTCTTATGCACAAATGAACTCATGTGAGCACACCATCTCAAAATTTTCTGAAGAGGTTTGTAGGGCTCGATCTTTCCCATACAGAGCTCCAAATGAAAACTCTAACTACTCTGTGTATTTTCTGTACACTTATTCTACTGCAGTGCAAAACGTGCATTACGTACCACAGCTTACTCACTAGAAAGAAGTAGCACGTTGTGGCCCGTGCGAATATCGAAATACCCCAACCTTTCCGTTTTTCTACATCATTGTAGAATGCCCGTGTTTTTTTTTTCAATACGGTTCACTGTTATGATGGAACTCCAGCGGCGCTCCTAAACAAGTCGCTGGTGTTTCCTGCCATTTAATGTTTAGAATGATTCTTGGTGTGACTTCCCATTCCCCATGCCAGAGACCAAGGCACTTATCCCAGTTGACAGCACTAGCACTCACCTGCGAAAAGTCTCACGTCATCACAGCATCAGTTATACTCTCATCATTTGTACAGAAAACTACAATGTCGTCTGTGAATACAATGAGGCTAGCCTCAGCTTCCGTTATACTCTCATCATTTGTACAGAAAACTACAATGTCGTCTGCGAATACAATGAGGCTAGCCTCAGCTTCCGTTATACTCTCATCATTTGTACAGAAAACTACAATGTCGTCTGCGAATACAATGAGGCTCGCCTCAGCTTCATGCAACGTAAAGCCACGTATTGCGCTGTTAATATTTGTACTTAAACAGAAAGATTCAATAAAAAAGTGACAAGCAGGGGCGATAGCGGGCAACCCTCTTTCACTGACCGCAGCACAGGTATACGCTGCCCCGCAGTTTTATTTATTACCAATCTTGTCGTGCATCCTGTGTAAAGCTTGTGGCACTCCATCGCTGATCAAACTTGCTACTTTCGTGTGCTTAACTATTGAAAGGAGCAAGTTGTGCGGCATGCGATCAAATGTCTTTTCGAGGTGAATTTGAATCATGGCAACATTGAGATGCATAGCGTCAAAACTACTTAGGATTGATCGTGCTATGTTCATGTTGGTCATTGTTTTACATTCTTTTATTCGACAAGTCGGGCGGGACCAAACTAGCTTTGCCATAACTGTCTGGAGTCTTCTGGCCAATGTTTTTATCACTATTTCATACTCAACAGTAGTTAGACTAATTGGTATATATGCAATAAGACTTCTTAACTTCGCGCGATTTCTCATTTTGGGTATTAAAAAAATGTAGGCTGACGAAAACGACGGTGTCAGTCGTTTACACCTAAAAGCCTCGTTAATTAGCTCCTTCAAAATAGGGGATATTACATCTTTGAATTCCTTGTATATGCAGCACTCAGACCATCGGTTCCTGAAGATTTACTATTGTTTATCTTAACAATTACCTTTTCAACTATTCCCTGTAATAGGCAATTTTAAATTTCCATCCTTTGTCGTCGAGTCATGACTTTAATGAAATGGTATTACTTTTAAAATAATATGAGTGTACACTGCTTGGTGTGAACTCTTGTAATATTAAAAAAACGCATCGGCTGTGTTTCTTTCTTGTGGTACTCTGCTTCTTAATATTATATTTCTCTTAATTCACTTTTACAGGCATGTCTCTTCTCTGCTTAAAGAGCTCGTTTTGTTGGCATTTCTGCTACTACCGAGTTTCCTGCTCGAGCTCGAATTAATGCACCGCGATATCGTTCTTTGCCTGTCAACTCTAGCTTCTGTCAAGTTCTGTTTATCTCCTCGAAAAATGTACCTGCCTAGGTACATTCTGCCGCCTCTAATTGTTGTAAGTTTTCACGCAAGCGTGTTTCAAGTTATTTTCCAGAATGTCTCAAGATACTGGCTCTCTCAAATGCTTGGAGTTTAGTGGTCTGTTTACATAGTTCCCATTTGTGTGCCCACAATTCAAGTGTTCTATTTGCTAAGTATTCTAGATAGATAGATAGATAGACAGACAGATAGATAGATAGATAGATAGATAGATAGATAGATAGATAGATAGATAGATAGATAGATAGATAGATAGATAGATAGATAGATAGATAGATAGATAGATAGATAGATAGATAGATAGATAGATAGATAGATAGATAGATCGTCAGAACGGAAAACAAGGTAATCAGAAACGACTTCGTCAGGCTCACAGCTGAGCTAAACGAAACAAGAAAAAAAAATCACATCTACGGACTGAATGCAGATGAGTGGGGCGAAGCATCTCTCAGTCCATTTGTGCTTCCCTCCGTCCGTTTGATCTTGCTTCTGTCCGTGCGTACGTCTGTGCAACCATGGGCAGCCTGACATCTGAGCGTCCATGCATCCCTCCCTTCGTACGTGTTTTATCAATAAACCGTGACTTATCCTATGGTTGCGTCTGTCTCTCTGTCCATCGATCCATTTGTATGTCTCTATGTATGTCGGTCAATCTGTATGTCTCTCTGTCTGTCTGTTCATCCGTCTGAATGTGTGTCTGTACATTCATCCGTCTATCTATTGAACACTTCAACTACCACTATCTTGCAGCTTTTACTCATATAATCATCATAAACAAGTACCGTCATCTAGCGGAAATTCTGTGGACTAAAACGAGAGGTGGCTACTACATATAAGAGAAGCACAACTCACGCCTTATGGAGCTTCATCCTTAAAAGAGCTGACAGAGCTACAACAGTGCAGTCGCCGTAAACGATGCGAAAATTGAACGTGTCCCCGTGCATGACAGGCACAACCTTTTAGGAGTAATCAAGACCATATCAACCCATTTGAAAGTGGATATAAATGAATCTTATCTTGAGGCTGTACATCACGTACCAACCAGGGAAGAGTTACAATCGTGCATCAATGCCAAGTTCACCTCACGTGTCCCAAGAGATAAATTCGTAAACGCCATGAAGAAACAAAGAGAACGCTTCTGTTTCAGGCTTCAAAGTTTCTAACCAGCTCCATATTAGTAACCACCTATATCAAGCTAACAAATTACTGCTCGGCAAGCCATTAAAGGCGAAGCGAGAAAATCTATAGAAATTCACTTGGGTACCCGGCGCGAATGTTCTCATGGAGATAAAGAGAAAACTACGCTGTATCGCACTTACAGTGCGGCGAAGATCTGTGCATAATTGTCTGAGCAATGATGTTCGTTGTTTCAAGATTTAGCCAAACTTGGCATAAGTACTATAACTTTTCTTTTGTTCATCGCAACATTCGAAGTGCGCGAAAAAGTTTCGCGCTCATTTTTGTTGTCACACACCTACACACTGCGTTATTTCTTTTACCTGAACGAAGTCGAAAGAAAGAGAATCAACACATATTCCGGGTTACCCAAAATTATCGCTACCTAGAAAGAGCACTTTGCGTAGGTGGAGAGGGGAGTTACTTTGTTCCTAAAAGGAAAGCATTGATTGCCAGTGCATCCCTAACTACTGTACAAAACAACCTGACTGTGAAGCCATGTTTGTGTATTTGAATTATGGCGTAATACTCAGAGCTATTTATCGCTCACGTAGCTCACCTGTAGAAACCTTGATTTAAAATATGTACACTGTCTTAGACCCTTTGTTAGCCTACAACCTACCACTGTTTATATTTAGTGACCTTAATATCAATCACCTCGAAGGTGAAAATCCTAGCTACATCGTAAAGGGGCCATAAAATACTTCTTGAGCTTGGTCAGAAAACGCTGCCGATCGGTATTAGAGGCTCCCAACAACACGCGAGCCAAGTATTATAGCGCAGCACCCGGCGTGGAATCCACAATAATTATGAAAATCAGCTGAAGATTGCTTTCTCTTCCCTCGACAAATCACGCAATGAGCCCAAAAATCACTCGCAGTAAGCTAATGTATCACCCATCGGCTGATTTCTACATGACGCGCTTGGTCGTTACAGTGATCGCCACGCGTGGCCGTTACTTGTTCACGCGTGCGCGTGTGATCGTACTGAAAAAGTCACGAATTCGATGAAAAAAACGGGTTCAAGCTTATGTGGCGGGCGTGTTGTTTTTTTTTTTGCCCCTGCCATCCCGCCCTGCTTAGCTTCCAGCACTTTGGTCGGGACGAGAGAAGAGAGAATTTGATTGCAGCGTGTGACAAATCTTTGTAATTCTGCTCGTACTGGACGGATTCCTAAAATTTTTGTGGCGTTGAATTTATGAAGCACTGCGTCTTTCCATTGAGTTAGTTTCATTGTTACTCAAAAAAGTGTTTAAACACTTTTTTGAGTAACAATGAAACTAACTCAATGGAAAGACGCAGTGCTTATAAATTCAACGCCACAAAAATTTTAAGAATCCGTCCAGTACGAGCAGAATTACAAAGATTTGTCACACGCTGCAATCAAATTCTCTCTTCTCGTCCCGACCAAAGTGCTGGAAGCTAAGCAGGGCGGGATGGCAGGGGCAAAAAAAAAACAACACGCCCGCCACATAAGCTTGAACCCGTTTTTTTCATCGAATTCGTGACTTTTTCAGTACGATCACACGCGCACGCGTGAACAAGTAACGGCCACGCGTGGCGATCACTGTAACGACCAAGCGCGTCATGTAGAAATCAGCCAATGGGTGATACATTAGCTTACTGCGAGTGATTTTTGGGCTCATTGCGTGATTTGTCGAGGGAAGAGAAAGCAATCTTCAGCTGATTTTCATAATTATTGTGGATTCCACGCCGGGTGCTGCGCTATAATACTTGGCTCGCGTGTTGTTGGGAGCCTCTAATACCGATCGGCAGCGTTTTCTGACCAAGCTCAAGAAGTATTTTATGGCCCCTTTACGATGTAGCTAGGATTTTCACCTTCGAGGTGATTGATATTAAGGTCACTAAATATAAACAGTGGTAGGTTGTAGGCTAACAAAGGGTCTAAGACAGTGTACATATTTTAAATCAAGGTTTCTACAGGTGAGCTACGTGAGCGATAAATAGCTCTGAGTATTACGCCATAATTCAAATACACAAACATGGCTTCACAGTCAGGTTGTTTTGTACAGTAGTTAGGGATGCACTGGCAATCAATGCTTTCCTTTTAGGAACAAAGTAACTCCCCTCTCCACCTACGCAAAGTGCTCTTTCTAGGTAGCGATAATTTTGGGTAACCCGGAATATGTGTTGATTCTCTTTCTTTCGACTTCGTTCAGGTAAAAGAAATAACGCAGTGTGTAGGTGTGTGACAACAAAAATGAGCGCGAAACTTTTTCGCGCACTTCGAATGTTGCGATGAACAAAAGAAAAGTTATAGTACTTATGCCAAGTTTGGCTAAATCTTGAAACAACGAACATCATTGCTCAGACAATTATGCACAGATCTTCGCCGCACTGTAAGTGCGATACAGCGTAGTTTTCTCTTTATCTCCATGAGAACATTCGCGCCGGGTACCCAAGTGAATTTCTATAGATTTTCTCGCTTCGCCTTTAATGGCTTGCCGAGCAGTAATTTGTTAGCTTGATATAGGTGGTTACTAATATGGAGCTGGTTAGAAACTTTGAAGCCTGAAACAGAAGCGTTCTCTTTGTTTCTTCATGGCGTTTACGAATTTATCTCTTGGGACACGTGAGGTGAACTTGGCATTGATGCACGATTGTAACTCTTCCCTGGTTGGTACGTGATGTACAGCCTCAA